>OY725493.1:896952-1586448 GCA_963281255.1 Aphrocallistes beatrix
GAGAGAGGAGATTTGGATCTGCTTTAAGAATGAGAGAATGGGGCAGGCGACTGTTGTCAGTTTCCAGGAGCATTCCTCCCTCAACATAGAGACAGTGTACCTCTGTCAGTCAAGAGTGAGTACATCACAGCATCCATGGTTCTATCTGTAAGAGTACACACACACAGAGTTCTATACTGTTCTATAATTAGGTTAAGTGTCTCTGCGCAGTGAAGGACACGGTGTGGGTGTGCTCGGAGGGAGGGGACCTCTACGTGTACCAGGCCAGCACACACAAGCAGCTGTTCGAGCGCACACTGGTCATCCCTGGTTACGAAGTGGACTGTGAGAATGAGATCACCAGCATCGTCTACTACCCCGCCCTCAGTACAGTGGTTGTGAGCACGTTTTCAGGCGCCATTCTCTGCTTCGAGGACCAACCCAGTGACGTGGAGGAGAGGGACTGTGAAGGATTCTCAGAGAACTCCAAGTGCTTCCTTCCCGTCAAGAACGTAGTGAAGCTGCACTACTACGTCAACACCGTCATCGCGATTCCCACCAAGGATGACGACACGTTTCAGGTTAGGCTAAGAGCTGAACTTTGTTAAATTCAACCAGGGGCCAGCTAGCCCAGGGTGAGAAGGGACTTACTATGATTTGGCTTAGGTCGGTCCGATGAAATCCGGGGCCGCAGGATCAAACTCGGGACAAATGCCCCGGATGCCCCCCCCCCTGGGTTCAACTCAAGTTTATTTGTCTGCTATGGGTATATGGCGCCATGTTTTATGGCCAGTGAGTGTCCTAAGAGGGATTTCTCTGGAACTGGGTGTCTATTTTAAATAGACACCCAGTTCTTGTGTGTCTATTTGTACAGTATATATCCCTCTATATAAATTATTTATAGAGGGATATACACTGTACAATTAGATACAAGTGGAGGCAGTGGGCGTCCATGGTCCAGCACTGCTTACTGGGGAGTGCTACTGACATGTGTTGTGTAGGTTTGGTGCGGATGTCTAGGGAGCATAGTCGCGGTTCTAAACGTTAAAGAGCACACTTTCTCCGCCCCCGACTACCTAATGAGTCCGTTCTCAAAGGGGGACACTCCGGAAGAAGGGTACATCCACCACCTGGCCCACACCCTCTCCTACAGTCGACAGAGACACGTCTGGTCCCTCCTCAACCCTTCCTCCATCCTCCAGTGCTGGGACGCCGAGGAGAGAAAACCGATTCCTGAAAAGGAGTACCGATTCTGCGACCACAAAGAAGACCCGGTCCAGTCCATGCTAGCGTTCGAGGAGTACATCTACCTTGGGACGCTCAATGGGCGCATTTACATCTTCGATACTCAGAGCTGCAAGATAAAGTGTGAGCTGCAAGGACACGACAAGACCGTGTACAGCCTCACTCGCATGAACGGAGTAGTGCAGCCTGGATATTGGATGCCGAGGATACTCGGAAAAACCATTCCGAGACAGCGCGAGACGAGTTACAAGAAACTTAATCGCGTTCAGAGACACAAACCCGTGATTGTGAGTATCGGAACCGGATTTAAAGACATCACAGATCGACCTTTAAGCTCCTCCTCTTCGGAGGACGATTCAAGAGACACGTTTATGCTTGCATGGCTCGGAGAGTACTCAATTGGGCATGACTAATCCTAGGATATGTACATATATTTTATTTTTAATAATTTATACTGATCCTCCTTGATATTCTAACTGTACATTTTTAATCACTGCTATTCTACCTCTGCCACTCAATCACAAGGAGCTAGCTGCATGTATATATTCATGTCCTATTTGTGCTTGATTATCATTAATTAATTAATGCGATTTCTCTAAGCTTGAAAGAGTGGTTCGATCCTATTTTTTCCCAGTAAATACTATAATCTCTGTTTATTAATCAACTACCCTGGAATTTGACTTTTAAATTGCTACAAGGAATTAAAAGTTAATTTATATCAAATTTGCCATTTTTTCTGTAAACTCGTGCTTAGCATTAGATTACAGAGCCCCCGGAAAATAGTTTTTTTAATTGCCAACCATTACTGCGTAAGCGTTTTCCTAATTTGATTTTGGTAATCAACCGGTTATGTTACTAGGGCATTCAAAAAGTCTTGCGGGTCATACCATAAAATCATAAATAAATGTCATAGAATATGTCTCAATGTATTATTTATTCGAAATACCCCCCTCCTACTTCTACACAGCGTTTCGATCTTTCCACTCACTTTATGAATGCATTTCTGTACTCTTCTTCGGGGGTGGATTTGAAGAACTGGTACAGGGCCGACCCGAGGGTTTGTTTCGACTAAAATTCCCTGCTTTGAAGGTAGACTTTGAGCTTGGGGAATAGCCAAAATCACAGGGAGCTAGGTCTGGTGAGTAGGGTGGGTGGGGAAGTAAATCTAACCCCTCTGATTCCAAGAAATTTTGTGAGCTTGGTTGTATGGGAGCTAGCATTATCTATCAATAATTTTATTCCCCTCTTTTTAGCCTGGGACGGAGCTCTTCCACGTTTTTTATTAGGTTTGGAAGTACTTTCTCTGTAAAAAACGTTGCGTTTACTGTTTTACCACTTTCAGAAGGTATTTGCAAGACTATTCCACTACTATTGAAGAAGATCGTGTACATGACCTTCGGTTTTCTGAAGTCGGGCCTAGGAATTTGGGCCGGTCTTTCGTCGCCTCTCACCCATGATCGCATTTTATACTTGCTGTAAGGGGTTGAATAATATACCCAAGTCTCATCCCCGGTTATAACTTCAGCTAGGCGTCTAGGATCACAACCGTCATAGGTTTCCAGGAGTTTCTTGGCAGTCTTTACACGTGCGAGCTTTTGTTGATCTCCGAGGTTATTTGGGACCCACTTACCGCAAATGGATCGGAAACCAAGCTGAGTAGTCAGAATGGAATGAATGGCCCCCGATGAAATCTCCATACTCTGCTCTAACTGCTCGATTGTTATACACTTATCTTCCCTGACTTTGCTCTCGATTAGAGCAACATTCTCTGGGGTGCTGACGGACACCGGTCTCCCAGATCGAGGTAGATCTGACACGTTTGTATTTCCAGACTGAAATCGTGCAGCCCATCGCTCGACCGTTGATCTGGAAGGGCAGTCCATGCACAATACCTCCTGCAACTAGTTGCAGATGAGTACCGGCTGGATGCGGAGTTTTGTGCGAAACTCCATGTAAGCTCTCCGTTTCAGATTAAAATTGTCATCCTTGGAAGCCATAATTTTACCAGTATGTTGAAATGATGTGTGAATAAATTGATCAGAAATTTGTAATTTTCATTCAATCAAGCTAAGATTTTCAGTAAATCAAGCTAAGATATAAGGTTGTCTTATAGATAAAAACTGATTTGTTTACTATTATAGTTTGCGAAATATACCATGACCCGCAAGACTTATTGAACGACCTAGTATAAATAACGCTGATTTCTGATCACATCAGCTGTTTCAACCAATAGCGCATCTACTCAGTACTTTCTCGTACACTGATCTCTCAATTAATCTCGACCAAATCTAAATTGAAAAATAATGGTTTCGGATTCGGAAGATTTGCTATGATTGCTACAGCTGTGGGCCCTTTCCTTCATTTCTAGCACCTGTGTGAGGTATCATACGTCGACTTACTTCGAAACAATTTTAATTTTTGCTGCTGATAGTTGCTACATTTAAGAAGTAAATTTTATTAATACTATACACCATTGTTTACATGATCAAATAACGTGCGTTGTTACTATACAATATTCATAAATGAACTTCAAACTTCTGCAAACTCTTCTTTGGTTACTTTCATGCCCAAGCACATTATCTCCATTCCCACGTTCTGCTTCAGTCGGTACATAGCCTCTGCACACTCAGTTAGTTCTAAAAATGGGATTTTGTTGCAGGAATGATCTCTGCTACTGCGTCTGTTTAAGTAAGGGCTGCGAGTCATGTCTTTATCGAGCATTATCTTGGGCGTTTTAGCTCTTATGAACGAAGTAGTGGGGCGAATGATATAGTTAATCGTCGGACGTCCTATTTCATTCATGTTACAGGAATTGGAGCTGCTGAGATTCGAATTACTGTCATTGAACATGTCCAGAGAGGAGTCCCTGGCTGAAGACACTTCTGACGAAGTTTGACTGAGGATTTCTATCCTTTGACCGGGAATTTCGGGTGTAGGAGTGCTATTAGGGATCAAGCTCTGGAGCTCGGTGGCGTTGTGGTAGAGGTTTAAGATCCGCTTGACTAACTTCTGAGTTTCTCGCTCCACCATGTTTGTGTAGATCTGACTGCTATTGTCTAGGTCCCACGTCGTACTCACGAAGAAATCCTTCCACACGTGGATGTGCATTAGGTCGGTCTCTGGGAAGAGGGTGTCGTCGAGCGACTGGAACATGACGTTATCACTGAGCGCAGAGATGAGGACTTTATTCATGATCCCGCAGGACTTAGATCCCACAATCGGGCCTCTCTTGGGACTCAAGAGGTTGAGTGAGTGCAGGGAAACGGCGCGTTTGAGTCCGCACTCGGTCCCTTTGTGTGAAGAGAATACGCCGAGACACTCTTCGATCAGACTGTACATATCCCGATTGCTCCTGATGGCTTGTCTCAGACAGAAGAGCGGATTCAGAGTGGATTCTGACTGCTCGGTCGGGTACACCATCCTCCGTAGCTGCCAGAAAGGGTAAAGGAATGCTGTGTTGTTGTTGCTCTTCAGAGCCTCGAGGCATTCCTGCTTGTGCTGGATGCAGTCGAAGAGGAAGGTGGAGGAGACGCAGGAGCACACTTCCTGCGCCAGCATCAGCAGGTACTGGGAGTTGAAGTCGAAACTGGCGGGGAACTGCCGCATTATCTGCCAGGTGCAGTCCAGCAGGAGGAAGAAGACCGGACAGAATCCGATGTCTTCCTCCTCGGCCGTTTCCGTTGTGTGTTTGAATCGGGAGCAGAACGGATGTCCGTATGCGACCCATTCTCGCTGGATTAGACTCTCGAACCCGATTAGCGTGCGGGACTCCGGATCGCAAAGCAACTGCACGAGCGTTGAAATGAGCGCAGTGAGGTCTCTCCCTTCCGGCTCTAGCAGGAGCACGTGTTTCTTCTGCTGAATCAGCCGTTCCGCCACCCGTGCGGCTTCGTCGAGACAGTCAGAGACGATCTCCAGCCACCGCGTGCTCTCCACGCTGCTCATCCACCTCTCCTCCTCGTGCACCGCCTCCATCATGCGGAGGTAGCTGGATTGGATCTGAGGGAGACTGGCCAGGTCCTCGCCTACGTCCACCCGCTGGTACTCGGCCCGCTCCGGGTTGTCCAGGGGAGAGGTGGGGTCAGAGCTGGGACAGGAGCTCACGTAGTTGTGCTCCAACAGGGAGAGGGCTACCTGGTCATGTCCGGAGACATCTGGGAGCAGGTATGCTGACCGCATGAGTAGACAGCCATCGCGCGTGGAGTGGGAGAGTGTCGGGAGCCGCCCCAGGCGGTAGAATTTAGATGCCTGCACCAGCATCTTGTCCGACACCATGAAGGGACACACCAGGTACGGGGGCAGAGTTGGAGTTAGCTCGAACTTTGAATTTACGGCGGATACCCTCCAGCTGACGAGCTTCAGCCGTTGTATCTCGTTATCCCAGTCGCATATGTCTTCGAAGGAAGGAACCTTTACTTCTCCTCTCGGCTGGATGACAGGTTTCCAGAGTCTGCCTAGGTCAACGGCGAAGAGCTTGGTCACGTCTAGCGGCTGCATATGGTGCATTGTTCCCTGGAAAAACTGCTTTATCTGCCAGACCTTTTTGTCTGAAGACGGACCTCCCGAAAGTACGAATCGGACGCGTTTGCAATCTTTGCAGGTGATGAGTATCTCCTCCGGGACCTTCAAGGTCTTCACTTGCTTGCTCAGCTGTTTGAATTCGCTGCTACCCTTGGCCGCTGCGCTGAAAGTGTGAATATTGCCGAGGGGGAGTGAGAAAAAGTCGGGAACATTCCGCCAGTAGTTTTCGTTGTTTAGCTGCAGGCTATCTGGACGTTGCCCCTCGCTGCTGAGGAAGATGAGTCTAAAATTAGTACTGAACAGTGTCCCCCTAATGCTCTGTCTCATCCCGCTCTCCATCCTCTTGTACGGACCCACGTGCGTGACGTTGTCCACCTGCGATACGACGCACTCCCCCGGGAGCAGAACTCCCTCCATCGCCACTTCGTTCGGCTTCTCAGGGAGCAGCGGTTTGCTGGAGGAACGGCGAGTGAAGCGGTGCTTGCTTCTGCGAGTGTTCGGAGTATCGTCTTCTAGCATTGAAACTGGCAGTGAGCTAGTCACACCCAAGAGTGATCTTCTTTTGGTTTCGTTTCGGACGAAGACTTGTTGATTGCTGTTCTTCAATGATTGACTGCGTTTAATCGCGGCGCCAGCGGAAATTCGATTTTGTTGCTTCCAAACTGAGCTGAGTTCATAATGCGAGCTGCGCATTTCGACTCTTATATCTGTTTTGGAATGCAGATTTCTTGGAGAGCTTTGTTTGCTTCTGATGGATCACAGCGAATCAAGTTGGCTGCCTAGTGAATTTGAAAGTAAACTTACTGGAAATATGTGTCAATTTCATTTCAGCAGGAGTGTGTTACTCCATTATTATAATCCTCTGAATGCCTAACTACTACCACTTGCGTGTTGCATTACACCAAGAAAGGTGGATTGGAATGCTACCACTTTATCCTACATTCCATGCTAGATCATACCCCCATACCTGATGCAACATTCCTTGCTGCTTGAAATGTACTTTTCTAAGAGTAAATTTTCATGATGTAACTCGACATTTTTATTTTCGAAATACTATGCGTATGTGTTTGGAAAGTGTAGGGTTCCTAGACAATCTCTTGCAACTTCAAACCACTACAGTGATTACCTCGTATGCCAATCCTACAGATCTCGAAAGCCTGATTATTTCAAATTAACGAGTATATTTACTATATGTAAGGCAGCACTATCTTTGATCTCAGTCACCTGATTCATTATCGAAATTAGATCTATTGCACAATTACAATGTAATTTTAATTCAGTTTAGATCAATGAATACTAATTGATATTACATTTATCAAATCTCTCACCTTTCCATTGCTTTATAGAGATTACAGATCTGATAGGATAAGTTCTACTGTCACGAGTGAACTGTGCAATGTCTCAACCCTGAAACTCTGGACCGAATTTCACTAAATTAGACATAATATTCCCACATTGTAATTAATTAACTAGCGATCTGTTGTACCACAAAGAACTCATACATATAATTTCTCTTGACTAGTTAGTTAAGGAGAGCTTGTTTCTCGCTGATCAGGTATCCGATACATTCAACTCTGGTCTAATATGTCCAAATCAAGTTACTGACTCGTTTCTTCATCATCTCTGTGTACACGGACTTTAATTTGCTTTTAATATTATTTATCTTTTTAGATCGATTCAATTTACATTTGAAGTTCAGTCATTGTGTACTAGCTCTCCGTTGTAATATGTTTTGACGAGTTATAATCAGTTTATATACAGCGGAACCTTCTACATACATGCCAACCTGAGCCATGGTAAAAGCGGGACGAAGTGTTGAATTTCGCGGGACATGGCGGGACGCAATAGAGAAGTACCATACATAGAATACACTAAAGCGGGACATAATGGGGAAATTTCATGTAAAAGCGGGACACTCGAGAAAATTCACTCAATAGAAGAGTGAAAAAAGCGGGACGTCCCACCAAAAACTGGACAGTTGGCAAGTATGCTTCTAATACGGCCACTCTATACAGCGGTTACCTGTAAATGAACCGTCATTTTTGTCCAGTTCCTTGGTAGCCGTTACAGACAGGTTCCACTGTACACGTACTTGTAAAATGGAAAGAGCACCCAACACCATTATCAATGAGCTTTGGTATGCATGATCCCATGTCTATCCAATCACTGTTAGTTTGTTGCAGTGTATTAGATCATTCGGTTTGTTCACTCGTTTATCATGAATCCACTTTAATATTTATGAAGATTCTTATTTGAAAAAAACAACATCCCCTCTGTAAATATGAGGTTAATTAATCGACTCTAGATAGTAAAGAGACAATCGTACAAACATAATTTGCCACTAATTCGTTATTTAGTTAAGTCAGTGGGTCCCAATTTGTTTCAAACAGACCCTCCCCATTCCATATATGCCAACCTGAGCCATGATAAGAGGGACGCTGCATTGAAAAGCGGGACATAATGGGGAAATTTCATGTAAGCGGGACACTCGAGAAAATTAGCTCGATAGAAGAGTGAAAAAAGCGGGACGTCCCGCCAAAAACGGGACAGTTGGCAAGTATGCCATTCACACAAGTGCATCATATCTATTCTCTATCCTATCTCTAGCTAACTGATGAATAAAGTCTATCCAGCATATGTGAATTCAGAGTCCGCCTACAACAACGAACTTCACTCCGAACTGTCTAATGCGCTTCTGAGTGAAGATATCGAGCTAGCCAAGACTCTCTCCAGCTCACAGGAACTCCGTTCCGTGGAGAGGTGTGAGGAGTACCTACTGAAGGGGGCAGGGGACAGGGAGTACTCTCCGGTGTCTTGTGGGTACAAGTTAGACCTGTTAGTGCTAGGCGCTAAACTGGGAGATGAGCCACTCGTACGCCACCTTCTGTCACTTCCTAATAAGGAAGTTGGCGCGAATATGAACACGGCCCTCTGGTTCGCGTGTCGGGAGAACAACGTTGCCATTGCGGAGCTACTGCTCGCCAGAGGCGCCTCTCCGGACTACGCGCTATTCAGCACCCCCTGCATCCACGTGTCCGCCGTCCACGCCGCCGCACCCCTCCTGTCGTCCCTCCTCGCGCAGCGTCCCGCTCTCGCCCTCCTCCCCATGCGGGGCTCGGTCCGTCTGGAGGTCCTGCCGGATAGACCGCCGGTGACCTTCCCGGACGGCGCACTCCCGGTGCACATGAGCGCGTTCGGCCGCCTCTCCTCCCTCGCGCTCCTGGAGCTGCTGCTCCCGCGGGCCCTGGGGGTGGACGCGGGGGACGCGCGGGGCAGATCGGCGCTCATCTACGCCAGCAAGGGCGGGAACCTGTTCTGTCTGCGCGCGCTGCTGCGGAAGAGAGCGGACATCGAGCACCGCAGCGCCGGGGGCAAGAGCAGCCTGCTGTACGCGGCCAGGGACGGGCGCCACTCCGTCCTGGAGCTGCTGATCCGGAGCGGGGCTTCCCCGGACGCCAGAGACGCCAAGAACAGGGGCGTCTTCTCGCACGCCAGGGACGAGGAGGTGGCCAGCAGGATCCTGGCCTGCTTCGCGGACCTACGCGGGGAGAGTCCCGCCTCGCGACTCCCTGTCCGCGAGCTAGCCGCCCAGGGCTACCACCGCACGCTGCAGGAGCTCACGGACACCATGGTCTCCTCCCCCCGGGACGACACTGTCCGCGTGGACCTGGGCCAGCTCGAGTCCGTTCCGTCCGACCGAGAGGGACAGGAGAGTCTGCTGGCCCTCCTCTGCGACATGGACCCCTCCCTCCCCATCTTCGAGTCCCTGGCGCTGCGCAGCTACGCGGACTACCACATGGCCCGCTACGGGTACGCATACCTCGCCGTCATGACGCTGGAGCTGCTGCTCTACCTCCTGGCGCTCTCCTTGGCACTCATTCTCGGGGTGCGGGCCGTGGACGCGGACCGAGTCTCCTCTCCGTCGGAGCGATTCCGGCTCGCCGCTGAGGTCTACGTGGCGGCGAGGTGGGGGCTGCACGGCCTGTTCGAGCTCCTGGAGCTAGGGATTATCTTCAGGAACAAATATGTCCAGTTGTCAGGGGAAAACTTCTCCCTCACAACGCTACACCCTTCTAGGAATGTGCTCGTGCTCGCTACACTCCACGCCCTCAGAGAGTACACTACGGACTTGTACAACAGCATAGACGTGCTGGTTCTGCTGAGTGCGCTGGGCTACGTCATCCTACGCGTGTCTTCTCTTTTCGTCTCCACGGCTGGGTCTACCTCCGTCTTCTCTGTGCTCGTCTACTTCTTCAGTACCTGTCTCGTCTTCAGATACGTCATCCTCATCCCTGGTCTAGGTTCGTACCTGCAGACTCTAATCGAGGCGTTGAAGGACAGTGTTCTCTTCATGCTCGTGTTCTGCATCCCTCTCTTCGCGTTCTCTGGAATGTTCCTGCTCGCCTACCTCGCTCCCCCTTTCTCCCCCACCCCTGCTAATGCCACGGGGAGGTACGACGCGGTTAGAGTCAGGTTCGATGAGGACTACGTCTGGCTACTTCTAACCGGGGTGAGACTGCTGATAGAACAGGGAGCTATCATCAAGTTCAATTATCTGGAGGAGTACAACTGGCTGATGGTGCTAGTCTTCATGGGGTTCGCCTTCCTGACGCTACTCGTGATGAGAACTCTGTTCGTAGGTCGGATCTCGAGTGAGTATAAGCGCATCAACCGGATAGCGAGGCGCTACGCTACCTACCGCACTCTCAGGTTCCTGATACGCCTACAGACCAAGTCTATCTACTCACTCAGCATACTCAAGCTCTACATACAGAAGTATGAGAAGCAGGTCTATCTGACCAAAGAGAAGGTCCGCTATAAGCACCCGGGGGAATTCCAGCGCCTCTTCTCCACGAAGGGTCGGGGTAGAGACAGGGTGTGTGAGCTGGACAGGAAACTGGACTTGTTTAGAAGCGAGGTGTTAGATCGGATACAATCCCAGGAAAATAAACTCGACCAGATTATTCTTCTCTTACAGCGGACAAACGAACAGACCTAACTCCTATCACTTGTTGTATCTATAATGTGTTTCACTTATTTTTATTTATATTCGACCTGATAAATTATCTGCATATATATACACAAATCTTACGCCATGTTCCCTTTGCAGCATAGATCCATAGCTACCGGTGAACTCTTGTCTCCGAGGTTTTGTAACAACTTTTAATCTTAGCTTGGTAATTCCAGAACCATTTCATATTTCCATATTTTAAATGCGTGTCAGGGGTTTAGTTATCCGTTACCTTTCGCAGCACACCGCTGAAACCCGTATGCTATTACTGAGGATTGTTCTGTTATAAAGTTGACGTATTCGATATTCCATTCTGCGAGGACAGTTCCTCCAAAAATTAACTTATTGAAAGGATAATTTTAAGCAAAACGAGTGTGTCGAGTGATTTCTATCAAAAGATAAATCCCTGAGAATATCTTATATATTAAAATGCTAGGATTTGTTTTTTTTGTTTTTTTTTTGTTTGTCCGAATTGATTGAAGAATTGGCAAGTCGTAGAGATACGAAAATTGGCATGTAGGTGTCAAATGATGAATCTAGGATTAAGTTCGAAGATCTAAGCGAAATGTTCACACCTCGCCGAGATAGGTGACAAAATGTGCTGACCAATCAAATTCGATTATTTTATAATGCAAATACATTGGAATAAAATAGTAGTGACTTATGCATACAATCAAAATAACTATTTGTGATTGAAATTCATTGGTTTATGTGAACCAATCAATTATCAGCCTTTTATAATGCCATTCACACGATTCTATTTCATATAAATGATTGAATACTGCTATTTTGAGTCTATAATTTGATTGTTAACAACAATTAAAGTGTGTTATATGCTACGATCAATCAATTCGATCATAAAATAACTTTTAACGATATGGACTGGAATTGATTATTTAAGTATAATAATCTTTAGCAATGTGAACTTTGTGTATTCAAATTGAGCTTACATTCAGGATTAGTTGACTTAATACGAAGTAAATTATATTTATCACGAAACAAAATTCCTGCTACAGTTCTGATTTCATTAATGTAACCATAGACAAATGATAATCCAGCGTACTTAGTATAAAACAAGAAAGCGACGTATTGTTTCCTTAATATCCGCAAGTGGGTAAATCTGCAGACACGCAGTGTCTGCAAGCCGCGCAGCGCAAGCAAGCGAAGCGCGCTTGTTATTATTAAAACTCAATTGGGGTTTTTTTGTGCGAATTGATTGAGGAACTGGGAGGTGCTAGAAATGTGAAATTTGGCACAAAGGTAAGTATAAAGGCCCCCATACACGATGCAACTTTGTTGCATGCAAATGTTGCACGCAACAAAGTTGCATGCAACCTTTCAACTCACACGATGCAACATGTTGCTTGCAACAATGTTGCATGCAACAATTTTTCGAGGAGCATATTTACATGCAACATTTTAACTCACACGATGCAACAAGTTGCTTGCAACAATTTTCCGTGGAGCATAGTTTCATGCAATATTGTTGCCTGAATTTTGTGCTTATTTAATAATTTTGATTCTATATACCTATTTGTGGAATCTTTTGTTTAAATTGAACTAATTACATCAAATTTATTCTGCATTTTTACATAATGGTAAAAAAACGTATCGTCGTACCTGTCATTGCCCTCGCCCTTTTGAGAAAGCAATCAAGAAAAGCAAGCAGACTTTCTATTGTCTATTTTAATGGCTTGATCGTATTTTTGATAATGATTATCGTTATCGTTATCGTAATAATTAATACAATTTTGATGCAGAATGTTGCATGAAAATAGAACATGTTCTATTTCCATGCAACAGGTTGCATGCAACATTGTTGCATGCAATACTCGACATACACGATGCAACTTTGTTTCATGCAACATTTGCATGCAACAAAGTTGCATCGTGTATGGGGGCCTTAATGAAACGAGAAGGGAGTCCGAAGATATAAACAAAATGTTCACACCTAGCCGAGATAGGTGACAAATGTGCTGACCAATCAAATTCGATTATTTTATAATGCGAATACATTGGGATCAAATAGTAGTGACTTATGCATACAATCAAAAGGACTATTTGTTGAAATTCATTGGTGTGAGAACCAATCAATTATCAGGCTTTTATAATGCGATTCACACTATTCTATTTCATATAAATAATATAATATAGCTATTTTGAGTCTATAATTTGACTGTTAATTAATTAAAAGTTATTTTATGATCGAATTGATTGTGATTATACATATAACACACTTTAATTGTTGTTAACGACTTGTGGACTGAAATTGGGCGATTAATCAAGATAATAATTTTTAGTAATGTGAGCTTGGTGGATTCAAATTGACCTTACATTCAGGATTAGTTTACTTAATACAAAGGAAATTCTATATATCCTAAATTCTCTGCTACAGTTCTGATTCCATTAATGTAACTGCAGACAAATGGCAATTCAGCATACTTAGTACAGAACAAGAAAGCGGCGTATTGTTTCTCTAATATCCCCAAGCGCTCACTAGGTAACTCTGCGGACAGGCAGTGTCCACAAACCTCGCAGCGCTAGTAAGCGAAGGGCGTTTGTAATGTTAATCTGCGTCATATTAATTTTCCGTCATAAAATTTTTTCCCCCTAATGTTAATTTGCCGTCATAATTTTCTTCAAAAACGATTTTTCCTAATGTTAATTTGCCGTCATAATTTACTTCAAAATGAATTTTTCCTAATGTTAATTTGCCGTCATAATTTCCGTCAAAATGAATTTTTCCTAATGTTAATTTGCCGTCATAATTTCCGTCAAAATGAATTTTTCCTAATGTTAATTTGCCGTCATAATTTCCGTCAAAATGAATTTTTCCTAATGTTAATTTGCCGTCATAATTTTCTTCAAAATGAATTTTTCCTAATGTTAATTTGCCGTCATAATTTTCTTCAAAAATGAATTTTTCCTAATGTTAATTTGCCGTCATAATTTTCTTCAAAATGAATTTTTCCTAATGTTAATTTGCCGTCATAATTGTCTTCAAAAATGAATTTTTCCTAATGTTAATTTGCCATCATAATTTTCTTCAAAATGAATTTTGCCTAATGTTAATTTGCCGTCATAATTTCCGTCAAAATGAATTTTTCCTAATGTTAATTTGCCGTCATAATTTTCTTCAAAATGAATTTTTCCTAATGTTAATTTGCCGTCATAATTTTCTTCAAAATGAATTTTTCCTAATGTTAATTTGCCGTCATAATTTTCTTCAAAATGAATTTTTCCTAATGTTAATTTGCCGTCATAATTTTCTTCAAAATGAATTTTTCCTAATGTTAATTTGCCGTCATAATTTCCGTCAAAATGAATTTTGCCTAATGTTAATTTGCCGTCATAATTTCCGTCAAAATGAATTTTTCCTAATGTTAATTTGCCGTCATAATTTCCGTCAAAATGAATTTTTCCTAATGTTAATTTGCCGTCATAATTTTCTTCAAAATGAATTTTTCCTAATGTTAATTTGCCGTCATAATTTTCTTCAAAAATGAATTTTTCCTAATGTTAATTTGCCGTCATAATTTCCGTCAAAATGAATTTTTCCTATGTTAATTTGCCGTCATAATTTCCGTCAAAATGAATTTTTCCTAATGTTAATTTGCCGTCATAATTTTCTTCAAAATGAATTTTTCCTAATGTTAATTTGCCGTCATAATTTCCGTCAAAATGAATTTTTCCTAATGTTAATTTGCCGTCATAATTTCCGTCAAAATGAATTTTTCCTAATGTTAATTTGCCATCATAATTTTCTTCAAAATGAATTTTTCCTAATGTTAATTTGCCGTCATAATTTCCGTCAAAATGAATTTTTCCTAATGTTAATTTGCCGTCATAATTTTCTTCAAAATGAATTTTTCCTAATGTTAATTTGCCGTCATAATTTTCTTCAAAATGAATTTTTCCTAATGTTAATTTGCCGTCATAATTTCCGTCAAAATGAATTTTTCCTAATGTTAATTTGCCGTCATAATTTCCGTCAAAATGAATTTTTTCTAATGTTAATTTGCCGTCATAATTTTCTTCAAAATGAATTTTTCCTAATGTTAATTTGCCGTCATAATTGTCTTCAAAAATGAATTTTTCCTAATGTTAATTTGCCATCATAATTTTCTTCAAAATGAATTTTGCCTAATGTTAATTTGCCGTCATAATTTCCGTCAAAATGAATTTTTCCTAATGTTAATTTGCCGTCATAATTTTCTTCAAAATGAATTTTTCCTAATGTTAATTTGCCGTCATAATTTTCTTCAAAATGAATTTTTCCTAATGTTAATTTGCCGTCATAATTTTCTTCAAAATGAATTTTTCCTAATGTTAATTTGCCGTCATAATTTTCTTCAAAATGAATTTTTCCTAATGTTAATTTGCCGTCATAATTTTCTTCAAAATGAATTTTGCCTAATGTTAATTTGCCGTCATAATTTCCGTCAAAATGAATTTTTCCTAATGTTAATTTGCCGTCATAATTTTCTTCAAAATGAATTTTTCCTAATGTTAATTTGCCGTCATAATTTTCTTCAAAATGAATTTTTCCTAATGTTAATTTGCCGTCATAATTTTCTTCAAAATGAATTTTGCCTAATGTTAATTTGCCGTCATAATTTCCGTCAAAATGAATTTTTCCTAATGTTAATTTGCCGTCATAATTTTCTTCAAAATGAATTTTTCCTAATGTTAATTTGCCGTCATAATTTTCTTCAAAATGAATTTTTCCTAATGTTAATTTGCCGTCATAATTTCCGTCAAAATGAATTTTTCCTAATGTTAATTTGCCGTCATAATTTTCTTCAAAATGAATTTTTCCTAATGTTAATTTGCCGTCATAATTTCCGTCAAAATGAATTTTTCCTAATGTTAATTTGCCGTCATAATTTCCGTCAAAATGAATTTTTCCTAATGTTAATTTGCCGTCATAATTTCCGTCAAAATGAATTTTTCCTAATGTTAATTTGCCGTCATAATTTCCGTCAAAATGAATTTTTCCTAATGTTAATTTGCCGTCATAATTTTCTTCAAAATGAATTTTTCCTAATGTTAATTTGCCGTCATAATTTTCCCATTATTTAGATCAAATTTCGTGATTTATTCATTTTGGGGGGACCAGGCCCCCCCGTGGCTACGCCCATGCCCGCGACTCTTCCAAAACACTCTATTATAGATTATGGTGCCCGCGTGTTAGTGATTGTAATTTTAAATGGGCCCGCCTAATTTTGGTATGGAATTGATGCTGAATATCAATATATTTTCTATAATCTTTTTAGGATGTTTCAATATGTTTTCTTATTTTGCTTTTATAGTAAGTATAATTTTAGTTGTAACATTGCTTCCAAATACTTTAGGGGTCCGAATAAACCCCTAGAGTAGGTTCTAATTTCAGTTCTTGCTACGGCCATGGTGATGTGACCGTAACAAGAACTGACAGATTTGTGGCCCACTTTAAGGTTGCCCTCAGCTGGGTTAGGGTATGGCTGGAAACTACTCACTTTATTATGAAGTGCGAACATTTTATATGGTTACTACTGTATGTAGTATTTGTAAGGCTTTTTAATATAAATTTTATACACATGCTTTTCACACCATCATATACACATTCTAGAACTCTTGACTGGATTTGAATAATGCTAGAGACTAGCTTTCAACGGTCGGCATAGGATCTCTAGGGGTGTAGATTCTGAATATCGTTTTCTTGAGACTATGATACATATTTTGTTTGTTTCCGTTTAGAATAGATACGTGAAGAAAACAAAATTATATCCTAGAGACAGTGTTAACAAGTACTGGTGAAATTTAGTTCGCGCAGGTTCAGGTTAAACTACAATAGAATATACAAGTACAGATATAGTAAAATGTGACAGAAGGAAAGGGGGATTAATGTTGCGTTACGTAACGAATTATATGAATTTTTTAATAAAAAGATTACATTTTCACGTTAAAGCATACTGTCGTGATCCACAATGCTTTACAAGCAATGCACTATTTAGGTTTCTTCATTTTATCATCAGATATTAATGTTTGCAATATTTCGTGTTAGCAACAAATTCGTGTAAGTTATGTTACGTAATGCTGATTGTGACATAGAGAAGGGAGTATAAGAGGTTGTGACATAGAGAGGGGAGTATAAGAGATTGTGACATAGAGAAGGGAGTATAAGAGATTGTGACATAGAGAAGGGAGTATAAGAGATTGTGACATAGAGAAGGGAGTATAAGAGATTGTGACATAGAGAAGGGAGTATAAGAGATTGTGACATAGAGAAGGGAGTATAAGAGATTGTGACATAGAGAAGGGAGTATAAGAGATTGTGACATAGAGAAGGGAGTATAAGAGATTGTGACATAGAGAGGGGAGTATAAGAGATTGTGACATAGAGAAGGGAGTATAAGAGGTTGTGACATAGAGAAGGGAGTATAAGAGATTGTGACATAGAGAGGGGAGTATAAGAGATTGTGACATAGAGAAGAGAGTATAAGAGATTGTGACATAGAGAAGGGAGTATAAGAGATTGTGACATAGAGAAGGGAGTATAAGAGATTGTGACATAGAGAGGGGAGTATAAGAGATTGTGACATAGAGAAGGGAGTATAAGAGATTGTGACATAGAGAAGGGAGTATAAGAGATTGTGACATAGAGAAGGGAGTATAAGAGATTGTGACATAGAGAAGGGAGTATAAGAGATTGTGACATAGAGAAGGGAGTATAAGAGATTGTGACATAGAGAAGGGAGTATAAGAGATTGTGACATAGAGAAGGGAGTATAAGAGATTGTGACATAGAGAAGGGAGTATAAGAGATTGTGACATAGAGAAGGGAGTATAAGAGATTGTGACATAGAGAAGAGAGTATAAGAGATTGTGACATAGAGAAGGGAGTATAAGAGATTGTGACATAGAGAAGAGAGTATAAGAGATTGTGACATAGAGAAGGGAGTATAAGAGATTGTGACATAGAGAAGGGACTATAAGAGATTGTGACATAGAGAAGGGAGTATAAGAGATTGTGACATAGAGAAGGGAGTATAAGAGATTGTGACATAGAGAAGGGAGTATAAGAGATTGTGACATAGAGAAGGGAGTATAAGAGATTGTGACATAGAGAAGGGAGTATAAGAGATTGTGACATAGAGAAGGGAGTATAAGAGATTGTGACATAGAGAAGAGAGTATAAGAGATTGTGACATAGAGAAGAGAGTATAAGAGATTGTGACATAGAGAAGGGAGTATAAGAGATTGTGACATAGAGAAGAGAGTATAAGAGATTGTGACATAGAGAAGGGAGTATAAGAGATTGTGACATAGAGAAGGGAGTATAAGAGATTGTGACATAGAGAAGGGAGTATAAGAGATTGTGACATAGAGAAGGGAGTATAAGAGATTGTGACATAGAGAAGGGAGTATAAGAGATTGTGACATAGAGAAGGGAGTATAAGAGATTGTGACATAGAGAAGGGAGTATAAGAGATTGTGACATAGAGAAGGGAGTATAAGAGATTGTGACATAGAGAAGAGAGTATAAGAGATTGTGACATAGAGAAGGGAGTATAAGAGATTGTGACATAGAGAAGAGAGTATAAGAGATTGTGACATAGAGAAGAGAGTATAAGAGATTGTGACATAGAGAAGGGAGTATAAGAGATTGTGACATAGAGAAGAGAGTATAAGAGATTGTGACATAGAGAAGGGAGTATAAGAGATTGTGACATAGAGAAGGGAGTATAAGAGATTGTGACATAGAGAAGAGAGTATAAGAGATTGTGACATAGAGAAGGGAGTATAAGAGATTGTGACATAGAGAAGGGAGTATAAGAGATTGTGACATAGAGAAGAGAGTATAAGAGATTGTGACATAGAGAAGAGAGTATAAGAGATTGTGACATAGAGAAGGGAGTATAAGAGATTGTGACATAGAGAAGAGAGTATAAGAGATTGTGACATAGAGAAGGGAGTATAAGAGATTGTGACATAGAGAAGGGAGTATAAGAGATTGTGACATAGAGAAGAGAGTATAAGAGATTGTGACATAGAGAAGGGAGTATAAGAGATTGTGACATAGAGAAGAGAGTATAAGAGATTGTGACATAGAGAAGAGAGTATAAGAGATTGTGACATAGAGAAGGGAGTATAAGAGATTGTGACATAGAGAAGAGAGTATAAGAGATTGTGACATAGAGAAGGGAGTATAAGAGATTGTGACATAGAGAAGGGAGTATAAGAGATTGTGACATAGAGAAGAGAGTATAAGAGATTGTGACATAGAGAAGGGAGTATAAGAGATTGTGACATAGAGAAGGGAGTATAAGAGATTGTGACATAGAGAAGAGAGTATAAGAGATTGTGACATAGAGAAGAGAGTATAAGAGATTGTGACATAGAGAAGGGAGTATAAGAGATTGTGACATAGAGAAGAGAGTATAAGAGATTGTGACATAGAGAAGGGAGTATAAGAGATTGTGACATAGAGAAGGGAGTATAAGAGATTGTGACATAGAGAAGAGAGTATAAGAGATTGTGACATAGAGAAGGGAGTATAAGAGATTGTGACATAGAGAAGGGAGTATAAGAGATTGTGACATAGAGAAGAGAGTATAAGAGATTGTGACATAGAGAAGGGAGTATAAGAGATTGTGACATAGAGAAGGGAGTATAAGAGATTGTGACATAGAGAAGGGAGTATAAGAGATTGTGACATAGAGAAGGGAGTATAAGAGATTGTGACATAGAGAAGGGAGTATAAGAGATTGTGACATAGAGAAGGGAGTATAAGAGATTGTGACATAGAGAAGAGAGTATAAGAGATTGTGACATAGAGAAGGGAGGGGTGTTGGATTTGAGGATTTCTGCGTTTGAACGGTCCCGGTGGTAGATTCCAAATATCGAAATTGGAAGAAAATTGCGAACATTTTGACCGCCGAAATTAAATTTTTTTGAATAATGAAATACATGATAGGGTAGAGTCACCCAAACAAACAAATATTTATTCTCTACTTTTTGGAATCTACACCCAAAAACCCTAGGTCAACCGTTGTAGGCTAGTTTCTAGCATATTTTAGTAGAACCATATAAAATGTTCGCACTTCATGATGAAGTGAGTAGTTTCCAGAAGCCTTATTAGCATATGTACATGCCAACTGTCCCGTTTTTGGCGGGACGTCCCGCTTTTCTCACTATTCTAATGAGCTAATTTTCATGATTGTCCCGTTTTTACTTGAAATTTCCCCATTATGTCCCGCTTTTTTTGATTCTATGTATAATACTTTTCTATTACGTCCCGCCATGTCCCACGAAATTCAACGCTGCGTCCCGCTTTTATCATGGCTCAAGTTGGTATGTATGCTTATTAGTGATGAAAGCAGCCATACATTGACTCGTACCAACATCTCCCGCGGAAGATGTTTGCCATTCGACAACATCTTCCAATAGCACACATCTACCGTAACATATCTTTTTTATTTTCACTGTTTTTTGAAGGGCTAGTATTCTCTGTATATTAACATTCATAATTTGACCAAATAAATACACTTGCGTAACTGGAAATTATACACTAGAGATGTCATCTCCCTTATAATTACTCATTGTGAGCGAGCAAACTTGACTGAACACTTGAATTCATGAATTATGGACAGTAATTGTCTCAGAGCCACAATAGCATAACTTTTTAAACATGGAGTGAGTCTGATTTTTTCCTTCCATTTGTTCAATTTTATTCTATCGGGGGTGTAGCTCAGTGGTAGAGCGCTCGCTTTGCATGCGAGAGGCCCGGGGTTCGAAACCCCGCTCCTCCACTTTTTGTTCTTTTTTGAATAATTTCACCTCACATACTGAATAACCATGGACCATGGATCTAAACCAATGCAACTACGTAAAATATGCACTGACCTTGACTAATAATAGATTTCACCTGATTTAGAATTCTATAAGCAAGAAGAATGGGATATCTTATCTTGAAACAGACACATGCAACCAACTTTAACTATTCTGAATTTAATTTCCATCTTTTGACTCTCGAAATATCAAATGTTTACGTTCTACTTTTAATAATAAAATTAGTATAGAACTCGATTCAATTATTTTATAATATTTTGTGTTGTATTTGGGTCTGTCTGTCCCGCAATAAAACAAATAGAAAGGTCCCCAGCATCGAACTGACCAATCCAATCACAGACAATCCTGTTTATTGGGACCGCATAGGCTCTCCGGTATTATGTCTCTCCCCAGCTAGCAGAGAATGGACGCTCTCACGAGCACCCTCTCCTCCCTGCTACTCACCCCCAAAGCCTCGCACCCCCGGCGGGGCGAGGAGGCGAGACAGCTAGCGCAGGACTTGTTCCCCCTCTGCTACGACCTGCCGGACGAGCAGCTGGACCTCTCCCTCTCCAGTCTCTTCTCCCCCGGGGCCGGGATTCTGCAGTTCACGAAGCAGGTCGCAGACTTGGACGAGTTCTCAGAGGCCCTGGAGGCTACCTTCAAGTTCCTGATCGCCTTCGTGAAGCGATTAGAGTCCCGAGCCAGTGCCTACAGTCCCGATGTGAGAGAGGCTGCGCTCTCCGTCTTCTCACGTGCTAGGCTGGGTAAGGTGAGTCCATTAGGAATTTAACAGTAAAACCATGGATTCTTTCTACCAGCACTTCTAATGTACAAATTTCCTAAAACTGGGGTTTTAAGGATATAGCACTTTTCGATTCTTGAGAGATTGGTCTCGTCTTTGGTTCATCATTCTCAACAGTTCAGCTTCCTTTTCTCTCCACAATCCAACCTCCAACTGATGAACATTTAATAATGCTTCAATGTTGCCTTTGGTAGTGGTATTTCCATTCAAGATTTCTCTTGCATATAAGTTCCATTCTAACTAATGAATACTACAATCGAATTTCGAAATGTTTATTTTTTCACAAAATTAAAAATTCGAATAAATAATGTTAGGAGTTGGTTTCTCGTTTCTTTGCCAATATTTCAAAACAGAGGTAGAAGAAGGAGAGGTGTGAAGGGACAGCCAGTAGCCGGGGAACCACTCCCTTCCACAGAGCCCGAGCCCCTTCCGTCCGCACCAGAGACAGGAACACAGTCCCCATGGACAGTTTCTCCCCGCCCATGATATTGATCGACTGCATCCTGGTCTTCATCACGTCGAACGGTGTAGTCATGAAGGAGGCCAGAGTCCCGCTAATCAGTCCGGCCCAATACCTCTCCATCTTGGTCGCTTCTGCCCCCCGCGACGCTTCGAACCGTCTCTGGATCAGGTGTCGCGTAGAGAAGAAAATACTCCCGAACACCACCTCCCTCCCCACGCATCCGGACCAACCGGTGTAGAGGAACCGCAGCCCGCGGACCCGCACGATCTCCCTCAGAGAGTTCCTCCACACGGTCGCTTGGATCGTGACCAGCTCGGAGGGACTGTTGAACACGGCCGTACAGACCCCCGCCACGGCTCCACTCACGGACCACTTCACGGTCTGGTACCACACGCTCTGATCCCTGCGGCCTTCGAACAGAGACCGGGTCCACTCGTAGCCCTGCATCTTGAACGCCTTCTCCGGCATTATGACGAGCATTCTCTGAGACAGTCCCCCGTACAGCGTCTTGACTGGGTACTTCATGCTCAAGCGGAGGAACCCCCTCAGCGTGAATGAGGGCCTCTGCATGTGGGTCTTCAGGAGGAGGAGCGGCTGGTGGACAGCCACCGAGGCTGCGGCTGCTAAGCCTCCGCTCATCCCAATCCACAGCAGCTCCCTGTGTCCCAGTAGCTTCACTTCCTCCAAGCTCATCTGCTCTCTCTGTTCACCATTCTGATAAACAGTAATGATGCAGGATTAAATATTGCAGAATATAGTTACTAAGCACCTATGAGACTAAATGTATGCCTGCTCTTTATGCAAGAAGTAATAGTAAATATTCGAAGCTGAGTTATCGAATGGAACAAACCGTTAAGATTGACTTGCAAAGATTTTCCCTTTCATTTTTCGTGTCAATCATTCTTATTTCCAACGAGTTTTAAACCAATAAATATAGACTCAAACTTGTTTAGAATATATTTAATGTAAGTGCCTATTCCCACGAAAGAGATATTGTTGTGTTACAGAGGAATGTTTAGCAACAAGAATTCATGTGTCATCTCATCCATAAAACTGAAGTAACATTCTGATTCATAACTATCATCTAAAACGACGGTAGCGTCACTAGTTCTAATACTATATGTTGATTGCAAAATGATTCCTTTTATAGTTTCATTCACTGAATTATTAATCCCTAAATTTTTTAAATTTGCTATTTGTGGCATATATTTATGAAACTAAGCATTGTGAATGCTGCTCAGACGTGTTTCTATGCAATCTTCCTTCTTGTTTATTAAATGAATCTCATCCATGGTAAATTACTCATTATCCTGTACAATCCCAATGGGTGTTGATCAGTACTGTCCGTAGGTCCGCATGGTCGCTCTAGACCTGCTCCTCGTGCTGCTGGACAAGAAGCTCCCGCTAGGAGAACAGGACCGAGTGCAGAACCTGTTGGATCGCTGTCTAAGCGCGGCCTTGCACGAACAGACCAAGCTCTCCTCCGGAGCTAAGGGCAGTCTGTTTGAGCTGCTGGGAAAGCTGGCAGAGTGCCACTACCAAGTGGCAGCAGCAGTGGAGGACAGAATAGTCACACTCTTTCTGGGTTTGTTTGTTATTACATCTGTAACGTCATGGACTAGCTGTGTACACGAAATGGAGAGAGATTAAACTCGTTTTCACAGTTACTCTCTTTGGTAAAATTTGACCAAATATTCATACCATTCAGACGTAGTGAACTATCTATGTATTAGGATCGGCGATCTTTTGTTTTTTTGAACGATCGGATGGAAGATCGCGATCTGTCTTAGTCCGATCATTTTTCCGAGCATTTTTGGAGATGTTTATGTCTTCTCTCCTCATCAACATTAATTTATTCTATTTTCTACCCTGTTACAAATTTTGAGCTTTCTTCTAGCACTAAAATACTATTTCGTATTCTGATAGCTCAGCTTGATAGGTATTTCGAACTTAGTTCCAATAAAAAGTATGTGTTATCAGGGTTTTTTAAGGATTTGCTCATCACAGGGTTTTCCGATATGACATATTGCATATTTGATTTTCGTTATTTACCACAAACTTGGATTGGTTATTACTATATTACAACGACGGCTTCTACTCTGTTTCTATGGCAACTAGTTACTAGTGTGGCCTCATTGAAGCCAACTGGTTTAGAGCGAATTCACCATTACATCATCCCATGTTCTCTAAACCAATTTTACATGTTTAGTTACAGATTGTTCGATGGTTTAGGGATTCTGAAGAGTCAGATGGAAGGCAGCAAGAAGAGTCCGGACATGCCGGTTATCGCCGGCTGTCTCCGCGGACTCACTCACTACCTGCACTCCTTCAGCAAGAGCGTGGAGGAAGGGAGCCGCTACGCCAAGGACATCTACTCCTACGCGAGGAAGGCAGCGGACCCTAAAGTTCCTCTCAGCAGGTTCGACGTCCAGAGGTCAGGCCTGGGTCTGCTAGCGCAGCACGGAGCTCAGTTCAGAGCTTTCCTCGTGGCAGACTATCAGGCTGTGTTCTCCTTCCTTCTTCCTCTCCTTGAGCACCATAACAGGGACCTCAAGTGAGTTATTGTGTTTACCATTACATACTACCACGGCCTTACTAAATACGTACAATATATTTCTTTTCTATGCACATACGTATAATATAAGTCAGATAATTGAGAACTTTACGCGGTTCTATTTTTATCTCAAAGGTTTGTGTTGTTTTAATCTTCTGTTGATAAGTTTGCCTCATTATTGATCGAATCTGACTCGAGTGGCATTTGGGTGGTACCGTGGTGGAATGGGTTCAAATCATAGACTCCTTTTATTAAGGACTAGAAGATGCCAGCTCGGATCCTGGAACTTGGGTCCATTGTGTATTACTGATATCTCGTAATCCGTTAAAAAGTTAGTTAGATAAATGTATTATTGTCAAATAGGAAGTCGTTTTTGAGTCCATTGGTCATGTCGCCTTACCTCAACTACGTTTAGAATGTGATGTTTTCAGACCAAAAACCTGTTTTGAACACATTTAGAGCATTATTATTAATGTATGATTTTCACACAAAATCAAAATGGTGACTGGTTGATTCCAAGACTTTCAAATGGAAGATTGTTACATTCCAGCGTGGAAATGCATTTTTCAACTTTCTATTATCTCACAATACATTTTGGAACATAAAATCCATGGAACATAAAAGGCTTTTGAGATATGGTGCAATTTATCAATTTTGATTTTCATAAATATATATCGCTTTTTACTAAAATTAAGATGGCTATATAAGTTGTTGCTAACTATTAATAACAACTAATGTCATTGTAGCGTCGTACAATGATTTATATTGTGAAGTGAAATACTGCGATTAAGTGAATTATGAGTTAGGACATTTAGAAATGAGACTGTATATTTCATCAGAAATGTGGAATTCAATACTAACAAGCGCGCTTCGCTTGCTTGCGCTGCGCGGCTTGCGGACACTGCGTGTCCGCAGATTTACCCAGTGGGAACTTGGGGATATTAGAGAAACAATACGTCGCTTTCTTGTTTTATACTAAGTACGCTGGATTGTCATTTGTCTACGGTTACATTTAATAAATCAGAACTGTAGCAGAAATTTTGTTTCGTGATAAATATAATTTACTTCGTATTAAGTCAACTAATCCTGAATGTAAGCTCAATTTGAATACACAAAGTTCACATTGCTAAAGATTATTATACTTAAATAATCAATTCCAGTCCATGTCGTTAAAAGTTAATTTATGATCGAATTGATTGATCGTATATAACACACTTTAATTGTTGTTAATAATCAAATTATAGACTCAAAATAGCAGTATTCAATCATTTATATGGAATAGAATCGTGTGAATGGCATTATAAAAGGCTGATAATTGATTGGTTCACATAAACCAATGAATTTCAATCACAAATAGTTATTTTGATTGTATGCATAAGTCACTACTATTTTATTCCAATGTATTGGCATTATAAAATAATCGAATTTGATTGGTCAGGACATTTTGTCACCTATCTCGGCGAGGTATGAACATTTCGCTTAGATCTTCGAACTTAATCCTAGATTCACCATTTGACACCTACGTGCCAATTTTCGTATATCTACGACTTGCCAATTCTTCAATCAATTCGGACAAACAAACAAAAAACAAAAACAAAAAAATCCTGGCATTTTAATATATAAGATTAATACAAATTCCACATTTCTGGTCAAAATATCAGTCTCGAAAGTTAGTCATATCAGAGTTATTTAAATTAAACCTCGCGACTGAAGCCCAATTAGATTGTAGGAATTAAGATACTTCTGTCCGCTTAGTGTACATGTTCAAACCATTGCGTTTCACTCAAATATTCAAATTATATAACCTGCAACAATCACATAATCACAGAATTGACACTATCCTTGGTAATATACATGCAATTACGTCAGACGTACTATTCAATCTCACTTCCTCATTACATCAACACGACATAATTGTAACACGTATAAATAGCTCCGTCTAAGATTCTAAGCTCATATTTTTTTTACAATGCCCTTTCATTTTTTTCGCTACATTCGCATGAGGATGCGGATAATTTTTCGCTTTGAGGAGGAGAGCGAGTTAGAAAATCGGGATATTCACCAGCTACTGCCAATTTATAATTCTTCTATCGAAGAAAATAAACATCACGCCAACTCACCAGGCTGTGAAGAGGATTAAGAGGTCTACTTTATTTTTTACAGCTGAGAATTAATATTGTGTTTAGCAATTTCATACGTATAGGTTAGAGTAGTTGAATATATTTAGGATTTGTTCCCTCTCATAATTGCAATATTAATTTGTATTTGTCTTTTTTGTTATTAAATACGGTCGACACCGCTTAACATTACCACCGGTTAATCGGGTTATTTTTCCAGGAACATAATAATTCCAATAAATAGAAGCTAATACAAAATATTTTCGCTTAATTGGGTCAGTATTTTGGCTAATCGGGTCAAAATTTAATATACATTTTAATAATAATTTGATGTACACAATTTGAGTAGTTTACCTATTTGTCGTACATGGAGATTTTCCCTTCCTATGGTAACCCCTCCAAAACTAGTAACGCTTTATTTAGATTTTGAAAATGAACACTGTTCATATTTCCTGTTACTTTTAACTTCTTGCCTTAGATCTCGACTGAGTTACGACATTCATTATTTACTCGCAGATTATGTATCCCGAACACCTCCCTAATATTCACTATCGGATCAGAGCTCAAAGCTAATTTCATTGGAGGAAAAGTGTTGTTAGGAGTATTCACTTTTAAAAGATACAGCAGAATATATAATATTAATATGCTACGTAATTCAGCATCACCACCAATAGGGGCGACAATATAAAACAGTATGTATAATTTCAGGTCATTATTCTCATGACCTGCCCCGAACATTTTTTCTGCTTCTTCACAAATTGCTAAGGTCATGAGTTAATCTTGAATAATAGAACTAGAGCAAAAGATTCAATTTGTAATTGGTTCATTGTCAAGTTAGATTACTATAATTCCATCTCTTGCATTCCTTTTAAACAGAACACTTGAAAATATTTGCATTAGTAGTCAAATTTGCAGCAATCATTAACGTCATCATTCTTCTCTCGATGCTCTAGTCAGCATCATTTTATTTCATTGTTGAGTAGAAAAATGAAAATTCTTATTCAGGAATCTTATTATCATTTTCTTTGTGGTTCTTATGTACAAGCCATGCTGTAAATATGTTTTAACTTGGATGGTAACCATGTAATTCGTGATTCGTTTTGTACAATTTGGATTGAAACCATTTCGGAATGCACAAAATGTGGAAAACAAAATGCCATTCAGATTCAATTTGGATGGTAACCACAATCACACAACTGACTTAGATGTCATCGAAACAATCGAAAAAGTCACTTGTGATTTACTAATCACAAGTTAGATTAAACTGAGCATAAACTGATGTGAACATGGGAATATCTATTCGAATGTAAATGGATTCTATGGATTAATACCAATAAAATATCTCGTTTTAGACTGTTCCTCGCTCTAAACGGTAACATTTTCTAGCAATAATCCTGACCAATATATATATATATATACATGAGTGTTCATAAAGTCTAACGAGTTATTCAACCACAGAATTATTCTAATTTTTTACACCAATCTACTGAGTGAATCTGTCATTTTAAAACCTTCGAATCCTTTAATGACATGTCTACTCTACAGTCTGACACGTAATTATTTAGTTTATGTTGTTTAATAGAAACCCGATGTAAGATATCCCTGACTCACTTCATACGCTACAGATAGTTCCAAATTTTACGTTTTCGATTGAGCAAGCGTGAGAAAGTATCTGAGTTGTTAAGATCGAAAACAACCACTGTAAACGAAATTGCAAAGCGCTGTGGTGTCTCTTTGAAGACTTCGATAACGTCAGGACTAAGCTTTCGAAATTTCAAAGTTTGAAGCATCATAAAAGAGCAGGAAGACCAATGAAAATGCCAAATAATAATATGGTTTCTCTCATTTAAACTATATCCTGATGGATGGAAGTTGCAATAGGATAACTCGAGTATCCACAAATCAAAATTTAGAGACACATCGAGTTAGATGCATAGATTGGGCTCCTTACAGGGTGGCCTTAAGTTCTGTCCCAAGCTTCATTTGGTATAAAATGTCTTGTACTCAAACAATCTTAGTTATTATGGTCTTTAGAGATTGTGCCATACAAAACACAGTTCCAGGTCTTAGAGTCTTAGAAAAATCTTTTAAAGTCATTGAGAATATTCGAATTACAATCTCTAAAGACCATAATAAGTAAGATTGTTTGAGTATAAAAAATACTTGAATGTTTCATTCATGGATTATTCAAGATTTGTGGATAGTATAGAATTCATTGAACCGCATATATATAATATCACTATTGTTGTTGTAAGTTCGCATACGTTTACATTGTGGTGATTGGAAAATTCCCACCCAATTATTTGCAAATGCAGTGTGTTAAATATGTTATGTAAGGAATATATTTTCCAAAAGTGCTGTAATGATTTTCCTTTCCCATAGTGACTGCTCCCAAACTAGTAATGCTTTATATAATGTGATAACATTTGTCTTCAGTTCAGCATCATCACTGATAGGGGTGACAATATAAAACTGTACGTACCATTTAGCCTAACTGTACAGTATAGCGCCAGTTTTTGATCAAATAAAGTAAACCTAGAGGGAGGCAACGCTACTCGGAACCCAACTTATGGGCCTCCACTAGTATTACACTTCCATACAAAACCTGGCAGGTTGTTCCCCCACAGGTAGCCAAACTTTGTGTCTATGACATGCACTCATATGGTGTTAACTGGTGGTCCATTGCGTTTCCCACTCAATTACTAACTTCATTAAAGTAATTGACAAATATCAAGGCAATGGAATGAAAATGTTTAATTTTTATTTATTAGTGAAAATGACTCAAAATTATTGTGTTCATATAATTAAGGTTCAGACTAGCTAAGGTGTACTACAGTATATTACAGTTGTAAAAAAAATTAGTCATATCAGAGTTACTTCAATTAAACCTAGCGATTGAAGCCCAATTAGATTGTAAGGATTACGATACTTCGTCTCTTAGTGTACATGTTCAAACCATTAAAATGTTCAAATTATATAACCTGCAACAACCACATAATCCCGTTGTCTCAACACTATCCATGGTAATATATACAATGTGCGTCAGACGTGTCATTACACAGTCACCTCCTTATCTCGACATAATTGTAACACGTATAAATAGATCCGTCTAAGATTCTAAGCTAATTTTTTTTACAATGCCCTTTCATTTTTTTCGCTACATTCGTATGAGGATACGAATAATTTTTCGCTTTGAGGAGGAGAGCGAGTTAGAAAATCGGGATATTCACCAGCTACTACCAATTTCTAATTCTTCTATCAAAGAAAATAAACATCACGCCAACTCACCAGGCTGTGAAGAGGATTAAGAGGTCTACTTTGCTTTTTTACAGCTCAGAATTAATATTGTGTTTAGCGATTTCATACGTATAGGTAGAGTAGTTGAATATATTTTGGGTTTGTTCCCGCTCATAATTGCGATATTAATTTGTAGAGATATTTATATTTGTTTTTTGTTATTAAATAAATTCTACTCCGCTTAACAGTACCACCGGTTAATCGGGTTATTTTTCCAAGAACATAATCATTCCAATAAATAGAAGCTAATACAAAATATTTTCGCTTTCAATTGAGTCAAAAATTTACATAATCGAACCCAAATATTGGTAATTACTCTTGTCAAAATTCGGACTACTTAGTGCGTACAGTAAAACTCGGATCTCGAGTGTTATAACCGAGTTCTACCGTATTTGTGTCATTTTAGGTTAATTGGTCAGCATTCGATTACGTAATTTGATGCACATATAGTACAATTTGAGTAGTTTACCTGACCTCCCCAAGAATTTTTTGTTCTACCCATATTCTGTTATTTTACCTCGATCAAGAAATCTTTACCAAGTATTATAAGCCAAAGAATGGTTAGGCATTGAAAAAGGAATGTTATTTTACAGCCATAATAATTGCTACAAACTCAATGTTGAAACAAGAATGTCTATATTTGCGGTTTATAGTAAGTTTTCGGTTTTTCCAGTTATGCCGTAGTCAATCTACGGAATCTTCACAAGTCACTGAGTAAAACAACCTGATTAAAAACATAGGCTGGGAGTGAGTATGCTTCCATTTTCTTGGGATGAGATGATGCACATTTATGTTGAAGTGTTGGATATCGAAATAAAATTAAGTTTACAAAATAAGAGCAAGGTGGCTATTGATGTAAACGATTTCAAAAAAGATAATATACCAAGATACACTCATACTAATTATAAGCTCGATGTACGTATTATACAACAGGGTATTGTCTCTTCATTTCAATCATGGTATTGTTGAAATAATTATATCCAACCTTCTTGCACCAAAATTGCTAAAGCCACGAGTTAATCTTGAATAATAAAACCAGAATGAAACATTCAATTTCTAATTGCTTTCATTGTAAAGTTACAGGGTGTTTCACAATTGATGTCCAATTAAATATTGATTGATATTTTGAAAAGAGATTCATATATCGATTCAATTACTTTCCTATATGTCCTCCATTTAGTGTGATACATTTTCTAATACGTTCAGGCATTCCATCAATCAAGTTGCTTAAAATCTTCGGTGAGACGCATCACCATGCGGATTTTTTTTCGAGCGTTTTCAAGTCTTTCCGTTGTAAAATGGAGCCAGTGTTGACTTGAGATTTTCCCCAGGACCTCGCTGATGTAATAGTCTGACGTTATTGTTTGACCAGGCGGAATGATATGTAGCTCAGAGACAGCATGATGCGATATCATTCCTCAGACCTGAATTTTGAGTGGATATTTCACCATTCTTACTGGCTCAGATGCGCTATGAGCCCAAATGCAATCATTTTTACGATTTAGAGGATGGTATAATTCGAATGGGGGCTCGTCTGAAAATAAAACCTTCCGCCAATCCTTAGCTGTCCAATTTAACCGTTCCTTACAGAATCGGAATCGAGAATTTCTCTGTTTTTCTGTTAATAAAGGTTGTCTCTGTCGTTTAAAGGATTTCACACCCTTGATTTTAGTCAGATAACGATACACAGTAGTGCTTGAGATTGTATAACCATGAGACTTTAAATTACGCGATAGTTTATGAGTAGATTGAGGCTTCTTACCGATTGAATTGGTCATAATTTTATCTTTGCATTTTTCGGAACAGACGATTTTCTTCCACGACCAGTCTGGTTCTCGAGCGAATATCCACTTCGAAATAGCTTCCACCATCGCCGAATGGTTCCGATGTTAATGGAGAGTTTCAAGGCTACCATTTTTGTCTCAATCCACCTTGTAGCATTCCGACAGCTCGACTGCGAAGCGTAATACTATACTCTTTAACCGGAATTTACGAGGCAAATTGATATTAGTTTTTGATTAAGTATAAAAGTTACTATAAGATTGCTAGCTTCAATTTGAGAATGAATTTTAATTAGTCAAACCTGACAGTGCAGGAGTTACTGATTTAATTAATACACTCGAATGTATGGTTTGTTCAGAATATCCAGTGCTGCCAAGTCTCCGTAAATTTGACTGCAATCTACGTGTCTACGTATGAAGACCCGATTTATACGTATTTCTTGCGTAATACATTTAATACTTCTTGTTTAAAACATCTAACTGCGTTTTGTTATTATTAGTGAACCATGTTATCATTCTGATTATATCACATTACTAATACAGTCAGGGTCACTTATTATGAACACCTTGGGGACCAAAAAGTCTGTTCATAATAGAGAGGCTTCATATTAAGCGAACTCGACCTAATACAAATCCTATGGAACCTGTTGAATTGGGACCAGAGAGTTAGTTCATAATTAACGAATGTTCATAATACGCGAACCTGACTGTACTCTTCAAATTATGTTAGATCGCGAGATATAATCAGTTGACAAATTTGACATCCAATCTTTTAAAATGGATTTGGGCTTAATTCTTTCACAAAGTATGTACGACCATATTAAATAGTGCTTTGATAGTTTGCGAAAGCGTCCATATATCTACAGTCAGGGTCGCTTATTATGAACCCGCTTAATATGAACATTCGTTTATTATGAACTAACCTCCTGGTCCCAATTTCATTTTTTAGATAGGATTTGTATTGAATCAAGTTCGCTTAATATGAAGTATCTCTATTATGAACAGATTTTTTGGTCCCCTGGTGGTTCACAATAAGCGACTCTGACTGTATCTTTATTTATGATTATTCATACAAGGTTGATAGTTTATGTTGAGTCATTAAGAGACCTGTTGAGTCATTAAGGGATTTTGGAATGCTCCGTAAAAAAATTTTCTCCGTAATTTTTACGGTCAATCTCCAGGAATTTTTCTGAACTCACTTGGCAGCTCTGAGAATATCTTAGTTACGAATTCCGAATATCTTAGTTACGAATAGGACCATCAATTGTGAAACACACGGAATTATTCACACATTAGTGTTTAGGAATTCAAGCTGGCTTCAATCATTTATCATCATCATTTTCTCTCTAAGCTCTAATCAGCATTAGACATTTTATTTATTCATTGAGTACATTCATCTCAGCTGACATGCCCTATTAGTGTTTCAGATGTACGTAGATACATAGATTAGTTAAATAAGAAATTGCAGCTCTAGGTATTGCAAATGTCCGTGTATATTATTACTGACTTTAGCGAATTTAAGCTTTTTGTTTGATGCTTCCAACTTGAACTCACCGCTGTTATTGTCATCTAGCATGTAGCTTATTTCAAATTTGCATTGGTAGAAACAGTATCCAAACGAGTTGTCTACTTTAATTCGTTGCTCACACGGGACAATGGACCTTATGAATATCCTTGTCAAAGGAACAGTATCCATTATTTTCTGGATAGATTCCCTTTGGACACATTGCATCTTTCAAATGGAATTCGCAATGATCATTTTTACACACAGCGAGTATGTTTAGTCCTGGTACCACTGGGTGGTGTGGATCAGTCCAATCAACTTCACAGCTTCCATATTTTGTAGGCTCGATTATGTTAGTTCCAGCGAGCTTGGTTGCTATATCTTTTGAAAGAGGAGGTTTTGGTTCAATGTTAGGTTGTGCTTCTTTTGGAATTATTTCGTTCGGTGACTTTTCAGGTTCATAATGAATTGATTTTTCTTTCACATTGAACTTATCAATATTTTCAACGTTAACTGTAACGTTAACTGAAACGTAAACGTTAACTGTACTCTCCTTGCCACTTTCATTCTGCCCTTTCAGAGGCGCATCTGGTGTTTGACTATTCTCAGTGTTAGACATCTTTTCAAAATTCAAAATTTTTTTGGCCCATACACGTAGTGTTTGCTAGCCGAAGCGCGCTTGTTAACAATTACCCTTCTCCAAAGGATTAAACTCATTATTAGTTTATGGAGATCGTGATTGTATTGATTGTTAAATATTTTAATATGTATATGGATTTAAAAAATATTTGTAAATTTACGAATATTTTTTTCAATCCCTTATATATAATTTTTATTCACATATGTAAGCGTTTTATTCTTGAAATTGTGGAAATGTTTATTCATTAGTAGTGAGAAGCATTATCATGAAAATGACAAAATTATTCTGTGGTTAGGGCAGGTTCGGACTACCAAAGGTGCACTACAGTATGTACAATTAGGATAATATATTTCGTATCTTTATAAACTTTTGCGGTCAAAGAGTAAATTTCTTGAAATCTATTTTATGATGATGCAAACATTATTTTGTTATATTGATAACATTCAAATTCTATTGTTGTCACAAATCTTATTCAGAAAACATTTTATCATTTTCTTCGTGGTTTTCATATGTAAATATTTTTAGATTGGATGGTAACCATGTAATTCGTTTTTTTGGATGGAAACCATTTCGTATTGTGCAATTTGGATGGAAACAATGCCTTTCAGATTCTGCAATTTGGATGGAATCCACAACTGACTGTCATAGAGCCCGTGACTTTTTTAGGCTACTTGCAACTATTACCAATGTATAGCATAAACTGATGTGAACATGGTAAAATATATTCAAATGGAAATGGATTCTTTGGATTAATACCAATAAAATATCTCGTTTTAAACCCTTCCTCGCTCTAAACGGTAGCATTTTCTAGTAATAATCCTAACCAATACATACATGATGGCGTTAGTGTTCATAAGTGTCATAATTCAGTTCAAATATTAATACGAAGAAAGGATTGCTATTAATTCAACAAATGCCTGAAAGTTTCATGGAACCCGACGCTAGTTTATACAGTTTTATTAGTGTTTTGTGATAATAAATTACTCTAGATAAGTGGTATTCTCCCGTCTGAACTTAGCTCGTCCTATACAAGGATTCTGTTCAAATTATATTTTAGGAATTTTAATGCAAGAATTGCGATAGTTTATTACGTAAATATTGTGTGAGCAGACGCACCGACTTTATATTTTAAATGATAGATAAGTCATATATCCGAATTATTTAAATACTTATACAGCGATCGTCGGTGATTAATATCAGTGTTCATCGATGAGGCTTTTTTGTACTTTTTAAGAATGCATATTACATGTTATGCTAGCCTGCACAGCTTAGAGCTGTAGTACGTAGTGAGAATTATGTCAGGAGCAGCTGTGTCGTTTTTTGTTTCCATCACTACATTGTTAGGAAGTTATGACGATTATATAAACTTCTCAACCAAAGATGATTGAAATCATAGGATTATATTTATAAATAGAATTCCTAACGCAATGACAGGAATTATTTATTATGGAATACCAGACTTCACTTATCAACCTGTTAAAGCATTGTCTATGCCAAAGCGTATTTTATCCTGCAGTCTTTGTGACCTGGGGCCTTATTCACTAAGAAAACTTAAGATTTGCTTAACTTTATATAACTTTATATAGTGGAAATTTTGAAGAGTTGCATTACGATTTGGGTAAATAGATGTTCAATGATACCAATAGAAATTTAAACTAGCTAAATACTGGAAATATTCCAAGTCACTCTCGAAATATTCGTGATGTCATACTTAAGTATTATGACGTCATACTTAACTTAAAATATTACGTAACTTTCTGAAAAGTTCACCAAATGAGTCAAAATTTGTCAAGCATTTCAATTGTACCACTTAAAATTAATAGAGTATGCAATCTATTTGAATTCTTTAAAAATCTCTTCTAATTTTGAAGATTCAAAAGTTAAGCAAATCTTAAGTTTTCTTAGTGAATAAGGCCCCAGTTCTCCAGCTGATCAAATACCTTTCAAATAATGTCTGCTATATTCATGTGGGAACTTTCATTTCATTTTCAACTGTGATGACTCAATGTGCAGTCATGAGCCGAGGATTTCATTTCTAAGTATAGCATGAAAATTTAAAATCTCTTCCTTCTTGAACTACCACTCACTTGTATTTCACACAGTTGACGGCTGGAGAGGCTAATTAAGGAAGAAAATTGTAAACAGGGTTGCATCTAGCTCCCTTAATCTAATCCCCTGAAAATATTGTAGATCCCTTAAACGAACACAAAGTATTTTTTAATTCTAGTTGATATTGAGAATCCGTATTGGAGAAATGTTTATATTAGACTTCTACCTACATTATTATATTAATTATTTTAATTATTAATACAGCAGAACCTCATTCATACGAACACCAGAGGATGGTCGAAATTTGTTCTTGTTATCCGTGTTTGGATAAACGAGGTTTTGCTTATATTAATAGTAAGCATTCACGCCAATCTGCTGAACTAATCGCTTACTTTTAAATCTTTGAATTTTATCATGAGTGTCTACTAGCTGTAGATCATGTAACAAGGTCAAGAATCAATTAGATTGCATGAAATGAAGTAATGGATGGCAAGTGAGTAGATTCAAATATAATGTTGGGTGCATTAGTAAGGTTGTAAATCTCTTGCGAAAGTGGATATATAAAATTAGAACAAAAAGCTTTGTTGAAGGAATCGGTTCAAATATTATTATGAGAAAAATGACTGATATTAAATCAACATAATACTACATGGAACTTAATTCCATGAAACCGAAGTCTGTGATAATAAATCGCTCTGGGTAATATTATTCAGGGTATTTTCCCGTTCTTCTTAATTACCTTGTGTAAACATTTTTCCATCGTCGCATACAATAATTTTTAGTGCAACTCTCCTACTATAGGAGATGCCTTTGTCATGATCGGCGTCTTAGTTAAACTAAATTTATTTATAATTGAATAAAGTTTAACCAATGCAGCCCTTCCTCTGATAATTGATGGCAGATAGTATCCACTCCTAAATCCGCTTAGAAACCATTAAATATTTTGAATATTAATTTAATCAACTAAATAATTGTCATAAAATTATTCAACATCAATTCAGAAACGATTGTGCTAAATCAATATATTTATACATCTTCTTCCATGGCTGGAGAGCTGAGATTATGTTCTTCTTTTTGAGAATGATCGAGTTGAAATACTTCACCAGTACTCTGATTTTCTGTCTCCTCCTCCAAACACAGATATGTCCTTATCCTCGCGCAAACGAAGTCAACGAAATGGAAGAGCATTGATTCTGAGGTGTCGATATGATTGGTAGCGTGGGAACAACAACTGCTGAGTATTATGTTTTAAGTATGCTTGTTTGTGTTTATATAGGCTGTAGAGGGTATGCCCAATTAACTATATCTTTGGCTGTGTTGTTTTTGCAGAAACGAAATTTTGAGCCTATATTTCTAGTTGATTATGTAAGTTACCACATTATCCCATTATATAAGTTACCCCACGGATACGCTATCATCGTACTTAGTAGTAGTAGTGGAATGAAGTTTCTCTAATTTTCTGGCTTTTTTCCTTTTGTGTATTAACAATTGAAAGAGTTTCCTAGTTCTATTTTGGAACCCAAAGAGCAAATAACTTTAATAATATTAATTAATTAATTAATAATAAGGAACGACTTGGCTTCCAAGGTATAAATCGTGGAATGCTAGGATAATACCACTATGAATTATGCTGTCAGGCTTCTAAGATAGACTATCATCGTGTGCAAGTTATTTCATTGTGCAATCTTCTCGCATCAACGATGACCTCTGCGTCTATTTCTGTTTAATTAAATCACTCCGACTATCAACACATGATGATGTAGTACCATTTGTTTATTATTAGGATTGCTTCCACAAATATTTGATTGATGCGCTAGCCATGAACTCTCTACAAAGGACAAAAAACATGTCCCCAATGTGTCCGTTATCTGGAGACTTCACTGTAATTTATTTTTTGTTGGTTTCGACGATCCACTGAACCACTCATGATTACTAGCATCACTTCTGAGGTTTGTAATCAAACAACTTTTTAAAGATAACTTTGTTTAGTCGTGATAGTGTTTTAATAGATCTATTTGAATTCAAATCGATTTTACTAATACATGGTGATCCAAATACGAATGTACCCAATCACATTTTGACCTGCCCAGTCTCCATTTCTTGTACTAACCAAAAAGCCTTTTTTAAATATGTCATATACATCCCCTGTGTTCAAGAAAAACGCAAATGAACCATCGAGATGAGAACCTTTTGCACGGTATGGCACATACAGTGCCACAGCTTCGAGACCGTAATCGATGAATTCCGGACGGAATATAAAACTGACAAAACACCCTATAAATCCTTGATTACTGAGTAAAACATATTCTGGGGATCACATTGTGGCAAACAGCCCCTGCACTCCAAGATGTGTGGCGTGTACTTTCGGAGATAGGGAACACCGACTCTTTCTACTTCCAGGAAAATGGGAAGGCAAACAACACAGTGAGCGGTGCATCGCTGTGTTAGAGCTGCTCTGGTAGGATCTGCAGATAAGTACCCAGAGCTGCGCAAGAGGATGTGGTTTCAGCATGATGGGATCACCCCCACACCACCAACGCCTCCCTTAACTGGCACTTCAAGAGGCGGGCCGTCAGCAGGAAGATGACTATGGGTGCCCTCCCTACTCTCCCTACCTCAGTCCCCCAGAATTGTGAAATGGGGTTATTTGAAAGACAGGAACAAGCCCCGAACACTTGATCAGCTGAAAACGAACATCAAACAAGAAATCAGAGGAAATACGAGGGTCACTCAATAAGTTTTGAACCTGGAGTAGTTGCTTCCATTTGATTGTGTTGAAAATTCCTAGGATTATTCATCTACCTATTATTACTTGTATCTTTGGCTTTGAGTTACTATATTGGACAAGTTTCTAAAATATTATACCACATATAATGGAGTGTCCTTGTGGACTCCGACACATTTGCAAGCAATTTCCTATGAAATTTTATTTATTCTCTTTATGGAAAATGATAGTTGGGAACAAACATAAGATATTCTAATTCAACACTGTGGTTGTGTTCTCATAGATGCTAATACAAAATATCTTAGACAATTTCTTCATCACAATATTTTAGAAACTTGTCCGATTGAAATCAAACTCAAAGTCAAAGATAATAATAGGTAAGTGAATAATCCTAGAAATTTTCAACAAAATCAAACGGAAGCAACTACTCCAGGCTCAAAACATATTGAGTGACCCTCGTAGCAAGGCTGTATTTCACGCTGCGACTGAAGAATGTCCAGGATCACAACAGTTGCTACATCGAGTACTTCTTCTAAACCCAAGATATTTCAAGCTTGAAAACCATGATATTTATAGAATATGTTTTCTAGATATTTCTGGGGTTTCATTGCTTTAAGAATAAAATTGACTGAACAATGAATAATTTTTTTGGAAATCTATTTTGGACCACCCGGTATATAGAATTTACAATGTTTGGTAGAAATTCTACTCAATTTAATTTAAAGTGTAGGTAGAAGGAGTCAAGGAGCACAAACTAATGGCAAGTTATCATATTTAGATTGTTAATGGTAATTGGAGATGAGGCTTCGTAACCAAACTATGCAGAGCTGTTCAGAGAGACTTCAAACTGTGTATTTTCTACCTAAATTCTACCAGCATAATTGCTCTAATTAATAATACAATAGTGAGTCTTCACACTAATCTACTCAATGAATTACACTTTTAAATATTCTCAAGAATCATTTCATGGATGTCTTGTAGATTTACATAACGAAGTTAAAAGTAGTGCTTAAATTCCATAGAATTGCGTTTAACAGACCTTATACTTAATGAACTGAGGAAAGTTCATGCAAGGAAGTACCGTTGAGTTACTCAGAGTGATTAAAAATGGCATAAAACTTGATTCCTTATAAGTTCTTTTTGATTTAATATCGTTCCTTTCTCCCCACATTATCAATTAAACTTACGTAGCCCTCCACAAAGCTTCTAATTTTATAACTCTATTTCCTTCGTTCCAGTCCACAGTCTTAATTGTGTTTCTACCACTTCACCACTGCACTCTAACACCTTGGATCGGATTGAAGTAGTATATAAGCGTTCAATTAATAATCTAATTCATAAGATACATTTGGAGATGTTTTCTAAAATTATTTGTTCCTGCTTCATGATGATAAAGAAAAAAATTCGTTTTGACGAAAAGCGCGAAACAGATTATGAAAACGTTGGCCTGGTATTCCTGAACACTTCTCTCGAAGAGGAAAATATCCCTGGTGCATCACTAGATTGCGAAGAAGATTAAACATATCTTCACCTCACCTATTTTGTTTATTTACATTATTAATATAAATTTTAAAATTATAATTATAATATTGACTGAATTATATTAAACAACACTGTTCACTTTCCTACACAGATATATACAAAGTAAATTTAAAATGTTATTTCAGGATATTTTAACATTGCGTAGATAAAAAGTGGAAATTGGGACCAAAATTCCAAGTCCATGCAGAGGTACAGACTAGAAGGGAGATGACAAGTATTTACTTGTTTATCATTCCTACCTGCCCCAGTCTTATCTTATGTCAATATAGATACAGTGTTTACACCACCCAGTTTATATCCTATATCTCGCAACAACATTCAAATTCAGTTAAACCTTAAATCTTGAAAATACCCCTCTTAAAATTTCCAGTCTTCGTTGAAGTAATAAATACGATTTTCGCAATAAAAAAATTAATTCTATCTGTACATATTTTATAATTTTGAAATTTTGGATCTGAAGTGTTCCAATATGATCTACTATCGGTCTGTTGATGAACATTTATTTTTTCCATAGAATATAACTTAACTAATGCACCATTGCTTATTCTAGAATCTGAACGCCAAAAAGGCAAATGCATTTATTTCGATTTCTATCTTTGTGCACTGCGAGACTTCGTTAAATGCAACCATACCGCAAAATTATAATAATAATCTACTAACGAATTAGCCATCAGATAGCACTGATTCTTATTCTGATTATCGAAGGTCTTCCCTACTATTATTTTTAGAGAGCAATGAGTTGGATTCTACTTCATTCTACCATTTATCTTTTGATTTTAATCTACTCTACCTTAATCGCATCCCTAAGCACATTCAATGGAAAATAATTTATATACTAACCGATATATATCTAAACCGAATCAGTTATAATGTATTGAGAGATTAAATCCATATTAGAGAGAATTATGTATTAACCAGACACTAGGTAGAAGTTAGCAGTAGAAATAGCAATGACAGCGTGATTATTATTTTATGTATATGGCTACACCATATCACCTTGAAATATCTGCGTAGAAGTAAGTAGAATAAAGTTTTGGAGAATATTCTACTTTAAATTGTCAGACAAGTTTTTGATTTTGAAACTACGTTCAGTTCTAAAAGATGTATTCAGTAGCATAGGTTTATGTTTTTGCGCACATATTAGGCATTAATTACCCATTCACCCATCTTTCCCATCGAAATGTGTAGCCACCATGATGAAGTCCTTCAGATAATTCTCAGGACAACAAATGTATAGAGTGACCCGCACTATGAACCGGTTTAGAAATAGGTAGGAATGCTCTTAAAAATGTTGGTACATTCCTACGTTGCGAAGGAAATGTAATTTTGTTTAATTCTATATCTCAATGGCAGCAAATGATAAGCACTAAAAGATGGTGCCATTGATAGATAATGATCTCTAAGTTTGTAACTTCCTATTCACCAATGATACACTCCGATTACCTAAGCATAGCAATATTGGTAGTTAAACCTTAGGTATTTAGCGAATAAGTACAAATACAATTATGGAGCAAATTGAAATTTTGGGCATTCAAAAGTGAATGGCTCCACTTTTGTATGCCCAAAATTTCAATTCGCTCCATAATTGTATTTGTATTTATTCGCCAAATGCCTGCTTTGAAACGTTGTTCATGGAACCACGGTTCATGTTTCAGAATGTAATGCATTCGAATTTCTTGTTTCTAAACTATCAAGCGTGAAATTTGGCTTTTTCTTTCCAATAACTGATTACATTGGCGCTTGATTAATCGGCTATGATATTGACTCGGTTGGATTCATCCTCAAATGATCAGGTATTATATCTAATTAACTTGCATTCTCTCTCTATTCACACTGCTAACAGTATAAAAACATTTTAAATGTATCTAACTTACAAAAATTAACAATGCCTTTTCAATTTTTTCGCTTCTTTCGTATGAAGATAAGGACGGTATTTCGTTTCAGGGGGGAGAGCGAATTGGAAAATCAGGATACTTACCAACCATTGCTAATTTCTCATTATTCTATGGAGAGAAATACAGATTACGCGAACTCACTAGATTGTGAAGAGGATTGACACATGATGCCTACTGTTTTTTGTTTATTTAGGTTCTTTAGATACTTTTGTGATTATGTACAAGTAGTTATATGATATATGTAGTAATAGAAATCTCTACTTGTATTTTTCAACATTTACCGCAAATGGTGGGCGAATAATTTTGATCAAAATTTAATTTAATAAATCCCTTTGATATTATATCTCATACTAAGTATATACGTATGATAGCAATGAGGTCTTTGAAATGTTATTTCATGAAATCAATCTTTCAGATTCATCGTCTGCAAACTCAATAATATGCTAATTCTAGTCTTGTTGACTAAGTTACCGCTGTGATGCAAGCCTTTGTTTGCATAGCGAATTCCAATCACAAATTCCATATCCAGGACCATGAGTTGAGTTGTGTGAATTGAGTAATGATTAATTGTATAAACGCTTCTTATACAAGCGTTTATACAATTAAATTAACCAACACTACCCAGCATTTTTGCTTCGCACTTTTATGCCTTCAGTGTCATAGAAAATTTTAATAGTAAGGATAATTGAAATCTATATTATTTTTCAATATGTACCACAAATGGACACATTATTTCGATTAACATCTAATTTAATAGAACTTTGTATTAAACGGTATTTACGTACGTTAGAAGTGGGATTCTGAAAATGCTAATTAAGAAATCAAACAAAATCAAATGATTAAATATTCAATTTATTTATGAATATTTATAAGAGATTTTGTTTTTCAGATGTTATTTGACAATGTACAAGCCGTACGAATCACGTGTATACCAGAAATAGTACAATTCACGATAATATATCAATTCAGTACTTTACCTAGATACTACATTACAGTGTGATTGTGTGTGGTGTGTCAAACTAGTATAAAACCGAGAGTAGAGCACAAGATGCAGTATAGTATTACTATATTATTGTAAAGGTGATAATCATTTCCGTACTTCAAATATAATCATATTGACACATCGGGATCAATGCCCTTCAATTCATTTCACTTTGTCTGGACAAGAATATGGACGTATCTAGGTTTTGAGGAAGAACATGAGATAGAGAATGCGATTGAAACATTTCAATTAAACCAAATATCCCGGGAAGAGAAATACAATCCCTCCAACACACTGACAATGGAAGAAGATTAATATATATACTATTTCTTATAAATTTGTATTTCAATATTGTTGTATTTCAGGTACAAAATTCTTTGTTATCTAAAAATTTACAAAATGATATAAATGCCTATATTGAATAAATAAACATGTTCATTTTTAATTTTCGATGTTAATCTAAGCTACTAATTCTTGAATTAATTCATAGTTCATAATTCTTCGCCATTGTCTACCGAGACTAACCCACACACAAATCCACGAGGAGGCTACTCCTCAACCAAGTAAAGTTTGTATGAATATCTCGCCCCAAAGTAAATAGGATTCCGCCCACAGGGAGGGAGGGAGGGAGGGGTGGAAAATTTAGGGAACCTTTGGATTCGCTACTGTCATACATGCCAACTCCCCGGTTTTTATTCTTCTATTGAGCTATTTTTCACGAGTGCACCGCTTTTTTTTAATTCCATGTATAATACTTTTCTATTGCGTCTCGCCATGTCCCGCGAAATTCAACTCCGCATCCAGCTTTAACCATGGTTTTATCTAGGATTTTCCAGTCCAGCACTTTTTGAAGGTGATAAAAGTTATATGGCACCCAAACAGGGGTTTATCTTGTAATGGTGATGACAACCAGGGGTGATGGCAACCCAACACCAAAATCGAATCACACTGCAAGCACCTTGGCTTCTCGAACGACACCAGACTGGCACTTATAAGTGCCGGCCGAGCACCTAGATAAACCCCTGGCTTTAACCATGGCTCAAGTTGGCATGTATATTACGATCAAATTCCCTCGTTGAAATTCTTAGTGTGATACCTTGAAAGAACTTTGAACAAATCATGCTAAGCTTAATTTAGAGCTAAAATGCTGATCATGAAAACAATCGTTATGATTCATCATCTGAAAACTTTAGTGTAAACAGTATGCTTACGTACATCAACGCGATAACTCGGGTCACAACAAGCCTATATCTATATACTGTAGTATCATAGAAAATTCTTTAATAGACCCAAGCTATCGCGTTGATGTAATCATACTGTTTACACCAACACGGAATTTTTATCATGAATTGTAATCGTCCAAGTAGACGAGTTGAGTAATGCATGATTGTCTCATTCCTGAATTAATGTTATGAACTTTATAATACTTATCGTTAATATGCTTTATCATGTAAAGCATTCGCAATTAATTACTAAGTACATATACGCACACGCATTTATGAGTTCCAACATCTAATTACGCTCTCGTACACACAATAGTATGAACGATGTGGTCATTTAATGTCTGGGAATATTTCAACCACATATTGCTATACGCTGAAATAACGCTAAATATAGAATATTTTCCCGACGAGCACTTATACTAATCAATTTTGATCCTATAGACACGATGCGTTATCAACCCTCGAGAGTTTCCTCTATCAGATATCTCAGCACATCCTATCGGGTTCTGATGCTGAAGCAGCGGCTTGTAAAGCCATGCTGTTGTTCTTCATCAAACAGTTCCGCGGAATTCTACAGGACCTCGGCAGCTCCAGCAAGAAGGTGGGGATCGCCGTCAGAGGCTACGGATACTTCGCAAGCGCCTGCAGCCACCTCCTCAAGCCTAGAGAAGTGGAGACACTCGTGAACGAGATCGTACGGCGCTCCGACAAGCTGCTCATCATCCACGATGAAGACAGCGCCTCGGAGCGAGTCTACCAGCTGCCTTCCTTTCTCGAGGCTTTCGCGAGTATAGCGAAAGAACTGGGCTGTGTCAACCAATCGTTTGGCACTTGCTTGGAGCAATTGATCATTATGCTGTTCGAGTTCTTCCCAAGGATAGTTCCGAAACATCAGAAACCCGCATTCACTTCTCTCTCCCGTGCTCTCATGTCTCTCATCTCCTCACAGACTGTGCTCAAGAAAATGCTGCAGAACATTATACACCAGGTAGTGCACTCATATGAATGAATTATTCATAGAATCAGTTACTACAATGAAATCTTACGCTAATTGATAATGAATCATAGAGAAGTGATAGTAATGATGTAGCAATGTTTCAATAATTAATGTGTCATAAGTGCGTATATGCATGCCAACTTAAGCCATGATAAAAGCGGGACGCAGCGTTGAGTTTCGCGGGACATGGCGGGACGTAATAAAAAAGTATTATGCATAGAATAAAAAAATCGGGACTTACACAGTTGGCATGTATGCAAGTGTCTGGATATATAGTACTGTATAATCCATATATGGAGTGAGCGAGTTGAACGCCATGATTCACTGAATAATTTTGATGAATGCGTGTTAGGGTCTCCTGTTCACCTGCACACACTCCCTCCCCAGCCAGATCCTCCCCCTCGAGACCCCCTCAGACCCGGACACAGAAGGGGAGCTGCTGCTGCCAGCCAGGGAGAACACGTACCAGGACTTCCTGCCGCTCTGGCTCAACCTGATAGACCCCAGCCAGACCAAGACCGTCTCAGCTCTCCTGCTGGACTTCCCCAGCGCTGAGGCGATGTATAGGGTTATCTACGACGAGCTGATTAGAGCGATTATTCGCATCTTAACTAAGTTGGACCTCTCTATAGCATTCGCAGCTGAGTCTACCGATGAAGCAGTCCGCACGTTTGACGATCCAACCGCGATGAAACCAAACAACCCAGCTGATTATCAGTTCTTCCTGAACCTGGTGGACTTCATTGGAGAGCTCCTCACCTCCTCACAGCTCCCTCTCTTCTCCCACTGGGTGTCGTACTTCGGCCGTCACGTCATCTTGCTGTCCCACGACAATCCCCACGTGTCTGGGTTTCTGAAACTGCTCACAACGTGCATGGTCGTGTGCAGACGACTCAGGTATTTCGAGGTTGGCGCTAGGATGGAGACCGAGGAAGTGGCATCCAGTCATTCGGAGGCATTCGTTCTCTTCAAGAAGTTTCTCTCCGAGCTACTCCTCAGGCTGTCTCAGCTGAAAGGGGAGATGCTAGCTGCATCTCTCCATCTCATCCTTTCCTTCCCGATCCAGATCGTGGAGGAGGAGTTTTCTTCTATCATCCCTGCCATCCGCACTGCCTTCGAGGTGGGACTCAGCCACCTCCCTCTCGCCAACGCAGCCCTTGACACCTTGGAGGAGTGGCTCACGGCGCTCCCCTCACACCTGAGCCTAGCGAGAGTCCCGGAGATTCTCCCCGCCCTGAACGACTACCTCACCACGTCGGCTGACACGGGGGCTGAGGCTGCGTCCAACGAGAGAGCCCTCATTGTCTCTCTCAGCGGGAGCAAGCGCATCAAGAAGATGTCCACTAAGAAGCTACGGACGGTCGAAACTAAGAGTGAGGTGCGAGATCTGACCTCCGAGCTGTCTAAGATCAGACACCGGATCGTGCTGCTACTCGGTTCTCTCGGGGGACAGACAAATTCTTATCTGATCCCCAGAGGCCCAAATCCGTCCCTTCTCTCCTGGGACACAGAGTCGCATCTCAAATACAACGTACCATTCCACGATGTTAAGCCCGTGATCCACTTCGATCCTTTTCTCCCGCGGGTGATAGAGCTAGCTCTGCACTCCAGTGACAGACAGAGTAAGGTGTGTGCGTGCGAGCTGCTGCACGCTATCACGGTGTACACCATCGGCTACTCTTCCACACTCCCAGACAGTGTCAAGAAGAGGTCTCCTCACAGGAAGATCTACGCACGCTTGTTCCACACCATGCTTAGGCTAGGCTGTGACGTGGAGGAGGTGTGTGTACAGCTGTTCCGCCCCCTCACACTACAGACCATCCACTGGTTCACTGGGAACAAGACGTTCGAGAGTCCGGACACCATCTCGCTTCTTAGCGCCATTCTCGAGGGGCTGGAAGACCCCAGTAACTCAGCTCTTAGAGACTTCTCCGCCTTGTGCGTGAAGGAGTTCCTGGCTTGGTCGATCAAACAGACTTCTAAGAAACAGCAGGAACAGAGTCCAACCAACGCAAAGTCCCTCCTCAAACGCCTGTACAGCATGTGCCAGCACCCGATCCCGTTCCGCAGGCTGGGCGCCGCTCTGGCGTTCAATAGACTCTACACTGTGTTCCGCGAGGAGAGTTCACTCGTGGACACATTCACGATTGAGATCCTGGTGAACTACCTGGGCAGTCTCAAGTACTCTCACAGAGACGCTGAGGCACTGGGGGTACAGGACGAGATTCGGAAGGTCATTTCGCATTTGGAGAGAATTATTAAGTTCAAAAGGAATCTCTTCAATCAAGAGAACCGAGATAGGAGAACGCCAAAAGGTCTTAAAGTTGCCACGATTCAGTGCATTGTTTCGTATGCGATGAGTAACATTGGAGCGACCGAGACCGCTTTCCGAGAGGTCTGCATGCACCTCTTCTACGAACTGAGTCCTCTCATCTCCGGGTTCAAGTCCCCTCAGGATTGGATGGCGGCCACCTCCGAGAAAGGAATCGGGTACTTCACCACTCGGTTCGAGAGGGGCGGGGCGGACCTGCGCGGGATCCTGAAGAACCCAATCTTGAAGGGGTCCCAGTTCTCTCTGGGGAGTGTCGAGGTCTGGTTTGAGAGTCTGATAGCCGCACTGGACTGCTACAGCTGGATTGTCCGTAAGAAGCTGCTCACTCCCACGCAGCTCTTCACCGGAAAGACGGAGCCTACCTCGATGCTGTTCGAATCCATCGGATTCTTCTGCACTTCCATCGCTCTGAATGACATCGCAGCGAGCACTGAATGCTTTGACTCGACAGTCACGACCTGTTTCACTCCAAAAGAAACGGAGCTCTTCAACACGCTGAAGAGCCAGGTTGTAGTTAAGCTGTTGCAGCTGATAACCGCGCTACTCCAACTACCTGAGCACATCTCTGCTATCCCGAAGGGATTATGGTCCGAGGCACTCATGAAGGTTATTCTCGTATCTATATTGAATCCTACGAAACTAGGATTTAGCAGTGGAAATCTCTCGCTTATTGACAAGCTTCCTAAATACACTGAAGAGATCTGTCAGGCTTTGAGAGAAAACTTAAAATCAGAGGCTAGAGATAAGCTATTCGAAACCCTAACTGTTCTCCTATCTACTCCAGAATACTCTCTAGCTGATAACATCCTTCCAAGCGATGAGAGCTCTATCTCTGCTATGACCATCCTAATACAAGGCTACACTCAGCTCTACAACACAGGACTGTACAGTAAGGAGCACACACAGCTTCCTAGCAAGATAATAGACACTGTAATGAGCCTGGTAGTCACACCGGACAGTGACGTCATGCTAGTTTCTCTGTCTCCGCAGCAGATAGCACTAGCCGGGACACTGATGCAGTTCGCTACGAAGCTGGGAGTAGACAAGAAGGAGTTCCTGAGTAGGATCCTCAGTCTGGATGCTGTTAAACGCAAGGGGAAGACTGGAGAAGTGGTGTACTCTCTCTTTGCTAGGCACATCAACCAGTTTATCCTCACTGACTGTCGCTCACACCTCTCTCTCGTGTTAGATTCCGCAGAATCGGCTCCTGACCTTGTGATGCTCTGTCTCAACAGTCTCCTGGACTATGCCATTCTTGAGAGGTTCGATCATCGCATCGATGCACAGATATCCAGTCAGCTCGTTCCCTCCTTCTTGGACCTGTGGCCATGTTTCAAGGTGTGGTATGCTCCTACTGCCAGCCAGGATTCTAAGACCTCGTTCCTTCTCATCTTCAACAAGTTCACTAAGCTCCTTAGCGCAAACATATTCAATGAACACTCAACAGCCAAGGCGCTTGTTGACACTTTTTCTCAGTTAATCCTAGACAGCAACACCCTCCCCACCTTCCGCTACCAGTGCCTGTCCTTGGTTCCGTTCTTCCTAGCCGCTTGCATGGGGAAGTCCGAGCTGAGATCCAAGTTGAAATCTGCGCTCAGCGACTACACACAGGCCAACTTCCCTGTCCACTCCACTGAGCTCCCGATGGGCAGCACCGTGCGGGAGGAGTACATCGCATCCGTTGACCGGATGCTGGTAGCTCTGAGGTCGAACGCTGATACCATTGTGATGTTGGAAGTGTTGCTCCCTGTGCTATGCCGGGAGGAAAAGCATATATACCGGCAGGCCATTCTGAGAGGGTGTGAAGAATTCATTGAGAAAGCATCTCCCCTCATTGCCAAGAGTGTCCTCAACCTCTACTACAGCGTCTACGCAGACGAGATGTCCTATAGCGACACCATGAGGAAAGTGTCTGCTTGCTGCTACGCTATCCCCATGCTGGCCTATGCTAGCGACGAGGCTTTCATTGGGTTCTACACGGAGCACATCGTGAGTATCATGCAGACGGTGGAAGCTAAGTTGTGCAGGCAATCCGACCCATTCTACGAATCTCAGCTCGTTTCCAAGCTGTGCGCTTTCGAGTTTGTAGAGAAGCTGTACGCGCGGTTGCCTAGCAACGAGCTGAGTGGCATGGACAGTAAGTTGAACAGAGTTTACTGCAAGGATAGTCCCAAGAACGGAAAAGAGCTGACTCAAGCGGCGACTAAATCTGCTCATGCAGCCAAGTGTGAGGATCACAGAGGGGAACCCTTCAACGCCACACGACTGGAGTACCACCAGTGCGCATACAAACTCCTCTGCTCCATCATAACGTGCACTCAGACGAAGATGTCGTTTTACAGCACTTTCCTATTCAAGGAGGATTTGAACAAGTGCTCCATTCTCTGGGAGAACTTCATCAACACAGAGGAGGAGCTGGTGTTTCCAGTACAGCTTGATTCTAGAATGGAGCAAATCATGAAACAGACTCCTATAAGGTCCAATGTGAAGTCAGAAGCCCCTGCGTCCTCAGACCAGACCCCTCCCCTCTCTCCCCCTGCCACCGTTAAGTACATCTCGTCCCAGTACCTCAGCCAGACCAGCAGTCTCTCCACAGACATTTCCCAGTTCGACTTCACAATGTCTCCCTCTTTCTTCTCGATGAAGAAACGCATGCGTTATAGACATGTCCCTAAACAGCAGGGCAACATGTATACTGTGTCTGAAGTCAAACTAGAGTTAGATTCGCTGAACAGAAATCCATGCATGCATTCCATTCTCCAGGTGCTGGACTTTATGGAACACAACAAGATAAATCCAGATCCCCCTCCCAACCCTAGCTCCCCCTCAGACCTCCCTCAGTGGATGGCGTACCTGCACTCCAAACTAACCGACAGCAAAACGCACCTGAACATCCGTCTGTTCATTGCTAGGGTCGTGGTCAACAGACCGATGGCCTTCCAGCCCTACGCCCAGGTGTGGGTAGAGCCTCTCGTACAGCTCCTCCTGCTGCAGTGTAGCGAGGATAAGGGCATGACCTATTTCATCGTGGACCTCGCAGTCACGGTCTTGTCATGGTCGCAGACGTACGTGTTCTCGGACGAGTACCTGGCCTGCAAACTGCTGGAAGGTCTGGTGTCCAACTCTCACAGCGAGGAGCGCACTGTGCTACGGAACAACCTCAGCATCATACGGATGATGGTGGAACTGTGGAAGAGTAGCCTCACCATGCCATACAGTGTGATATTCAGATACTTTTCCCATAAGGATGTGAATGGGAAGATGCAGAGAACTGGCGTCCAGCTGTTTGGTATCGTGTTAGCTAACCAGCTCCCCTCCTATGGAGACATAGCTGTCAGTGAGGGGAAATACTACGAATCTTTCCTGGCTTGTCTAGACCATCGTCTGAAAGAAGTTTATGCTCCTACCGCGGAAATAACTGGAATGTTATTTAATTCTGTGAAAAAATCTGGTAAATTTGATCTCGAACTGCTCATGAAATGGGCAGAAGAGAGAATGTCAGGCATCATCTCTGCTCAGAACCAACCGGGAAAGTTTGTAGAGTGTCTCCATAAGATCCACATTAATTTCCCAGAATTCTGCGACCGTTTCACGAATAGAATTCTGTTTTTGTTGCCAACACTCAAAGATGAAACTCGAAACTTGGTTGTTGACATTCTCACGAGCCGCGCTGAAAATATCCCAGACCTGAAGACAGAACTGAAAACAAAAGATTTCTACTCTCTTTTGAGAATTAAAGATTACAAGACTCAGATTTCCGTCCTCAAACTTGCTCTCAAGGTGCTGCCGAGTATGGATATCTCCGAGGTGACACAACTAACTGAATCCCTAGACTCAATGTACGCACATACCAGTCCTGAGAGTAGAGAGGTGTGCTATGACCTTCTGATGAGTCTGTTTGATAGGAAAGCGGAGTTCGAGAACACAGTTGTAATGGCGAGGGTAAAGAGACTACTGCTAAGAGGTCTCCTTGATGACTCAGAAGCAAACCGTTTGAAAGTTTTCGCGTATTGGAATGATGAGTCTCGCCTCCCATCCGAGACTTTACAGCGTCTCTTCCAAATACTCACTCTTCTCTACAGCGAAGGGACGGAAGATCAGTTTCTCTCTTACTCAACTAACTTCTTTCTCGAGCTGGTTAGCCGTACTCCAGACTATCCCCTTCAGATATTCCCGCATCCACTCTCGGAGTGTAAGTTCGAGAGTCAGAAGCTGCTAGACTACTCCTACAGTCACAGACAGTCCGGGTTTCTTCCTCTCTTCGCCAACACCCTCCCCTCCCTGATGGCCTCTCAGTCTCAAGGAGAGGCTGTGAAACCTGAACCCATGGATACAGACAGCCCCGGCAGTGGAGAACTGAGATCCACCATTCAACCCATCGAATTCACCCCCACACAGGAAATGGGTAGCGAGACAGGACGCAAGTACAACTGGCTGGCGCCGAGTCTCCACTCGCAGCCACTCTTCAATCCCGGCACCCTAGAGACGGACCAATCTACGGAGAGCTCCCTCCTCTTCACAGGATTCAAACTGCCCAAGAGAATGAAGCGCATCGGTTCGAGTGTTAGCAGCACATTGTCGACTGAATCTGTCTCGCATCCTGTCATGCAGCTGAAGAGGAGGTTCCTCAAAAGCCAAGAAATGCAAACCGTATTCTTTCAGAAACAGAATTTACGTAAAAAGCGACTCCGCGAGGACTATCTCAAATACCAGAAGGTCTCCAGAGGCAACAAGGTGGTGATGTACCGCCAGTACAGAACTGGGGACTTGCCCGATATCCAGATCAAGAACAGTGAACTGATCCGTCCCTTGCAGGCCCTGGCTCAGCGAGACGATAAGATCGCACGTCTCCTCTTCTCGACCCTCTTCAAGTCCATATTTGGAGATATCAGCAAGTACCTGAGCGAGCATGAGGTAGACATGACTAAGAAAGAGGTGCAGGACATTATTAATGGTATTCTGAAGACGACACAGAGGTATTCCTCCCCATTCATCGCCTCCATCATGGACATTAGTCTCAAGCACGACTGCTCGCTGCACTTCTACCTGGACCCCACCCTCGTGTCCTCCTGCTGTCTCATATCCTACCAACAGCTGGTGGGGATCATGGTGCTCGAGAACCAGCTGATCCAGAAGGGAGGAGGAGAGAATGAGGCCCCGAGGGGGAGCAAGCGGGCCAGGGGGGCGATGCAAGAACCCACAGAGGAAACTTCCATTTGGATCGAACTGGGTCGATTGTACAAATCGATCGAGGACTTCGATACACTGAGGGGGATTTTCGGGAATCAGCTGGGAACCCAGGAGGTGACCAGGAGAGCAGTGGAGGCGGAAGAGAGCAACGATTACTTAGCAGCCTGTCAGGTCTACAAGAGAGCTCTTGACACCTGTGAGGAGATGGAACCCCGCCCCACTCAGGAGGAGCAGGACCTGTGGGAGGAGTCTCTGATGTCGTGTCTAGAGAACCTAGGCAAGTGGAGAGACCTGGAAGAGACCGTGCTGAACTGTATCAGCGATGGTGAGGACACCGGGCGTGACCTGATGCAGGTCTGGAGCGAGGACTACTACATCGAGCGACACCTCCCTCGACTGATTAAGACGAAAGTTAAGCTGCTCATCTCTGGCAGAGAAGATCCTATGTTCGACAAGTTCATAGCCACTTCCTTCACGGACGAGCTACGCCGGAGTATCTTGGAAACGCATTTCTCCGAGCAGTTAGCGCTCTACTACCTCGTGAAGAATAACGTGGATAGAGCGAAGCACTACGTCAACCGGTCAGTACAGAGGTTTGCTCAGGTCTGGTCTGGACTTCCGGACTTCCAACCTTTCAGCAAAGCTTCCAAACTCCAAACTCTACAGACACTGGTCGAGATGGACGAATTCATCAACTTTGTCTCGGATAGAGAGAACTTTCTAAACACAGATAACCTGGACCGCTTACTCAATCGCTGGCATAACAGACTCCCTAACAAAAGGATGGATCCCCTCTCTGTGTGGAGTGACGTCATAACGAACAGGTCTTTCTATCTGGAGACCATCTTGTGTAAGTTCGAGTCTTCTGCTAATGCAGACCTTCTGGAATCCCGACTGACGAACGAAGTGCTCAGCTTGTACCTGTCCATAGCAGAAGCGGCCTCTGCTCAGTCCAACTTCTCACTGGCCACTCACTTCATCAAGCAAGTGAGAGCTAGCGAGCAGGATTCCTCCGTCAGTCTGAAGGTCAGTTGCTCGCACGTGTGGGCAGAGACGTGTCTCAGGAGGGAGAGGGGACAGCTGCTCCCTTCTGCCGAGGACGTTTCGAGGCTTGTCTCCTCCCTCTACCACCTCCAGGAAGTGAAAGGTGAATACTCGACAGCTCTAGGAGCGGACTTGGTCCAGTCCTCACAGCACCACAGGATAGAGGGCTGCCAGTCCAGCAGAATCGCGGATCTGCTACTGCAGCCAGAAGGAACGCACCTCATCGGCTCACTGCCTTCGGAGTCCTTGCAGTGTCTGAGGGATTACCTCAAGCACCAGGGATTGGGTCCTGCGTCAGAAACGAACCAAACAGCTAAGAAGCTCTACCTCAGAGCGCTGAGTGCCTACAAGTCCGCCGTTACTGATGGCACGAACCAGTTCAAGGCCACTGGAGAGAAGGAATCGGAGTGCATGGTCAAGAGTCTGCTTGCCATGGCTAAGTAAGTGTATTTAAAATATTCGAAAAAGTTGGTCACGAATATACGACTTCGCTCAAACGGGTTTCGCGCATGTGGGGAAAAGCCCTTTAATTAAAGCAAAGGGCTTTTCCCCACTCGAGTGAAACCCGTTTGAGTGAAGTCATATTTAGTGACCAACTTTTCATGGATCATGTTTGTATGATTTACAATGTTAGATTCTGTGACAACGCTCTCCGTCGAGAAGAGGAGACAGAAGGCTCCGCTCTGATTGGGCTGGAGCAGTTCCCCTCTGTCATCCTCACCTACACCCTGAGAGCGATGCAGTTCGGATCTTCAGAAGCTCGCCAGCTGTTCCCGCGGCTGCTGCAGCTCCTAGACACGTATCCGGACATCAGAGACAAGTTCATTGAGAAGTCCCGCGTGGTGCCTAACTGGATGTTCATCCAGTGGCTGAGCCAGCTGGTGGCGCTGCTAGACAAGAGCGAGGGGGCCAGCTTACTCGACGCACTGCTGTCAGTTGCTGCGGACTATCCTCAGGTAACTGCAAGGCTATAATCTATAGTTTTAATATCAATCAACAAATGCAACCAATATTACTACGATAATATATCATCAAATCTCAAATCCTATATACTACTTAATAGTTAATTTGGTTACTTAACAAAGCTCTGAATTAACATTATTATAGAAAGATGGACTTATTCGGACTGTCTATTAATCGTAGTGACGAATCTCTAGCATTGCTCCTACGGGAGGGTTACATACATGTAGATATCTCAAGTTAAAGCTACTTACATAAGCTAGGTCGAATTTTTTTAATTCAGTGATCACCATTACATACTTGTCAACTATCTCGCTTTTTTCACTCTTTTATTGAGCTAATTTTCATGTGTCCCGCTTCTACATGAAATTTCCTCATTATGTCCTGCTTTTTTAATTCTATGTATAATACTTTTCTATTGCGTCCCGCCATATGTCCCGCGAAATTCAACTCTGCGTCCCGCTTTTATCATGGCTCAAGTAGGCATGTATGCCATTAACACTATGCCTGGTAGAAGGAGACATCTGTCGATTCTATCCTCTGCTCTAGGCTCTGTATTATCCGCTGAAGGTGAGCGCTTCTGAGTACAAGTTCCCTGACGACAAGGAGGGGAAGAAGATGCAGCGGTCAGTGGCTAGTCTGCAGGCGCGCGTTAACATCCCCGTGCTGGACATGTTCTGCTCCGCTCTCGAGCAGCTCACTCACCCTGAGCTGGTCTGGAAGGACATGATGGAGTCAGATCTCCAGGCCATGATGGACCGAGCGATTTCACAGAGAGACAGTAAAGTTCTGGCTTCGATCTGGAAAGAAATTAAATCAAAGCTTTTGGAGGTATTCGACATGATTAGTTAGTACATGCGGGATTGAGTTTAGCAAATATCATTTTGCTTCATCATCGATAAAACTGTTAGTGTTCTTCTGAAGCTGCAGTATCAATCTGCTAACAGACCACTGCACACATCATTTGTTACTAATTAATAAAATAAAAATGAAACCTTGTTAAGCCAGCAGTTCAGTAGTCTAGCACCACTAACCAATCAGATTTGTCGAGAACTGATCTCTCTGGAATTATTAAGCTGACTTATTTTGTGATAGGGAGAAGGGGACTCTGAACAGAAGTTAGAGTCTCTAGGAGGCGATTCTCTGTACGGACACACACCCAAGGCCTGGGGTCAGAGACAGAAACAATTTGCTAAAGAGTTCGGTAAGAAGATCTTCCAAATATTTGGCAATGAAGGAGAGAAACTGCAGACCATGAAGATGGATGAATATATTAAAAACAAACAGAAGATTTTTGAGACAATGCGTCCCTCTATGTCGAAGTTTCAAGGATCCGGCCTTCTCAAGGACTACTCCCCCTGGCTGGCCAGCTTTCTCAAGGAGGACCATTCCAAGTCCATCGAAGTCCCCGGGCAGTATAGCGGACTGTCTAAACCGCTACCTGAGTTCCACGCCAACATATCCAGCTTCGATCCCAAGATCCTAGTCCTCTCTTCCCTGCGGAAGCCGAAGAGAATAACCGTGCGAGCTGACAACGCACGCGAGTACAGCTTCCTCGTGAAGGGGGGCGAGGATCTGAGACAAGACCAGCGTATCGAACAGCTGTTCGTGATCATGAACCAGATCCTCGACCAGGACCAGGCATGCGCTCAGCGGAATATGCGGCTACGTACCTACCAGGTTTGTGCGTTCAGACTTGTCTGTCTAGTTTTAACGCGGATTATATCACTATTGCCACTTTAGGTGATCCCTATGACGAATAGACTCGGCGTGCTAGAGTGGATGGACGATACAACCACACTCAAGGATTTCCTCAAAGAAGCAGCGACCGACCAAGACAACAAGGCCTGGAGTGAGGTAAGAAATGTTACAGTGGACTGTCTGGTCAGTAAATGTCTAAATTGAGTAATGAAAAGTGCAATGGTTTGATTGAGGTAGGATTATTCCTCTCTCGAGATTGAGAGATGTAATTTCTCGAAATGTTCTTTATTTATTTTTCCCATCAAGGTATTGCAAACTCACATGTCGTGGGTAGACAAGCACGGGAACTACAAGAACATGTACAAGCGTGCGAACCGTACCAACACGATAGATGAGTACAACAGGAAGGTGAGCAACATCCCGTGGGGGATGTTAAGACGGAGTCTGTACAGCATTTCCTCCTGTCCCGAGGCGTTCCTTGTGCTGAGGACCCATTTCGTACAGTCTCTCTCCTCCGTCAGTATCTGTCAGTACATACTTGGGATCGGAGACCGACACTTGTCGAACTTCATGGTCGATATGAAGACGGGTCGACTGATCGGGATCGATTTCGGACACGCATTCGGCTCCGCCACTCAGTTCCTTCCCTACCCTGAGCTGATGCCGTTCAGACTCACGCCTCAGTTCGCTTCGCTCATGTGGCCGCACAAGGACTCAGGCATTCTCCGCTCTTGCATGCAGCATGCCCTGCGAGCTCTCAGAGACAGTCCTGAGCTGCTACTCAACACCATGGACATATTCGTGAAAGAGCCTTCACTTGATTGGAAGCAGAATGCGCGGATACAAGCCAAGAACCAGAACATTCAACTGAGCACCGAGGACAGTTCCTGGTATCCGAAACAGAAAGTGGACAGTGCAAGGAAGAAACTATGCGGGTATAATCCGGCCCATGTCATGCTGATCGATCTCAAGATGGGGCATGAAAAGTCTCCTGAATTTTCTGCGCTTAAATTGATCCTGCTAGGAGATCCTCGCGACAACGTGAGGGCTAGGATTGGAGAGAAGTGCAGCTCTGTTAATGAGCAAATCTCTTGCTTGATAGACCATGCAACCGACCCGAATATCCTAGGGAGAACTTGGCAGGGATGGGAGCCTTGGATTTGAATGGAAGGTAAGAATCTTAGTTTGCAAGTTTTAGTGCATTTGTCTGTAGAGTTTGTTAGTAAATTTTACAACATTTTATTCAGTTGAATTAATTTTCTTTCCAGATTGAATCTGCTTAGAATTTCATGAGAACCCCTAAATTGTACTATAACGTTATTAATCTCTTATTAATAGGTTTCAAATACTTTAGTTTTATAGAGATTCTTATGAATGGAATTAAAGCGATTACACAGATCAAAATGCGAGGAGGCCATTGAACCAAAATGAATAGTCAGCTCTTATCACTTATTTAGTAAGTCTGCTGACTGAGCTCAATGAACTGACAATGAAAAGACTGACTATTCGTTGTAATGTATTAATGGCCAACTTTAAAAGATACTGATTGCCGCCCAGCCTTACCTCTTTCATACAAAACTCTCATCATTTAAGGTTTCAAATTTTCAGGAAAGGTACAGTGATATATTAAGATCGACACTTCGATTTTTAATCGGGCAATTGGCGAGGCGGTTTTTAAAATAGGAAAATTGATCCTTTACTAAATACAATTATATGAAAATAAACTCGTTAGATTACTCTTAGTTACAGTTCATAGTAGGTGGTCCACATATTATAGGAAAATTGCTGCACAACCAAAGAAGGTAGAAAATGCACTTGATTAACCGAAAACTTGCTATTTTTAAATTTCGCAATTCCGGAAATAGAAAAATCGAAGCATGACTGCTATAAATTTTTAATTAATTCGGGTTCTCGAAGGTTCTGGTTACAAGTAGAGATTACATAAGTGTTTATAAGCTATCAAATTTTGAATTTAACCATAATCACCGAAAAGTCTCGATATCGCGGATGTCTCCAGCTATTTTCAATGGGAAAGAAGCCATAAAGTTGTGGTACATTTCGGTAGTCAAATATGGACAAACTGAGCAAAAGGCTATTTACATATTTTCTCAGAAGTTTGTATCAAGGTTGAAACCAGTATTCATTAATAGTAGAACCGAATACAAATACTGATAATATTCGGGTACTTCATAAATTCTAGAGGGCTGTGAATTGTTATAGTACTGTATGTTGACCTATTTGATAGATAATGACGGGATATGATTGGTAAATTAAATATTGTCACCAAGGTTGAAACCAATTGAACAGGATATAGGCATTCATGATTATTTACTAACCGAATATCAACTTTTTGTCAAATAGTATTTGGTTTAACCGAATATTGAGCTATTCAGTTGCAACCTTGATTTGTATTAATTTTAATTTGTACGATCATTCGTGTTAGTTATGATATGATATTGGGGTATGTATATACTCTTCGTATTTAACTACCATCTTCCAACCCTGAGATTTTAGCTTGACGGAAAGTTTTATATACTTACTAGATTATCAATAAAGAAAAACAATTTTGATATTAATTAAGACTTGAGAAAAGCGGGGAAATACATAAAATAATTTAGTTCAACTGACAGCAAATAACTAACAGTGATATGGCCACAGTTATAATATCCTAATTAGTTTAATTAGCAATGAAAAAAACCCCAAAGCGATGAAAAGTTTGAGAGGAGTTACTGCCCTAGATGAATTGTTTGGAGGTGTAGGTATTGGTGGACAAGTGCTCGTTGCAGGTGTAGGTATTGGACAAGTAGTTGGAGTTTCCGTTGGAGGAGTAGTGTCTGGAGTAGACACAACCGTGATAGATTCATTGGCATACCTCAGTACATCTCTTAAGCAGAAGTCCAATGCTGTTCCGTTTCGAAAGAAAGACATATCACAAATATCTATTTTGTTATTCTGTAAGTCTTCATCACTTGGATTATCTCCAATTATTAAAATTGAGTGTTCCGAGAACTCATTTCCGTCCTTCCTCAGAAATACTGCGTGGAATTTGATGTTTTCATAATTCAGGTCGTTGGGTCTGAGATTATTTCCATCGTTTAGGATAATCGAAGGAAAAGCTGGTACAAAATATGTCCCATTCGCTGCTACGATGGTGCATTTCAGTGTAAGGAGTGTATCCAACCACGTTTCCACACACTGAGAATCTTCAGCAGCTATTTGCTGCTTAGTATCGCAAAATATCAAGCATAAGCATAAATATAAACACGCACACGTGATAAATGTTCTTATTAGCGTCATTTTATAAACTATAAGTTAGATTTAAGTGCGTCTTTCTTAATCAAAGTAATGTAGAAATCTAAGAATTCAATCAATTTATACCTTGCGATTGACTCCACTGGAAGGAGGTAACTTGCAAATATTAATTTTGAATAGCCACCGAATGTAGTGTAACGGAATTATTTTGGTTTCCTGCTTCACAATCGTCATTGTTCAATGAAAGAAATCTATTTGTTCTAATGCTAAGAAATCAATGAAATGCACGCAATCCTCACGTCGTTTGGAAGTTTATTGTATTAAGTGAATCCACATGATTACATTATTTTCACATTTTCCTTAATTTCAAGATATAGCATCTGATGACTAAATCTTATTCCATAGCAACGCAGAATGCAACAACCATTCCATAGAAAAATTTATAATTTTCGAATCAACCCATCCCTGGCTTCTTCAGCATGAAACTTCATTATTGAACTAGCGTGTTGAGAACACGTTGTGCCGCCGAGAGCAATAAATAGTTTACTTTCAAGTAATAATATCCCTTTATTTCTACAAATGTTTATATCTACGTAGATATTTCTAAATGGGATAGAAAGAGTAGTAGCTTATTTGTATTTATTATTGCATTTAAATAAGGAAGTTCAATTCTGATTGGAGGAGTAGTTATTAAGCTTAATTAATTCCTTACATCTAAATTGATTGATTGTTTTTCGAAACAATACATTTGATTAGATATATGTATAACATCATCCAATCAAAATGTTAGGTAGCCTTGCAAATTAGCTGCATATCAGGTCCGAATGGGTGTTGATTGTGAGAGTTGACTGCGTTTATTATGGCAAGATCATAAAATCCTAACCATGCATGATTCCAATTAAATTTCTCTTCAAAGAATATAAGACACTGCACTGCTATATGCACTAGATTTACAGGATGTACCTCTAACTTCCAATTAGCGAGGAATGGACTTGGTACATGAATTCAAGACGGCTCTGAAGAATCTATACAAGTCAACCCCGCCCATTCCTAGGTTTAAAATCGAGCTAGTGGCGTCCGTAGCCATCAAAGCCAACAAGATGTACAAGCACGTAGTGATGTACTTGGAGAAGTACGCCGAGAAGATTCCTGCTAAATACAAGCTAACTGCTCTCTGTGTCATAGACTCCATCATTCGTCAGTCCCGGAAGGAGTTCGGGAGACACAAAGACCTGTACGGACCGAGGTTCAGGAAGAAACTTAAGTTCATATTCCGATTCCTCAAGAAATGCAAGCAGAGAGACAAGGCGCACATGGTCAGGATCCTCACTCTCTGGCAGAAGCATTTGATTTACACCAGCGAGGTGGTGGAGCCGCTCCTGTCCATAATATCTCCAGAGCTGAAGTCTCCTAAGAAGCCAAACCCGCCGCCGGAGAAGCCGTACGGAGCTGCGCAGTCAGTGGCCGCCAATGCTCTGAACATCATAGAGCAGCAGCAGACGCAGATCCAGGCCTTGCAGCAGCTGCAAGCTCTGAAGAACCTCAACGCCCTCACTCCCAGCTTCGTGCAGGCCATCCAGTCCCTGCACACGCACCAGCAGCTCATCGCACAGGGGAAGGAGCACACGATCCCGAAGGAGCTGCTGGAACAGCTGAGGCTGCTGCACTCACTGGTGCAGCAGTCAGCTGACCCCCAACCCCTTGACTACAGCGGCCTTCTGAGGAGCAACAGGAAGTTCTACCAGCAGGCACAGAAGACACACGAACCTATCAGGGGGTACACCGCCGCCATGTCCTCTCTTGAGCTTCCAGGGATCTCCGGTGTTCACCCTGGGAGTCCTCGGGACAGGACGCTAGCCCCCTACCGCAGCATCAAGTCCAACCATGCACCCCCTCCCACCAGGCGCAACCACACCTCCCTCCTGGACGACTTCGACTACGGAGATGACGAGGACGATGCGGAGCGCATCGCGGCGCAGAAGAGACGCGTGAACCTGGAGAAGAAGCGGGTGGAGGTCGCCGCGAGGGCGAGGGAGAGCGCGCGGGCGCGGGAGAAGAACAAACGGAGGAAGAAAAGGGAGGTTAGGAAGAAGAAGAATGTTCCTGGGAACGCCACTCCCACTCAGGATGAGGTAGACTCCCCCCGCAGATACAAGAACCAGGATATTGATAATGAGCTGGAGCGACTGCTGCTGACCAGTTCGGTTGTTGAAGTGGTGAGGCCTAATGGCACCAGCCAATCTCTGTCTCTCAACGACTCCAATGAGATAGTGTTCTCCCCCATTTCTAACATGAACTCTCCCGTCGTGGAGCAAGACACGTTCGATCAAAGTGGAGTATCGCCTGTGTCAGTGAACATCGCGGAATCTGACCAAGAAGAAGCCGTCTTGATGGAGGAATACTTCGCAAGGACGCCTAGCAACATCTCCGAGGATGAGAATCAGCCGCTAGTGATCTGCACTGAGGAGCAGAGAGAGAGTGGTGGGAGGGTGAATGAGGTGGTTGAGGAGCGGTCAAATAAGGATACGGATTCCCTAGAAAATCTGGATGATCTGAACAATGGGGATAATTCTTTTAATGATATTTCGCAGGAGGTGCCCTTAGAGGACGCCATCTCCCTCCCAGATTCTGCGAACATGGACGATTTGGAAATGCCCGAGGTGCCCGATTCCCCGAAATTATCGCAGGATGACCAGGAAGAAATTGTACCGGCTGAGTCCGAAAAGGACGAACCGAATACAACAGCTGATGATGAGAAAGCTACCCCCATTCCCTTCAGCGAGGAAGCAACTCAGATTCCTAACGACACTCCCAGTCCAGATGTAGAGCCCGGATTGCATTCCACTCCTATTCACCACGCAGAGGTCTCCTGTGTTACTCCTGACGCATCTGGAGACGAGAAGGAGCAGTTGGAACTCACTGCTTATGATCCACTGTTCCCCACACAAGATATCGATGAGATCTCGCACGCTTCCCCGGCTCCATGGGACAACATCCAGTCTCCATACGCCTCTTCCCTGGAAGAGATATTCCCAGACTTTGTAAGCTCAAACAAGTATGTCTCTCCATCTCCCTCGGATGTCTCTATTTCCATTAAAGACGCCATCTCTCCTGTCACTGGGTCGCAGAATTCCAGTCGATCTAGCTCACCACCTTTCCTCACCAGAAACCCTTCTCCCCCAAGCTCACCAAAAGCTCATTCATACCCAAGTCCGGAAAGAAATGTTAACAACGGATTTCTTAAATCGATTTTCGATGTCGCCTTACCATTCGACAATGTAACACCTCCCCGGGACTCCAGCTCCTCTAGCTGCATCAGCGACGTGTCCCCGCCGCCAGAGGAGAACAAAATCGAATCTGTCACACCCCCTCCCAGCCGCAAAAGCTCTCCGCTCCGCTCGCTCTTAGAATCGGTGAGGGAGAGGGTGAAGGACATGGAGATGATTGAGGATATCGAAGGCTATGAAAGTGGGAAGGAGAGAAGAATTGCAGTGACATTCAAGAAAATCGCTAAGACAGAAAAGAAAATGTTGAGATCTGTTATTGTTGTTAAAAATAATAAACAATCGCCTAATACTTTCAAATCAACTGTGCAGAGGAAAAAACGCGCCATGACGTTATCTTCAAACTCATCAAGTCTTTCCAGCTGTTCAGAATCTTCAGATTCAATTCGCAAGAGACGCGTTAAGAAGCAAAGGACGCACAAGACCAAGAAAGAGGTACGTAGACACGTCTCTACTCATCCAGTAAAGTCTAAGCCTAAGCGACCAGTGAAAAGTAGTCGGGTAGAGAGTCACAGCTACAGACAAGTAAGGAGGGTCAGGTCCGCTTCAATCGACTCGCAAGAAGAAGAAGAAGAATTCCCTCCAATCAACAAGAAGGACTTCCTCATTATCTACACTAACATCATCAAGGTGGAGAACAGGATGACGGTGATAGAGAAATACGACCTCAGGAAGTACCTCTCTACCTGCGTAGGAGATATCGAGTTGTTCGATATTATTAACGACCGTACGGCTGCCCTTATTCAACTCTCAAAGCGGAAGTCTGCTGATAAGTTGAAGCAGGTCTTAGAGCAAGCTGACTTCCAATGTACCTGGGTGCCGGGCTTCAAGGTTCTACCGGGATTCCTTTGGAACAAGATTAACGGCGTTTCTTGCATTCCATGGAGCCAAATCACGGATGACCCGCCCTACAATATATTCTCTCTCTCGAAGGGAGGAACTATTGATTTTATTGAGATCAAGAAAGAGCTGGAGCTGATCGACAGGGAACGGGAGAGGGAGAAAGCAGTCGCGGCGGAGACAGAGGCAGCGGCCAGTAAAGAAACAGACAAACCAAGCGACCAGAAGATGGTACCCACCCGGATCCGTCTGTGCTGCCAGGACTCAGAACATTCAGACAGCTGTGATTAACTGCACTCACTACTCCTGGCGTGGAGGAGACCGTGTGAAGATGTGTTGATGTAGACTCAGTGATGTGTTGAATGGTTTGCTTGTTTCCAATATAAATATTTTAACGAGTGAAGGAATTGACCTAGACTAACGGAATGAGATTGCTAACGAGTAGATTTCGTAGACTTTTATATTATTAGTTTAACATCAAATTTTCCTAATTCGTTTAAATTGAATAATTAACCTTGGTTGCGATTATTTGTATTTCAGTGTATATTGCTATATAGCGTTTATGTGTACTTACTAACTCCAATTCGATTGGATGTTACAGCGATGACGTGTCCATGTTGCCTCCACATTTCCTATAACCAGAGTTGACTCCGCTTAATTGGGACACATCGGATTCCGATATTTTGTTCCAATTAATAAGCGGAGTTCCCAATGACCGAAATAATTTAAAATATCAGCTTCTAAGTATAGGAACTATTCCGTTCCTGGAGATTTGCCCCAATTAAGCGGAGTCTCAACTGTATTTAAAGTTAATATCTTTCGAATGAGAAGATGTAGTGGACATCGATTTCAAAATCTTAGTGCAAAACAATCTATGACATTTTCTGCATGGAAAGTTTATTTACGAGAATCTTCCATTATTTCATCTAACAGAACTAGAGCTGTGGATTCTTCTGTCTAAATGTAATTGGAGCAAATATGTAGACTGACTCTGCTACACATTTTCTAAATGTTTATTGGGTATAATTTGTAGGATAATTTTTCTGAAGTCATTGTTCTTCCCACTTTCAAGAATTAGTCATTTAGGCTCTCAGCACTTCATCATAAAGTGGGAAGGTGGGATACTTTGTGGTCAGGTAAGAGTATTTATTTTCAATATTTACTATGGGCACTATTTACTTCCTGGATAGATAATGTTCCTCAATGTTTGTTCACAACAATTGCCCCACTTCCTGACACACCACATCATCCGGAAGTTCTCAACAGACCTCCATCTGGTGGGGAAACTGCAACAAGTTTTGACGTCTCAACATGGGTACCCCTCAGGGCAGACATTCCTGCATAAAACACTTGGTTACCGTGGGGTCATTCTATTCGGGTGTAAAATTCCTTTCTTCGACCGGAGTCGAGATGAGAAAACTAGCAGTAAGCAAGGTAGCAATCCGCTCGCGTTCAAACCTTTTCACGGTCTGAAGAAAGACCCGAGCAAACACAGTTCTGTCACTTCTATGGGCACACAGCCAGACCTGAGGATGATCTACCAGGTGCTGTCTAACGGCGTGGACACGAAGGATTATTCTAATTCGGAGAACCTCACCTACCTCCACGTCAACAACACCCCCTTAGTGCTAGTCGAAGGGATCGACTACGTGTCGCATGATGACGTAATCCCCTACGAGAACATGGACCCCGACCCCTTCAGCCACTTCCTCTTCAACAGCCTCCTCTCAGTTACCAACTCCGGCTACTCGGCCAAGGACTTGCTCCACGCGTGGAAGAGACGGAACGAACGCTGGCTCAAGAACAGCTCTGTGCACCGGCAGCTGACGCACGGTGTGAGGATCACCGTCACGCCCTACTACATCGGCTACGAGAACAGTTATCGCGGGCAGAAAGGCTTCCACTACTGGCGGTACACCATCCGGATTGAGAACTTCAACGTGTTCAACGTGCAGCTGAGGGAGCGGAATTGGAAGATCCTCTCGAGCATGGGCGCACTGGAGACGGTGAAGGGGAGAGGGGTGGTGGGGGAGGAACCCATCCTGGACAACTCCAACCCTGTCTTCCAGTACAACAGCAGCACATCTCTCCAGTCAAAGTCCGGGTTCATGTTTGGGACGTTCAAGTTTGAGAGAGTAGATGGAAAGATGTTTGACGTGATCATCCCCCCCTTCCCTCTGGAGGTCCCTTCCAGCAATGATTGAGATTTATTTGTTGTGATTCTGTTCTCCTTTATCACTTGCGAAATCAGGTTCCATTGTCCTGTGCATTCAGGCGCTTCCACCACTAGAATGTCCACATAATGTATTTAGTTGCCCAACGGAAAATGTACTTGATTTTATCGGGCGAGCACAATGTAAATTCGACATCTGGCCATCGTAGGTAACTAGTTTCAATAGCTATACATAAATTACAATCAATGCATGACCTCAAAAGAAGTTAGGAAAGGTGACAATTGGGAAATTCGAAATTAGATTAGACAATTCAGCAACTCTTCTTCACCACCATCAACTGGAGTATAGAATCTTTATTTCCAGACTCGCTTAGTTGGATTGGCTTTGCCTTAGTGAAAAGTGAAAATCTATTACATCAATCTTCACGTCGCAGAGAAATGATTAGATGATTTACACAACGAAGGATGCATTACTTAATCTTTGGTAAGTACATGGATCAGATTACCACACAAAGGATGTCCTACATCTTGACTGCACGTAATGACTGCACGTAATGAGACGTAATGAAAGTATGGAGAGATGTGCAATCACACTTGTAGTGAAAAATTATTAATTTCAACTTCAACTTTCCTCTCTGGTACTACATAGTTGTAAGTCATATTATGCATTGAATTGTGTGTATTTTTGTGTACTGTTTATGTCTGGTGTATTAAAATTATTTGCTCGTATGTCCGGCTAAGATTTATTCCAAGGAATATCTGAATTAATTGATTTAACTCGCAGAGACATCGTTCCATCATCTTCTTGTCTGTACAACCTAATTAGAATATGTTTAACTCTGGACATCTGCTCCGTGCTGTCTTAACCGTTGTCATGGTCTTCGAGACGCTGAGGGATCGATTCCCATCGTTCACGCTCTCGAAGGAAGACAGAGCCTATGAAGTAGACCGGATGTACACTGCGTTTTTATTGGTCAGGTTGATAGAAGTTCCATTCTTACTCTGGCTGGCCTATTCAGAGTTAGTCGCTCTCTACACCGGAGAACTAACCCAAACCGATGTCATTCATTTACTAGGATTCAGTCTATTCGTTGTTGGGGACTTCGTTCGGACCTGGGCTAAGGATGAGCTGGGGAGATTCTTCACTTACGACATTGGGATACGGAGTGGGCACAACCTCGTGACCACAGGGCCCTATGCCTATCTTGTACACCCATCTTACACAGGACACGCCTTGATGACAACTGGAATGCACCTCTACTTTAGAAGCATACTTCTGCTGGTATTATCTTTGTTTCTTGCTATCTTCACCTCGTCTCGCATAAAGTCAGAGGAAGATATGCTCCTAAAGGAGTTCAAAGGAGAATATGTGAAGTATTTGGAAACTAGATGGAGATTTATACCTTACATTTTCTAGGCACATATTTTTCGATGTTATCCAAATTTTAATATACCTACTGTATTTTTATATTATGAAGCCTAAAGGCATATGAAGTTCAAAATTTTCGCATTTCAAGGAATTTTTGCGCATAAATGCAATTTTTTGCGACTCTTCACTTGCAATTAATACAAGTAGTGAGTGGCTTAGCGAGTTGAAGGGAAATAGCTGAACAAGTCCACCTTATTTTTTGTGGTGATTATATAGATCAAAAGAAATGAATCTGAGATAGGAGACATTTATTCTGAGAAAGTCTCCCGAACTTGTTGATCAAAAAGGTTTTTTGCAATCTTACTATATCCCTTTTTCACAAGTCATTATTAAATGACCATTTAGAGTTATATACGTCTGACTCAGATGACCGAGAGGATTCACTCGATGGGCTCAAACAAGTTTTGAGAATGGAATGTTGTGACATTCCTATGTTGCTAGGAGGATAAGTTTACCGAATATGACTAGGAGACCCCTAAAATTGCTGGAAATTTTGTTCTGAATACAGCTATTAGCATGGTTTGGCAGTAATATCACGAATTACAGTGGAAACAATGTACACAAAGTCATTGTCGTAATTGCTGCTCCCCACATATCAGTGCACTGCCAGCCTGCAATTTGGCACGAAAATCGTATGCCACAGCCATTTGTACTCTTACAGGTGCACGATATTTCAATTAAATTCTTCCTAAACAAAAATTAGCTTTGTTGGCTACTATACGTTGATCGTCATAGGAACTATGTCTTGATACAAACTTGTTACAAATCCAAATTGCCTTAGCATTAAGTCATCTCACTCATTGCAAATATAAATCAAACCTCGAGAGTGACTGAGCTAAATTAACCAACCTTATATCTGCTCCAAGATTCACTCACTCTTGTTTAATTGCACAAACTATTATCAGAGAAAATAAAATTCGACTAAGTAGTTTTTCTTGAGAATGACTTAAGAATGTGGACGTACATTGGAAGAGGCGGGTATATTCTAATCAGATTGAATAACAAAGAATTCAACTCGAGTTGCTCTGTCGTATGTACTTTACTTTCATCTCTTTGTGATGTAGCATAGATAATTATTCAATACATATGCTAAAACTATACGTATAAAATTCTTATACTTCCCATAGACCTCTATATTATACATTTCTTACATTTTATTTCCATTCCAATAAGTTTTCTGCTTTTGTAATCAAGTCCAATCCCATTGGTTAACTACCATTGGGTAGATTACGCCACCTTTTTATTCAAAAATATCGATCATTGTGCTTCATTACATTCATTCGGGGTTCTTCTTGATGCTAGTTGGTTTTCTCAGCTCCTCTCTTCGATGAATAATATCATTTTCTTGAGTATCACTCCCCCAATTCTTCAGTAGCCGTTCTAATACGAGGCACGAGGTTACTGTTCCTACGCGAAATACTATAAAACTCAATTGTTTCAAGTTTAAAAATCTCGGTCGACAGACCATTAGTGCCGTCCCAGTAAGCAGAGGCATGAAATGGGTCCATAACCCATTGGTCATTGGGTCCCTATTCAACATTCGATCATTTTTTCGATGGTATTTAAAGAAAATTTTTACGGAACTCAGTTTTTTCCTCTTATAATCATTATCTGATTTGTTAAAATGCTTGAGAATACAGCGGAAGTATCGAGGAGTGCTAACAAGCATAGGAACTAGCTACGCATTTTAATCAGAGGCGTAGCCAGGGTGTAGTACATGGGGCCTAGTCCGCAACTTCAACGGCTGTGCCCACTAAAATTTCACAAATTAGCATTGGGTGCCGCAACCCTCTCACGAAATAGACTGGAATTCCCGCACCCTTAAATTGTACTGGCTACGCCTTTGATTTTAATATATACAAAAATATGTAAGTATTATAAATCACAAAACATTCGGGAAATGATCAAGATAAAGAAGATCGCCGATTATAATTTCAGTTTGGATTCTTTTTCACGATCAACAATAGCCTACATAATATCTTAAGAGTGGCCACCATGCAATCGGTCCAGAATCTCACTAATCGCTACCATAGCATGAACATATTCATATTCTTAGTTACATCTTTTAAGGGTCATTGTTCAACCCCATAAACGTTAAGACACCTCTACTAGGATCAGGCGAATTTTTCATGGAGATTTGGGATCGAATGCAGTCATTTCCTAACTTAATTTGTCAGATACCTATGATATACCATGCAACTTTCTTAATTGGTTAATTAACTTGTCTCAATAATGCCTCCTTTAATACTTGTTGAACTTTTTATACCGAATACATATTGTAGCATTAAACTCATTAATCATTAAACCGCTCTTAGCTTGCTCGTGGGTGTTCAGCCTAACTGGCAACAATTAAACTCAATTGAGCGAAATGGGACATTTTCTCAGTTTAAATATGGGCTCTTCACTATGATTAATTTCAAAATCCTGATTCACTACACTTCTTTGTCATCGTCATTATAACATGTTGCTCCACAAATGAATCAAAAAGGGTTAACTTTAACGAGTTTAAAAACATAATTTCGGACTAAATTCCTCGAATAATCGCCACTCCTTCTCAAAAGAGGGTTCCATCTTTTTACCCTTAATTAATATCCATTGATTAACCCGAGCACGTCCAGGAATGTTGAATTGAAAGTGAAAGTTAATTGAAAGTAAACTGAAAATGAAAGTGAAAGCTGGGTCATTTCTATTTATACCTTTGACCCCAAGTAATCCTCGGGTTAAATAACTCGAATAGTTACATTTAGGAAAAGTTTATTTTGTCTTGAAAGTTTTCTATATTATATTTCAACTGTCATTACTGTTCCTCAATACTCAGTATTGGAACTGCTATACTGAAAGCTAAATGCATCAACCTTCTAATATTTCATAGATCTAGATGGAATCCAATTTGGTGCTAAGGGGCCATGGAATTTTGCTTACTTTTAGATGTCATTGGTATTCCGGGTGTATTGTATTCCAGGATCTATTCCATGTACCCCAAAAAGCTTATTCTCACAGATTAAAGGCGTTGGGCAGTTTAATTATATTTTAAATTAATAGTAACAATAATGGAATAAACTAGTTAAGTATATTAGTTTGCAGATTAAAATCGAATATTCCTGCTCTAAAATGATCTCTTGTGAAATCGAGGGATAGATCGCTTTGCGCCAAATAGAATGGTTCCATATCTTTGGTCATGAAGACGATTAGGGTACTTTTTGGTCCACCTTCCTCAAATGTGCCCACGAATCGAGAGGACGGGGAGACGAGCTTTGGGTTGTCTGAACTTTTGATCCTGCGCGGGATTAAGTTAGGCACACCGGATGGGTTGTTCGTATTAGCTTGTAGCACGTAGTATGTACTGTCTGACCTTTCCACGTTTGTGATGTAGAGCAGAGAGAAGTAGGTGTAACGAGAATTCATGAAATGAGTTGAGTACTGGTAGATCATGAAGGCGTTCGAGGGGTTGGGTTCTGATTCGAGTGTCACGATTGGCTCTCCTCCCATTCCAGTCCCTTTCACCTCAACACTGAAATTCCCCTCTTCTGTCCTTAACATCATTTTCCCGAAGAAGCAATTCAGGTCCGATATCTCTCCCAGCTTCTCGATGCTTTGCAAGTAGTTCTGTACTTTATGTACAAACGCTTTCTCTGCGACGTCACTGAATGAACTGCTCTCGCTACTACCTTGGCTCGTCAACATAGGGTGCTTTCGGATATCTCCGCGATTTTTTTTGCTTGATCTGAAATTGAGAATGTTGTCGACGCTGAAATTCCGAAGTTTTTCGCTGGTCTCAATGTCTTCAGTATGGATTGTTTCGGTCCAGCTTGTGTTTCTTTTCGAAATTTGACTGGGTCTCACTGCCACTGGCATAATGCTTCCTTTTTTAATGCTAAGACTGGATCCCATTTTACTTGGTTGTATGTTTTTGTTGATTTTTGTTTCTGAATTTCTTTACTATCCATTCTATTTATACTAGTTCACTATGCGCGCACTACTTTGATCACAACAAAGCTATATTGTTCTCGAGTATCACCTACACACTTACTCCATCGCTCTTAGCCTGTATAGTTCCTCTACTACAAAGTAATTCTATATAATAGCAGTTAATTGGTTTAGTTCATCAATTTAATTGGAAAATCGCTGAGTTTTCTATACTTTGAACTGAACTCTTTTCCCCAGTCATCGGCAAATTCTATTAAAATCTCCACGTGAAAGTTGCAAGCTCTTACACGTAGATTTAGTCGGACAGAATAATTGAATGTACACATTACGTATACACCTGAATTCAATACATAGTTGGAATTCAATTTATAAAGTATTCATTCTTCTATTAGCTCAAAAATAAGATTGATCACATTTATGTGAGATCATACATTATGTGAAAGTCCTTCGTGGATTACCAACGGATATTCAACTATTTAGATGGCTCTGAGATTCAATTTATTTGTAAAACAAATAATTATATATATTACACAATTCCATTTTCAATAAAATTTAAATCTGATTAGAAAGCACTTCAAATATATATATAATATTCGTCCAACGCCTTTGCCAGTAAGACATCTCACTATAAATTATGGCAACACCATGTCACAATTTCGTCACCTCCAGATGTGCATGATGTAGAATTGAACCTTTAGGAATTAATACCTTTTATGGCAGAATCATATCACACATACTCCCTCGGGAATAGACTATGCTTCTATCAACTCATGGATTACAATAAGCACATTAGAAAGTTGGACCGCCTCGCTTTATGTTAATTTAGCGAGTAAAAATACAATCATTCCTGATCACCGCACACGTATGTTATTTGAGTAGTTCAGTGCTTTGCCAAATACGTATCAGTTTGAACCCAGAGTTCACTATTGATGATATCAGTTTCAATGATAAGTAATTGACTTGATGTATTACAAATTTTTGAAGTAAAAGCGAAATTATGAAACGATTGAAAGATAAACAAATTGTTTTATTTCATTTCATTTCATTATGAAATAATTTCCCTTTCAAAACTAATCAGTTTATATTACAAATATGCTTTTACTCCATTGAGATGACATAACAGAGGCGGAGACTTAATAATTAGTTCGAGAAGTCTTAACCTTAACCTAGGGGGAAATATTAGGTTTCCAGGATAAATTTACTTTGGGGAAAAATAAATTATAATAATCATAGGTAAGATGTCGCAAAAGAGAAGGTTCTACCAAAATCATTACTTGGACTATGGATTCAGATATGTTGCCAAGCGGTGCTAAATTCCGTAATCGCAATACGTCATCTGTTTGAAAACCTTTTCGAACAGCACCATGAAACCTTTTCAACTGAAAAGCATCTGGTAAATGCTCATCCGCGAATCAAAGAGAGGGACTATCAGCTATAAATAGAGGTGTGTTCAAGACTCCTTTCCCTTAACTAACTAAATTTACTAAATGAAGGGGGAAATCGGGTAGAGTGAAATAGTCGAAAGGGGAAATGACATTAAAAAAGGTTAAGAATCGCTGCTGATATAGAATCAACAAATGTAATTCCTTGAGTAAAGCTGTTTATACATAATTTGATGCAATTCTATTCTGTAGATTGTCGTGAGGGTCGCTGACGGACGGACGAGTCTTTCATGCCACAAGACATCTCCTATAATGGGAGCTTTGATGTAATTTGTTTGGAAATTTCACCTCGAACTGATACAGCGAATAAATGCTTATGATACGAATTTCTAATTATTAAAAAAAACTGCAAGAGTCAGAGTTTCATAGAAATATAATGTCAGGTGTTTTCCGCTTGTACCCAAAAGTAATCTTCGATAAGATATGCTGAGGTAGAATGATCCATTGATTTTTACCAGATTTTAGTTGATATTATTATTTAGACATAGTCTGCAGAATTATAAAATTTCCCTTCACTCACACAAGTTTGCAATGTAATACTTGCATCATTGTGCTAGGTTCCCAATACAGTGAATTCTTTTATTACTCTTAAATAAGCTTGTTGTGCCACCAGAAAATATTTTTCAGCCACCTGAGTATTATCTCAGTTTCTACTTACTACTCTCTTTTGCTCACTGCAATATTTACTTATTTCTATCCATTTACTATTTAGTGCAGCTTCTATTATATATGCCTTATGACCTTTTAAGGGTGTAACGTCCGTTTGCTCGTTCCAGGAAAATATATTGCACCGAATTGCACCAAATTTGGACAATATGCTCCTTATATGGTGGAGATTTGTTCCTGGGTGCAACTTTTAAGTTCGGAATTTTTAACTCCCATCCCCACTTCCCCATCTTAGAGGTTCATTAGTATGAAAATGAATAAAGATTGCCCACAACTGTCCCACATAAATATCCTATTATTAGAGACCCACTTATAGAGAGGTTCTACTGTAGTAAACAATGCTATGGGGTGGTAGTACTGGTCAGAGTTGTGAAAATATTGTGAAATTTACGTATCGAAGCTGTTTGTGCTGCCAAAATTGGAGACTCCACGTGTATGAGCTGTTCTTCTCTTCTGTCACCTTAATTTTTTTTTCGCTCTAGACTCGAGGATTCACTATGTTCGTCCATCCCAGCCCTGACTGAATGACTAATGCAATTTTAATTTTTGTTATTACATATTTCATTGCTTAAAACCAATATTTTCTATGATTTAATGATTAATAATTTAATAAATTAACATCCAATTTTGGCATTTGAAGCATAGTTTATGACAATAACAGTAATAAATGAATACTAGTATAATGAATTAATATTATTGTACATTCTAACTAAATCCTTTTCTCAAAACATGATAGGTTATTCATGTAGAACTTTCCAGCTCTGAACTCGTCTGTTGTAAAATCTAGAGAGAGGTCGCTCTGGGTCAGATAGAAGGGTTCTTGATCGCGGTTGTAGAACAGGATATTTGTGCTATCGTCCAGTCCATCTTCGTCAAATATGCCCACGAATCGAGAGGACGGGGAGACGAGCTTTGGGTTGTCTGAGGTTTTGATCCTGCGCGGGATAAAGTTAGGCACACCGGATGGGTTACTCGTATTAGCTTGTAGCACGTAGTATGTACTGTCTGAACTTTCCACGTCTGTGATGTAGAGCAGAGAGAAGTAGCGAGGATTCGTGAAATGAGTTGAGTACTGGTAGACCATGAAGGTGTTCGAGTGGTTGGGTTCTGATTCGAGTGTCACGATTGACTCTCCTACCGTTCCAGTCCCCTTCACCTCAACATTGAAACTCTCGTCCTCTGTCTTTAGAGTTAGATTCCCGAAGAAACACCTAATGTCCGATATCTCTCCCAGTTGCTCGATACTATGCAGGTAGCTCTGCACTTTCTGCACAAAGTCTTTTTCTGTGACGTCATAAGTCGAGTTGCTCCCAGAACTACCACCGCTGGAAATGGAATGTAATTTGCCAGATCCCTTTGTATGCCCTGAGTTAAATGCTTGATTAAAACTCTGAGAGTTTGGGATGCGTTTCTTATGAGTAGCGAACTCAGAGTGTTTTTCTCCAACTACAGCACAGCTCATATGTCTCTGACCTCGAGGAGCTTTCGTTTTGTCGTATGTGCCCCGATGTTTAATACTCATTGTAGTGCCCATGTTTCTCTTTGAAAGTACGGAAAATAGCAAGTCTGAATGAGATTCCATTATACCTCCACTATTTATACTCCACCTGTGCTTACATCCTTTGTTTTTAATCCCTCCCCCATGGTATTGTGACATACTTATCTACACTATTATTAGCGTTTTAAGGATTATTGAACTCACCATCAGATGTAATGTCTTACAGTTAGTTGTATTGGTAATACTCGTATCAAATTCAAATTCAATAGTAGTAGACATCACTAACATGACTAGTTTGTTATATCAGTTATATGGACCATTTTGCGATTCTGTGAAGATGGAATCTTGTAAAAATCGATTCAAAACGTAGATGCGATTTTTGGTGTTTTCGGAGTTCTATAAATAAGTTCTGATTAATTCACCGTTTGCTCTGGATGCTAACACTACGTAATGTCTCCATCCTAATCATTCTATGTAATAACTCCTACTTTCCTAAGTAATACTATTACTTTATCTTATTTGATATTACTGATGATGTTAAGACATTACACATTATGTCGTAATATTTTTAATATTTGCATGCTAATATTTGTTCATATGCAGTAACGCATCGTAGGAATTTTACCCGCAAGATATCTACGGGACTTATTGGGAGTTTTTATTACATTTGCATGATTAGATGACAATGAAAAAGCTAGGCAACTTTTCTCCGTTCCGAAGTACGAGTCCCAGCACAACATTAAGTGACAGTGACGATTCTGCTGCTGGCTCTAACTCCACCACAGCCAAGAAGCCCTCACAACTCCCCGGACCCATCGAGCACAAGGTAAACGTCGAGACCGCGTCTCGTCCCGAGCTGGCCAGGTACGTCCAAGTGCTGACTGACCAATCCAGCACGTACGAACGCCGGTTTAAAGACGTGGTGAGGGCGTACAAACGCCTGCAGACGGAGAGGGACGCGCTAGAGAGCAGTCTGAAGGCCAGCTTGGTGCAGAGATCTCAGTCCAAAGCCCAGTCCGTGGAGGAAAGGGCAGAGGACCCTGAGAGTGAGGGAGAAGCGGCGACAGACGAAGTGTCCGTCCTGACTCAGGCAGTGGCGACTCTAACCGAAGAGAAGTCCCGCATCGAGTCGAGCTACCAAGAAGACAAGAAGCAGAGCTTGCAAGAGCACCAGAGCCAGCGCCGCGCGCTAGCCGAGTCCTTGGAGCAGGCGGAGAGCGACCTGGGCGACCTCTTGAAGGAGAGACAGACCCTGAAGGAAGACGCGGCGCACCTGAGGATGGAGAACTCCGAGCTGAGCAGGGAGGTGAAGGGGCTAGAGGAGAGGACAGGGGAGCTGGAGAGGTGTGAGAGGGAGCGGCGAGAGAAGGAGACGGCGCGCAACGAGAGCGAGGAGTCCCGGTACCTTCCGCAGATCCTGTCCCTGCAGAGACGAGTGGAAGAGGCGAACGAGAGCAGCCGCGCGAGCGAGCTGAAGGCCGAGGAGATGGAGCGCGTGCGGGGGGAGGAGCGGCTCGCCCTGGGCGAGCAGGAGCAGAAGATGATCCGACTCGAGTCCGAGCTGAAGCAGGTGAACTCGCGGAGGCACGAGACGGCCGCGGTGCTGGAGAGTCGGGTGAGCGAGCTCTCCGCCATGGTCGGGGAGTCCCAGGAGCGGTCCCGGCGCCAGCAAGAGGAGATAGCCGAGCTGAACCAGCGGCTCCTGCAGCGCAGGGAGAGCAGCGACAGACAGGAGGGGTCCGACCCGCTGGAGGCGGTCATAAAGCTGAGCGAGCAGGAGGTGCGACTACGCAGCACCCTGCAGACAGTGCTGAAGAGCGCGGCCGGGGGGAGGGTAGGGGTGGAGGAGGCGTGCGAGATGAGCACCTCGGAGCTCCTAGGGGCGCTGGCACGCGAGAAGAGTGCGGCCTCCCCTCAGACGGACAGCGAGAAGCTGTGCGAGGAGTACCAACGCAGGCTGGAAGAGATGGAGGCGCAGGTGGAGCGGGGGGAGGTGGAACTGAAGGGGGAGATCGCACGGGAAAGAGAGAATGCGAGAGAGAGGACAGCTGAGTTGGGGCGAGTGGGAGAGAGGAGAGAGGCAGAGAATCGGTCCAAACTGGGAGCAATGGAGTCCCAGCTGTTGAAGCTGAGAGAGCACACCAGCGCTCTACTCGCGGACAAAGACGAAGAGATCTGCAGACTGAGGAACAGGATCCCCGGCCTGGAGAGCGTCCCCTCGCGGGACCAGCAACCCACGGACAGTGCCGTGAGCCAGTTCATCACGACGTCCGGGTACTACAGCGACAACAACAGCTCCGTGCACCTGTCCCAGGTGAAGCAGCGCCAGAGGGACAAGCAGAGAGCGGCCGGGGCAAAGATCGAGGAACTCGAGTCGGCGCTGAGAGACACAGAATCTCGCGAACTGAAGCACCTCGAGCAGCTCTCCTTCCTCCAGAACGAGATCCTCCGTCTGGACAACTGCCTGGGGAGACAGGGCACCAACCTGGAGTACGTGAAGAACGTGGTGCTGCAGTTCGTGCTGGGAGGGAGCGGTAAGCGACGCGACCTCTCAGTTCCTCTCTCCGCCGTCCTGAGACTGAGTCCGGAGGAGTCCCGCCTCCTCTCTCAAGCTCTCTAACTCTACAGCCTATCACTACCAATGTCACATATTTGTATATTGTTCCATTAACTAACACAATCCCTGGTCCATATAACATAATATAATACATCTGCCTAGGTTCTGTCGCTGAGGGCCAGGACGCCGGGGAGTTGCTTCCCTTCCAGCAGCTCTAGACTCGCCCCGCCGCCGGTGCTCACGTGGCTCAGCTTGTCCGCGAATCCAAACTTCGCCGCGGAACTCGCGGTCTCTCCCCCTCCCACCACAGTCACTGCCCCCTGACCCGTTGCCATGGCAACCGCCTCCATCAGAGCTCGCGTCCCATGTGAGAACTTGCTCACCTCGAACACACCCATTGGTCCGTTCCACACCAGGGTCTTGGCGCGGGAGACCACTTCAGAGAACACTTGCACGCTCTGGGGTCCGATGTCCAGCCCAATCCACCCCTCCTGCACCCCCTCCCCCTCACACAGTCCCACTTTGGTCTGCGCGTCCTCGGAAATCTTGTCGCCCGACACGAAGTCGACCGGGAGGTGGATCTTCACTTGCTTCTCCTCCGCGGCCTTCATCAGTTCCGGGACGATGGCCGCTCCCGCCTCGTCGTAGAGGCTGCGTCCTATCTGCATCCCCTTGACAACCTTCAGGAATGTGAAGGCCATGCCGCCCCCGATGATCATCTCGTCCACCTTGCTGAAGAGATTCCGGATCAGCTGGATCTTGTCCGCCACCTTGGCGCCCCCTAGGATGGAGAGGAAGGGGCGCTTGGGGTCGGAGACAGCTGCGGATAAGAACTGGAGTTCCTGTGCCATCAGGAATCCGGCCGCTCGGATGGGCAGGTGCACTCCAACCATGGATGAGTGCGGTCTGTGCGCAGTGCCGAATGCGTCGTTGATGTAGACATCTCCCAGCTTAGTGAGGCTCTCCCTGAACGCTTTGATCTGGTCCTGAGACGGCGTCACCTTCTCTCCCCCCTCTCCCTTCCCCTTCCCCTCCTCCTCCGAGTGGAACCTCAGGTTCTCCAGGAGGAGGACACTCCCCGCTGCAGGGTCCGAGCACCTGGCCTCCACTTCCGCCCCCACGCAGTCCTCCAGGAAGTCCACCTGTCTCCCCAGCAGTTTGCTCAGCTCCTTGGAGACAGGGGAGAGGGACAAGTTGGGCTGCGCACGTCCGTCCGGCCTACCGAGGTGTGACATGAGGACGAGGGACTTCGCGCCTTTGTCCAGACAGTGCTTGATGGAGGGCAGAGCCGCCACTATTCGCTGGTTGTTTCCGATTTCTCCGTTCTTGTCGAGAGGGACATTGAAGTCCACTCGCATTAGAACTCTCTTTCCTTTGAGATCCAACTCAGAGATGCTGAGCTTACTCGCAAGAGACATTCTCTGCCTAAGTTATAATGGAACCATTAAACTTGACTGAATGGAATATTTACCTCAGTTGCTCTGTGGCATCAGTTGGATATGATGCTTGCATAGTTCATCCTACTCCGCAGAGAATGATGACTCAACTTTCGCTCCTAGCTGATCCCACAATTAACAGTGACGGTGTGGAGCATGGATCAGTGAGGTTGTTTTACGCGCTCCTAGGTTCATAGTCACTGGTAACGGATCCGTTTCGTAAATACCTGCGCAACCCTAATTATAATCGCTTCTTGAAAAATGTTAAAATTGGTACTTGTGTACTGTTTGAAAAGTGTTAAAATTACTTGACTACCCCATATCTTTTGTGTATAAATTTGAGGATTCTCGAATCTATTAAAATACTTGCTAATTAGATGAATTTACAACACAAATTGAGTCTAACTTGCATCGTTCTACTTCTCATCTCCTTCCTAATTATACGCTACCGCCACTCCACTCCGCAAACAGGGACAGCTGGGGACATTTCTGATATTCTCCTGGACGCCACTGGCATAACACCTGCCTCCATCCTCAGTTTCAAACCGGTGCAGATCAGATCTTGTCGCTTCGACGGTTGCTTCGACATAACTCGGTGTGAATTCAACCGAGACTCACTTATCAAGGTTTACACCTATCCGTCTCTCCAATTTCACTTTGAAACAGATGGCGCCCGCACCAACTTACGATTCAACACATCACTTCCTTATAAGGGCATCCTCACTGCAATAGAGAGCAGTCCGTTCTATACAGAAGACCCGAGCAAGGCCTGTGTATTCATTCCTCCAATCGACACCCTCTCTCACTCCACCAACTGCCCCGTGCTCTCCTCCCTCGCCCTCTCACAGCTCCCCTTCTGGAACGGGGGCGGCAACCACTTGGTGTTCTCGCTCCTGCCCTCCCTCCCCAACTCCCTCCCGGCCCTGTCCACGCAGAGGGCGGCGGTCGCGGGGGCCGGACTCTCCTACTCGCAGTACCGGACCGGGTTCGACCTCAGCATCCCGGTCTTCAACTTCCCTGAGCGGCTGCCCGCCCTCCCGACCCGCCCAGCGGACACGGACAGGGACCTGTTCCTCCTGATCCTCCTGCCCCTGGAGCTTGACACCTCCCTGGAGGCCACGCTGGAGGAGCTGCAGGCCCGGGCCCCGGGGAGGGTCGTGGCGCTGGACTTCTGCTACGAAGGGGAGCGCTGCGCCGGAGAGGAGACGGCGGACTTTCCGGGGATCCTCCTGCGGGCGAGGTTCTGCCTCCTGGTCACGGGCTACAGACACGCCACACCGGACCTGCTGGACGTCCTGATGCACGGCTGTGTACCGGTATACTTGTCCGGCACGCACATGCTGCCGTTCGAAGAGGTGCTGGACTGGAGTCTGATGGGAGTGCCCGTGCGACCGGCGTTCCTGTCCCAAACGCTGTCCATCCTGGACTCCCTCGGTCCGGAGGAGTGGAGACGCAAGCAGTCGCACTCCCTGAGGATCTGGTCCCGGCACTTCAGCTCTCTGGGGCGGCTGTCCCTCACCGCACTGCTCGTGCTGAATGAACGCGTCTTCTCTGCGCAGGCGACCTCCCACGAAGATTGGAATGCGCTGGAGAGGGGCAAGCGGCGGGAGAACCCCCTCCTGATGCTCCCGACTCCGGCCAGAGACGCCGGGCTCACCGCGGTTGTCGTCAGCCACGGCGGCGGACCGCTGACTGACCTGGTCAGGACGCTGGTGTCGGTGAGGAGTGTGAGGAGAGTCCTGGTCCTGTGGAGATCGCAGAAAGCGGCAATTCCCACTTTCAGCGAGTCAGACACTCCCGTTCAGATCGTACAGTCCGAGGGGAACAGGTTCCCACGGCCGGAGCACGTAGAAGGGGACTGCGTGCTCTCTCTCTCTGACGACGTGACCCACCTATCACCGGAAGAGGTGGAGCTGGGGTACCGGGCCTGGAGACAGTTCCCAGACCGCCTGCTCGGATTCTCCGCCGCTTCTCACCTCTGGAATGAAGTCCGCAAGCGTTGGGAGTTCGTGGGAGAGGAGGGAGAAGAATTCTCACTCCTGACAGGCCCCCTCCTCTACCACAGCTACTACCTGACTCGGTTGACTGAGTACGCGCCGGATCTGATGGATCTGGACGACAGGTGTGAAGATCTGATTCTCAACTTCCTGGTCAGCATTCTCACCAACAAACTTCCCATCAAACTAGCCCAGAAAACTGATCTATGTCGCAATTGCGAGGAGTCGCGTGTTGAAGTGAGAAGTGAGTGTTTGAATAAATTGTTCAACTATTTCGGTAGAATGCCCCTCCGACCGGCTAGATTTCGCGCGGATCCTATTCCACACAGTGTGGATCTACCTCCGTAACTATGGCAACCATGAAATATTCTGTAAATGCCTCGCTGTATATATTTCAATTTGTGCCTGCAATGAATTATTTGATTGGCCTGACCATTTCCGTATAATTTACTCTCAATAAAGTGTCTACAGCAATCGTATACATTACAATCAGACACGGTATTACACGGTGTGTTGGGGCGTCACCCTTTTCGCCTCCAGCTGCTTTTCTCTCTCCATTTCGCGTCGCTTGTGCTCCAGTCTCTCCAGCTCTTTCCTCTCTCTCTGGTCGGATAGACGTTCCGCTCGCTTCCCCAGTTTGCTGCACTTCCCTCGAATCGCCCGCATCTCCCTTTCCAGGCCCGCCACCTTCTGCTGGTACTGAGGCACGCGTTCCAGCGTCTCTTGCAGCTGGTACCTCAGCTCCTCACACCCGGCGGACTGCAGCTCGCGCTCCAGCCCGGATATGAGTCCCTCCTGGTCCGAGACCAGCTCGTTGAGAGTGTACTCGAACAGGTGCAGCTGCGGGACGTAGAGGTCCACCAGTCCGTCCGTCAGCTGCTCCACGCAAGAGGAGATGTTGATCTGTCTGCAGGCGTCGCTGGGGGGCTCTTGTGTCTGAGGAGGTGTCTGGTTTTCTTGTGTGTCGAAGAACTCAGAGTCCGCTTGCTTATCATCCGAAGAGTTCTCTGCCATTATAAACTCAAACAACCTAGTAACTGTAAATAGAAATCGGAATTCGAATAAAAACATTCAATCACAATTATAACTTTTGATCGGGGAATGATAAACTAATTATTTGGGATTTAGAAGGATGTTTCGGGGCGCAAGTATTGACGGATTCGGGACATTCCAGGAGATCAACTCCACGCGCGGACAGCTGAACCTGTCCATCCATGAGGAGCAGGGGAACTTGGTCGTTTTCGTGTCGGAGGCCAGAGACCTCCGAGTGCGCCCGAACCAGCGGTCCAACCAGCTCGACACCTACGTGAAGCTGTACCTGACGCCGGACCCCGGGAAGAGGAGCAAGGCGAAGAGCGGCGTCGTGAGGGGGACGCGGAATCCGAACTTCCGGCAGAGCTTCTCCTTCCAGATGTCCGAGGCGGACCGGGCCAAGCGCCTCTCCGTTTCCGTGTGGCAGCGGAAGCTGCGGCGCTCACAGCTGGGCTGCATGTCCTTCCTGGTGGAGGAGATCGCCCTGTCCGACCAGGGGGAGGTGTCGGGGTGGTTCTACCTGATGGAGCCGGGCTACGGGGACACGAGGAACTTCCCGGTGGACGCCAACCCCCGGCACTCCTCCGTGTCGCAGGTGCCGCGGGGGCTGCGCAGGAGCAGCGTCTCCGGAGAGCTCGCGCGCCCGGGGTCCGCCGCGGTGGAGAAGCTGCAGACGCGGACCGTGGTGCTGAAGAGCGCGAACAAGGCCGGGTTCGGACTGACTCTGTCCGGACAGGCCCCGCCGGTGATCAGCAGCGTCAGTCGCGGCAGTCCAGCCGCGCGGGCGGACCTCCAGACGGGGGACGCCATCCTGCGGGTGCAAGAGACGGACACCGCCAAGTCCACCGCCAACCACGTGATGACGGTGCTGCGAGCTTGTCCGCAGCAGGTGAAGCTGGTGGTGCAGCGGGCTGAAGAGGGGGAGGTGAGTCGGAGTCAGGCGGCCTCCGCTCTCCTGAATCCTCCCCCAGGACGCAGCCCCTCCTACCCGCCCTCCACCCCGCCCGCGAGCCCCTGGGACTCCAAGGGAGGAGACGCGTCTCCGTCTGTCCCCATCCCGGACCCGCAGGCGCACGCCCCGATAGAGCTGGACCGACAGGAGGCAGTGCGGGCCGTGATCCGTCTGCAGAGGGAGACCGTGGCGTTCCTCCGGCGGGCGCAGGACGTCTACTCCGAACCGCTCAAGACGCAGCAGCTGACCAAGTACGAGCACGACGCGGTGTTCGCCCCGGTGCAGGAGTTCGTCCGCATCTCAGAGGGGATCCAGTCCAACATCGAGATCAAGGGCCGCGACTTCCTGACCAAGGTCAGCTCGCAGGTGGTCTACCTGGACGTGGTGGGGGGCGTGTTCACCTACGACCTGGAGGCGATGGTGAACTTCTACAAGCGCTACGGGGAGTCGCGGGAAAAGGCGTTGGAGCAGGTCAAGAGGTGCAAGGAGACGCAAGGGTTCCGGAAGTTCTTGCTAGAGACCCGGCGGAAGAGCGGGATCAGCTTGGAAGAGTTCCTAGACAGACCCGGCATCTACAAGTCCGAGGTGGTGGATAGGCTCAGAGAGGTGATAATGAACACCCCGCCCAAACACTCAGACTTCAGCACCATTCAACGCGTGGTGCATAGTCTGGACACACTGGAGGCCAGTCAGAAGGAGGAGCGCGACCGAGAGAAACAGAGCCGGGAGGAGCTGGAACAGCTGAAGGGGAAGTTGGTATTCGGTAGGGGCGTGGAGCCGTTTGATATCTGTGCGGACACCCAGAGGAGGTACGTGGGGGAGCTAAGTTTAGAACTGGTCGGGAAGAAACGGGAGGAAGTTGTCTTGTGCATCCTCTCAGACAGTATTCTGATCTGCGTACCCCAGGCCTCCTCACTCAGCCTCAAGTTCCCCTCCATCTCTCTCAAGCACGTGATGGTGCACGACTTCAACTGTGCGGACGAGAGGGACTTCCACCTCATCATAGTCGATAAGGAGACCCTACAATTCCGCGCCAAGGACCAGAAGTACAAAGAAGAGGCGAAGAAACTGATTAGCGAGCGTGCGCAGGGGGCCAACACTGTGAGAAGCAGGGTGCAGGCCAAAGGGAGCTTCACGAACCCCAGTTCTTTGGGGGAGGGGGACCCTTGGGACATCTGGGAACAGGACAAGAAGGTCAGCACCCCTGTGATCGAGCGGGCGGAGGGGTTGTTCAGGGGTAACGTGAAGCGCGGGAAAGTGTCCAACGTTAAACCGCCGCCCGAGCCTAAATCCAACCCGGATGACCTGGACGACATGATCGCCCTGCACCAGGTCACCGGGGACCAGATGGAGAAGTGGAAGGATGGGCTTGACTCTCTCCTGAAAGACCCCATCGGCGTGCTCTACCTCAAGCGCTTCATGCAGAAGGAGTTCAGCGACGAGAACCTACGCTTCTACTTCGAATGCAGGGACTATTGTCAGGTGCGAGAATCCGAGATGGTCTCAAGAGCGGAAGAGATCCACAAACGGTATATTAAGCTGGGAGCTCCGAGTCAAGTGAACCTAGACGAACAGACACGTAACGAACTCAACAAGAACCTGCGTCTCCCTCGGCGCAGCGCTTTCCTCAGTGCAGAGAAGCACGTGTTTAACTTGATACGGACGGACATATATCCCAGATTCCTCAAGTCGGATGCATTCGAAGCGGTCATTCCCTCTGAGATATGAGAATATCTTCCTAATGGCTAGCGCACTTAACTCACTTAGTATCTCATGACAATATATTCTATTATTTTACACTTGTAACTGAATCAAATTTTTATTTATTTATGATTTTTACATACAAGTATTTGTATATTAAATTCATTAACAGCCTGTTCCAATTTTAGAATATTGAGGAATTCGAAAATTAACATTTTGAACAAAATTATCACAATATTTTTTACCCAATTCGGTATTCAGGATCTATCCCTCATGATACGAAATCGTTGAAAGCTAACTCGAACATATTTTTTAAACTTTATGTATCTTTTGTAAACAAAATAGTAAATGCTAGTTTTTGATAGCACATGGAATGACAGGATTCTGTGCGCTAATTGATAAACTCGGGCGAGCACATAGTAGTAATCAATAACAAGATGTGAATTCATTCTGTCAGGACATGATTCATATATTTGATGAATAATTAGGATTAATGTAATGAGATGATGAGTCCTATAATAGCTAACTATATATAGCCAATCAATCCACATTGGAGATAATGTAATATCTTTAGATTATAAACTCGATGTCACAAGGAGTTTGTTCGTATTCTACGCAGATCTGCAAGCAAATGCTATGGAACTGGCATAATATAAATAAACGTCCTCGTTCTTCCAATTATAATAACTTCTATAATGAAACAGCATCAGTAATGAATTAATTAAAACACGTCATACCACTACAATTATTTTAATGCAGGTTTACACGTACATACAACCCCCAGAAAGCCTTATTATCCTGATTGTCTACTAGGTATCCAGAATTTAGCAAGAAACTATGCAGTATGTGCAATGTGCATATAAAAACAAAACGTATATTTATCCTCTAGCATTTGTTGAGAGAGTATCACTACAAGTATCAGTACATTAGTACAGTATCAGTATAATGATCATAAATACGTATTAAAGTGACTGCTACTACATAATAGAAAGATATCTAGGATAAATAGGAATATATCGGATGGCTTCAGATAATCCAGAGGAGATTGAGAGCAGAGAACTGAGACTGAACTTTCTCAAGAAACACGGCATTCCTCACAAGCCTAGCTGCATCGCACACGACCCCGTGCAGGGCCTACTCGCCCTGGCCGGGGGAGAGGGGGACATACAGGTGATAGGGAAGGCAGGGGTAGAGGTGACAATCTCACAGCCAGGGGCACTTTCTGTCTCACAAGTGTTCTTCGCCGTCAACGCAGGTATCCTCTACTCACTGTGTGAGTATGACAACTCTATCACGAAATGGGACATCAAGAAATGTCCCCCTGTACAGGAGAAAAGGTTCCAGCTGACCAGTGAGGAAATACTGATAGTGTCTGCTTCTAAACCGGACGACAAAATTGTAGTGGCACACCTCCCAGTTGGCAGCAGGTGGATATACGTGGGCACAGAGGGGGGCAACCTGTTCCTCCTAGACAAGGACGAACTCCAATTATCCGAGTACTGCGTGACGTATGAGAAGCTGAGCAGCAGGGTGAGAGGGAGGTGGGAGTCGCCGGGGTTCATAATCGGGCTGGAGGAGTGTCCGGTGGACGCTTCCATCGTGATGATAATCGTGTCCGGGGGCTGGCTCAACCTGTGGAACATTCGCACAAACACGTGCGAGGCCCAGTTCTTCCCGACAGCTCCGGACCTCATCGCGGTCGGGGCCGCCTGGCATTACTCCGGCAAACAGATCGTAGCCGGACACTCGGACGGGTCTATCTGCATCTGGCAAGTGGACAACCCGACCAAGCCCTACCGGACCTACTCGTCCAAGGACCTGTACGGGTGCACCACGGGGGCGTCCATCACGAGGATATTCTGGTTCGCGAACGCCAACTCCAAAGAGGGACTGATCGTGTTTTCAGGCGGGATTCTGGGTTCGGAGACCACCCTGACAGTTCTCTACTCCTACTCGAGCAAGCCGCAGAGCACATCCCTGGTCGCGCCTAGCGTTATCAACGACTTCACTCCCATTTCGTTCCACCCACACAAGGACAAGGCGCAGTTCCCCCACGCCATGGCGCTCCTGTGTCGCGAGGAGCTGATGGTGTTCGAAATGCAGGACTGCTTCGCATGGAAGGAGATTCCTGTCCCCACCGCCAACAACCTAGCCACTTCCCTCGTGACGGCCCTCCACTACCTCGAGGAGTGTCCCGTGGAGCTGATCGACACGCTGAGGGTGCTGGGGGAGAAGCTGGGGAACCTGAAGGAGAGGTACAGCTGGCCGCTGAACGGAGGTACGAGGGAATCTACGATTGAGCATTCCATGCTCATCACCGGACACGAGAATGGAGACGTTAGATTCTGGAACGCGAGTGGGAACAACATGGAACTCATCTACTACTTCAAATCCACTCCCCTCTTCAAGCCGCCCGCTCCTAGCCCCAGGAAATCGGACCAGAAAAGTGCGACCCTCCCCCAGTCCCCATCGAAGACCCAACTCTCCAAATCCGGCTCCACCCCCGAGAAGAGCAAGCTGCGGACCATGGAGTGCGACGCCTCCAAGTCCGTGGCGAGCAACGTGTGCGAGATGGAGATCGATGATCTGGTGGTGGTGGAGAACACGGAGAGACAGCGGGACCGCGAGTTAGCCATCAGCTACCTCGCTCTGTGCCCCTACAGCCGCGTGCTGTGTGTAGCGAACAGGAGTGGGTACATACTCCTGCACAGACTGCTGAGCGTAGTGGAGGAGCACCACGGCACCACACGCCTGTCCGTGGGGGAGCAAGGGGGACGCCCTGGTAGGGTCCTCTTCAACCACAACTTCAATCCAAAGCCTGGATTCTGTCCGTTCATGATCGTCGACTGCAGATACAACCCAATTAAGATCGGATTCCTTCCTGACTGCCATCTGGTGTTCATTCAGCTCCTGCAGAGCACTAAGTTCCTGTCTCTAGAAACCAAGGACCTCTACGCAGACTTGCCTCTCAGTGAGATTGTCAGTGCCAAGCAGTCCTTCTTCGAGGACAGGAACAAGCGGAAGGGACTGATGAAAACGATCGCGGAGATGAAGGACGGACTGAATGTGTTCGTGGAGACACTCAACAGCGATAAACTCACGTGCTTCCATCAGCACAAAATCGGTGCTGGAAGCTGCTACAAGTTCTTCCTTGGCACCAGGAACGGACATCTGGTATGTGTACCCGCCGTACTAGACAGTTCCTTAAACCTGTCTCCCTCCCTCGCCAATCCGGAAACCATCGCGTTCGACTTCTGGGACGCGACCAAGAAGAAGTACGACTCCGGACCTGTCCTCTCCATCCACTTCCTGGAGGCGCCAGCTCCGGACAAGGCGGGCACGGAGGGACTGGTGGTGGTGGTCTGCTCGAACCAGATCCGAGTGAGCAGACTGGAGAGTCTGGACAGAAAGAAGATGAAGAACTCGCCGAGCGTACGGCAGTTCTCTCACGACCCGATTCGCGCCTCTTTCCTCATCGAGTTCGAGTCCCTCTCCTTCCTGGCCTGTCTGCTGAAGAGTGGCGCGTTCGATATTTTAGAACTGCCACAGCTGACCTCTGTCTCTGAAGCGGAACAGCTGTTCAGCTCGTGGATCAGCTGTGACACGTTCGCACTGAACAAGTCGGGTAAGGGGGTGTACCTGCCCACCCCCAGCTCCATCCAGCGAATCGAGGTAGCCACGGAGCGTCCGCACTCCAGCACAGGCCTCTACAACGATCGAGAGCTGCCAGAGATCCACACCAACAGCTCCTTCTTCCACAGGGGCAGGGACCTGGGCACGACGAGGGGAGACGTGCATGCGGTGCTGACTGCGCAATCTGAGCGGTACAAACACAGGCGCGAACAGAAGCAGGCTCGATTGAATAAATCAGGACTGGATACAATGGAGAAGGCAAAGGAGGGTCTGGACGAAAGGGGGGAGCGGCTGAACAAAGTGGCGGAGAGGGCTGGGAACATGAGCGCGATGGCTGACACTTACTTACAGACAACACGGGCACTGGCGGAGAAGTATAAATAGGAGTAATTGGTACTGAATTTTGTTACTTTTTAAATTGAAATGTTGTATTCCTTCATTGTATATTTCGTGCTGTTATTGAGTCATCTTGATACGGACTAATTTTAGATTATTCTTAAACATTCTTCGTCAGTCGACAGTGGTCTCATTCGCATATTTGCTACATTGGGCTGAGTGGATAACATTTAATTTGACCATTTAGCTATGGTCATTCTAACCTCCGGTCCTTTGAGGAACTTCCATAGTTTCATCCAGTGTTTCCCATAGAGCGCGCTTAGCTTGTCGAATAACGTGCTTTTTGTTAAAAAATGAAATTTATCCTAATAAACCGCACAATAATTGCACTATTGACACGCCTTTTAATAATCCTGAGGGGAACACTGAACTTTAATCCCTAAAATTGGGCTTGGGTTTATTCTTTCAAATAAAACAATTTATTTTACACTTCGTATGTGCGTTGGAACCTAGATTATCCGAATACTTCAATCCTTGGGTGGTAACTTGTACATATGTACATAGATGAAATACCTACCTAGATTTCTTAGGGCGCATAATACATGTTAAACAGGTTCTACTGAGTGGGATGGAAGGGCGTGTGCTGTAGCACGAGATTGTCTAGTTCAGTTGTCGTTTTGAGAGGTTTGCCGATGAGTATTTCTTTCCATCTAGTACATCATATTTTAATGAAACTGCCCTGCCCTACAAAACTACTATACAGAATCTGGAAATGAAGCATTTAATCAGTTTGACTTGGAGTCAGGCCTTCAATGTGGGTGTCCAGTGTGCACTCAGATGAAGTTTTAGGACCCAAATGGCGACATCTAGCCTTTTTGAAGGCGAGATGGCGCCATGATTGGAGGCCATTCTATTTATAGAATATGGCCCACACGTATGGCTTCTCCACCCAAAATGACTTAACCGGAAATGAGTTAGCAAAATCCTTAGTCCACATTTGTTAAAACTTAATAGTCAAAAACGAAATTTGAGAAACTGTTAGCTGTCTCGATGACTTAGGAAATTACTCAATACTTTCAACAGTAGATAGAAACTCTATAATATAATAAAGAGAATATAACATAAAATGCCTATGCTCTAACAATATTAACAATCCATTGAGTGGAGACTGGCGGAGTGAGAGGGGTTATATTATGTGCGAATCTGGCAATGATAAGCTTGGAGAAATGCAAGGTACTAACCACATGCACACCCATTCGTGTCCGAATATTTCCTGGAGGATGAGTTTAATCGGCTTTTTTACTTTCTTGACTCTCTTCCCGTTGATGAAGAGCCACCTGGCTGAGTAGTAGTTGTCCCAGATCGAGGCCAGGAACTGGTCCGAGAGAGACCCGGCCGTGAAGAGGCCGAACACCAGGAAGACGACTGAAGCTATGATGATGAACACGAGGTCCACGGTCTGTAGGGAGTGCCTGTGCACGTACCAGCTCACCAGCGAGTAGATCAGGGAGTAGAAGCAGAGAGCTGCTGTGTAGAGACAGAAGAGGACGAAGAACTTCTTGTTCCGCTCTCCAATGCAATTGTTAATCCATACGCAGTGATGGTCACGTCGCTTTATACAGCGTTTGCACTTCCTGCAGTGTACCGCCTGCGGGGGTTTGTAGTTCTCACAGGATTTGCACATGACCCAATTCTCCTGACTCTCGTGACTCTCCTCCCCGGAGGATTGGGAGGGATAGCCCCTGGACCGCGAGGGGAAGTCTGAGAAATCGATTTTCACTTTTGAGAGGGGCACCATTCCGGGGTTGGAGAACGTAGCTCTGAGGTAGGAGTAGAGACTGAGCAGTAGCGCTGTGTGTAATATCGTCACGTTAATGTAGCCCCAGGCCCCACCCGTCCAGTTCGGTCTCACCACGTGTCCGATCATGCTGTAGTAGCTGAAGCCGTAGACCGCATACGAGATGATGAGACACACGATCCCCTCCAGGTCTCTTCTGCACACAGGCATGCGTAGCTTACAGGAATTCCAATGGATAATAGTTGTAGTGAGGGTAATCCCACTAAACTTATTAAGTTAGATTTTAAAACCAGAATTGGAATTCGTAGTGTTTAAACTTGGATTGGATAACTTAGACAATTATCATTATTACTGTTATTATGGGTAAAACAAGGACGACATTCAACATAAGATCATAAAGTGAGTACTCATAGCTCTTAATTTCAACTTGTGTATCATAAAAGGACGTTCTTATATGTACAACTCTTGGGAAGGAACTTTAGGAGGAATTAGCATATACAATTATTTTGGTGCAGTGAATTGTTGGAGATTGCGGTCATCACTCAGTATGCGATGGATCTTCATTTGTTTGGCATTTCTGAGGTAAGAACTCTCTTTCTTCTCGCGAAATTCAGTCAGGAACCGATCCAATCCCACTTCTCCTTTCTGAAACTCCTCAGCTAGGTTTTCCGCCTGGTCGCTGTCCTGCGTCGCGAGGTCTCCCAGACTCTTCATGACCCTGAACTCCGAGAACTGGGAGAGCGCACTCTGCTCCTCCTCTTTCCTGTGAAACTCGTCCAACAGCTGTCCCATCTTGGCCTGCTTCTCTCCCAGCGCCAGTCTCCCCTGCTCCAGGAGCGGCTGGAACTTGAGGTTCTCCTGAGCGAGCTCCAAGTTCTCTTGGAGCAGCCGCACCCTCTCACTCGCCCCCTCCCTCTGGAACCCCTCCAGGTCCACGTACTCGAGCAGGGCTCCGTCGTCATTGGACGCGTTCAGATCTCTCAGAACCTCGACATCCAGACCCTCAATCACATCGCCCTTGATCCACTTCTCACTCTCCAGATTCGCCGGCGGATTAAGGGTGGTAGGTGCCGCACTCGGGGGATGGTACGCACCGTTTGCAGGCTCCGGCATGCTGGCATTGTTGAACATTGTCGCAGGAGTGTACCTGCGTGTCTCTGCGAGCTGAGAGCTATCGAATGAGTGCTGTGTCCCGTTGGGTTTGTGTGTGGAGAGCTCTTTGACCAGCGCCTCTAGCACCTTCCCGACGTCCTGGTGCATCGAGAACTCGTTCAGCTGCCTGCACCCCACCACTGAGGAGGAGCCCCAGTCCACCCACGGGTGTTCGATCGGCGGGTGTATCATCACTATGGGACGCTCATTCGGGAAATTGAATGGGAGCTGAATGTAAGCGGTGTATTCCGTTCCGAAGTTATTCTTGAATCGTATCTGATAGTCTGAGTCCTTCACTATCTCCTGCATTCCTGGGAAGTGCGTGCGGAGTGAGGAGACCTGCTTCATGCGCTGGCTCTGCATTGCAGTGGTCATCGGGATTTGAGGCTTTTTCTGATTCCTGAATAGAATGTTATTCATCTGCCTAACTACGAACTGAATTGCAGTCAACACAACGATAAAGCTCTATATTTAACTACAGTGGAATTTGCTCTATTAGCAACCAATTTTCAGGTCCCAGGTGAAGATTCTGTGTTAATTATGTTCCCTTATTAGCAACCATTTTATGAGCAAAACTCGAGTTGCTAATAAGCGAATTCCACTGTACAAATAAATATTATTAGAGCATGCTCTTCGGTCAAGAGCATGCTCTTTAAGTAGAGAGCATGCTCTTTAGGTCGAGAGCATGCTCTTCGGTCAAGAGCATGCTCTTTAAGTCGAGAGCATGCTCTTCGGTCAAGAGCATGCTCTTTAAGTCGAGAGCATGCTCTTCGGTCAAGAGCATGCTCTTTAAGTCGAGAGCATGCTCTTCGGTCAAGAGCATGCTCTTTAAGTCGAGAGCATGCTCTTCGGTCAAGAGCATGCTCTTTAAGTCGAGAGCATGCTCTTCGGTCAAGAGCATGCTCTTTAGGTCGAGATCATGCTCTTCGGTCAATCTCTTTAGGTCGAGAGCATGCTCTTCGGTCAAGAGCATGCTCTTTAAGTCGAGAGCATGCTCTTCGGTCAAGAGCATGCTCTTTAAGTCGAGAGCATGCTCTTCGGTCAAGAGCATGCTCTTTAGGTCGAGAGCATGCTCTTCGGTCAATCTCTTTAGGTCGAGAGCATGCTCTTCGGTCAAGAGCATGCTCTTTAAGTCGAGAGCATGCTCTTCGGTCAAGAGCATGCTCTTTAGGTCGAGAGCATGCTCTTCGGTCAAGAGCATGCACTTTAAGTCGAGAGCATGCTCTTCGGTCAAGAGCATGCTCTTTAGGTCGAGAGCATGCTCTTCGGTCAAGAGCATGCTCTTTAAGTCGAGAGCATGCTCTTCGGTCAAGAGCATGCTCTTTAGGTCGAGAGCATGCTCTTCGGTCAAGAGCATGCTCTTTAGGTCGAGAGCATGCTCTTCGGTCAAGAGCATGCTCTTTAGGGGTCGAGAGCATGCTCTTCGGTCAAGAGCATGCTCTTTAAGTCGAGAGCATGCTCTTCGGTCAAGAGCATGCTCTTTAAGTCGAGTGCATGCTCTTCGGTCAAGAGCATGCTCTTTAGCTCGAGAGCATGCTCTTCGGTCAAGAGCATGCTCTTTAGGGGTCGAGAGCATGCTCTTCGGTCAAGAGCATGCTCTTTAAGTCGAGAGCATGCTCTTCGGTCAAGAGCATGCTCTTTAAGTCGAGTGCATGCTCTTCGGTCAAGAGCATGCTCTTTAGCTCGAGAGCATGCTCTTCGGTCAAGAGCATGCTCTTTAGGGGTCGGGAGCATGCTCTTCGGTCAAGAGCATGCTCTTTAAGTCGAGTGCATGCTCTTCGGTCAAGAGCATGCTCTTTAGGTCGAGAGCATGCTCTTCGGTCAAGAGCATCCTCTTTAGGGGTCGAGAGCATGCTCTTCGGTCAAGAGCATGCTCTTTAAGTCGAGAGCATGCTCTTCGGTCAAGAGCATGCTCTTTAGGTCGAGAGCATGCTCTTCGGTCAAGAGCATGCTCTTCGGTCAAGAGCATGCTCTTTAGGTCGAGAGCATGCTCTTCGGTCAAGAGCATGCTCTTTAGGGGTCGAGAGCATGCTCTTCGGTCAAGAGCATGCTCTTTAAGTCGAGAGCATGCTCTTCGGTCAAGAGCATGCTCTTTAGGTCGAGAGCATGCTCTTCGGTCAAGAGCATGCTCTTCGGTCAAGAGCATGCTCTTTAGGTCGAGAGCATGCTCTTCGGTCAAGAGCATGCTCTTTAGGGGTCGAGAGCATGCTCTTCGGTCAAGAGCATGCTCTTTAAGTCGAGAGCATGCTCTTCGGTCAAGAGCATGCTCTTTAGGTCGAGAGCATGCTCTTCGGTCAAGAGCATGCTCTTCGGTCAAGAGCATGCTCTTTAGGTCGAGAGCATGCTCTTCGGTCAAGAGCATGCTCTTTAGGTCGAGAGCATGCTCTTCGGTCAAGAGCATGCTCTTTAGGGGTCGGGAGCATGCTCTTCGGTCAAGAGCATGCTCTTTAAGTCGAGTGCATGCTCTTCGGTCAAGAGCATGCTCTTTAGGTCGAGAGCATGCTCTTCGGTCAAGAGCATCCTCTTTAGGGGTCGAGAGCATGCTCTTCGGTCAAGAGCATGCTCTTTAAGTCGAGAGCATGCTCTTCGGTCAAGAGCATGCTCTTTAGGTCGAGAGCATGCTCTTCGGTCAAGAGCATGCTCTTCGGTCAAGAGCATGCTCTTTAGGTCGAGAGCATGCTCTTCGGTCAAGAGCATGCTCTTTAGGGGTCGAGAGCATGCTCTTCGGTCAAGAGCATGCTCTTTAAGTCGAGAGCATGCTCTTCGGTCAAGAGCATGCTCTTTAGGTCGAGAGCATGCTCTTCGGTCAAGAGCATGCTCTTTAGGGGTCGAGAGCATGCTCTTCGGTCAAGAGCATGCTCTTTAAGTCGAGAGCATGCTCTTCGGTCAAGAGCATGCTCTTTAGGTCGAGAGCATGCTCTTCGGTCAAGAGCATGCTCTTCGGTCAAGAGCATGCTCTTTAGGTCGAGAGCATGCTCTTCGGTCAAGAGCATGCTCTTTAGGTCGAGAGCATGCTCTTCGGTCAAGAGCATGCTCTTTAGGGGTCGGGAGCATGCTCTTCGGTCAAGAGCATGCTCTTTAAGTCGAGTGCATGCTCTTCGGTCAAGAGCATGCTCTTTAGGTCGAGAGCATGCTCTTCGGTCAAGAGCATCCTCTTTAGGGGTCGAGAGCATGCTCTTCGGTCAAGAGCATGCTCTTTAAGTCGAGAGCATGCTCTTCGGTCAAGAGCATGCTCTTTAGGTCGAGAGCATGCTCTTCGGTCAAGAGCATGCTCTTTAGGTCGAGAGCATGCTCTTCGGTCAAGAGCATGCTCTTTAGGGGTCGAGAGCATGCTCTTCGGTCAAGAGCATGCTCTTTAAGTCGAGAGCATGCTCTTCGGTCAAGAGCATGCTCTTTAGGTCGAGAGCATGCTCTTCGGTCAAGAGCATGCTCTTTAGGTCGAGAGCATGCTCTTCGGTCAAGAGCATGCTCTTTAAGTCGAGAGCATGCTCTTCGGTCAAGAGCATGCTCTTTAGGTCGAGAGCATGCTCTTCGGTCAAGAGCATGCTCTTCGGTCAAGAGCATGCTCTTTAGGTCGAGAGCATGCTCTTCGGTCAAGAGCATGCTCTTTAGGTCGAGAGCATGCTCTTCGGTCAAGAGCATGCTCTTTAAGTCGAGAGCATGCTCTTCGGTCAAGAGCATGCTCTTTAGGTCGAGAGCATGCTCTTCGGTCAAGAGCATGCTCTTTAGGTCGAGAGCATGCTCTTCGGTCAAGAGCATGCTCTTTAGGGGTCGAGAGCATGCTCTTCGGTCAAGAGCATGCTCTTTAAGTCGAGAGCATGCTCTTCGGTCAAGAGCATGCTCTTTAGGTCGAGAGCATGCTCTTCGGTCAAGAGCATGCTCTTCGGTCAAGAGCATGCTCTTTAGGTCGAGAGCATGCTCTTCGGTCAAGAGCATGCTCTTTAGGTCGAGAGCATGCTCTTCGGTCAAGAGCATGCTCTTTAGGGGTCGGGAGCATGCTCTTCGGTCAAGAGCATGCTCTTTAAGTCGAGTGCATGCTCTTCGGTCAAGAGCATGCTCTTTAGGTCGAGAGCATGCTCTTCGGTCAAGAGCATCCTCTTTAGGGGTCGAGAGCATGCTCTTCGGTCAAGAGCATGCTCTTTAAGTCGAGAGCATGCTCTTCGGTCAAGAGCATGCTCTTTAGGTCGAGAGCATGCTCTTCGGTCAAGAGCATGCTCTTTAGGTCGAGAGCATGCTCTTCGGTCAAGAGCATGCTCTTTAGGGGTCGAGAGCATGCTCTTCGGTCAAGAGCATGCTCTTTAAGTCGAGAGCATGCTCTTCGGTCAAGAGCATGCTCTTTAGGTCGAGAGCATGCTCTTCGGTCAAGAGCATGCTCTTCGGTCAAGAGCATGCTCTTTAGGGGTCGAGAGCATGCTCTTCGGTCAAGAGCATGCTCTTTAAGTCGAGAGCATGCTCTTCGGTCAAGAGCATGCTCTTTAGGTCGAGAGCATGCTCTTCGGTCAAGAGCATGCTCTTCGGTCAAGAGCATGCTCTTTAGGTCGAGAGCATGCTCTTCGGTCAAGAGCATGCTCTTTAGGTCGAGAGCATGCTCTTCGGTCAAGAGCATGCTCTTTAGGGGTCGGGAGCATGCTCTTCGGTCAAGAGCATGCTCTTTAAGTCGAGTGCATGCTCTTCGGTCAAGAGCATGCTCTTTAGGTCGAGAGCATGCTCTTCGGTCAAGAGCATCCTCTTTAGGGGTCGAGAGCATGCTCTTCGGTCAAGAGCATGCTCTTTAAGTCGAGAGCATGCTCTTCGGTCAAGAGCATGCTCTTTAGGTCGAGAGCATGCTCTTCGGTCAAGAGCATGCTCTTCGGTCAAGAGCATGCTCTTTAGGTCGAGAGCATGCTCTTCGGTCAAGAGCATGCTCTTTAGGGGTCGAGAGCATGCTCTTCGGTCAAGAGCATGCTCTTTAAGTCGAGAGCATGCTCTTCGGTCAAGAGCATGCTCTTTAGGTCGAGAGCATGCTCTTCGGTCAAGAGCATGCTCTTTAGGTCGAGAGCATGCTCTTCGGTCAAGAGCATGCTCTTTAGGGGTCGAGAGCATGCTCTTCGGTCAAGAGCATGCTCTTTAAGTCGAGAGCATGCTCTTCGGTCAAGAGCATGCTCTTTAGGTCGAGAGCATGCTCTTCGGTCAAGAGCATGCTCTTCGGTCAAGAGCATGCTCTTTAGGTCGAGAGCATGCTCTTCGGTCAAGAGCATGCTCTTTAGGTCGAGAGCATGCTCTTCGGTCAAGAGCATGCTCTTTAAGTCGAGAGCATGCTCTTCGGTCAAGAGCATGCTCTTTAGGTCGAGAGCATGCTCTTCGGTCAAGAGCATGCTCTTTAGGTCGAGAGCATGCTCTTCGGTCAAGAGCATGCTCTTTAGGTCGAGAGCATGCTCTTCGGTCAAGAGCATCCTCTTTAGGGGTCGAGAGCATGCTCTTCGGTCAAGAGCATGCTCTTTAGGTCGAGAGCATGCTCTTCGGTCAAGAGCATGCTCTTTAGGTCGAGAGCATGCTCTTCGGTCAAGAGCATGCTCTTTAGGGGTCGAGAGCATGCTCTTCGGTCAAGAGCATGTTCTTTAAGTCGAGAGCATGCTCTTCGGTCAAGAGCATGCTCTTTAGGTCGAGAGCATGCTCTTCGGTCAAGAGCATGCTCTTCGGTCAAGAGCATGCTCTTTAGGTCGAGAGCATGCTCTTCGGTCAAGAGCATGCTCTTTAGGGGTCGAGAGCATGCTCTTCGGTCAAGAGCATGCTCTTTAAGTCGAGAGCATGCTCTTCGGTCAAGAGCATGCTCTTTAGGTCGAGAGCATGCTCTTCGGTCAAGAGCATGCTCTTCGGTCAAGAGCATGCTCTTTAGGTCGAGAGCATGCTCTTCGGTCAAGAGCATGCTCTTTAGGTCGAGAGCATGCTCTTCGGTCAAGAGCATGCTCTTTAGGTCGAGAGCATGCTCTTTAGGTCGAGAGCATGCTCTTCGGTCAAGAGCATGCTCTTCGGTCAAGAGCATGCTCTTTAGGTCGAGAGCATGCTCTTCGGTCAAGAGCATGCTCTTTAGGTCGAGAGCATGCTCTTCGGTCAAGAGCATGCTCTTTAGGGGTCGAGAGCATGCTCTTCGGTCAAGAGCATGCTCTTTAAGTCGAGTGCATGCTCTTCGGTCAAGAGCATGCTCTTTAGGTCGAGAGCATGCTCTTCGGTCAAGAGCATCCTCTTTAGGGGTCGAGAGCATGCTCTTCGGTCAAGAGCATGCTCTTTAAGTCGAGAGCATGCTCTTCGGTCAAGAGCATGCTCTTTAGGTCGAGAGCATGCTCTTCGGTCAAGAGCATGCTCTTTAGGTCGAGAGCATGCTCTTCGGTCAAGAGCATGCTCTTTAGGTCGAGAGCATGCTCTTCGGTCAAGAGCATGCTCTTTAGGGGTCGAGAGCATGCTCTTCGGTCAAGAGCATGCTCTTTAGGTCGAGAGCATGCTCTTCGGTCAAGAGCATGCTCTTTAGGTCGAGAGCATGCTCTTCGGTCAAGAGCATGCTCTTTAGGGGTCGAGAGCATGCTCTTCGGTCAAGAGCATGCTCTTTAAGTCGAGAGCATGCTCTTCGGTCAAGAGCATGCTCTTTAGGTCGAGAGCATGCTCTTCGGTCAAGAGCATGCTCTTCGGTCAAGAGCATGCTCTTTAGGTCGAGAGCATGCTCCTCGGTCAAGAGCATGCTCTTTAGGTCGAGAGCATGCTCTTCGGTCAAGAGCATGCTCTTTAAGTCGAGAGCATGCTCTTCGGTCAAGAGCATGCTCTTTAGGTCGAGAGCATGCTCTTCGGTCAAGAGCATGCTCTTTAGGTCGAGAGCATGCTCTTCGGTCAAGAGCATGCTCTTTAGGTCGAGAACATGCTCTTCGGTCAAGAGCATGCTCTTTAGGTCGAGAGCATGCTCTTCGGTCAAGAGCATGCTCTTTAAGTCGAGAGCATGCTCTTCGGTCAAGAGCATGCTCTTTAGGTCGAGAGCATGCTCTTCGGTCAAGAGCATGCTCTTTAGGTCGAGAGCATGCTCTTCGGTCAAGAGCATGCTCTTTAGGTCGAGAGCATGCTCTTCGGTCAAGAACATGCTCTTTAGGTCGAGAGCATGCTCTTCGGTCAAGAGCATGCTCTTTAGGTCGAGAGCATGCTCTTCGGTCAAGAACATGCTCTTTAGGTCGAGAGCATGCTCTTCGGTCAAGAGCATGCTCTTTAGGTCGAGAGCATGCTCTTCGGTCAAGAGCATGCTCTTTAGGTCGAGAGCATGCTCTTCGGTCAAGAGCATGCTCTTTAGGTCGAGAGCATGCTCTTCGGTCAAGAGCATGCTCTTTAGGTCGAGAGCATGCTCTTCGGTCAAGAACATGCTCTTTAGGTCGAGAGCATGCTCTTCGGTCAAGAGCATGCTCTTTAGGTCGAGAGCATGCTCTTCGGTCAAGAACATGCTCTTTAGGTCGAGAGCATGCTCTTCGGTCAAGAGCATGCTCTTCGGTCAAGAGCATGCTCTTTAGGTCGAGAGCATGCTCTTCGGTCAAGAGCATGCTCTTTAGGTCGAGAGCATGCTCTTAGGTCAAGAGCATGCTCTTTAGGTCGAGAACATGCTCTTCGGTCAAGAGCATGCTCTTAGGTCGAGAGCATGCTCTCTTGACTTTTTATTATAATTAACAGAGTCTCCAGAGTTGACTTGTAAAGATACGTATATTACTCGGGAATTTCAATGAGATATCAATTATTATTTAAAGCCTCGATATACTTTTCCTATTGATATTCCAACAATTTCCACCTAACAATGGTTTCATTATAGTACACCTGGTCATGTCTTCTTAGCGTTCAATTTGGTGCGCAAATCTACGCTCGACTTTTCCACGAAAATGAAATTATCATCGCTATCATCTGAAGTTCCATTCTGCTGCGGTCTTTCAAAGTCTGAGTAGAGTTTCATGAATTTGGAAGGCGCCTGCTCGGACGCCTCTATATCCGCTATGTACCCGTCCAAGTTCTCATCCACCTCGATGTTGAGCACGTTCACCTGGGAACCGAGCCGCTTCTTCACTCTCCTCTTCCTGTCCCTGCCCTCGCTGGAGAGCAGATGGTCCGGCCGTAGCTCCCCCCGGTGCGGGTTCCCGTACTTCAGGTAGAACTGACTCCGCGTGGCCGCCCACGGCTGTTTCCGGTCCGCCGTGGTCGCGTACCGGAGCATGAGGTGCCGGTTCTTAAAGTGAGGCAAAGCCAACCGCCAGGGGTTGCTGAGATCGATTAAAAACCCGGAGATTTCGTCAGATGAAGAGACACCGCTGTCTCCTCTCTCCTGGCTGTCCGGGGTGCTGCAGGGCTGGAAGGGTTTGTAGCCGACGCTGAAGAGCGCCTGAGTGGCTGTGTGCTTGTCTTTGAAGCGGATGTTACAGCTGCTGTCGTTCACCCATTCCACGCTAACCTTACCGAAGGCGAGGAAGTACAGCTCGAGATCCTTGGTGCACAGCTCATCAGTGCCTTGCATGTGCAGTGCGTCCAATCGGATGCGAGGATTGCTGTACTTGTCAAAGTCCATTTTGTCCTCAGTCGTGATTCTGTCGGAGAAGTAAGGCTCACTCGCCTCTGTTCTGTTGGTCTCAGAGTCGCTGGAGTCCAGATTGAGTTCGGTAGAGAGAGGTAGGTTCATTCTTGACGGAACTTGTCTCGCATCTCCCGTGGCTGTAGAATTCGTTCCGTTAGGCATGGGGGAGAGAGTGGGAGGTGTGACGGGAGAAGGGGGGTTGCTGATGCTAAGGATATCTGGTTCTAATAAGAGCTGTCTGGTTGCCGTGCTGTACTGCTTCTCACCAGTGCTGGGGTCTATCTCGGCATTAGAAGGTTGCGGCTGGAGGAAGGGCGGAGAACAAGGTTCGAATTGCCGCGGAGAGTTTCCGCTGTTACTGGGGAGGATTTCTCCGGCACTGACTGGGCTAATGGGATCGAATTGTTGGGCTGGAGAGTCAGGGAATTTATTGTAACGTTTGTCAGGCGAATCTGACATTCCTTGCTTACTAGTTTGTTACTACTCAGTTTAGAATCTACTCTACACACAGACAAAAGAGATAATCAAGTAGAATAAGTAGAACTCGGATAAGACGTACCCCTTCGGGAAGGAATTATTAAGACGTACAGCCGAGTTTGTACTACATAGAAATCTATATTATAGATGGATTTTGGTTCAGAGAAATGAGTACGTACAAACCGAAGAACGTATTATCAGAGTATGTACTAACCGAGTTCTACTGTACATAAGCAGTTCATCTTTGTAGCAAATCCAAAGCTGCAACACGAGTAATTAAGATTGGAGTTGTCTCCGGGAATGCTAGCCTGATGAGAAAGGGCAACGGTTTTAAATAACAAGCGAGCATCGCTTGCTTGTTAATCGCCCTTCGGTTCATCTCTCCTATCATTCTTATTTTATAGAAAATTTGTATGAATTTTAATTATACAGTTAGGCTCGACACACAAAACTGCGCTAAAAATTAGACATATTTAATGAGTGAAAAATAAAAACAATTAAATGCGTTAAATTCGTAATTAGAAAACTAAACAAAACTAATTCTTCTGATTGGATTTGACTTGCTCTATCGCACACTTAAACTCCCGGATTAGCTTGGCTTTTTCTGGTCTAGCTTTGCATTTGATGATTAGATTGACCTTTTGCTCGATCCCTCCACTTCCGATCTGCACCATGTTCCTAACCCCATCCGAGTCCGGGAAGTCCTTCAGTGTACAGTAAAACAAGAGCAGAGCTAGCTTGTAACTGATCAAATCCTCGACATCTTTGTAGTCTACGACTCCGTGTTTTGAAAGTTTCAGATTGAACTTGTTGTCGTATGATATGACAATCAATACGCGAGGAAATAAGAACAGTGTCATCCCTGGTCCTTCTCCCTTTTTCCATTTTCCCCTCCCTTCAGTGGGATTCAGCCAGATTGCATCGAACCTATGCATCATCTCTGCAATATCCACATGCACGCCTACATTTCTGAGCCCCGAGTCTACTAATATTCCATTGAAAAGACTGGCGAACTTCTCGCTCATGTATTGAATCTCGTCGATATAGCCAGCCACCCTATCCATGGTCTGGATGGCATTAGAAATCTCTTTGTACTCCTCGCTGCCTTTACAAACACAATCTCTCATGTTCCGTAGGAACAACGGGTACCGTAAGATGCGCTGGATGGGAAGGGCGAGGAGAGAGTCGAACCTCAGCTCGTTCTTGTTGTGGGGATTCCTCGCCCCGAAGAATACCTGCACTTTTTGAGTCCGGGAGTTGATCAGCTCCTGTGCATTGCGGTAGCTGGTACAGAATATGCTAAACTGCCGGAAACTATGAGAATATTGTGTGAACAGTTCGGAGGTGTCAAGGATAATGTTCGAGGATTTTGAACCTTGAGGATTTAAATGTGTTTGCAACTGAGAGAAGAATTCATTCTGTCTCACAAGGACTTGTTTGGTGTGCTCGTAGAGAATGCTTATCTCGGCTTCATTCATGAATGTCTCATGCTGTAGAGGCTCCAAGTACCTGAATGAAAGAACAGAGTAGATTATTTTCTAAAGTCTAACTATTCATTGTTCTTCTTAAAATATTGTATTTTAAATTCTTTTTGTTCTAACCGGATAAGCTACTTTTTTTCAGAATCTACTCAGGCTTTTGAAAAAAAGATAATTTCTACTCAAGTTTTAGCGACTGAGAACATATGATGCATGACACTGCATTTGTGTGTACCCTCAAACATGTTGTATACATTTATACATTTGTGTACTTTCTGGAAACTTCCATGCATTTTTGTAACCCACTTGTCCATGATAAAAAAAGTTTTAGTTTGGTTGACAACAATTCCTTACTCGACTAGACCCAATAAAACACTAAAATTTTGGAATTTCCAAAACACTTGAGTGATTGGGATTTTTCTGTTTTCTTTCTATTTGTGCAAATAAAACGAGTTTATTTTAGAATATTTCTCATTTGAATAATAACCTGGAAATTCGAGAATAATATTATTTCAGGGTTTTTAAAAGGTTAATTTAATTATTAATGTTCCATAAGTGTTGTGACACTGCTCTCCGGACATGTTAGTGTAAGTAATTGAATAATTAATTAATTAATTAATACGCTAGCCAGAAGTTGATCACTAACAGAAGCAGAGTTGGATAAGGAATTTCGCTAATTGAAGCTTATTCAGGAAAATTAGACGAATTCGTGATTCTTTTTAGGGACACAGTTCTAATCTAGCGTGGTCAGCTGTAGAAATGTATTTATTATTGTTTTGGCATTATTTAAATTTCAAGAAGGGAAATTTTTAGGAAAGAATAAACCATTAATTAAACATAAAGATGTATCAATACGTAGTTGATATGAACAAATCGCTATACAATATTATTTGAACAGATAACTCCCTGTTGTGTTTCTAAAAAGCAAAAAAATAGCAAAAAGTTATATGCTTATTAAAATAAATATACATATTGAGGTAATCTCTATTTACTTCCAACTCTGATTCAATCACTTTTAATGTAAATGAATTCCTGGAAATTTTTAAAAAATTCCTTAATTAAATGCTGAATATAACTAAAGTTAAAATTAGTAACAGTGAAAGTAACATGCTATACTAGTATACACTGTACGTATATACATTGTAGATGAAACGTTCGGAATATTTTTGTGTTCACACCAATACTAGTATGATACAGTATCATTAAAAACTACTTAGGGCATGCTACTACTAGGAAGAGATATCACGTGTAAATTTAAAAATAGAAGTGTGTGGAGATGAATATTAATGACACGATTCGGCCAATACGTGTAAGGTGCGAGAAGATAGGATGCCAGCAAGACTACAAGGAATTCGCCCTTATATTTCATATTATTACTTTACCCACATAACAAATCCCTAAACATGTTTTTATCACGTGGAAGGCAATTTCTTCTTTAATTAATAATATGGAATGGCGGATGTTTCGTCGACAAAACATCAGGCGAAGAAATATCCGCGACAAACGAATAATATGATACCCTGAATTAGTCTGGGGTAAATTCTATTTATAGTAGACGCCGCATCCATATGACTTCCCCGCCCTAGATGACTTTACGGGAAATGAGTGATCGTTATTAAATCTTGAAATAAGTATTCGCCTTAAACACAGCTGGAATTGCTTTACAAGGTTGGCCCATCTCGGGGTCAGGAGGATGACTTGCTATCCCAAGATTGTGCTCTTCCCCCCCATTCCTCCCCATTTTTTTCTCAGATGTAGAATATTTGGATATATTTTTCTATCTAAAGGTGTGTGTCGGCGATCCCATAATACTTCGTCCGATAAAGTATTTTATTACACAAAAAGGATTGCATTTATTCACGGGATTCCTTCAAAAGTCCGTGCCGGTAGCAGGCATAGTCCCCAGGCATTGGTAGAAAGCTTTTGTCAAAAATCTAGACTATCCTATTCATCGTACTATTGCACAAGTTCCACACTGCTCGCACACATCTGATCACAGAACTGCAATGTATTGAGTAACAGATGATTACAAGATGTGCTAGGTAATCTTTCTTAGTAACAAGTTGATAAAGTTTTTTGCATTCAATTAACAAGTCAATTATAATATATATGTAGTATTTATAACTTTAACTTGATCTTGATGTTGAATGTACAATCCCCACCCTGAGTCTACGGAATCTTTTGCTTCAAAATACAAGATGTTGTGTCATAATCTACACTGCCGGTCAAAAAGAATTGCTCAAAATGGGTTTACCCAAAGTTCGATTGATTTTCACAATGATAGCTCGCCCCTCGTAACCTTCTCTGAACTGTTGAATTGGAAATTTTTAGCGATTATTCTGATAATACTTCGGTTCTTATCTGAGTAGCAATCTTAAATCAATCCTTTTTGCTTTTTCTGACTAATGAGCTGTCCTACCTTTTGATTGTGACACGAGGCCTACCTGGAATAGTGAGGTCTCTTACCGAGCAAGTCAGTCCATGTCTCCTTAGGATCTCACCTACGCTTTTTTGGCTATACCTAACCATTTTAGCTACTTCCCTCTGATTATGGTCGTTTACCGATAACAATATCAGGTTTGCCAGATTTTCAAAGGAAATTCGGGGTTTCGAAGGCATTGAAAATTCGATAAATACTGAGAAATTGTAATAAAAGGTAGAAAAGTGAAAAAGGAAAATTATCCAGGTATAATGAATGGAATATCTGTATCAGAGTGCTACTTATCAAAATAAACAAAGCTGTATATGAATTCGCAAGAAAGAAACTATCTAGTGAGTCGAAACTATTTGACGTCTACTATACTATATACATTGATTTTGAGCAATTCTTTTTGACCGGCACTGTATATGTGAACCCTTATATTATTAGAAGTAATATTAATGAAATGTGATCTCTGACATTGGGCCTTATTCACTAAGAAAACTTAAGATTTGCTTAACTTTTGAATCTTCAAAATTAGAAGAGACTTTTAAAGAATTCAAATAGATTGCATACTCTATTAATTTTAAGTGGTACAATTGAAATGCTTGACAAATTTTGACTCATTTGTTAAACTTTTCAGAAAGTTACGTAATATTTTAAGTTAAGTATGACGTCATAATACTTAAGTATGACATCACGAATATTTCGAGAGTGACTTGGAATATTTCCAGTATTTAGGTAGTTTATATTTCTATTGGTATCATTGAACATCTATTTACCCAAATCGTAATGCAACTCTTCAAAATTTCCACTATATAAAGTTATATAAAGTTAAGCAAATCTTAAGTTTTCTTAGTGAATAAGGCCCATTGTCGCACTTCGACTAGAGTTTCACTATCGCTATGATATAATACAATTAATTTTGAATTACGTATGGATCCAATTTTAGATTTTAAAACTTTTTTTTGAGACAAATTGAAAATAAGACACATTAAGTGTGAAATCACGTTTAAACATAAAAAAAGTATTTTCCAGTATTTTCCAAAGTATTTTCCAAACGAAAATTAAATAAGCCGCAGATGTTGTAATAACCTTAAAATTTTCCAATTCGTCGAGTATAAACTATTGTAGTACAATTGCTCAGCGTTTTTCTTAATACGAATTAGCACTATGAACAGCCCAAGTTGTGGAGTGACTGGCAATTATATATACTATAAGCACCTCTGTTAATCTAAAATTATACTTAATTATGCAATTCTTGAACAAATTAACAGATGGTGTTTGTGTGTGTGTGTGTGTGTGAAATTGTTAAAATTAAGCCATCCAAACGGTTAAAGTAGACAATTAGAAATCTCACCTTTGAATAAGTAACTCGAGTGAAGCAATGAATTCTTTTTCAGTGAGAACTAGCTCGTTGCAGCACTGAGTCAGCCGGTCAGCCTGAGGGGAGAGGGACGTTCCCTGTTCCGTTAGGTATCCGGTGTCCCATAGCCTCACGTTGTAGTTCAGTGCCTGGGACTCTTCTACTAACGTCTGCAGCAAGTCGTGAACCTCACTAATCTCGCCGGGTTCTTCCCTCACGGCTAGCTCGCGGACACTCATGAAGGAGAAGTGCTTCGGGTTGGGGATAACAAGAGGTCTTAGCTCCTGAGTGGAGAGGCGGGATGTGCTTGGAGGTGGGGCAGGACAGATTAGGGTGTTGATTAGCTCAATCTCTTCGAATGAGTATGGAAGCTTTCTCTGTTTTGTACGGAATTCAATCCGAACTGAGTTTTGCTCGAGCAGCGTGTAAACATCTTCCAGAGATAGTGCTTGTGTAGAAGTGTTGTTAATATGCGTCAATTCATCTCCTTGTGCCATGCAGAAGATATCCGCCTGACCACCTACGAGGAATTCGATAATAGCTCAAATTCCAATGGTGATTATATCAAATTAGATTATCTTGTGAAATTTAGCACTTAGTCTCTAATAGCCAGAATCAACATATGATTGATCGTTACATTCCTATCACTTATTCAGTTAAATTTGAAAAACTTATAAAGCGGAAAATTATAATTTAATCAATTATTCTTCAACAAATTGCGATTGAACATCAGTTGATTACTTAGACTAATTAACTTAAAATTAACTTAAAATTGAGAAGATTGTTGTGGGTAATTGGTATAACATCCAGTATAAGTACACGTAACAATATCTACACAGGTGAAGATTGTGAGTATAATTGAGCAGATCGAACCTGGAACTATGGTTCAATCAATGTTGCAATAATATAAGTCAGTAAATAAATGCTGTGGCGAATGGAGACAAGTCTATGCTATGTTTAGTTTAGGACATATACATGCGTGGTTTTAATGCAATGCGAAGCTAAATGATCTGCAAGCTAGAAGCATATTCTATTTTGATTCCGCTTCAATGTCCAGAATATCCTTATACCGCTGGATATCCCCCACAAGAGTAAGTTTTTCTGCTAATAAATCCGTTTTTTCCTGTTTAAGATCAGCAAGGAATTTTCTCGATTTTTCTCTGCTGTTAATCGTGTCCCTGCGTGACTGTAGCAACCTCCTTCTGTCCTTTATCTTCACAACAGCTTCAGGGGTGGCATTCAATGACTTTAAAAGTGCGCTTAAGTCCTTGCAACTTAATTTAAGTATCAACTCGTCCGGCAAACTGTGAATTAAAGAATTCAAGACGAGGGAATCTTCTGTGGTCTGGGTAGCGGTATTCTGATTATTTTCTGCCATTTTTAGGAATGTTGTTGAATTTTCTGTTGTTCTCTTCCGGAAAGATGTTTTTATCCGATTTCTGAGATCGGAATGATAACAACAGGGTTAACACCATCCAAAGGGATAGGCACCATTTATAGAATTGCGAGGATCAACGTGGGCCGTTGCTCAAGAAAAAGCAAAGGTTGGATTATGTATTCAATCAGGCTTTTTCTACTTGGAAATATACTAACAAACATCCAGAAAGACATTCTCATACCCAATGACTTATATTATTTCAGTTGAAATGATAAACATAAATTCATACTATCATAATTATCAAAACGAATTAGGATCTTTGTATACTTACATTGTCCTGAATATAACTTTTTATTGTGCAATTAGGATTGGAAAGAGTTGTAAGCGAAATGAAGGAAAAAGATTTAAAAAATTCAAACCTAAATCCCACTAGTTTAATAGCAGCTCTACCATATTCAATACTATTAGATCAGTTATGATAACACAGCTATGGGAGTGGTCACATTAATGGGAACCAGTAATATGCAATCCCAACACTTTTGGAAATGTTCCCATATTTTATGCGCCTCATGTGTACGATGGTAAATGTTACGAAAAAAATTACAAATCCACCTATCTGTTTATATCATGTAAAAATATATAGATATGTATGTAGTGTGACATTTTGAGGTAGCCTAGTATAGGCACATTAGACACAATAAAACGACTTTAAGTATATAGCATCCTATCATACTCTATGCTTAGTTAAGATAATCATCATCATAATAAAGGTGCAGAATGTCCATTTCAGTACGCACAAGTAGTATCTATAATTATATCACAGAAAATTAAAATGTTAGTGTCAAATGAAATGCTTGCTTAAACTGAACAGTTAGTGATGAGTAGTATAATAAAAGCCGCCATCTACGCCATCAAGAGAAGTTAAAGTTTATGGGTCTTGGACCTAAAGTGGATTTTCAGAAGTAATTTCCCTGGTGAGTAATTAAAACCCGAAAACTCATCAAAGCACAATTTCTCCCAAAATTTACATATTTTCCATAGCCCTTGAATTGCTATACTAGATAGACCAGTTAATGATTAAGGGTAAGAAATTGATCGAACTAATGCTTTCCTTGAGGATTAACAGTTTGCTGCTAAATTTTATCTGGCGAATACAACATTCTACTGAGTACTCTAAACTAATTAGGAGCAGATCATATGTACTCGATAAGATGGACTTAACAATCTCCTCAATTTGAGGTAATTTACCTCTGTTCAAGTTCAAGTATTACTTGAAGGTACTTCACCTCAATTTTATGTAATTAGCAAATATATTTAAAGAATACTCCACTACGTATCGCGTAGAAGAGTAGCGGAAAATTGATTTGGAAGAGTCCAATCAAACAATCCACAAAAATTGATATCCAAAGTTACCTCCCCACCCCCCACCATGTAGGCTCATTACTTTAACTAATAGACTAATTTGATAATATTATACGTATATGAGTATGGGTTTATCTTGGATTTCTCAGTCCGGCACTTTTTTGAAGGTGATAAAAAGTTATATAGCACCCAAACAGGGGTTTTTCTTGTAATTCCAGGGGTGGTGGCAACCTGGGACCAAAATCGAACCCCACTGCAAGCACCTTGGCTCCTCGAACAATACCAGGCTGGCATCTATAAACCCCTCCTGGCTGGATAAAGCTTTTATCAAGTAAATTATAAAATAATTGGTGAGAGAGAAGTGTTATCGGAATTAATTTGTATTTCTAGAACCTCAAAATTAGATGCAAATTGTGGGATAAATTGTTGTTAGCTTCCAGGACATTTATCCCCGGACCTACTGGGGGGCATACAGCGCCCCCAGACCCCCAGCTGGTTGATATTCCCACCCCTACAAAAATTCTTGGCTACGCCCATAGTGCCGGCCGAGCACTTAGATAAACCCCTGATTATGAGTCATGTGACGTCACCAGAATGCCGTATGTAACACAAATACTATACTCACTACACTATGGGAGTAGGCGTTTGTGCTGGATCTCAGCGGTTCACAATGCTTTATTCACACAGTAGGAATGCCAATCATGAGAATGGGTTTATGCCGTATACATAGAAGTTACATATGTTAATACAAATATTGGTCATGCTTCTCATTACGATAGCATTATCAATGTTTTAGTGGATGCGATATAAACTGAACCTGCCTGAAAAATCATTAAAAATACGTAGCATCTTAGAAGAGAGGACAAAATAAGTCTGCGATTTAATACATTGTTTACATACCAAGTGAACAAAAAATCCCCGATTATCTTGCAATGGAGTTACGAATAAAAATTTTTACAGAGATTTTGTTGAAAACATGGGACAAATTCCATCTTTATTTCAAAATTTCAAGGTAACAATGCTAATGAATTTTCAAATATTCAAGTGTCATAATGAGCACATTAGACACAAAAAGATGTCTCTATACATTTTCTATAAATCCGCTTTGTAATATCGTACATAGCATTCCTGTTAAATGTTAGAAGAATGGGGACGTGAGTTATATACTAGGCAGTCACATGGTTATTAGATACGGGAACCCCAAACGGCAACTTCGGCACCAAAGGTAGCAATCGCCCTCAAGCAGGGGGGGGGTCACAGGAATTTTCCAAACCGGGGCCCTTCCTATAATTTTGGCTTAGGTGGTCGAATGAAATCCGGGCAGCAGAATCAAACTCGATTCAAAATGACAGGAGCTTTAGTCGACACAGGCAATCTGTGTCCGAGTGGTTTAATAATATCTTGAAGGAGTTAATCATTTGGATATTTGTAATTAATTATATTAAAGAGATGCTAATATGTAATTGATGTTGACAACTCCATGCAAAATAATTACCAGGATACACATGGTACAAGTAAACAAAAATAAAATTACTCTCCTTTTACAAAACCTTAGAGTAGGCCTGCATGTGCAGGGAAATATTTTAAAATTTTATTTTGCTACTAATTGGCCACCAAGTACAACAGATCATGAGATATCAGTATTCCCAATAAAGTTAATCCTGCTGAATAACATTAATAGTTTTATGCTTTAGAAACAATTGCCAACGAATTGCAATTTTATTACTTGACTCTGTACAATTGAATAAGAGGACATCACTGATATCCAGTGTGCATATGAGTATAAAAAGTGAAATATTGTTAGTTTAAGAATAAAAACAAAAAGGAAAATATTCAGATATGGAATATCATTCATTGAACAATTACAAATTCCAATATCTTCCACATCCATACCAGAGTTGGCAACAAAAAAGAATTGCACCGTTAATACTGTCAGATCAAACAATTGAAAACACAGGAATAGTTGAACTGCGTGAATTGCTGATTCAGGTGAATGCTACGTCTGCCATGAAGGAACGCATTCGGAAAAGGCGACGTGCTCTCAAAAGCAGAATTTATGCCAGAAAAAATCGACAGAAGAAGAGAGAGGAAACGACATGCCTTTGTGGCCTGAACAATGAAAGAGATGAATTGGAGAAGGAGAAGAAGCAATTGGAAAAAGAAATAACATTTTACTTCCGTTTCATAAGTCCCAATTAACTCTCACCTCACACAGTTAGGATAAAATCTTAATTTCAGCTCATATTTTTTAATGAATGTTTCATATTACTATTAAAATATACTACATATATAAAAATACTCACTTGGAATCGTTCATCTTTGTAGAAAGTAATTATGGTAACTGCATGAAAAGGTGGATGCATACGGATGTTATCTTTTGTATATTTTTTCATCCCGATACAATATATATAAATTACGTAACTTTTAATATTAATACTCACAAGCTCGCTTCGCTTGCAGACACTGTGTGTCCGCAGAGTAGCCCTGCGGGTGCCTGGGAATAGGGTCGATTGCTTTATAATTCCTTACTAAAAAATGTCATTCATCTACGGTTAATCATGAATTCAGAATAGTAGAAGAAAATTAAGTTTATGAAAAAGGAATTTGCTTAATACTATTAAGCTAACTAATCCTGAATGTAATGTCAATTTGAAACTACAAACATTATAAAGATTATTATATTTGAACGACTCAAACAACTTCAAAAACCTATTGCGTTTTAATATACGTATATATATATTTGTGAATTGAACATAATTTCGTTGTAGAGTAACGTTGAAATATTCATCTTTGTGTACACGAATTTGGTAATCTTTTGTTCAAACAATTTATTTATAAACAAGCACGCTTCGCTTGCTTGCGGACACTGTGTGTCCGCAGAGTCGCCCTTCCTTTAAATAAATATTGTAAACAAAGGTCGACGAATAATTTCTCATATGGATCCGAAAATATAATATTCAAAATCTACATCACTAAAAACCCCATGTCAACCGTTGGAAGCTACACTCTAGCCTATTTTTGTAATTTGTTTACTTTATGTATCTATTGTAAACAAAAGTAAACAAATTGATCATCAAATTTACTCGAAAACATGATATTCGAAATCTACACCCCTAAAAACCCGTTGTCAACCGTTGGAAGCTAGTCTCTAGCATAATTTTCAAAATTCGTCAAATTGTGTGAAAATATGTATATAAAGGTGTGAAAATATACAAATAACCTTTTTACTGTCATACACTATCATATATAATTGAGACATTTATATAAGTTATTGCTTTGAAGTATTAATAACAATGACAGCCCAATAGTGTCTTATAATGATTTATATTGTGAGAGTGAAGCCGTACATAGTATTGTATAGAAAAGGTGTGAAAAATTGTCCATTTTTTTTTGCAGAGGTGTGAAAATTTCGCTTAGATTTTCGAACTTAATCCTAGATTCATCATTTGACACCTACATGCCAATTTTCGTATCTCTACGACTTGCCAATTCTTCAATCAATTCGGACAAACAAACAAACAAACAAACAAACAAATCCTAGCATTTTAATATATAAGATAACTAATTTAAATTTGTTTAATTTTAGAAATAAATGCATTATCATATTGTTCATAGAGTTATAAATGAGTTTGGGAAATTTGAGCAATTTCTTTCGGTTTAATAAAATCTAATGACGAAAAATGAAAAGGGTTTACGAAAAACACCCCTGTATCATAGTGTGACCAGATTGAGCAATAATTGAATTGAAAAGAGATAAAGTAGAGATATAATAATCGAAAAATTATGTTCTGAATTAAATGGGATCGAAAAAATGGGAGTCTTAAAAATAATTTGTATTTTTTTAGTAATTATGCGATATTCTAATACCTAAAATGTATGTGATTTTTCATATCTATACTGGCATCGAATCTTGAATCTTGACACCTCAATTATATTCTTCTGGAAACTATCGATGTGTCAACTTAATTTTAAACAAGCGTGCGGCTTTAGATGCGAAATAACGCATTTAAAAACGAAATAAATATAGCCATTTTAACGCGCTTTGTGACATCAGTGAAAAATATGAGTGATAATGCATATTAATAAAAATTCATTTAGGAAATACTACATTACACACAGATAATAGTGACAGAACTCAGAAAATATTTACCAAATTTACTTCTGTATAATTTTGCATCAGCAGTCCTTGAATAATCGACAGAAAAATGCAACTGAAATATATAATTTTATTTCTAATATTTATGAGCCAAGTATATAACAAATATTCAGCAAAATGGATGAAGTTGTTTGATATGCATGCAATAAATAGATAGCTTTGATGCAGCGCTTATTAGAAATGTAGTATTATCCGATTAGAAAGAAGAGAATAGTGTTAGCATGTGCAGCCTGCCTATCCTAAACGGCTTATAATCTAGCTGAAGATTCAATCTTGTCTTTGTAGAATGATATGTCTGCCAGCAGCAATGCTTTCTCTGCTTTCAGGGATTGCTTAATTTGATTGAGGTTGTCCATGAGTTCGCGGTGTCTTCTCCTAGCAAAATCTGCATATATTCTGGACTTCAGACATCTCCTGCGATCCATTATTCTGGACTTCATCGTGTTATCAGCACCCATCAATGACAACATTTCACGCAGAGAAACAATGTCCAAATGTTGTATGACGTTATCAGGCAGTATTAAATCGGAAAAGTAGCCCCCATCAAACTTAATGGATTCAAAGTTTTGCATGTTTTCCTAAAAAAATGTATTTCTATTGTTTAATTTGAGGAGTTCTGTTGTTCTCTCAAACATGATGAGGCTATTTATACTGAATAGAATTGTTGGCGAACGATTGGAATTGTACCCTCCGAATATTTTAGAATGTAGATTAGATCAAAAATCTTTTTTTGATATATCTATAAAAATATGAAGATCTGATCCAGTTCTAGGTTCCATTTATTTTGCTTCTTTTGTGCATTAATGTTAACTCTAACACACAATCAATATTTTACGTTCTGTGAAGAGGTATTGCTTTCATAATAAAATGTGTAGGCATGTAAAAACAGTACCAGGACAAATAACATTAAAGTTGGTATTTTTTGAAAAAATTATGCCACAAAATGTGAAAGATACTCTATATTCGACATTAAATTCGTCATTGACACATTCAAGTTTACCCACTTGAAACTTTCAATTTAATTCTTCATTCCCACGGTTTGAAACCTGTACAAAATAACATAATTTATCCCAACCAAAAACATCATTATAAATGATGATGATACACATATCGTATCTGATATAATAAAGACAGGGATGGGGTTGGTTAACCGACTCGGTTATTTTGGTTTCCTCTAGGGCGGTTAACCGATGTCAATCTTAGTTGGTAGAAATATGAAATATGATTTTTGGTCAATATTTAACCTGATATTGAAAATTTACAATTTTCAGTGAAATGCTTTTTGTTAGAAAATAGAAATACGTACTAATTAATTAGTAATATTGTAATATCAAAATTTTAAAGTAATATTCATGAATCTCTATCGAACAACAATGAAATGAGTCTAAATATTTACAAAATAAAGCAGATCGGATACCCGATCCAAGATTTTCTTAACCGTTAACCGTGATTGACGGCGGTTAACCGGTTAACCGAATCCAGCCTTGATAAAGATTTGAAATAAAGTTCAAACTGAATAATTTGAATGCTTAGATTCGTGTTCTTAAATTGATTGCTTTCTTAATACCCAGCTTTGTGTTGGAAATGTCAAGATAAAATCTGTATATAGTAAATCGAAAATTTTCTATTAGATTTGGTGGGATGGTGAGTAGGGGTGTAGCCAGTGGCGCCGACAAGGGCCTGCCAGGGGCTACGGTCCGTCTTAACTGGGCCTGCAGAAACATTTTCTGGGCCTGCGGGCAGGCTCTGCAGGCCCATTGGCTACGCCTATGATGGTGAGAACGGAAGGATGTAGACAGTGTTCACGAGATAGAGCCTCTCTATAGATTTCACTGAAAAAGATAAAGAAAGGTACAGTCGACTCTGCTTAATAGGGGCACTTTTGGCAAGACCAGAATAGCTCTTACACATAGAAGCCAATACCAAATATTTTCGGTTAATAGGGTTCTCCGCTTAATCGGGGCAAAATGTCCGACCGATGTGACTCTATTAAGCGGAGTCGACTGTATTAGCACATTCAAGGAAGGCGTATACCGAAGTGTCGCTTATAATAATAATAATAATAATAATAATAATAATAATAATAATAATAATAATAATAATAATAATAATAATAATAATAATAATAATAATAATAAAAAAATAGAGAACCACAACATAAAGAAGGAGGTGGGCGAGAATAAAACAGTCCCTCAGCATAATTTTCAAACCTGTTTAGCCATGTCCTTCTGGAGTTGTAGTTCTACCTATCTGTCAATGCTACTTTATTTGTGGTAATAATACCGCTTTGCTTCTCTACAAAATATATTTAAGAATTTTTCTATCGTCTGTGACACTTAATGGCGCATCAACTTTAAAGGACAGCTTCAGTGTTCAGGAAAATTGCGAACTTCGTTCATTTAACAATTCTATATCTTAACACTCCCTTAATTAACCGCAAACCAAACGAGACTGAAATTCTACAGCGCAATCCTACTATTAATAATTGATGAGTAGATTCATGTGCAAAATAATAACAATCAATGAAGGAAAGTACTTAGGGCATTCAAAAAGTTCTCATCTCATATCTGTATCTCAAATGATAGTGAAAATAGGATATTTCCGATTTGTCCATTGTATTCCTTAGGGGATCAGCTTCCAATTTATATATTGGTTTATTTTAAAAGGACAATTATTGTGGTTCCTACATTATATTTTTTGTGCATCGGTTTAGGGTAGTGTCGAAAAGTTGGAATCTCCCCATTGAAAATGGCTTAAAACTAAATTTGGAGAATAAAAGTTGTGAAAATCGTAGAATAAGGTCATTAAAAGGTTAAATAATTAAGAACCAATGTGAAAAAGTAAACGGGAGGTGTTCAATAGTATTGCTCGTGTTGAAAAAATATCATGCTACTTTTAGTGGATTTTTTGTCAATTTTCGCCACTCAAAAAGTGGGACAAAAATGGTAGTAAACCACTTCAAAACATAGTATTCCCTCAGCCTCAAACTATAATACTTCAGAAAATTCAATCTATATGTTAGTTGATGCGTAGAATTCGATGGAGGGATCAGTTTTAATCTAAATTTGCTCAGAACTGAAATATATCAAAGGGAACCCGAAAAATCACGTTCAAAGGGACTACCTTAAACCGATGTACAAAAATATAATGTAGGAACCACAACAATTGTCCTTGTAAAATAAACCAATATACAAATTGGAAGCTGATCCCCTAAGGAATACAATAGACAAATAGAAAATATCCTATTTTCACTATCATTTGAGATACAGATTTGGGATGAGAACTTTTTGAATGCCCTAAGTAAATAAACAATAGCCAGTCTAGATAGAAATTATATCATGTGATGTGTGTGATAGCAGTCATCATAGGGAAGAAGGGAATAACTACATGCATTACCCCACCTGACTGTATACAGGCATACTGTCATGTCTCCATAGCGTGCAAAGTATTTGTCCTAAAGACTTATCATTAATTTAAAGGTAAATTTGAGGTTTCGTCGGAAGACTCATCCTCGGGAGACTCATCCGAAGATTCAATCTTGTCTTTGTAGAATCCTATGTCTGCTAACAGCAATACTTTCTCTACTCGCAAACGTTGCTTAATTCTTACAAGGTTGGCCATGAATTGGTGGTGCCTTCTCCTAGCCATTTCAGCATATGCTCTGGACTTCAGACATCTCCTGCGAGCCATTATTCTGGACTTCATCATATCATCGGCACCCATCAATGACAACATTTCACGCAGAGAAACAATGCTAATATGTTGTATGACGTCATCAGGCAGTATTAAATTGGAAAAGTACTGCCCATCAAACTTAATGGATTCAAGGTTCTGCATGTTTTCCTTTTAGAACAAAATTCTATTGTTTAATTTGAGGAGTTCTGTTGTTCTCTCATAAATAATAAACTATTTATACTGAATAAAATTAGCTGTTGAGATTTGTTGTACAACTCGAAATATTCCGGATACGTACAAGTGTGTATTGACAGCTCAACATTTAAAATGGTCGCAAAACATGGACCAGTCATATCATTCCGTATCTGAAGAAATATTCTAAGGTAAATGCATACGTAATAAAATGCGTACTCTCCTTTTGATAGAAAATATTAATCTAGATTCAGTAGGTTGCTTACCCAAAAATGTCTGAGTAGTATCCATATTTAATGTCTAATCGTATCCCTTTACTGATGTTTCCAAATATGTACTATCATGAATAGTAATATATAATTATATTGCATAGACAGATATTGAGCTTTAGTTATCAACTTGTTTATATTTAGACATATGTAAACAATCTGAACTCACCCCTCTCCACCTGAGAGACAATAAAACTGGGGATTAATTTTCCGTAGATATTCTTCTCTATCACCTCGACCGAGAAGCCGAGTGGCACTTCATCCACTGGGTATAGGTCAATAACGTGAGAGGCCTTGGAGCACAGCTCCAGGGAGGAGAAGCAGTGATCTCGTAACAGGTCAAACTCTGGCGGAGCTTCATACTCAGTCAATTGATCAGAACGATCTAACTTGAGCTGGATGTAGTAGTCCTAGATAGCGAGAGTTGAGATGAAAAGAAGGATACAAAGAGATTTACTGATCATAGCATGCAGCAGTCAACAATATCCAGAGTAGCATGGTTTTGATCGAAAATTAGGTCGGAAAGTTTAGTCGGAAAATGATCGAAAATGCTTTTATATCAAATTTGGGGAAAGTGGAATTTAATCGAAATTGATTCTCAAATTAGGGACTTAGATAAATTGTATTTTGAGTGGCGATACGTTGCACAGGGTTGAGAGAGGCTTTCTTGCGGGAAGTGAGGTATTTAGGCCAAGGAATTGATTCAAGGTCTAAGGATAGTAGACATTTTTTCGAGGGGACGAAGCATGTCTAACACAGTGATATCATATACTATATATCAGAAATTTAGGATGACATGTATAAGAATAGCTTTCGATCATTTTCCTATATCGAAAAACTAAAAATTGCTATTTCTTCACTTTTTGGTCAAACTTGGTATAATAGCATTTTCAATCATTTCCAGACACTTTTAGATCAAATTCTGCTTTCCCTTATCCAGGTTGTGTATTTCCTCGATAATGAGAATCTCGAAAAAAGAGTTAGATGGAAACATTTACTATGGCAAACGAAGTCACTATACGATTATCAATATACGTACAAGTACGTACACCTAGCAACTCATCTTCAAACGTCAAGTTCGCCTGTGTTTAACCAAGCATAATCGTGCCTCAGATTAGGATTTATTAGACAGAGCATTAAATTCGTATCAGGAGTATTTGCAGAAAATTATTTTAAAAATATTACCTTCGGCTACAATTCGCAATTTCCACGTGAGTGCTACTTTTAATTTTAACAAACTAAACACCAAAATAACCTAAAACGATATTCATTGTTTTTCCAAAACGGAGAATTCCTGATCTTTTTTAATAATTTCCAATTACGTATATGCAAAAGTAGTATACATGTTGCAGTGCAAACGCGAGATTGGTGTACACGCGTGTACACCAACTAGCTGGTGTAAACGCGAGATTATCAAACTTAATGGAAACCCGGGTTTACACCAGTGTACACGCGTGTACACCAATCTCGCGTTTGCACTGCAACATACATGTTAATTGAACAGTGGTTTAAGTCCGATATTCTCCACTTAATTTTCGAAACCGTAGAGAGATTTAAGTAAATATGATTTTTCAACAATATTACTGGGTTTTACAACAAGTCACTTATAATCATGAAAATTCCATGATTACGAATTAACATTTGTTGCAAAACATAGCCATTTGTTAATGAGTTGTGCATATCTACATTATTATACCATTACAAATCCCTTAACCATGCTCTACAATATTGCGCATAAGGACGTAGCATCCTGTCTATGCTATTAATGTACTAAAAAAGCATAGTATAACCTAAAAAAATCAACTCTATAAGCAAGGGTAAATATGTTGAGTTGGAGTATATTTTTTATAGGCACTTTTCAGGGATAAATTAGATCTATAGCTATAATACGCAAACGTACATACAGTCCTTCGTATAAACACCCGGGAATCACAAATTGTATTAGTTTACATTAACAAAACTAAAAGTTAAACACTAAAATGCTTCATTTGAGTACGTCAGCATAAGTTTTATATTCACGTAACAATCAATTTCACTTTTTATTTTCATTTTCATTATGACATTATGAGTATTGATTGAATATTGTTTTATTGAATTGAAAGATCATTGGGTCCATTTAGTTATTACCTGATTTACCTCCAAAGGCTTATCTCAATCTCATGATAAGGTGTTAATTAACTTAAGATTTGCATATAACATAACCATTAAGAAGATGTATAATTGCAATTTATTAATGAAACAGAGTTATCACGTTACCTGAGGGTCGAGGTTTCTGTTGATACACGTATTTAACAACACATCCAGAATGGCACTTGAGTACTCTATTGCGATCTGAGAAATCTTACCATCTGGGTATTTGATATCGACAGAGCCAGGGGTTGAACGGCTCGATTCTATAAAGACGCTCCTATCCTTCCTCAGAATGCTTCTAGCCGGGTACCCCTCTATCTGAGTCGTACTGCTGCTAGTCACGGTTAGGCTTAGGTCGGAGGAAGTGGACTGAAGTAGCTCTAAGACTTGCTTCAGCCTCTTACGCTTAGCTGGCGTGCGAATCTGAGAAATACGATTATTCTGCTCCTAAATAGAACGTGCGATTAACTCAACTCTCTGTGACAAGATGAAATAGAATATTTAGTAATTAATTTCTGAATATAGAAGGAAACGATTAAAACTAAGAGCATTGGCATAGCTAAGATTTAACTTGTGGAGCTGCGCAAGGGCGGCGGAATAGGGGGGTTATAGCCCCCCAGACCCCCCTTTTAATTCGCTCGCTACGCTCCCTACGTCCTCAATTCTTAGCCCCCCATAAGAAAATATTTGCTTCCGCCGCCTATGGTGGTGCGCTGTCACATTGAGGTGGCGCATGCACAATTGAATGTGACAATCGTTAAACAAATATCTCGTCTCTCCAATATAATCGTCGTACCACGCAATTTACAACAAAAATGTTAAGATTTCACCACAAAACCTTTCAATTCTCACGATTTGTATCGCAATGCATGTCCAAACTTTTGTGTTCACTACCCACACCAGTGCGCAGTCACTGCACACCATCAAACGTGATGCACATTGCACTTAAGCCTCTGGCTGTGGACAAGGCTTTACATCTATATACACTGCAGTATCGATCAAAACATTTTTGTATTTTATAACACCGTTCAATTCTCTGATCCGAAATATAATACAGGTGACTCTGCTTAATCGGGACACTTTGCTCCCGGATATTTTGTCCCGATTTAGCGGAGTTCTCAATTTAACCGATGAAATTTAGTATTAGCTTCTATGTATGAGAACCATTTCATTCCTGGAGACTTGATGCTGAACTAGTCCTAGAAAATCTGTAAACCATTTTATATTTCTAATTAGGCTTGTTTGGAACTACAATTCAATCTAAACTTCTAAGGCAACCATGACTTCATTAGAATCATGTATATATTGATATGCATTAGTAAAATCAATAGTTTGAGTACGTAAAATCGATCGTTTGAGTTCGTAAAATCGATCATTTCAGTTCGTAAAATACTACGTAATTTGTATACATACTACGTAAAATTGTTTTACAAGCTATGTACAAATATTATAAGTATTAATTAATAAAATGAATTTGGAGAGGGAACTTCGTAAAATATTGCACAAAAATAACCAATCGCCTAAGCCATTTCTGTCTTATCTTCAATTTAAAATTATCTTATTAACTGTTAAATGTTTTACACGAATTATCGCCTGCATTCCTGAACTTTCCAGAAAATCAGTGTCCATACCAGTAATGAGAATTCATTTGTTTAGTCTCTGCTGTGATTAGATCAAACGCATGAGTGACACATGAGTTCTATACTATTCTAAAATCTAAATTAGGAAAACTTTGGTAGACCATACATGTTCAATTATTATTTGAATTAATGTAGTTATTTAACCTTATCGTCATATATAGAACTTTCAACATACAAATCAGAACTAAAATATACAGGACTATTTTATCATCACAAAGTTATTTTTCACTTTCAATAGAATGAGTGGATACGGTGAAATTTTGCACAAAATATTGTGAATTGTTCTTGACACAATACGGATCATACACGCCGTCCATGCCATAAGGCATCTAGAATCAAGGCCGGCGCCACTGGTCCGGTTGGTCCGGTAAAAACCGGATCACTTCTAAAACCTCGGCGCCGGAACTGATCATATCAGGAACAACACAAATTCACATGCATCATCTAGAGGAGAAATTTATTATATTGCATCTGACTAATAAATAATTCTAGTGCTAACTGGTATGGTTTCCCAACTAAAATTGTTCAACTTGAATGGTTGTATCATTGCATTGCGATTAATTGCAATTCAATTTCTCCAGTTCTACTCTCGTTCTTTTTCCTCGAACATCCACAAAAGATAGTTCTTTCTTCAAAAAGTCTTTCAATTTCTTTTACACTCAGTTTTTTCGTCTCCGGGAGAAATAATATTACAAATAAAATAGAACCAATATTGATTGTCCCGAGGATAGCAAAGGTTGCCCCGTACCCAATCAAGTTACTGAGGTAAGGGAACAGAAGAAGAACAAGGAATATCACGACCCAACTCCCAACACTAGAAATGCCAGCAAGTATGGATTTCACCTTAGCCGGGAATAGTTCACCTAATAAAATGAATCCCACTGACCCCCACCCCAACCCGTGGAGGAACCTAACTCCAGCCAGGTTAATCAACGGCCAAATACTGACATACTCGTGATGCCAAGTTGAATTGTGAAAGTAAGCATTATCAATCGTATGCGTGGTGTACACGTACAGAGACATGGAGAATAAACACAATATTATGCCAGAGCCTGATATGATGGTTAATGTCTTTCTGCCTATTCTGTCAATGACGAATAAGAGCATTACGTTTGCGGTTATAGCAAACAGTGGAAAGAAAAGGGAAGCTGAATTAGGGTCAATCAGCTGGAAATCGTTTTCGGATAAAATTGTAGACGCATAAGCGTCAATCACGTCTGTGCCTGTCAGAGGTTCAAATAACATGTAAGCGAGGCCAACCGTGAGAGCTTTGAAATTGTATTTCTGAAAAAGCAGCAGAACACTTTTCCTGAGTCCCCGTCCCCTTGCCTCCCTATCTGTCATTACCTCCTCTACCTCATCACACTCCTGTCTAGCATCTGCCTCACTCCTCCCTAACCGCAACAGTGCTGCTCTGCCCCTACTATAGAGGTGTCTACTGATAAGCCAGGTCGGACTGGAACATACAACGGTCAGTATTGGCACATGGATAATATCGAGGAAGACAGGAGCGAGTGCGAGCCATCTGAACGACACGAATATACCAAGGATATAGGAAGTCAAAGTTCCCAATCGAAGCGAAAGTCCGAAAAAGCCAGCGAAGAATCCTTTAACTCTGTGATGTGCTACCTCTCCTGTGTATAGAGGAACTGCGGTGAAGCAAACTCCAGCTGAAATCCCTGCGAATACTCTCCCACTTATCAGCGTGATGGGACTGGAAGTGGAGGCTATTAACAGCCAAGCACTGGTTGAGATGAGAGAGGAGAAAATAATGAGAGATTTGCGCCCGAACAGTCCGAGAAGAGGAACCACACAGCCACAGCCGACAGCTACTCCCAGAGCGTAAATGGAGGAGAATATCGGAAATGTGTAGTGAGATAGAATTCCCGAATGCAAGAGCTGATGAGATGTGGGAGAGGTGAATCCCAGTCCGAACCCAAGTTTGAACGTGCTGACGTTAACGAGAAGTGTTACGAAGAGAACTTTCCAACTTCCAAATTGGAAGAGAGAGGTATTCTTAAGATAGTTGCGCATTTACATGATGTGCGTACCAATTGAATCTATTTATCCTTTGTACTACTGTAATGGACAGAGATAATTACTTGTATGCACGAGTAATTCAATCCAATCCGAAAGAACTGGAACAGCTAGTATGAAATGTTCTACCAACTGGACATAGTAAGTATCATTTCAATGTGATCTATAAAATAAGCATTTAAATCTCGGCACATACCCTAAACGTGGCGAGTAAGGAATTCTTCAACACGAACTGGATCCCTGAGGTGTTCTTGTCGCAGATGAACGCGTAGGCTGTACAGGGAGTGAGGAGTCCTAGCTTGATCAAGCTCTGCTTGGAACTTGTGGAGAGGGCGGCCAGGAAGCTGTCATGGTTTGGGAGGTCTATGCTGCTCAAGGAAGAGATGTAGCATTTGGTCCTAAATAGACATGAAAATGGTAGGAAGCATCCCGCAAGTATGGCCCCTCGCGAAAGTAGACAAGAAACAATGGTTTTAAATGACACAATTATCACCCATTGTATTACTGATTGTATTACTAATTCATTTATTATTTGTTTAAACTTTTTAGTTCGCCGACTACTAGGGATAGTGGCCAAATTCTGAAAGTAGTGGCTATATTTTTTAATGTACAAACTACGTACTACAATTTTTATGAGTTATCAGACTATTAGTAGAGTGATAATGTCAGATAGTGAGTTCCCGAGTCACTACACAGTCTCGAAACAGATTGTGGACTGTATCCTGTTACAAGAGCAGATGATACAGGTTCTCTTCAGAGAGAGGAAATCGAGACCATCTCCTTCACCTCTCAATTCACCCACCCCTACCAAGGGGTCGAGCAGCGTACACTACTCGGTTACGGAAGGATTCCTCGAAATCCAAAACCTAGAAACACAGCTGGGGTGTGTCGAGCAAGAGAATGGGATTCTGAAAGAGAAACTGGAAGCAGAGACAGAACGCGCGGAGAAGTCTGCAGCGGAGTCGGAGATACTGTCAAGGCAGCTCGAGAGAGAGAAGGAAACCTTCGAAAACGCATTCGGTCTGATGCGTACGCGGGCTTTGCAGGAGAATTCTAAGAACGAAGATCTATCCGCGCGCAGCGCCGCTTTGGAAGCGATGCTGACTAAGAAGGATCAAGAGCTGGAGTGCAAGGAGGAGAAAATCAGAGAATTAACCGCCCAACTCAAGAAACACAAAGAAGCGCACAAGCACCTTCTCTCTGACATGTCACTCAAGATGCAGCAAGAACTCTACATCGATAGGGTGGTGGGGGGAGGAGGGAGTGGGGAGGGGAAGAGAAAACATGTCTGAATCAATGCAGTAGGAACTCATTTCTTCTAGTTCACTTATTATAATTACATCGTAAAATAACATCATTCTATTTTGGATTTGAATAGCTGACTAATTGAACGGAGTTTGATCGTAACGTAGTTGCAGGGTGGATAGGAATTTGGAACTTGTCTATTTACCTGTATAGCTCAGCTTGAAGGAGCTCAGCACACACCTCGAGAGAAGCTAGCTCCTTCCGTATAACCTCTCTGATGGAGAGGTCTTCTGTACCGGCTAACTTACTCTCAGCTCTGTGCTTCAGTTTCATGTCTGCCTCGATCTCAGATTCCAACTGTCGCAGCCTCATTCTCAACTTCTCAACTGCCAGCTGTCTGTTGAGCTGTCTGGTGCAGGCAATAGCTGCGGAGCAGTGGATTTGATTGATCCACTTCTTCACTTCTCCTTGTGTAATGGCCTGTAGGGACGTAGCATGGAATTATGGATGAGTTTATGATCTTATACGTATCCTAAAATATACATGGAGAGCTAGTACAGTAGATCTGCTAATCAGAGCACATTGCTATTTAATAGCAGTTGGAGGGCAATAATTATTTCGTATGATCGTCTCAGTTTGAGATTAGTGAGTTTGACTATATTCATTCCTACTTCCTAGCAATTAAATCTGAATATCAACATTATGGCTTTGGAATATGTTAATACATGTATTCTAGGATGCTACTAAAACAAATGTATTCATCCGAGTGATTCTAACCATTGCATTGTCTCATGAGACGCCTTAATCTGATGTACTAGCAAGAAAGGAAATGATTTTAAAAACATTCATACCTGCAGGTAGAAAGCACATCCATTGGAGAGGCTGAGAGAGAAGACGTGGTTCCTCTTGATGCACTCGTACGCTGTATGCACGATGCAGCCCTCCAGATCCAAACAGAGGATAGGGTCCACCCTGGCCTGGTCCAGGAGAGAGCTGTTCCCTCTGCTGTGTAGGACCAGGGACGCTCCCTTGACCGAGCACCAGTAACCTCTCCATCTGAGTCTAGTGGAGAGGTGCAGCTTCTTCTTTCGGGAGAGAAGTTTGCACACTTCCAACCACCCACTCTTAGAAGCACCTGATGAGATAGCAAATAATCCGATTCATTAATCACATTAGGTTATAGCACAGGGACCATGGACACCTGCCTAGACGCGTACACTCACAAGTACAAGGCAGACCTGCTGAGAGGGAAGGTGCTGCTCATTTCGGGCGGCGGGTCTGGAATTGGGTTTAGGATTGCGGAGCTGTTCATGCGTCACGGGTGTGATTGCGCAATCGTGAGTCGCAGCCTCCCTCGGCTAGAAGCCGCGGCGAAGAGACTGACCGAAGCGACGGGAAGGAAGTGTCTCCCGCTACAGATGGATGTGCGGCGCTACGAACAGGTTGAGAAGAGAGTCAAGCAGGTAGTCAGGGAGTTTGGAAAAATAGACATTCTCGTTAACAACGCAGCGGGGAACTTCCTGTGTCCAGTGAGTGCTATGTCCTCCAACGCATTTAGAACGGTGATAGAGATCGATACGATTGGCACATTCAACCTATCTAAAGCTGTGTACACCCACTGCTTCTCACTCCCGGACAAGAAAGGAGTCGTTCTCAACATCTCTGCGACCCTGCACTACCAAGGCATCCCGCTGCAAGCGCACGTAGGCTCAGCCAAGGCAGCCGTCGACGCACTCACGAAGCACCTGGCAGTGGAATGGGGGAAGGACGGAGTCAGAGTGAATGCAGTGGCGCCCGGCCCCATCGGAGACACGGAGGGGATGCGGAGGCTGAGAGGGGACACTAAGGACCGAGAAATCGAGTCAAGAATTCCGCTACAGAGGATCGGCTCGAAGACAGAGGTGGCGGAGGCGTGTCTCTTCCTCTGCTCGGACCTCTCCGAGAACATCACGGGTGCTATCCTCGTGGTGGACGGAGGACTCCAACTGACTCAAGGGGATGTGTATCTGAGGGCACTGTCTGCGTTCAAAAGCAAACTCTAATCGAACACAATGAACTCAGTGTAGAGTGTACTTACGTATTAACGCGTAGCAGTGGATTCTTAAGATATTTCTAATTTTAAAATTCCCAAATAGCGTACTAATTAACTCAGTGGTTGTATCAGAATTCGATGCATAACTTCTTACCTATGATGTTGTCAGGGTAGTCTGGGTGGCTGTAGCTGCTGAGAGAGATCTCCGAGCTGGTCTCGAGTCTCTCCGAGATGTGCACAGCCGGGAGAGAAGCGTAGCGGCCCACATGCTGGTACTCAGAGAGGTGAAGAGGGGGCTCACTCATGGGGAGGGACAGGTCCCCCCTCTCCCCCTGTGAGAGCATAGAGGCTCGGAGCTTGTCAGGAGAGATGATCAGTCTCTCCTGCTGCATCAGGAGCGATGAGCGTCTGCTCCCAGGCAAGGAGGGGCGAGCGTTGGAAACTAACTCCAGCTTATTCACTGCGTCGTCTAGTGCAGCCAGGTCGTCGCGAAATTCTAATTGAGAACGTATTATTACGCTACAGCATAAGCACCGTACTTATAACTGGACCACATACCTAGACTGATATTTCTATTCTCTGTATACGCATTCGTATCTGAGACCGCACCAGCTATCCCCTCTTCTAGCTCTACGAGCACAGGATCTAGATCTTTATCACTGTCAGCATCGGAGTCATTATCTCCCCCAGGCACCAGTTCATCCTCTCCAGGAGTTGAGCGGGGGTATTCCCAGCTGTACTCATTGCTACGTCGGGATTCCTGTTGTGCATTGGTGTTGCTAGCTTCTTCTCCAATCATTCCATCATTAGCTGCGTCGGAAGTAGAGTCAGATCCGAATGCTTGAGTGAAATGATCGATTGAGTCGTGGAGAGCTATGGCGTCGTTAGAAAGGCTCCTCTGAGATATCTTGCTCTCTCTGTCCCCAGCATTACCGCAGTCAGCTGGTGCCTGCAAACACTCAATGCAATAAAACATCTGACATTCACTGAATGTAACCGGTACCCTTACTTCTGAGTCCTGAATTAGACTTCCGGTTAGTTGTGTGAAGGAGAGCGCTTCTAGACTCTGCAGCTCAAGAGACAGCTGTTTGGAGTCGAACCCTTCTACCACTGCCCTCAGTAGGTCGCCCTCTTTCCAACCGGGGCTGATACGCAGTGAGCTGTCCAGGGGGTCGTATGCATCCTCAACATTCTATACAAATAGTATTGCATTATATGCACACGCCTAATAAACCATAGGTGTGAAAAACTGGTAGCATGATCACCAGCGGTAAACCATGCATGACAGAAGTGGTTTCTGCTCGACTAATTATTTGGTTGTGTTTACTGATGCATTGAGTAATATGCATATGCACTTTGTTTAGATGCGTATTTATTATCAATTTTATCTTCGTGTGCATTCAATACAGTCAGTTTATAAGTAACCAGAATCTCGATTCAACTGTTACATTTCGACATAGCATCCCACTCAAGCATAGGAACAGAAACAGAATTCAGATTAAGCAATCAGAACATTGCAACCCGATGAATCACTTCCCCCTGATAATAGGCTTATTCCTCCTTTCCCTCTCCCCCTCCTGTCTCGCAGAGTGTACGGGCACGTTGGGCTGCTACCCTCCTCTGACTAACATTCCTACCAAACCCAACGCAGCAACCATCTCTGCCTCAAGCACGTGCGGACAAGCAGGGACCACACAGTCTTGTCCGTTCGTCAACCTCCTGCGGGGGGACCTCAGTCAGTGCTACAACTGCAGCGCAGGAGAGTTCGCCGCCTCTCTGGCCATCGACGGGCGACTCGATACTTGGTGGCAAGCGCCGAACGATGACAGTACCGTGACTCTCCGCCTCGACTTCTCGCGAGCATTCCTGATCTCAGAGATATCACTAGGATGGCAGAACCCACGCCCCCGTGCCATGGTGCTAGACTTCAGCACGGACAACGGCACCACCTGGACCACCTACCAGACCTTCTCCTCCAACTGCCAGCAAGATTTCCCCGCCGTGGACAGCCCGGATCCCGCTCAGCTCCAGATAGAACCGATGTGCGACCAGACACAGACCGAACTCAATCCCTACTCAGGCGGCAGCATAAACTTCTCTCCGGCGTCTCGGATATCCGGGGGCGTCTTCAACTCCAGCGCCCTAGCCCTGAGCTACCTCCTGGTGACCAATCTCCGCACGAGAGTCATGGGCTTCAACGTGTTCACACTGGACACTGGCTACTTCCACGCGGTTTCTGAGTGGGCGGTACAGGGCAGCTGTTTCTGTAATGGGCACGGGGATGAGTGTGACGTCACGCTCCCACACGTGTGTCGCTGTAGTCACAACACCGAGGGAGACAACTGCGAGCGTTGCCAGCCGCTCTTCAACAACCGCGCCTACCTCCCTGGGTCTCTGGCGGAGGCTAACGAGTGCCAGGCCTGCCAATGCAACTCCCACTCCTCAGTCTGTGCGTACAACAGCACAAAGGGGGCCGGGGTATGCCAGGCGTGCCAGCACAACACTACAGGCGACAACTGTGACAGCTGTCTCCCCTTCTTCTACCTGCACCCCATCCTCCTCCCCACAGACCCAGGGATCTGTCCCCCCTGTGCCTGTAGTCAGGAGGGGACCGCTGACACGGGGGAGTGTCAAGTCTCCACTGGCAACTGCAACTGCAAGAGGAATGTGAGGGGGAGACAATGCGACCAGTGCCGACTCGGTTTCTTCAACCTCTCCTCCCTGCACCCGGACGGCTGCCGGGCGTGTGGCTGTGACGAGGCGGGCAGTGTGTCCCCTGCCTGCCACTCCAACAGCGGACAGTGCGTCTGCAAGGAGAACGTGGAGGGGAGACAGTGCGACACCTGTGCGGACGGGTTCTACCAGCTGTCAGCTGGGAATGCGCAGGGGTGTGTCCCCTGTGCGTGCGACGCGGGAGGAGCTTCTAGCCCCGTGTGTGACAAGGAGACAGGAGAGTGTCCTTGTCTGCGGAATGTCACGGGGAGCAAGTGCGACAGTGTTGAGTCTGGCTTCTTCATTCCCAGTCCGGAGCATCTGACATTCGAAGGGGAGAGTGGGAACATCGAGGAGGTGGAGGTCCCAGGGTACGGGGGACTCTCTCCGGAGGTCAGGTACACAGGGTCAGGACTTGCACGAGTGGAGAGGGGGGACAGACTGGAACTAGTGCTCAGCGTCCCCCGGCTGCACCAATACATCCCGATATTGCGCTATTTCACACCTCAGGCGGGGAGAGTGATGGTGGAGATCGGTCTTATCAACAACATTGAAACGTGTGACAGCACGAATCGAGTACAGTCCGCTGTTCTGAGCAGCTCCGCCTCCTTCCACGCCCTACGTCCTACCTGTCTCCAGGACTCCTCCACTCTCTACCAACTCGCCCTCATTCCCACGAACGCCACCGTCTGGCTGGACTCGGTCCTGCTAGTCCCGGACCTGTCCCCCTCTCCGCTCTACTCGCAGCAGGTAGAGGACTGTGTGGAGAGTTTCTATTCACTCTACGCTGCACGAAATAGCTGTGGAGGCCTGCTCTTCTCCATATCAGCTGAGTTCTATCGGGGCGCATCTCCATGTCTCTGTGATCTAACCGGCGCATCCTCGCCCGTGTGCGACACATTCGGAGGCCAATGTCCGTGTAGACCAGGTGTTACTAGTCGCGATTGCTCCACCTGTGCCCCTGGCTACCACTCCTTCACAGCCTCAGGTTGTGCTGCGTGCGACTGTGACAGCACGGGGGCCCGTGACCTCCCCTGTGCCGCCAGTACAGGGCAGTGCGCCTGCAGGACGGGAGTGGCGGGGCTGAGGTGTGACATGTGTGCCACTGGGGCCTACAACCTCACCTCCTCTGGCTGTGAGTCCTGTGCCTGCAGCGAATTCGCTTCCCGCTCGGACTGTGACAACACAGGTGCCTGCACCTGTCTCCCAGGCGTAACGGAGGACAAGTGCTCCCAGTGCAGCGCGGGCTTCTTCAGCCTATCAGCGGCTGGATGCCAGGCCTGCGGCTGCTCCCAATCGACCTCCTCCTCTCCCCAGTGCTCGGGGGACGGGACCTGCTCTTGCGTGAACGGGTTCTCAGGGGACAAATGCCGCATCTGCTCCCCAGGCAGCTACGTCACAGCTGAGGACTCGGTGCCTGTGTGTAAGGAGTGCAACTGCTTCACACAGGCCAACTCTTGCTCCAGCCTATCCACGGGCTACAGGGTCTCACAGCACATAACCAACTTCACCTCTTGTGACATGGTGCTGGACATCCAGATGCCGGACTGTACCATGGGGTGGAGGATCGAGAGTGGATTCTTCCTTCCCCTCCTAGACAACGAGTATGTCACCTTTCTGATATCCAGCCCGACACAAGTGTACTTCCGCGCTCCACGTGTCCCCTTCCTAGGGGACAGGAGCCTCTCTTACGGCCTCAACATCGTGTTCAGTGTCTTCTCAATCGACCTGTTAGACGAACCAGAGTTCGTGGGGGATCATCCCGATGTTATTCTCACGGGCGGGTTCACACCGGACCAGTTGGTGAGCTCTTTCCCCGGCAACGTGTCCACGGGTCCTGGCTCCCCCTTCTCCATCCCTCTGGTGGAGAGCAGCTGGCTAGTGGGGGACCGCAGGGGACCACTGGCTACTTACGCCCAACTGATCCGGGTGCTGGCCAACCTGACTTCCATCCAGATACGCGCGCGGTACTCGGAGGCGAGTCTGGCCAGGGTGTCCATGGAGCACTTCCTGCTGCAGACGCTGGAGGCAGACTCGACCGCTTCCGGGGTGACGGTTGAGAACTGCGACTGTCCAGCCGCGTACCAGCCGCCTTTCTGCGACGCCTGCTCACAGGGCCACTTCCGGTCCTCCAATGACCCCACTCTGGTGTGCATGCCCTGTCTGTGCAACGGACACACGGACCGATGCGACCCGATCACTGGCCTCTGTCTGGACTGTCTGCACAACACGACAGGTGGACAGTGCGGGACCTGTTCGGATGGGTTCTACGGGGACGCGACTCTCGGGACTGCAACGGACTGTCAGGTGTGTCCCTGTCCCCTCCCCGCACAGAGTTTCAGCCCCACTTGCTTCCTGGCCGGGGACGGCCTCCCGACCTGTGACAATTGTTCCCCTGGGTACACGGGACGGACGTGTGAACTGTGTGAGGACGGATATTTCGGGAATCCGACACTCCCCGGCGCGAGGTGCACCACTTGTTCCTGCTCCGATAACATCGACCTGTCCCAGACCGGAAACTGCAACACCTCAAGCGGTGAGTGCATCCGCTGTCTCAACAACACAGCTGGATTTGAATGCGAGGTGTGTGCGCCCGGATATTTCGGAGATGCGCTATCCGACACCTGTTCTCCGTGTCTCTGCGACCCTCTGGGGAGAGAGGACAACATCTGTGAGCCGAGCAGTGGCGTGTGTACCTGCAAGGGACACGTGCTGGGGGACCGGTGCGATGTGTGCGAGGACGGGTACTGGGGACTCCACCTGGACCTGCCAGAGGGGTGCATTTCCTGCGACTGCTGCTCCAACGGCTCTACAGGCATCAGCTGCGATACGAACAGCGGGGTGTGCGAGTGCAGACAGAACGTGGGGGGAGAAGCAGACATCAAGTGCTGCCAGTGCTCTGACAACGCGTTTAACTTCACAGAGAGAGGGTGCGATCTGTGTGGCTGTGTCCCTGGGGGAGCTCTCACTCAGTCTTGTGACCAGGGAACAGGGGTGTGTCAGTGCGAAGTGGGAGTGGAAGGAGACAAGTGTGATGAGTGCACGTTTGGATACACAGGTAAGTTCTCTTGAACTCGAGACAATCGAGATAGGACCGACAGCATAGTGCGCTTACTCATTTCAGAACTGTGCAGATATTCCATTTCGTTCCAAAATGAGAGATTAGGAGAATTGCTATTCAGCTGCAACTATTCGATGTCAATTTCCAAAAATTTCATTCAAATATTCCAACCTTTTTTTAAGGTTAAAGGTCTATTTGCGCTCAAAATTTCGTCTCGAACTAGATCCGACAAGTCTAGCCTGATAAATCCGATGAATTAAATATGAATCTCATTAACACCATTTCAGGGATTTACTTGCTACTTTTTTTTTACTTGCTACTCACTACCTTTTTATTTTTTGGAGAAAAATAAAAGGTAGTAAGTAAATATTCTGGATGGCGAGCAAAAAAAAAGTAGCAAGTAAATTTCCCGGACACCTGATGAAATGGACATGGTTAAATTAAGAAAATTATGTTCCTGAAATACTCAAATATTCCTGCAAATCCCTCGATGCGCCCTCGTTTCTGTCATATATTGTACAATCAATAATTTCTTCTCCTCACGTCAACTAAATGTCGGTCAAAAAATAAGTAGCAAGTAAAAAAAAAAGTAGTGAGTGAGTAAAACTAAATCTAAAATGGAAGAAAAAATAAAGTAGCAAGTAAACGGTTGGCAAAAAAAAATACGTACAACTTTTTTTTTGCCAGTTCTGGAATCCCTGCACCATTTAGAAGTCCGAATCCGGGGTTTCCTCTCCGGCTTTAACACTGTTATTCTGTACAGGATCTGTTCCGAGGTGTGACAAGTGTCCTCAGTGCTTTGACGATTGGCTGATACTGGTACAGGCCGAGCAGACGCGGGTGGAGCGACTAAACTCGCGAGTCGACTCCCTGCTCGCTAGCTACCAGCCACTCACTGCACGGAACATCAGTCTGCAGATAGCTGAGCTCAACTCCCAGCTGTCCCTGGTTTCATCCATGGTCCAATCTTCTCAGCTTAACAGCACGCAGCTGTCTCGTCTCGATACAGAGCTCTCCGCCCTAGTAGAGAACCTGACAGTTCTATCGAGTCTGATATCTGACATAGAAGTCTCACTCAATGATAGTGCAGAGAACATTCGGTTTTCAATGCAGTTTAATGGGAGTGTTGTAGTGTCAGGAGAAGTTATAAACGCCTCTCTCCTCACGTCACAGCTTAGAGAAGTGCTGATGAACATAACACAGGCGCGAGATACTGCAGAAGAAACAAGAAGAGCCATAGCAGCAGAAAACACGAAAATAATAATCGCACAGGCCAGTATAGACTCGAGTCAGATGCGAGTTGCATTAGACTCGGAGAGAAGTGAAAATGTCACAGCACAGCTCTCTTCAGTGAACTCAACGGTAACTTCATTCATGGGAGAGTACAATAAGAACCGAATGCAGCTGAGTGCAGTGGAGCAGACTTCAGACGACGTAGCTGCAGTACGGAACGAGTCTAGGCTGTTCCTATCTCGGGCACACTCACAAGCGGAGGCAACCGCTAACAGGACAGCTGTCACCAGAGTCCTGGCCGAGGAGAAGGAGTCGAGAGCTGACTCCTCGCTCGCCTCTGTTCGAGCCCTGCAGGAGAAGACAGATAGCGTGACTACTACCGCTGCCGCTGTGCATAATGCTTCAGTCGCGGTTTTTAACGCTGCACGAGATGTTGATGAAATCGCTAAGCAAGGGCTGGAACTACAGGCGGGGAACCTAACACTGCTGAGAGAACTCCAGCGGTCAGCTGTGGAAACTGAATCGATCCTAACGGAATCACTCTCCCTGGCTGGGGTAGAGCCTAGCAGGGCTGAAGTACTATCAGAAGAGATCAACAGACTGTACGTGCCCGAGACAGTGGTAGAGAGTATCAGTGCGGATGCTGACACCAGCCTCGTGCGAGCGAGAGCAGCCGAGGAGGTCGCTCTTCAAGCCCGGCTCGCGGCTTCTAACGCCTCTAGGCTGCTCGGTGACATCGTGAATACTCTCAACTTCACTCAGCTAACTCAGACCATGACAACCAATGTCTCCATTGAAAATGCAAAGAATGCACTGGCGTCTGCAGCCATAGCGATAGGAGAGTTCTATGAAGGCAGTGAGGAGCTCGTGGAAACCTCAGAGAGGATATTCCAGCTGGGGAGGGGAGTGAGAGGAATTCGGAGCGGGATAAATGGGAAGTTCTCGGAGAGTGTGGTTAATGCTACAGTAGCAGTAGGGGGGTGCTCTTCAGCGTGTTCACTGGCAACTCAACTTGCTACCATAGCAAACCAGTCAGCTAACTCGACAGGATCTATTTCCGACTACCTTTCATTCAAGGAGACTATTGTCACCAATGAACTGAACATGGTGCAATCAATTCTGAACAGCACTAGCAGTCTAGTGCAAAATGTAACCAGCGTGCAGCTGTCTGAGCTGAGTGAGCTAATGCTAGAGTTGGAGAGAGAAGAGGAGGCTATTGATGCGTTGCTGGGAGTGGCTGAGGATCTCGAATTGAAGATAATCCAAACAGAACGCTCTATATCTGGACTGGCAGACCTGTACCAATCCTGTCCCAACTAACTTTATTTTGTCATAGATATTTGTACTCGCTATTTATCCTAGTTTCAATACTCCTGTACCATATCATCTTTCTTATTATAAACTTTAAATATATCATTGAAACTCACCTGTTTCGTCCGAAGGATATCTGCCTCTGCAGAGCTATCACTGAGTTCTTCCTCCAAAGGTAGGGGGGGAACCCACCGCACGTTAGCTGAATCGTGGTATCTATTTGGGGTGAGTACCGGGGGGGAACATCCGGCTAGGAACCTCAAGGTATCCCCCTCAGTCAGGAACCTGACCCCCCACACAGCTCCCAGAGTGTCCTCCCAGTACACACTCGTGTGGTCAGCCCTCGCCACTTTAACCCTAGGTAACAGTATGGCGCCCAGCTCACAGCTCAGGTCATCTCGGTGTATCGTTACTGTGTACCCATCTTCAGGATCTACAGAAATGTCACAATGAGAGACAGGAGGCAGGAATGAGAATTGCACCAAATAATCACCACTAGGGCGATTTTAAATACCAAATACCCATGTCTGTTGAGGGGTAAATGCACTGGTTAGGAGCAACAGCATAAAACAAAAATGCATTTGCTAGAATATTTGTATTTTTGAGGATTGTAGAGTTTGATATCCGTTTTGTAAGTACGCTGGTTCTCTTACCGTAGTTGTGCTTGGACAGAGTCAACGTGCTCCTCCTCCTAATGAGGCTCTCCCACTCTCCCTGCACAGTCAGTCGGTATGTCAGAGCGGGCAGAGTGAGAATCTGTCTGCTATCCCGCGCGCCACGTCCCCACTGCCTACTCTGTCGGGCGGACTCTGTTCCTACGACAGGGTCGGGATTGGATCGAGCAGCGACTGAATAGGTCTTTCCTTGAGGTGATAATGACTCTATTCGGTCTAAGATCCCTCCCATTACGCTAAACCATTGAGATATCATAGATAAATCTTACCATGGTATTATTATGATACCGAGATATCTTGGTTATAATCGAGATTTAATGAAATTTTTTCTGTGTTTTTATTTTTCTTGAGATAATAAATCTCAATCCATATACGTATCCGCTAGTTTTGACCGACGAAACCGATTTCCAAATCCTTCAATTAATTGACTTAAAACCTCCTAACAATCAACCAACGGCGGCGGTTAATTAAACAGTTAGAGTCAAATCCAGCCTTCCTAAAGGAATGCAACTTATCCAATTTAATGAGATGATTCATCGAAACAATAATTGAGAGGTCTTGAACTACCCATGTAAGATGATGCAAGTAGTACACGCTACTCAGTATTAACAATTCACGAGGTTAAATTGTAGAAATCATTCCGCTGATCGTACTATTCTCGCCCTTGTAAGGAATATTTGCTAACACCATCATGCATGCTATCCATTAAGACGAACGTCACAAAACCATTATCGTCGAGCAGTGAGCCTCGAGATTAATTAATATACAAATCCAATTGTCCATCAAACTCTCGATTCTATAGCTGTATTGTAAGAAGTCAGGCCTCGTGCTTACACACCTGCCAGCCTTAACTGATCTAGCAGAGGGCATAGCAGTGTTGAATTTAACTTTCCGACTCAATACAAAAGTATTATACGACACATATAGTAGCAAAAAGTCGACAGAATAGAGAAAATTCGTGAAAAAAAGACAAGAAATTTAGCTCAATAAGCTATGAGCCTAAAATAGCCAATCGCACAAATGGCTAGGTTTTCGTTTTATCTCCGTTAATTCATTAGCATCATTGCTCGGATTAGGAACACAGCCGTGTGGGATGTCTGCAGATTCGCACTGGAGCGACTAAGTTCTGTGAGTTTGGCGGGCATTCATAGCCAATTTTGCAGTTATTAGCTGGTAAATTGTGGGTGAATTTCGCCAAGCGTGTGTTTTCCCTCCTTGGCAACGCTTAGGCAGATTCGTGCTCCGTCACCAAATATCTGACTTACGGTAACGAGGTTTATATACAAACCAAGGTGTGGTTTGTGGTTTCTTTTTAAGGTTTTTCAAGCCATTAACAGTTCGTCACGTATATATATTATTGAATTGAGAAGCAATACCTAAGTACACGCGTGGTGAAGCCTGATGGTCTTTATTAAATCCATTCCTTATCAAACATTCTACGCACGTATAGAATGTAATTAATTAAAATAGATGTGGAATTGTATGAATATATTGTGTTTTGTAGAAAACAGGAAATGTCAACTCCTAACGTCCACCTAGCATGCATTGCATTCTGGACAAAGAAGTGATTTATTAATTATGATATTAGCCAGTCTATGGTATGTGTGCATAGTAGTAATAAAACATAATAATAAGAATATTGACATCTAAAATTCAGATGGGTATGAAGGACAGGCCTTGCACAGCTCATCTAATTCTGTGTAGAAATTAGAATTCGTTCTCTGCATTAGCCTCTGGGTCCCCCCAGGTCTTGTTCCAATGGGCGCGCTGATCAACGCACCCCCGATCTAGGAATATAATTAATCCGAGAATAGAGCGGTATCCGTCGGGAACTCCGTTTCCCAGGGCGGCCGAGCATAGCAACAGGAATGCGTGCTCGAACGCGTGCCGGATAACGGGGAAGTGAAATGCTCCTCGGGTTACGACTTTCTTCACGTCGAGGGGGTTCTCTATGAAGATTAGGAGGGAGTGCTCGTCGAAGTAGGATTGGTGGTGCTTCTTGAGGAAGTATGACCCGCCGTCTGTCACGCGTATCCCAGTGTTCTTATAATTGAACAAGCGTCCGTATATTTCGAAGAACTCGATCAGCAGTACCCCTAGGTTGGCGTCCACATCCGTGGCCATCCGCCTGGGATGCAACTGCATGAAGCTGACAAGCAGGAGCGTTAGAGCGTAGGAGCTGAGCCCCCCCGAGAACACTTCATTGAAATCCCGCTGCAGTAGGAACTGCTTTATCACCACCAGGAGCTTGGAGAGGGGCGGGTAGTTCTTGATGAACTTCTTGATGAGGTTCGCAGCCTCGGGTCCCGAATGCATGTTGTAGCTGATGTCTATGCGCACGCGAGTAGTGAGCTCGGTGAACCGAATCACGGGCACTGTCACCTTGTCCAGAAGTTTGATCTCCTTAGCGTCCGCAAGGCCAGCAGATACCAACTCCTCCTCCACAAGTTTGAGCGGCTCCCCGCCGGATTCCCCGAATATGACGAGGTCTATGTCCGAGGTTGGGAGGTAGGTTTGGGTGCTGCAGCTCCCGAACACCTCCAGACGAGACCCGGGGATCCGGGCCTGCACCAGAGAGCGGATGTGGCTGACGAGCTCTGAGCGCATTCTCTTTTCGCCCGGCAGAGGCATCATGTAGTTGTAGAAGTCCACGATCTCGTGGTGCAGTCCTATCACGGAGTTGTTGTAGTCCTGCAGTTTCCAGGGGGTGAGTCGGGCCATGATATGCGCCATGCTGTGTCGCCGCACCCGGTTGAAAGGGAGGGACTCGACTGGGGTGAGGGGGGAGAGGATGGGGATGGTGGGGATAGTGGAGTGCATGTCGTGCTGAGTCATGTCTAGTGGCGAGCAGGGCGGGCGTCTGTAATCCTCTTTGGATTCGAAAGGGAAAGAGAGTGAGCGTTCGAGCTTGACAGCGGTTGAAGCCTCCATGGGAGCTGACAGACAAGATTCTACTTTGAATTCTAATAGAAATGCTGCAGAATCTGAAGAACTCATTATATACTACAGAGCTATGCATATATGTACTGAGATGGTGAGGCGAGCGCGCTGAATATAGTATTTAGTATAGCACATCAAATTCTAAGTCAGATACATTTATTAACCAGATTTACGTAACTTCGCGAATATTCGTACCTATTCAGATTCAGATTTAGTTAATATTCTTCCTCGTGGTTTGCCTACTACCAAGGAATTACTATGCATAAATTGCGAATCCAGGAAATGGTTTACACGATGTAGCGCTTAGAATGCTGAGAATTTGTTCCGAAAGCATGCAGGAGATGTTCTTATAAGTAGTGTGTGAAATTCAATCCGTCTACAAAATAAATACGACACCAATTTAGATTCTAAAATAAATATACACCGGAAGTTAGCAAGGTCAGGTTGTAAACAGGTCATGCTTGAGTGCAATGAGCCTTGCTGAGAATGTTCTAGTCAGCAGCAACATCTGTACCTGACTGTTACCTCGAGAATATTCGTCAATTCTATAAAATGAGATTTAATAACATGACACAGCAAGGGCGCTTCTAGAGATTTATAATGGAACTGAGGTGTTTTTAAAAATCACACCTTACAAACTGCAAATACCAGACATTTAATTTCAAAGTAAACAAAACTTCGTAAAAATATACATAATTTTTGTTAATACCTCTGATTAATGTTGTTAAAGTTCGGACAGGAGCTTAAGCCATTGAATCGCTTATAAATCTTTTGGTTGATTCAGTGAATCTCCTAAAAATTTCACGAAACTCATCGTAAAGGGTTTCTACACAATTGCACATGGTCATTTCAGCTGGTGCATGGTGCCCTGCAGCAATCGAAGCTGGATAGTTTTACAGTTTGCAACTTCCTACTCTCAATTAACAAGCAGGAATAGAAAGTAGGTATGCGAGGATAGAGGGAGGTGCTATTAAGTCAAAAGGGCAAATTTAAATCTGACCTTACATCAGATTACAATTACAACAAAAGTTGTGTAGTGCTGATATACTGCTTACGTAAATATGATGCAAGCGGGTTAGTGCAATTTCGCCTACTCAATGGGATGCATTGTTTAACACAATATTTTGGGTTTCAATAATTTGGCAAATCAATGGAATGTTTGTTTAACAACATTTTATGTGTTCGGAATAGTGTCAAACTGAAAGTGAAGGTGGCATTTCCTGAGACAAGGGGTCGAGTGGCATTTTTTAAAGGAATCGGGGCCAAGAGAGGGAGAGAGAGAGAGAGAGCAATTGTGCATTTTAAGTGAAGAATGAAATATAATTAATGTTTAATGTCAATTAAATTAATTTGCAAAATGAATGACTCGAGAAACCTAAAAATGTGCGAAACTATGCGTTTCATTGAGAGGCGAAACGGTACTAATTCGAAACAGACATTTCATAACGTTACTAACCATCTCCGTTACTTCAGATGATGTGGCATTTGTTCTTCGTACCAGACAGTTCAGAGTGTTTGTGTGAATGGAGAGGGTGAGGAGCTGTTCCAATGAGAGAGCTTACGTATATCTCTGACTGAATCTCCTCGCATACTTTGTACTGGAGAAAGGAGTGCAGCTTGTTAGGGATGGGAAGAGAAGTGATCACTGATTCATCCAGAGAGACAAGGCAGCCCAGAATCTTGTCTCGGCACAGATGTGTAAGAGACCTACGCACACATATTTTTAAAGTCTGCAACAAATTGACTGAAAAAAAGTATCAGTTGAAATACCAAAACTTGCATTAAATAGTCCATACTTAAGTTATGATATGAATACAAACAGTATTATATTACTACCAAGTGCATTTTACATGAAGTTAAGTCTCTTCAGACATGAGTTTATCTCGTGATACTGAGCTATCAAGTCTTTACTGAAGCTACCCGGATACTCCAGCACGATGGAGATCTTGTCGATAGCTGTGTGTCCCATTGAGTCTGTGATGAAAGGAGATGATTTGGCTGAGATGAGCAACTCGACACATTCTAGCTAGAAACAGAATATATGTATGGAAACATAAGTAGTTAGTATCTAGAAACTGTTTTTCCCATCCATTCAATCAATCAGATCAATCCCACCAAATCCCTTTGAACTTCAAACTAGGAGGGATCCCAATCCCATTCCCATCGCTATAACCTTACCTGTCCGTTCACGACGGCAGTATGCAGCGGGGTGATGCCCTTACTGTTCTGCACATTCGGGTCTCTCCCTTCGCACAGCAACGTCTGTAGAATCAGGACGTCTCCTTGAGCCGCGGCAACGTGCATGTCCGTACTCCCGAACCTGTTCACCTCGTTCACCTCATTCTTCTCGTACACCCAATTCATGTACGTCTGCTGAGCTAGCATGCTGATGCCTGCAGAATCCACTCTACCGTTCTAGTGGCTAAGTAAGTTCTATTCCTGTTATGGGTTAAAATTTAAAAGTTGTTAAAAAAGCCCAATTTGGGTGGGAATGAGGTTGAAATTTGTAGTTTACCACCAAAACCCCACCAAGCACCCTTTGGAGGCTTTTTTACCTAAAATTCTTGCTTTGCTCGATATTTCAAATTTTGACAAAACAAGCAAATGTAGTGAATAGAAGATTAACTTTAAATACCAAACAAAACCATGTATATATCGATACTGTTATAAGTGATGGGATGTACGTATTTATTTGCTTTTAAGCTCTTCAAATTCTTTGAGTATAAAATCCAGAGGATCCTGGGGTTTCTCAAAACAAACTTTAGTCGCTATAGCTTCCATGTGGTTGAGTATCTGATGGTTCTCCAAGTAGTTCACAGCTTTGGTGTAAGGGTCAATTCCTTCTGAGATCCCGTCTCCCTGCTTGCCATCTCTGCAGTTAAGAGCGAGCAGCAAGCTCGCTTCTATCTGTTTCTGGCTGAAGACGTTGGAAGCTTGTCCTATCCCTAACTGGTCCATTCTAGCTACACTGGAATATAATATAAATAGATTTGTAATATTTAAGCGAACTATTAGTCCCTGATGGAACAATACATTTATACATGTATAGCATTAACACTGTTTATGTGCTGGAACTTAAAACTATTCTCTATTGTCTATTGTCAATCATCAAAGAATGGTTTATGAAGTGCAAAATTATCAAAATTACAGTCTATCAACAAATGTCTGAATCTTACCAGCTGGAATTAGCAGAAATGTTTATTTTTGAGAAATAAAATGAATTGCTTAAACCTATACTGCAATACAATCATCATCGCTATCAACAAAGTCAACTCGAGCCCTCTTGCTTACAAGTTCCTCCCCCGAAATTTCTCCTTTCTCCGAATCAACGCGACTTCTCTTCGCCTTTTTAGAACCGCCGTCCTCTCCTGAATCGAGTTCCATTCTCTCGTTGCTGTTCTGAGACTCGGGCTCGGGCTTAGGCACATCTCCCAACACTTCGAACGCGTTCGCATCTGTTCCAATCTCTTCTGTGTGCAGGACTATCAGCACAAGCTGAAAGTTCTGCATGAAATCATCGCACTTGAGTCGGCTGTTGTTCTCGATGTTGAACTGAGAGAGTGGGTACTGCAAGTTCTCCTCCGTCTCCCCTTCTTCGGACGAGATCAGAATGGTCCCCTTTCCGTCGTCAATCTCTACGTCGGGAGCTATCATGCTGAACCTCTCCTTCAGCACTTTCTCCTCCAGAGTCTTCAGCAGGAATGTGGCGGTGTTCACTTTAATGGTCGCTTCTGGCTGACTCGAGCAAACATAGCAGTCGGGGTTGGGTGCCGGGAGAGGGAAAGAGGAGAACAACTTTTTACAGGACGGTTTCCTCAAAAGGAAAGTAGCTCTGCATCTGTCCAAATCCCCTTGCAACACCTTGATAGCTTCGGTGACAATAAGCCCGGCCACGATGGCGTTAGTGCTAGCTATCGCTGGGATTATGTTCCCTGCCATCGACTTCACGTCGAATCTGGATTTGTGCTGAATCCCGAATATGTGGGAACGGATGTTAGCTGTGGCGGTAACGAAGTCAAGAGCAGCTGGTTCATCCTTGTCCCAAACCTACAGTCAATTACTCCTGTTACTAGTATCACCATTTTACTGTCTACTCAGTAGAGCATCTATTTAAGAGAAACTTAAACTCTAGTTAAACTGACCAGGTCTCCGTCTCTCTCCATCTGCTGCTTGAGATCAGACACGCACCGCACGAACACATTCCCGCACTCAGACAGCGACCACACCCTCTGCTCCTCCAGACCCAGCGACGGCTGTTCACTTCCGCTCCCCTCCTGATCTCCGATCTGGACCCAGGTGAGGGGAACCGGGGGTCTCCTCTTCTGCCAGAGTTTGTCCATGGTCAGGAGGTACCGGATATCCTCCGCGAACAATTTGTTGAAGAGGAGAGTCCCATCGTACCCAATGCTGCCCGCCCAATCCCTGGTTGATACCCGTCCGCGGGGAGTTTCGGGAGGAGGGGGGGCATTCCCATTGACTGACTCTGCGAGTTCCTCTGAGTCTCTTCCTTGCAGCTCTGGGTCTTCAGCGTCGGGCGCTACTTCCTACAGTTCAGTTCATTCTAAGCTCCAGTGCAGTATCAATACGGAGACACTATATGCTCAAATCGTATTCCAAATCCGATATCAGAAATTCTCTGTACAAACAGGTTACCATACAAGTCTATACATTTAACTCAATTAATTGGGACACCAGTTAATCGGGAAAACCACTTAATTGGGACAAATCTCCAGGATTGGGATAGTTCCCCTACATAGAAGCTAATACTAAATTACATCGGTAATCGGGACAAAATATCGAGACCCGAAGTGTCCGATGAATCTGAGTCGACTGTGCTAGTTAAGACTATCCACTACCTGATCTGCGTCATACTCCCCGAACAGCTGTGCGAACAGGTGCTTAGCCCACACGATGCAGTGTATGGGAGAAGAGGGGGTGTTTCTGATGGTGCAGCCTGGAAACGTTTTCTGAGTCGGTTTAGGCAGACACTCGTAGCACTCAGACCGTCCTCTGATGATGACAGTGATCTGTCCCAGATACCCCTCCGTCCCGCTCTCGATCAGAGGAACCTTCGCCGCGAGACACATCCTGGAAGAGAGGGGAGTGTATTCACAAATGAGCAAAAATGTATCAAAGATTTTAATCCATTTTCGCAGTAATGGCTATTTGGAACGTTTTTATTGTGGTGATAGGATGCTGGGTTATTTGGGATATAATTACTCGATTGAAATTCTATCGCTGATTAATGCCAGCACCTGTTGACGTGGTTTCGAGCTCCTCTGTTGTCCAGCGCATTCATGACGAGAGCGAACTGAGAGAAGAAATCCACATTGTAGTCCGAGTGGAAGACAGATGCGTGGTGCGCCGTGATCTGAGCGAGCGGGTTGATGAGGAGGACACTCTGCTTGGCCACTTCCGCCTTGCTCTTCCCCACGTGCTTCCTCTGGAACAGGAACTGCCTGTTGAGGTTACTCACGTCGATCGTGTCCAGGTCGACCACGTCGATGTGCAGCACTCCGCTCAGGACCAGATTCTTCATCAGCTCGCAGCCGATGCCCCCCGCCCCCACCACGAGCACGCGGGAGCGCAGAGACCCCTCGCACAGCCTGTCCAGGTACTCCATCTCTAATTGGCTAAGAACTGTGTTATATCGCAGTGGTAGTGTAGCGCCAGGATGTACAGAGTTGAATGCAGGGGTGTCCTGGTACCTCTGTTTCCAATCGGTCAGAGTAACCAAGGGCAGGGGCGTAGCTCTCATCTCCAAAGCGAGGAGGCAGATGTCTCAACGGTTGGGTCTCTGCTTTGGCATGGAGACCACTGCCAGAAATGGCGAGGAACAACTGCCTCCTTTGCCTCAATGGTAGTTACACTCCCTGAAGGGGGGGCGTCAAGGGGAGCAAGAGGGTACCAAACCAGTGGAGTCGAATGGGGAGGGGAGCATCACAGGGAGCATCACCAAAAAAATTGCACTATTCCACAAAGCCTCTGGACTTGAATGCATATATATTGTGTTAAATTGTATTTTAAAGCGGAACGCAAAACTATAAAATAAAGTGTATATACAACTGAACAGCAATAAAGGAACGAAGACGCATATTCGTAGTATTATTCTGTGTGGTGCAACTTGACTTGGAAATGGCTGAGGCCGCTATCTGTTGGGTTGTGCATAACGAGATTGATCGTAGCGTCTTCTTTCACAATTTCTATGTTCCCATCAAACCAATAGTAAGTATCGCCTTTAAAGAATCTAAGATAAGGCGAGTTGACCTCTTTGCCTAATACGTCGAGTTTCCCTTTGAGAGAGACAAGCGAGTGATTTCCTTTAGCGTCCACATCCCATTGCCAATAAGCGAGCACAGAGTTTCCTTCCTTCAGTCCTTGTGGGAACACGATCGTGATCATGCAGTCCTTAGCATATTCGTACCAGTCAAGCTTCCCAATGAACGACAAAAAGTTTGTTCCAAAGAGATTGTCTTCAGTCGCCATCTAAAATTGACTAAAATTGAAAATATGGAAACGAAATAAAGTCGTATTCAGGAGCGTAGATTTGGGAGGAAGAATGGTAGGCCCTACCAAACCTAGCAGATCCTATGCTTATGTTACAAGTATATCTTATCCTGACTATTCAGTGTTAGTTTCAATTAAATTAAAACATCATAAGACATATAAATTGCTCGTAATGACTGAGATTTCGTTATAGAGTGACAGGCTGCTCTGTTATCACGGGAGCAGTTATGCTCACGTCTAAACTCTGTTCGAACAAAGAATCAGTGTCTCCTGGACCTGGAGACAATCTGGCCTCATCATCTAGGGGTGCAAGAGCTAGCATTTCCTCCATTTTCTCTTCCATCTCAGCACACATTTGATCACATCTCTCCATCTGTCTGGTAAGTCTGTCTGCTAGAAATCTCGTTTTCTCCATAGCGGCTACTCGGGCCTGTTTCCGTTCATCTTCACTCACTACTTCCTCCCCACTCACTGGATCAATGCCTATTCTCTCCATTACCGATATGAGCCTATCCACTCGCTCTCCCTTTCTGATAGATTGTTCTGACAGCTGAGTGACAGAGGTGTTAGATTCCGCGAGGCGCTTAGACAGCAATTCAATTTCAGAGGTGAGAGAACTCCTCTCCTCCCCTCTATCAAGCTCTACCTCAGACAGCGTGGCCCTTAGGGCGGCCAAGTTGTTCCGGAGCTGCTTGTTCTCCTGAGAGAGTTTGCGGTAGGAGAGAACGGTCTGTTTTCCTTTCACGCGTGGGGTCCTCTGTACCTCAATCTGAGTCGTGCTCGCAGACCTGCCGATTGATAGTGACTGGGTTGCAGGGGTGGTTCTACGAGTGTTCCCATGAGACGATGAGTTTCCTGTTCTAGCAGTAGACTGCATGCTAACAGAGCATCCGCCAGCTGGTAGGGTTTGGGGTGCATTCGTGGGCAGGACAGAGCGAGTGGGCTTATGGAGGACAGGGATTTTGCTCTTCAGAGGTAGATTGCTGTGAGAGGAATCATGATCAGTTACTGGAAGTTTCTTTTCTGGAGCTGTCATAATTCTAACTTATTGTACTAAATTTAGTTAATTATTTTCAAAAGATCTCACGGTATACAATATATAGAGGGAAGTTATGCACTTTTTGAAAGTTGATTCGTTATACAGCAGTGGTTCCCAACGTTCGCCGCCAGAAAGCCCCCATTTGGACCTGCAGCGATATTGACAACACGACACACGACACGACACGACACGACACGACACGACACGACACGACACGACACGACACGACACGACACGACACGACACGACACGACACGACACGACACGACACGACACGACACGACACGACACGACACGACACGACACGACACGACACGACACGACACGACACGACACGACACGACACGACACGACACGACACGACACGACACGACACGACACGACACGACACGACACGACACGACACGACACGACACGACACGACACGACATGACATGACACGACACGACACGACACGACATGACATGACACGACATGACACGACACGACACGACACAACACAACACAACACATTCCATGCATTTCACAAAATGCAATATGAAATAAATCTCAACTTTCAGTATTTGTAGAGATGTTGGAACTGAAGGGGCTGTTTTAATAATTTTCCCAAAGAAACACTTCTTCCCACAACACAACACAACACAACACATTCCATGACATTTCACAAAATGTAATATGAAATATATATAATAATGTTAATTCAGAACTTGTTAAGTAACCAAAGTTAACTATTAAGTAGATAGGATTACTGGATATTATTTGAGATTTGATGAGATATATATCGTAGTAATTATTGGTTACATTGTTGATTGATATTAAAACTATAGATTATAGATCCACATTATATTGGTAGCAGAGAGTGGTTACTGAGCCATGGCGAATCCAGTACAAGTAGACAAATTTGAGGGAGGCGATGTTGACGAATTCATTGAGCATTTCGAAATTTGTGCCCTAGCGAATGGTTGGGAGACGGAGAAAAAAGCACTGATGATAGCTACTTGTTTGAAAGGAGAAGCACTCGAGGTATACAAGACTGTAAATACTGAGGGGAGGAAAGATTATGGAATAGTAAAGGAGACGCTTCAAAATGCTTTCAAAGCGGAGGATCAGAGATTCACTGCTCTGAGTGAATTCCATCAGAGATCTATGTTTCCTAATGAGACGCCACAGAGGTTTCTTTTTCAATTGAAACGTTTGCTTAATAAAGCATTTCCAGAGATGGATGATCAGGCCAAGGAGCAATTGAATTTTGAACAGTTTATCCGAGGCCTTCCGAAAGCCGTGTATGAAAATATCCGTATATCCCCGGATATAAAGACTTGCCAGGATGCTTTAAAAAGAGCTCAGGTATTGATTCGAATGCACAACGAAATTCCAGAGAGTCAACCAGAGCTGGTAGCGTCCGTACAGATGAAGGAAGAAGCACACAGGGTTGTTCAAGCTAAGGATGAAGGTAGTGGTACTATATCGAAAGATGCTGCTATTGAAGAGGCAGTAAGCATGATCACAGCACAGTTTAAGTCGTCCAAAATTAAGGAGAGAGATTACTATACTTGTGCTACAAGGCGAGGATTTGGAAGTCGTCGGTCTTATGATGGGAAACAGCGGAAATTAATTTGTTACGAATGCCAGGGTGAAGGACATTACGCTGAAGAATGTCCCAGTAGAAGAAAACCTAAAATTCGATGTTACCATTGCGGTCGTTTGGGGCACATAATGCGAAACTGTACGGAATCTGCAATAGGGCAGACTTTAAACGAGAAGGGGCCTATCGGAAGAGCCGAGATGAGGTCCCAGAAATATTAAACATGGCTCGATCTGAGATTCAATTTACTTCAAGTTCCGACGATTATGTAGCCCTATGCAAGGATATGGATTCTCTTCACATTGTGACTAGAATTGGGGGAATCAATTGTTATACTATGATGGATAGTGGTTCCACTGTAAGTTTACTATCAATAAATAGTTTCAGGAAAATGCGGTCTGTTAATTCCTATCCTACGAAGCAATCCTTGGCTATGGCATCTGGAAATTTGATGGAAACTATCTCTGAAGCAGAATTAGAAATATCTATAGGTGGTCTCCAAACTACGCAGAAATTCATCGTTGTTTCATCCTTAATCACAGACTGTATCCTGGGGGTTGATTTCTTGGTTCGTCACGAAATACATCTTAACTTTGCGGACCGAATGGTGGTGGGACCGATTATAGGTAATTTGCATGCTGAAAAACAACCAAAGACAGCTAGTAACAGTCTATGTCCTGTCCATATGGAAGGAATATCTGAGTTTTTCTCTGTTTCTACCATCGTAGATAGTGCGGACGTGGAAGACGATTGGGAGTGTCGTTGTGCTGTTCCTAAATATGGAAATAATCCAACATATGAATTACCAGTATGTAGTGAAGAATTTACGGATATTTTGGAGACGTTTCGAGACTTATTTAATTCGATTCCGAGTATTGCTAAAGTCGAGGAGTTCCGAATTCATACATCAAATAACATTCCTGTAAGAACACTTCCAAGAATGATTCCACAAGCGTACAGATCGGAAGTAGATAAACAAATAAATGAGATGTTGGATCGAAATATTATACGGATATCCAGTAGCCCTTACCTTTCACCACCAGTGATTGTCGGAAAAAAGGATGGCGGTATACGCTTTTGTATTGATTATCGAAACCTTAATAAAATCACACAGAAAGATGCTTACCCGCTACCATTACCCGATCAAGTGCAAGATAAATTAAATGGTATGCGTTACTTTACTAAGTTGGATTTGAATTCGGGTTACTGGCAAATTCCGGTATCAGAAGATGACCGTGAGAAAACAGCTTTTTCATTGGGACCTGGTATGGGACTCTTTGAATTTAACGTCCTTCCATTCGGACTTACGGGGGGGCCCAGTGCCTGTCAACGTATCATGGACCAAGTCATGCATGGACTCGAACGAAATACTGACAATTTCATTGATGATATATTAATCTTTTCGCCGGACGCATTCTCTCATCGGAAAATATTGCAAGATGTTTTTCGAAGACTCAGAATAAAGAAATTAACTCTTCGTGGAAAGAAGTGTGAGATAGGGAAGAGAAAGATTAATTACCTCGGACACACGTTTTCAAGTTCTGGAATGTCTCCTGATCAGTCTAAGATCGAGTCTATTGTTCAGTGGCCACGACCTTCTAATCAAAAAGAACTCAAACAATTTTTGGGGTTGGCAGGGTATTATAGAAGATACATAAATAATTTCGCTTCAATTTCAAATCCATTGAATGATTTATTAAGAAAAGAAGTAAATTTTGAATGGACTAAAAACACAGAAAGTGCATTTTTGGATCTTAAAAACAAGCTCTCTTCAGGACCTGTTTTAGTTTGTCCGAATTTCACCTGCCCATTTACACTGTGCACCGATGCAAGTTCTCTAGGTTTAAGTGCGGTACTGGAGCAGAATGGGCATGCGGTTGCATATTATTCGCGTTCTTTAAAAAGTGCTGAAAAGAATTATAGTGTCGTCGAGCAAGAATGTCTTGCTATTGTCGAAGCAGTGAAACGATTTCGACATTACTTGCTAGGGAGGGGGTTTCAGATTCTTACAGATCACAAGCCACTCGAGTGGCTTGCTAACCAAAAAAGTATTGGTCGTCTATGGAGGTGGGCAGTAATTCTACAGGAATATGATTTTATAGTAAAATATCGTCAAGGCAAGGAAAACAATAATGCAGACGCACTGTCAAGAATACTTTCGATTGATGGCGAACCTGTAGAGTCTATACAAGCAGATAACGGCAACAGTGAAACAAATTTCCAGATTAATCGTTGGAAGCATACGGCAGTAACTGAATTAACTAGAATACCAGATATGTCCCGAGTTCAGGCAGAACAATTACGAGATCAAAACATTTCGAGAATAATGAAGGAAATTGAAATTGTTCCGCTACCTGAACGGTTCTCTGGGTTAGAATGGGGCCAGCCTGAGTTTAAAAGGTACAAGCAAATTCAGCATCAATTACAGTTAATGAACGGTGTTTTGGTTCGCAGCTACAAGATCGAACCATTTTCCGATACCAGCACTGTGACTGTCATTCCAGACACCATGAAAAGAGAGATACTAAGTCAAGTTCACGACGAAGCTGGGCACCAAGGAATGGAGAGAACATTGAGTCGATTGAAATTAGTTGGTTATTGGGTTAATATGGCATCAGATGTAGTAAATTATGTTGCATCATGCGAAGTTTGTCAGAAGGCAAAGCTTCCTCTTCCTACTAGAGCACCACTTCAAAACACACCGATAGGTCGTACGATGCAATTGTTTCAGGTTGATGTACTCGAAGTTCCTCTCAGCAGTAAGGGGAACAGATACCTATTGGTGGCAGAAGATGCATTTTCAAAATGGATAGAATGTTTCCTATGAAGGACCAAAAGGCGGAAACTATTACTAACTTGTTGGTTGAGGTCTTTGCCAGATTAGGAACACCAGAGTTTCTGCATTCTGACCAAGGACGGAATTTTGAATCTTCGCTACTAAAAGAAACGTGTAAAACACTTGGAATCCAAAAAACACGTACCACCGCATATCATCCACAAGGGAACTCTCTAGTAGAGCGCGGGAACCGTACAGTTCTCCAGATGTTAAGATGCTATGTGGATAAAAGTCATGAGTGGGAGGAATTTCTTCCATTAGTGCTCTACGCTTACAGAACGACTAAACATTCTTCAACTGGTATAACACCATTTGAACTAATGTATGGGCGAGATCCCCCTAATGTGATGTATCATGAAAAACCTGCAGAGCATAATCCTAGTTCATATGAATTGTTTCTGCGTAAAAAGTTGGCAGAACTTCGGGGATTCGTAGAAGGTAACATAATCGAAGCCCAAAAACGCCAGAAGAAATATTACGACTCCCTGTCAAGGCTGACCGTTTTTACAAGGGGAGATCCGGTTTGGCTATCAATACCTCATGGAGGGGTATCTAGGAAACTAGATAGCAAGTGGGAGGGTGGATGGGAAATTATAGAGATGAAGAGTCCAGTATCAGCAAAAATTCAAAATAGAGACGGCTCAACTCGCGTAGTTCACATTAATCGCTTACAGCATCGTAATTTGCGGTCCGATGGATTACTAGGCAGGGCTATAGTACATGATCAGCTTGATGATTCAAATTACAAAGTGACCAGTGAACCATTCGAGAGAAGTGAAAGGGTGATAGGTAGAATTCCTGTACGAGATTCAAGTATGTGCACACCAGAAGTTAGCAGGGGAAGCATTCCCAGGGTAACTGAGGGAAGTCATGAAAACACCTTGGAAGAAAGAGAATACGAAGGGAGCATACAAGAAGTCCTGGACAATTCAGTCGATAGTTCCAGAGAATTTGAAATTTCGTCTCATAGCATGGGGGAAGATACGAGTTTTTCTATGGAATCCCCGAATCCGATTATTAGTAGCCCAGGGAAATGGAACGACTCACTCAACAGAGGAGTGTCCACACCATTGAAGAGTCCTGTGCGCCGTTCGCAACGTGTTCGGAGGTTACCTAAATACTTAGGAGATTATGTTGTAGATTAACTCGAGGGCGAGTTCGTAAATCTTGAGGAAGGAGATATATAATAATGTTAATTCAGAACTTGTTAAGTAACCAAAGTTAACTATTAAGTAGATAGGATTACTGGATATTATTTGAGATTTGATGAGAGATATATCGTAGTAATTATTGGTTACATTGTTGATTGATATTAAAACTATAGATTATAGATCCACATTATATATACATTACTTGTACAACAATTTACAATCAACATTATGGAACAAGAAATATCTAATAACTTTCATTTCGAATTCCATGAGACATAATGCTCATGGATTAGCGATTTGATCTTTTCGTCATTGACTCTTCTCCTTCTCAACACTGTCAGTAACCTTTCAGTGATGTACGTAACATGAACAACCAGGAAGACGAGCAGCAGAACGAGAATGAGGATGTACCGCGTCAGACCCATGAAGTGCTCGAAGAGAACCAAGTCGCTGGCGGCTTGTTCAGGGAGTTTGAAATTGAGATGGATGGAGTACTGCCACCTCAGCCAACATGGGTTGAGGAGAATGGGCAGCAGAGTTCTGTTCACTATCATCTCCCAACCGTTGATGAGCAGAATAACGAGCATAACAACTATCACTACCTGACCACCTCGCTCTGTCCACTTCACGTCGTGCTGTTCCTGCTTTATCCTAGCCTTATCATCATAGCACTCATACATCAGATCCACCAAGTGTCTTCTCCGTAACTTCCTAAGCTGGAGATAGTGCGTGGTTATAACGTACAGGTACCAGGCGGAGAGAATCGTGTGTGCTGGATAGCCGATTAGAAGCGTCTTAGGGACACCCATCAATACCCATATGCAAATACTAATGGCAATGTTCATCGCGGTCTTCCACCTCAGTCTGATAATAAGTTTCCTCTTCACGTGTTCCTTCTCGATAAAAGGGAGCTGGGAAAAATTTAAAATGTTTCCGTACATCCAGAATATAGTTAGAAACGAAGTGAATGTAGCAGAATCAATTAGTAGCGAAGCGTATTTTCCGTGTCCTTCCAATTTCTCAATCCCATAGACAAATGTTGAGTTCACGAGACAACAATCTTCATAGCATATGCGCTCATTCTCACCTTTGAAAGGAACATTGTCGAATGCCACGTGGTTGATGAATGGAAATACCATGGCGCAAATCTCGATTAGATTCAGAACCAAAACGAAAATAAACTTGTAGAAATTGAATTTCGCATTATTCAACCGTTTTTGTGTGAAACTATCAGTGGCATTAATCTTGAGTCTTTTCAATTGTTTGTAATTGTGATGCAGGTAAACACAAATACTCACAACCCAGAATATTAAAACACAAAGTGATAAACCGAATGGGAGGGCCGATACGTATACAATGATAGATTTAATGTCCAGCATGACTCCGCTAATCTCTGAAGACTTCTCCATATGACAAGTTATCTTCTAAAAACCTTATATTCAATATATCCAAGTGTGTACACGCGGTATTTATATACATTTGAAAGTTGGCCTAGTCTTCGTCAACTGATTCTAGTGTAGCATGAGTGAATGAATATGCTGTCACTAAAAGCTGAAAATGATAGCAAGCACAAGTGTGCTTTTTAACTAAAAATAGAAGTCAGAATGATTTTATAATATCATATATATTATGGCAATTACATTAATTAAAAATTCATTTTGGATGGTTGAGAACTGATAACCCTTTTTTGAAGACATAATTTTAGAACACTAATCATTAGCAGAATAATAAAACCACTTGCAAATCATTATTATATTCATGAGCAGTTACAAGTATTATATGAATATTTAGCATACATGCTAACGGTCCCGTTTTAGGCGGGAAAATCTCGCTTTTTTCACTCTTCTATTGCGCAAATTTTATCGAGTGTCGCGTTTTTTCATGAAATTGAAATTTATGTCGCAAAATTCACTTCCGCGTCTTTTATCATAGCTCAAGTAGTCAAGTTGACACGTATGTATTAGGCATGATTAGTTAGATGATTTGTAATCCGAGAAAATCACCCGAGATGAATCCTATAATGATGATGATATACGTATATGATGTCAGAGATAACCCGAAAATAAACCCATGACTAACTGATGTTTTCAGGGAATGATTATATTGGGGGAACTACGATATTACGTATTTGTATAGAAACATATTCTCCATCTTGTCATTGAGAATACTCATGAATAAATCTAGATTACAGATGATCTAAATTATATTACATAATATTCCTTGAACTATTCTATAGAAACTTAACTCTCTATGGCCACTAAATCACCTCGCATTGATCATCCTCTCTTCCAGAATGTCGAAGCAGAGATAAACTCGCTGTTCAAGCAACTGATAGAGAGAGTGAATTCCAGGCGAGATCAGCTCTTCAGCCGAATGTATGAACTATGGAACAGTTATGAGGACCAAATTAGGAAGAAAGAAAACACGATTAAAGATGTGGAGAAGATGAGACATCGGATGGAAATCATCTCCATTGAGGATAACGTTGCTGTTGAGATCCAGAGAAGGTCGGTGGTAGCCTTTGAGGAGCAAATAAGATCTTTGGAGGAAACGGTAGATCCTCCAAACCTTATTTTTTCTGGCTCTCTGACTGAAGAATTATTGGATCAGGTCGACAAGTTAGGGGAGCTTTTCGAGTGTGGTGAGTTAGAAAGTCACTCGATTAAGAAGACGAGTTCAATCGATTACAAGAACAAGAAGAAAGCAGTTCTTACGATTGGTACGAAAGGGACAAAACGCAGGCATTTCAACCGCCCGAGTCGCATCCACATCGACGGGAGAACGAAGAGGCTCTATGTGCCAGACTCAGAGAATAGACGCGTTCAGGTGATGAGTACCACCGGCGAGTTTATAACGCAGTTCGGACAGGAAGAGATGCAGTTTCCAGTCAGCGTAGCCACCGATCGTAAACACATATACGTCAGTGATAATTCCCAGGATTGCATTCTGAGATACAAGCTTTCTGATTTCACTTTTGTCAACAGTGAGATCGGCACACCGGGAGGTTCCCAGCACCTCCTAAAGCTGCCCAGAGGCATAATAGTGAGTGAAGACGGCGAAGTGATGGTTGCAGATAACAACCATCGAATCTGTGTCTTTAAATCGGGACTAAGTTTTTTGAGCGAATTTGGTCGAGGTCAATTGAATTTTCCACAGAGCATACAGATCAAAACTGACAAAATATTTGTACTGGACTCTGGGAATCCATGTTGACACATATTCAATAAGAATAAAGAGAAAATAAGTTCGATTTTATCTCGAGGGTTCATGAAACAAATTCGAGAAGGCGTGTCGTTCTGTCTGGACCAGGATGGCAATATCTTGATAGCTGACAAAGCTGCGAAGAGACTGAAAATATTCTCTCCTGGGGCAGATGCAATTCACGCTATAGCTGGGGAGTCGCCGTGTATGGAGGTAGAATATTCGTAGCAGGGAGATCAGACAGTCACCACTTTGTCAAAGTTCTGTAAGTAATTCCGTTGGACCCCGCTTAGTAATATATAGATATGATACAAACAAACCCCCCGTTTATTTAATCCAAAAATTGGCATTCAATTTTTTTATCCAAACACAGCTTTTTACTGGATGTTTTGTAAACTATTTTAGATCTGAATTCTATTGAATATTCCATTTTAATTCGAGATACGTAGTGCTATGAAATACATTAATTAATTTCTGTCTCCCCACGTTTATTAAATCTTCAAAAATTCTAAAAAAAATACAATAAAATTCGAATACAAATGTCTCTTTTTAAAATTATACTTTTCTTTGCCAAACAGAGAGAATCTGACTCGGGTCCGTAAAGGGAGTTTCAATTGTCTCTAAATGCAAATTGTTCATAATCCGCTCCAACCTGTCCAAAGGAATTCTGCTCACCACGATCACAACTCCGCTTTTCTTGACTATCTCGAACAATCGAATGGCCCAGGCTTCTGGGTTCATCACGCGATCTAGGATAGTTACTAGAACGATGTGGCTGATTGGGATTTCGTTTGGAAGCCAAGAGAACTGTTTGAAAGTCAACCGATCTCGAGCTATGTCATCTGGTACTTCAAGACCACCCAAATCCATGATTCCAGAGTTACTAGCGATTCTATTGCAGAACTCTATGAATCTCCCTGAGTAATCTATTCCAAGGACTGACTTGAATTTTCGAGATAGGATGTAGCATATCTTGCCCACCCCACAGCCTATATGGATGAACGAGTCCAGTGTCTGATCTGACAGGGGAATTCGTTCTATTATAATGTCAGTCTCAGTTAGAGAACGCTTTAACTCCAGCTGAAATGCCTCTTCGAGTTCAGTCTTAAGTTGTGCGTTTGCACTCTCCCTTACATTTCGCCCGGGTTCAGAACCGAACACACAGACGCAGTTGTCACTGAATCCTTTCCCGGGAGTGTACGTCCGCGAAGAGCAGAGTCTCACTGGGGTGTTCTTCTTGTCCAGAGCCTCTACCACTCGGAACCCTGAGTTTTGGAAGAAATGTCTCCTGAATGTGTTGCGATAGAACCTGGAAGCGTATGAGCCACTGGAAGCCCAGCAGCCTCCCAGCATCAAATTGTGTCTTCCGTCAAAAGCCGTGGTTGAATAGTTGTCATAGAGTTTGTGCGTCTCGAATCCTTCCAGTGCGTTATAATGGCACTCCGTCCATTCCCATACATTCCCGTAGGCGTCGTGAAACCCGGAGCTGGAGGGAGGGAAGTAGTTGACTGGGGTAGAGGAACAGAACTGTAGGTTCAAGTTAAAGGGAGGAAAGTTAGCGAAAGCAGGATCGGATTTGAGTCCTTCTTCAGGCGGTAGCTCCTCCCCACGGATTCTGATCTTCTCGGCTTCCGTCAGAAGTCTGAAAGAGTCCCCCCTCCACCTGCAGTAGGCCTTAGCCTCGTGGTAGTTCACCTCAACCGGCCAACTCCACGGCATCTCCAACTCATCAAACATTGCCCGGTAAAAATACTCCTGCACCTCACCATTCGAACTCGCCTCTGCTCTACAGTGCGTGTGGTTGGCGAGTACACCGGCACAGTGGGACACGCAACCTTGTCGACACACCCAGAAGTGGGGATGACACGGCTTAGCATGGAGCACCCAATCCCACCCCTCTACTGTCCAGTACTCCTTCTTCTGGTAGCCCCGCGCCTCTATGAAACCCAGGAATTCCGCGTTCGTTGTGAGATATTTGGCAGCTTTGAATGCAGGCGTCTCTCTATGCTCCTTTCCAAACGCACTATCCCAGGCGTAAGCAGGGAATTCCCTAGGAACCCCCAGCCTAACTTCCCCCCCAGGCACTGGTATCAACTCATTCTCTCCAATCGGCGCCTTCGGCTCCCTAGGTGCATAATTCCAGGCTAGAGGACGCTCCACCAACTCTACCGGTAGCTCTCGAAGCAGGACAGAAGACAGTTCGAAGTGAATGCGTATATGGTCAATGGTTAACATCAGCCCCCACCAGGAACTCACCCAAGATACCGGAAGCTCTAGTGGTGTCGAACCGATCGCCTGGAGAACCAACTCACGGACTTTTCGACGATATTCAACGATTAATTCAATCGGAGGCCAATAATGCACCTCTCCACCCATTCGTTGCTTGTCCACGCTGTCCCAAGTCATCTCATCGACACCTGTCTCGAAGAGAGTTTCGAATTCAAAGTTGATTCTCTCCTTAATGAAGCCACAGACGTAGAGTTTGTTTACGAATAAAGTGGGAGTGTGCCCGAAATAGAAAATAATTGGAAGGCGAAGCTTGTTAGGAGAGAGAAGGAAGCTAGATGCGTCTTTCAAGCAGGCGAAAAGGTTTTCTTCCAAATCGAATGTCTCTTCGAAATAGGCGCTGATTTGCTCCTTTGTGCAAGTTGCCAGGTCGAGAGGTTTAATGGATTTGAACTCTCTTTCTTTCCCAACACTCCCTGTTTGTGTCCCTAATTTACTTGTCACTTCGAATGTTTTATGCATTGAGTTGGTACGTACGATTTCAACGTAATGTGCTGATATGATGGAACATAGCGCGTAGCTACTCTACTACGATATGTATAAATACAAACGTACTACATAGTGTAGTAAGATATACTGTCCTATGTTAGTTTGTTCTGGTCCTACGCTATAGTCACATGACACCTGTTATTGAATTACATCACAACGGTTAATAATTCTAGTGACATACCACTAGAGTAAGTGAAGTAGTTTATGGGGTGCATCAAGTCAAAATCTGGCCCTACACAGCCCAAGGATCCGACCGCCAAGAGGGAACTTATGGCCGAAGCCGCTGAGCGCCGGATGAAGCAGCAGGAGAGTCGGGGGATCAAGGACGTGGACAAACTGAAGAGGAAGGAGGAGACAAGGAAGAGACTGGAAGAGAAGGCGTGTACCACCCAGAACCAGTACTCCGCACTCAGGTGGACTGCCAATTGAGGGAGAATTTGTGTTATCAAAGTGTTTTGCATTTGGAAGAAATATTCAATTTTTAAGAGTAAAGAAGTGTATTCATTGTTTGATAATGTTCTATAGCATTACAACCTACGTCGCATATGATCTCTACTTTGCAGGATAGACTTAGAATGCTACGGCTTTTAGCGTCATTGAAGCATCGGAGCGCTCGTCTCTTCTCCACAGCAGCAGCGAGTAAGAGCCTCCGCCCCTTGTACCTGGACGCTCAGGCCACCACCCCTCTAGACCCCCGGGTACTGGACGCGATGCTCCCCTACCAGCTGGGCTACTGGGGCAATCCGCACTCGCGGACGCACGCGTACGGGTGGGAGAGCGAGGTAGCCGTGGAGAAGGCGAGGGAACAGGTGGCTCGTCTTATCGGGGCGGATCCTAAGGAGATCGTGTTCACGAGTGGAGCCACGGAGTCGAACAACATCGCAATCAAGGGAGTGGCTAGGTAGTGAGTCTTCTAGAAGTGTTCGCTGTTACTTTATACTGAGAAGCTAATTTCAGTCTGGCAGCCCCAATGATAGTCTCCAGTTTAAAAAACCCGATCATCCCCAACCTCCACTGAAGTAACTACGTATAAATTCTCTAGGCTTTAGAGCAGTGGTTCTCAACCGGGGTGCCGCGGCACCCTGGAGTGCCATTTGCTTCCTCTAGGGGTGCCGCAGGCCTTACCACACTTACATACTGCTTTATTTTCTTTTCTATTGATACCATTGTCAATGTTGAATTTGATGATTGTCCTCTGACAATCCTCTGGAATAATTTATTATACAATATTCACAATAATTTCCTAGTTTATTAATTAGTTATTCTATAATAAAGTCGTAATAATTCAAATCAATCTCCACTTTACTATCATTTGTTCATTGGCCTGCCCCTAAGTCAAATTAAGGGGTGCCGCTGAAAGGTATAAGTTTAGAAAGGGTGCCGCGAGAAGAAAAAGGTTGAGAAACACTGCTTTAGAGCATGCTCCATTAATATACAGTACCACATTAGTTATTTGTATCGAGCCGCACTTCCGACGCTTCGTATGTTTAGACGTCTCATTCTCGCTACAGGTTCTACCGCCTCCAGAAGAAGCACGTCATCACGACTCAGATCGAGCACAAGTGCGTGCTGGACTCGTGTCGGCGTCTGGAGAACGAAGGGTTCCAGGTGACCTACCTCCCTGTCTCCCCCCAGGGTCTCCTCTCCCCCGATGAGCTAGCCGCCGCCATCCGTCCTGACACGTCTCTCGTCTCAGTCATGGCAGTGAACAACGAGATCGGCGTGCGGCAGGATGTCCAGAAGATCGGAAGCATCTGCAGACAGAACGGAGTCTACTTCCACACGGACGCCGCCCAGGCAGTTGGAAAGGTGTGAATGATTATACATATATGTCACAGTTAAATCGTGAAAGCAGTTATTATGTATAATTCCTGAACTTTTCAGGCATTTTCCATAATAACTGTAGCATATACTATAATGTGATGAATCCATGTATGTGCATACAGATCCCTGTTGATGTGGAGGAGAGCAAGATCGACCTGATGTCCATCAGTGGGCACAAGATCTACGGACCCAAGGGCGTGGGAGCTATGTACGTGCGGAGGAGACCTCGAGTGCGCGTGGTGCCTCAGATGAGTGGGGGCGGACAGGAGAGAGGGATGCGGAGTGGGACGCTTCCTACTCACCTCGTGGTGGGTCTGGGCGCGGCGGCTGAGTTGTGTCGCCTGGAGATGGAGTACGACCACGCGCATGTCACGCGTCTCTCTGAGAGGCTGATTAACGGAATCCAATCCCAGCTCCCGGACGTGGTGAGGAATGGGGATACAGACATGAGCTACCCAGGATGCGTCAACCTCTCTTTCTCTTATGTCGAAGGTAGGCCACCATAGTGACTCGATTGCACCTCCTGTTCTTGCTAGCATGGTTATGCGTGCACGAATGAATCAAGCTTGAGTCCCGCCTTAATGCATTGCTAATTTGCCATTAAATAAGACTGGACATAATAGCAGTTTTCTTGTGTGATTATATACTCGAATAGCAGCCGGGGCGATTATTAAATTTATCCACATTTGTCAACAGAAGAAAATTCATAATTCAGATTTAGGAGAGTTTTAGAAGGAAATAACCGCACGAATGATTTAACAAATAGTAGAAGGGAAGAGTTCAACATTAATATTTATTCAAAGGAACAACAAAGAATACTTTTACCACCCTCTTTGGGGGGGGGGGGGGGGGGCTATTATTCGAGGGGTGCTACTTTTCAAGGTAATACAGTATTTTCCTTTAGGAGAGAGTCTGCTGATGGCGTTGAAGAACATCGCTCTCTCTTCAGGCAGCGCCTGCACGTCTGCCTCTCTGGAGCCGAGCTACGTGCTGAGAGCGATCGGGGCGGACGAAGACCTCGCGCACTCCTCCATCCGGTTCGGCATCAGCCGGTTCACCACGGAAGAGGAGGTCGATTACACAGTGCAGAAGTGCGTGGATGAAGCTGGACGGCTGAGGGAGATGTCCCCCCTGTGGGAGATGGTGCAAGAAGGCGTGGACCTCAAGGCTATAAAGTGGACGCAGCACTAACTCACATTACGCTGATGTCAGATATTCTTTGAATGGTAACCTTGTTCATACAAGGTATATCGCTTGCAATCGCTAGTTAGCATAACTTTCATCTTCGAATTACCCCCAAGAATTTTATAAACTGTTTTGACCGTGTCGAAATATTAAGAGCTATATTTGTAGGGATACAGACAATTCGTGACATTACAATTCGTGACATTACAATTCGTGACATACAATTCGTGACATTGCTATTCGTGACTATTCAACATAGAATTGATGAATTCAATATTAGAATGTGAGAATGAATTTCTCTCTCGGGAAGTAATTATTTTAGTTGTCATTGTCTTTCATCTTTAATTAATTAATTAATCAATAAACAAGTTGAATGAAACCCTTTAATAATATCCCCCGGATGGCTTGGGGAATTTCCTATTTATAGTAAATACCCCAAATGTTAATGGCTTCCCCATTAAAATGGCTTAAACCAGAAATGACGCAACACATTCCTGTGGCAAGCGAGGGTGTAATCTCTCAACTAATGATTGTTTACACGACTACAAGAATGTCACGAATTGTAATGTCACGAATTGTATGTCACGAATTGTAATGTCACGAATTGTAATGTCACGAATTGTCTGTATCCCATATTTGTAGTATTATTTGATTTGAATTTATTTTATCTTAATTCTTACAACTGTCTTCATCCGTGCGCACATACGAAATACCAACCAGGTTACCAGGCTAAATCTCATCTCATAGTTCAATATTAGTCATCAATTTTTTTCAGTGAACTTCTTACCAAAAGTCCATTAGTCTCCGTCTGATCTATTATTTCACCCTTCGAGGATATCTATGATTCTAATGTCCATTTTATTTAATAACTTTCTTGTTCTCCAAATATAATCCTTTAATATTTCTTTCTTTCTTTCTATCAAATGTAGCTAATATTAGATTCCTTTTCACACATCTCGCATTCAACTTTTGTATTTTCAAGTAGAGTTATTTTTAAATATAAGTAATTTAGTTTTCAATGTATGTATATTTAATCGAATCTTGAGCCATGTGGCTTTGAATTATTTATTTGGCTAAATTTTGGTTGCTGGTACATCGGGTAAGTCTTACATACTCTACTACTTGTACTGTGCTCCATTGCTCGTGCTGAGCTTATGTATTAGTAGCTCAGGAAATGATTCCCAGCTGAGCTTAGCAGATATCGAAGGAGACACCTGCTACCTATTCCTGTATTCATAAAATAAGGATAATTTATTCTTCACATTGCGTCTAAATTATTTTGCCTCTTAACAAAATATTCTGAAATTGTACTGCCCTCTGTTGTGAAGCTATAGAGATTGGGATATATTTTTCTTAGTAGAGGCTTCTTACCTTATTTGAACTGAGCACCAGACATCTCTTGCTCTAGTTCTTTGTTAAGCTAGTCCTTACCATTGATAAGCCATTATCCGCGAAGTAATATTCTGTGTATTTTGACAGTTCAGTCTAACTTCTGGTGACTCTGAGCCACTGAGGAATCAGAGACGCGTTGCTAAGATGTCTTCTGAGTCACCTATCAATGAGCCACCTACCGATGAGCCACCTGCCAATGAGCCACCTGCCGATGAACCACCTGCCAATGAGTCACCTGCCGATGAGCCATCTGCCGATGAGCCACCTGCCAATGAGCCACCTGTCAATTCCAGTCAGGAGGATGACGCAAACAAGGATCCAGTAGACGTCAGTTTCCACGTTAACGAGACCAGTGCAGCGGAGTTCATGGTAATAAAACGGATTTACATACGGGGTTGCTATTAAGCTCAATCTAACTCGGGTCGATGCTGTATGAGTATTTTCTTTCAGGATGGACAGAAGGAGAACAGGAAAGATTCAATACTTTCTGATGGTGAGATTTCAGATGACTCGCTTCCACCCCCAGACACTTCACAGGAGCCAACAGCCACTCAGGGAGAGCTGGTATTCGAGGAGGGCCTGTCCGGCATCACGCTGTCAGTGGACAGACAGGAAGAGGCCCTGCTGACACCTGACAGTCGGGAGGAAGGGGAGCTGGAGTCGGATGGAGAAGTGATCTCTGAGAGAGAGGACGTTGAGAAGGAAGAGGGGGAACAGACCGATGAGGATCCTCATCAGAAGGTGCACTCCTTGATTGCGCAATTGTGGATTATTTTATTGTTATTCTGTCTCTGTTATAGGCTGTGGCAGAGAAGGATGAGGATAAAGATGACGATGAAGGTACTGCATGAAAGCGGAATATTTCCTATTCTCTTCTGTGTTTTAATTATATCAATTAATAGATGACACCCCAGCATGTAAATTCTTTCTGCAAGGTAGAGCATAGGATTCAACGGAGACTGTTTGTTTGGATCATAAATGTGGAATTTGTATTCATTTGTATTGAAATTCAATAAGTATTTCTGATCAAAATATACATCTCGATTCCATGCTAATCGATGTGCTCACTTTCACTCTATCTACTTACATTAGGGAACTGCTTGTATGGGTATATGTGTCGATTCCGCCACGACTGCCAAGGTACATAATTACTCACTTCTTCACAAATCAAAATTTTAATAAAATATTTGAGAAGCAATCCTCTAGAGCTGAAGCCTGATGCTGTGAATGAGGACGGAGAGTTGATTGGGAAAGGTTCGCCTAAGAGTCCGCGTGAAAAGGGTATAGACTAGATCTAGGTTGTCGAGGGGATTCGAACCCTTGCATTATACACCTTCTGTTTATAGAGTCGGATCAAGTCGCCCTCGCTCCTCCCTTCCCGCCCCCTATCCCCTTCCCCCCGATGCTGACTCCCGGTATGCCCCCTCCCCTCCTCCCTCCGTTCCCTCCCTTCCCACCCTTTCCCCCCACTCTCATGCCGCCGTTCTTTCCGAGCCTTCCCGTCCCGCCGCCCGCTACTCCCACCCAGCTGCCTACCCCCACCCCCTCTCCAGCCCCCGAGAAGGAGGGAGATGGCGCGCAGAAGGCGTCTGGAGATGAGAAGGAGAGTGACGATGTAAGTTGGTGCAGAGTAACATTCAAGATTACTATTATCCTATACGGAGTAGAATATAATTTGTAAATTTGCAGACTTGCAGTTGTTAATACTGATTATATTTATGTGTGGTGTTTGTAGGATAAGCTACAGGAGCAGCATTGGCTCAAAGGACTCAAGACCGGGAGAACGGTATTCTGATATCCTCTGTAGACATATGTTGTTGCTTATGTTTTATTGATTGCATTCCATTAGGCTTACACGGTAGCTAACCGTAGGAGGGAGCTAGCTCTCACGGAGCCGCTGGAGGTGCTTCCGGACTCCAGCCCTGAAGTGAAGCCGAAGAAGCGATGGGCCAAGAGATCCTCGAGGTACTCCAAGCTGCACTCCCCCGGCTACTCTCCCGAGTACCCCGACGACGACCCTCAGTACAGCGCGTTCGCCACCTTCACCGAAATCCCGGAAAAGGTAGCTATTGTTAAACATGAACTAACATTCTGGTCCCGATTCCATTATTCACGTAGGATTTGCATTGAATCAAGTCTGCTTAATATGAAGTCTTTCTGTTATGAACACCTTTTTTGTTCCCTGTTGCTTCGTAATAAGCGACCCTGACTGTATTGTCTGGCTGTCGTGGCATGTAGTTTGTAACATACCCTTTTTGCAGGTTAAATCGAGATCTCCCAAGTACACTCTTCCCCACTCGAGAAGGTAACTTGTGAATTTGTCACCTTCCTGGAAGTTGAATTCATGTTTGTAGTCTTAGGCGTACGAAGTACATCGGTTCTCCTGACTCGGACCATATATGGAGGAACCGGAGGAGACGCTCCAGCGACCACTTCCTGAGTCGGAGTGGGAGTCACAGCAGGAGTGAAAGAGAGGACGGGAGCAGGAGTCCTCTCTCGCACCTGACCATCACGAGTAGATCCAGTTCGTGTTCTTCCACCTTTGTCCTCCCTCCCCCCAGACCGGACGTGTCCAACTCTCCATTGCGGTTGGAGGCAGAGGAGATGTGAGTTGAAACTTTACGGGACAGGAACCTAGCCTCATTCTACTCTTAATCTCTCCCCAGAGTCCACGTGCGGTCTCCCTCTCACTCCAGCTCGAGCTCCAGCACCTCCAGCTCCTCTTCCGACTCCAGCAGTGAGGTCTCCTCCGACTCCAGCTCCCTCTCAGATCAGAGCTCCATCGCCTCCTCACAGCTCGCCTCCCCCGGACACGATCCGGACAACCTGACGGACGGGGCCTCTCCCCTCCCGAAGAAACTCAAAATGGAGAAAGCGATCAAAGCCTCGTACGGCTCTGACATCTCGGACGATGAATTCGGGCAAGTTTGGAGACTGGGAAATTGGAAGCTACAAAGTTTTGAAGTGTAATTGCATCTGTAGAATGTCAGATGAAGAGGGAGGTAGGAAGGACTCTAAGAAGTACAAGGAGCTCTCTAAGGATCGCCCCAGCATTTCATTCTCTCTCGGCAGAACCAAACTCAAATCGCATTCTGAGTTCACTGGAAAGAAGTCGAAGAAACTGGCTGTATCCAGCCCCGAAGTAATTCTTGCAGTGAATTCCATTAACTGAGTTCATTAATTGATTCGATGTTCTGTTTACACTTTAGATGGAGGATGATAGTATCTCAAACAGAAAGCAAGATCTCCCGAAGAAATACGAAATCATTGAGTAAGTAGAAGTTCACAAAAATGCTCTCATTGTAGAATTTGTCTCAATTTTGGATTATAATTAATTCAACATTCACTTATTTGTGTTACAGAGCCGCGAAGAAGGAGGCACGTGAGAAGAAAGAGCAGAAGTTAATGAAAAGGAAAATGAAAATTGCTAAAATGAAGTTTGTTAAACCGAAGGTGTCACAAGACAACGGAGCCAACTCGACCAATCCAACTCCAGCTCCTGCTCCCAGTGACGCCTCATTCCAGCACAAGATTAAAGTTGAGAGGGTAGCCCCACCCGAATCCAAGCCTGCACCCCTCCTCACCCCTCCATCAGACACTCCCGCTATGATGCTTCCTAGCGAACTGAGCCTCGCCAAGGAAATAAGTTTTGAGAAAGGATTGCCGAATCTGAAACCGGAGAAGAGTGCAGAATCTGATAAAGTTACGCCCACTCTCACCCAGGCTCTCCCTCCGCCCCCACAGGTGCAGATGTTCACCACAGGAAGCAACCGAAGCACTTCTGACGGCAGAGCACTGAGTAAGTGTCAGGGATTAGGTTAAACAAGCGCGTGTTATAACAGTGTTATAACATGTGTTATAACAGTGTTATAACATGTGTTATAACAGTGTTATAACATGTGTTATAACAGTGTTATAACAGTGTTATAACATGTGTTATAACAGTGTTATATAACAGTGTTATAACATGTGTTATAACAGTGTTATAACATGTGTTATAACAGTGTTATAACAGTGTTATAACATGTGTTATAACAGTGTTATAACACGTGTTATAACAGTGTTATAACAGTGTTATAACAGTGTTATAACATGTGTTATAACAGTGTTATAACAGTGTTATAACAGTGTTATAACAGTGTTATAACAGTGTTATAACATGTGTTATAACAGGTGTTATAACAGTGTTATAACAGTGTTATAACATGTGTTATAACAGTGTTATAACAGTGTTATAACAGTGTTATAACATGTGTTATAACAGTGTTATAACAGGTGTTATAACAGTGTTATAACAGGTGTTATAACAGTGTTATAACAGTGTTATAACATGTGTTATAGCAGTGTTATAACAGTGTTATAACACGTGTTATAACACGAGATAATTATTAATTATAAAATAATTATATAATAATAATATTATTATTATATAATATAATTTTAGTGGTGTATATAGTAGGAGACCAAACTATCCAGAATATCATATATGAACAAATATTTTGTTAGAAATGTTAATTTTTTATTATAATTACAAGTTTCTGTTGGAAGATTATCACGTGTAATTTCAGGCTATAAACAGAAGCTCCTGCGTAGTAATCTAGCTGACACGCGGAGAGATGACAGTCATCTGAAGCTGGACGCTGGTCGTAACAACAGAATGGGCAGGAACCACAGGGGGAGGGGAGGGAAGATGATTGTGAATAAAGATGGGTCCACTACGATGGTGTCTTATCAGAGGGATGGTCCACAGCAGATGGGAGGAGTGCAGCAAGGGACAGCTGGACCTGGAATGATCCCCAAAGCTTACTCGGGAAATAATGTTAGTTATTCATATAATGAACCGTAACTAGGCCATTGGTCGATCGTGAGAAAAAAGATCGCGATCCCGATTTCGATCATTTTTCCGATCGTTTTTGTTACTTGACGCAATTTTTTCGAAACTAAAATTCGAAATACCTATCAAGCTTAGCTATCAGAGTTTGTAGTAGTCTTTTGGTGCTGGAAGGAGACTCAAATTGGTAACATCATAGCAAAACACTCACTAATGTGAGGATGCAATTGTTTCTGCTTTAACTAATCTTGAGTAGAAATACACAGCATCGATCTTCTGCCACTTTTAATCTTTTCCGTCAGGATTATCTGGCGTTTTTACATGATGCGGTTTATTTAGAACACAACTGGTCGGACTGACGTTACTGGCACCAAACAGAAATCAGGTACAAGAAAACACGAGTCTCACAGCAAGAAGAAGGACCTCGCAGAGTGGAAAGAGAAATTAATGAAAGATTTAGAATCCATCAATGCACAGATCAATGAGAAAGCTCAAGATTTAACTTGAGTATTCTACTCGCTATCCTCATACCTCCACTACTATTTTCCTACTTTGTTTAATTATTAGAACTTTGATGGATTCAAATTACATTGAGCCCTAAATGATCTTATTAAACTGTAGAAAATAACTTGAGATTAGAGCGAAATACTTACAAAAACCATTCCCAGGAAAACTAATTCCTTATTGGATTCCCACATGTGGAATTGAATCTATTCGTACTTAGATCTAAGATAAATCTTGCCGTGAGAATGGGAAGTCCCATTCCCACTGCTCTATCTGCGATAGACAGAGTTGCACGTACGTATATAGGTACTTGTAACTAGTACAACATGTTATCTAAACTTCATTTCAATGCATGCGCACAACTATATGACTTCTCAGTTAACATACTTCGCATCAATCAATTACCTGAGCATTCTTATAATTAAGTAATTTTATATAAAAGCTTTGAATGAGCAGAGTATCCGAGATGCAGGCTATCTTAGTCCGTTTCTTCCTCCTTGATTGGGCCGTACATTTCAGTGCTTGGCTTAGGTCGACACGCGATGAGAATGATCGCTAGAACAACCCCGCTAGCCTGGAACACTCCGAATAGGATTAGAATGGCAATAGCTATAGCCGCATTCTGAGTAATGGTTTGAAATATTTCAGAGAGACACCCCTTCGTGAATATGTTATTCACATCAGAAGTATCGCAATTTAAGTTTCTCTTTTTGCAGCAAGACTTTGGAATTTTCATGTTCGCATTCTCCCAATCCGTGAAGCTTTTCACACCACAGCATTCGAATTCCATTTGCAAATCGTTGAAAATTGTTGCAATCGTAGAGGACTTGTTATATTGAAATATATTTTCTTCCAGGCCGTTCATGATGTTTTCTCTAATCGTCTTTTCTAACACTCCGATCATAACCCCCGCAGTGACCTGCAGGCCTATGAGCAGTGACAGCATGAGAATGTAGATAACCAGTGGCGGTGTTTTCCGACATATCACAGCCAAAAATCCGACCAATGCAATCAGCAGAATGACAATAGACACTGCCACAACGACAATGAGTGGAGTTATCTGTAAGGCGATGCTATTAGCACTGTTATGCAGCACATGTCTGTACCCATCCATCATGATGTAGTAGTGCGTAACGGTGTAGATCAGCATCGCTGAGATCCCCACCAGCACCAGGTTGAAGAGGAGGAACACGAATAGAATGATGGCTCTGCCCCAGTTCATCCTCCTGCTGATCTTCATTCTACCTGCCCGGCCTGGCTTAGCAACCAAAAATTCAGTCTGATTTGAGTACATTAATTACAAACGAATAGTATACTTATATATGTATTAAATTAAATTTATACATTTTATCCCAAAGCATGTATAAATTGCACGCTCGAAGAACTCTTTTTTTATTATTTTTGACACAAATGTGCCTAAAATCCTATAATAATTATCATTCACATTGCATTCAATTGTTGCTAATTATAGAATTATTCGAGATATTAATTAAACTTGATGAATTGTAGCCAGGATTACCAAGGTTTCTGGCGTATGCGGCGCACCTTATACCATAATAAGGAATGCATGGGCTAGCCGCATGAAATAATCAGAGGGATGGCTTAGGCATAATATATCCTCAAAAAGCTGGATGAGACCTTGGATATACCTATAATTATGGAGTATCATGTATCTTTTATTCCCAAGTTAATAAAACTATTCTTGGTAGCCTTGATATGATGAATTCGTGTATGTTATTTGATATTTAGCACAAGATTAACATCCATAAAAATGAAGTCACTTTTAGATTGGATTTTCCAAATATTTCTAAATACATTGGCATTAATTATTCTGAGTAAATAAGTTGCAGAACACAGACTGAAACGAGTTATATCAAATGCAGTATGTATAGTATGTATGTACATATATATATATATTGTTAGGTACGTATTTGCATCTTGCTTGTGTCCCTATATAAATAGTAACTTATCTTAATAATAAACCTTGTTTGCAATTCTAGCCTTTGAAAGCTATATAGTCAATACTAATTACTGTAAAGTTGATCTGATTATTAGCTTTCGTATGAAACAATGAGAGATAAGTTTGGATTTTTTCGTGGCAAGTGTGGACCAGATTGTTTGTGTATAGAGTATAAGACTACCCCAGGAGGGTCAGCCAGGTGCACAGAGTGCAATCACACGCCAATTCAACACGAATCCCTTGGCATTGTAGCTGGTTGTAAGGAATGTAGTGAGTGTGAGCGTTTTGACCATAGTTATGGAGAATATGCATTTTGTGATTACTGTGAGTGTTCCATCCAAAAGCACTCTTCCGTTCCTCCTGAATCTCTACCTCCCAGCTATGCCGTATCTACAGCATCCCCAGGTAACACGAGTACGAATATTTATATAACTAAAACTACGTCATTAATTGTCTCAATTTAATGTAGCTGAATCTCCCCAAAAAGTCGCAACTCCAATAGATAATTCTTATAAGCCACAGCTGCTTTCTATTCCTAACAACACTACTCAAATCCAGCAGCAGCCACAGCATGGGATGGGTCAGGTTGAGCCGATGGGAGCAAGTCGAATGGATACATTGAGTGAGATGAATCATCAGATATTCACTACGCCAATGGATCAAACGGGACAGATACATCCAATGACTACGAACTATATAAACCCAACGAATCCAATGAATCCAATTACTCAAACGAACTATATAGACCCAATGAACTCAATGAACTCAATGAACCCAATGACTCCAATGAACCCAATGACTCCAATGAACCCAATGAACCCAATGACTCCAATGAACCCAATGAACCCAATGACTCCAATGACTCCAATGAACCCAATGAACCCAATGACTCCAATGACTCCAATGAACCCAATGAACCCAATGACTCCAATGAACTCAATGACTCAAATGAACCCAACGAATTATATGAATCCAATGAGTTCAATGAATTGTATGGCGAATGCGAAGAAATGCGCGATCCAGGAATGTCAAGAAGTAGCATTCTTCGACCCAACCACAGGAGGCACGCAGGAGTGTTGTTCTGTTCAGCACGCCATGGAGCATGAGAGAAGGAAGGCGATGGGGAGTGAGTGCAATCTCATATACGTACTGACACTATGCAAATAATCCTTATGAGTGTCCTATTAGGTAACATTATTAAGGGAGTCACGCACTGCCTGCTGCCGGGCTGTAGCAAGCACGTGTGGCCTTTCATGAACTACTGCAGCAAAACCCACGCAAAAGCAGGAATGGCTCAAGGCCTTCTCCGTAAGCTGGGATGGATGATCAACCTAGGATAATATTTTTCTACTCGATGGGATTTTGATTTTATCTATTTTGTTTAGCTCCGGATTCGAATGCGGGAAGTCGTCCACAGAAGGAGCAGTCAGAAGGAGTGTGTGCTCTGCCCGGATGCCAGAGACCTAGGTTGTTCGCTTAACATTATTTTTAAAATGGCTTTAGTCCGAATGCAATACTAAGTATAATGGAATCGTTACGAATCTTACATGCATTATTCATTATCACTTACAGTGCCTTGTTGAACTTTCATTGTTTTATTCCAGTGATAGTGTACAGTGGTACAGTGGTACAGTGGGGACATAATTTTGTCCGTTGTAGAGAGATGTCCGCTTTTCGGAGTGTCCGTTTTGGAAGACTCCACTGCCATATGAAATTGTTAAAATAGTTTTAAAACAGTTGATGGTACTTGATACTTAAACTTAGGTTTGTGATTATTAGATTGAAATATACGAATTACTCAATCCTTCTTGAAGATTCCAGATTTAAAATTAGTTTTGTTCTGAAACATTGGCCTCCATTCTGAATAGCAAGGTGACTAAATTTAATTAAATATACGTCTGTGTCTATCTATATTCAAACAAAGTGTAAGAGGCTCCACTCTGTTGAATGGAGCTAATATATGTTTTTAACAAACCATACAGTGTTTTTGTCCAAAATAGTAAACTAAATGTATACATATTTAAAACTATGACCGGACTAAAACATCGTTAATTCAATCCATACCAAACTTCCACTTTATTTACTCAGACAAAGCCCCGGCAGCTCTACTTGCTGCGGTAGGGACTTGTAGTCTGCCCGGTCCTTCTTGTAGATCTTGCACTGCTGCAGGTGTCGGGATATCTCGGTCGAGATCCTCGCGTTACGGTGGTACTGCGGGAGTATACTCACCTTAGAGAAAGACCAACTCAGTCGACCCATTATCCAGCCTTCCTCGCTCTTTCCCCACTCTCCATTCACCAAACCGTTAGTGTACAATTTCTCGAAGCAGATTTCTCTCATGTGTTTGCTGGTCATGCTCAGATTCCGTAGAGAGAGTCCGTCTAGATTGTCCAGAATCATGCTCATCATTAAGTAAGGCAGTGAGCTCATTCGGTCGTAGTCCACCTCATAATTCTCCTGAGGTTCCCAGTCCACTACGAGACCGCATATTTCCTGGTCAAACCTGAACGCTTGTCCCCTCTTATCGAACTCGATACACTGTGGTTGGTAGTGGCAGCCGTAGCGCCTCATGGGGCAGCTGTTCCCCTGGAGGTATTGTGGCAGGCTCAGGTGCGATTGTCTATGTTCTAGTGCTTCCTCCCTTCTGATGACGTGTTGACAGGTGACAAGAACCTCTGAGTCTCCCATCGTTACGTAATAGAACGTAGACCAGCATCCACAGTTACATCCATGGTTCTCTTGAATGCGAGATTCGATCTCATCGCGCTTAGGATTTTGTCCCAATTCCTTCTCGCAGAGGTTCATCTTGCACCCGAGTCTCCGCATCAGCGCGATGTCGTGGATGAGACAGTTGAAGAGGACCGGATCAGTCTCACTCGGGTCCAGGTATTTGAGAAGTTTGCCGTGCACTTGGAATAGCCTAAATCGCTGCATGTTACAGATGACCGTGTTAGCTGGGCACCTTTTTAAGTGGTTCGAAGTTTGCCCTCTCTTGATCCTAAGCGGACACCCGAGACATTTGATCGGGCAGTCCACTTCGGCTTCTGGACAGATCAGCTCCTTATGTTCTCTCTGCTTGCACTCGTGCATCACACACCTACACTCGCACTGAATAACAGGACATGTCTTCTCAAGGCAATTGGCAGAGATGCAGTTATTACAGTGTTTGTTGCAGAAGTCCATTGCCATATCTACTAATGAATAAATCCAGCTCTTAAAGCATTAGTACAGAAAGTGATTTTTATGCAAAAATAGTGTGGTGGTAAGATTATAACATGCAATTAATGCATATTCAATGTAGGTGTCACAATGTTTTATTGTGAGCAAACTGCGCATACTGGCATATCTTTGTGTGATAAAGTAGAGATCATTTCATAACTTAAGAGAATACTTTCTCCTGAACATTATTAACAGTCTTAACTGGGACTATTGCTAACTCATGGTCTATTCGCGTTGGTTTTCAGCTCGGGGAGTTGATTGAGTCGGGTAGAGATGAGCTGGGAGAGCCTGTCCAGGTGGAGGGAAGTCTGCTTCAGCTCATCCATACACTTTCCAGTGATCTGTTGAGATTTGCCCAACTGATCCCCGACCTGATCCGCTTTGTGGATTGCTCGCTGGTAAGTTGAGAGAATCGAAGTAGTCAGGTCTCTCCGCAGCTTCTTATTTACTTCACCGAGTTTCTTCTGCTGACTAGATTCAGAAAGTCTGGTCGTGTCCCCTCCCAGCGTTGCCCTATCCGCCTCTCCCACCCCTTCCATGAGACTGGTGAAGTTGGTACCTATTGCAACAGAGCTGCTGACTAAGGAACAATTGTAATAGTTCGCTACGATTCTTACCTTTGACGCGGATGTTGGCTTCAGTATGCATTATTTCGGGGTCGTGATATGCGTCTTCATCGTCAGTCTCGGACTCTTCTCCGTCCACTAGTTTCCCTTTCGCTGCCCCCTTCTTGTCCTGTAGCTTGTGGGAGCGCTTGGGAGTTTCTTCTGGGTCGCTCTCATCATCCTCGCCGCGAACAAGCGCCATAACTGATTTATAATCTACTTGCAAGTAACAAACTAACTTCATCATTCAGCTTCTTTTCAACACATTTTTGGACAGATTTGTAAAAAAAGTATTTCGTTAAATTTTGCTGTTTTACGGTGATCCTTTGCAAATATTTTGTTGACAATGGTTTAGATTTAGAACACTCAGTTCCTATGCAATTTAAGTTAATGAGAAACCTTTTTTCAACGATCCTGAATTGATATTTTTATTTTTGTTCATCATTATTGATAATGAATCTACGTAATATGTTCTATGAAGATTGGTTTTATTTAACTCTTTTGATTTCACCTAGCTTTGCCTCGATGAGTTGTATGGTTGTAGAACAATACACTAGTGGCTGTTATGACTGATCCATGGCTAATGCTTAAAACTTTCTAGATACACTTGTCCACATGAACTGCAGCAAGGTGACCACATAATGAGATTGAGAAGAACTGGCTTTGGCCGAGAAGGACGCGAGATAGAGCAACATGGGATATATGTTGGTGGTTTTAATGTAGGCGGCTGTTACATTCCAAACGCGGTTGCCACGTGCTCTCCTGGTCTGAATGAAAACCCAGTGTCTATAGTGACATTGGAAGAGTTTTCTAACAGTCAAAGCGTAACTCTGGTAAACCATCCTCCCGAAATAACTCAGCCTGCTCAACAGGTCGTAAAGAGTTGTACGGATCATGCCACGGGGCAGGTCTTGTTCGATGGAGCACAAGATGGAGGTTCCAATATAAGTAAAGATTTCGCGTTGCTTTGCAAGCTTGGAGTTCGTCTATTTGTTCAAGTGCCTAAACTCTATAAAGCAATACGAGCTAGGGATCTCTCATCCCTTAAAGACCCGATGCTGGGTATATATCCCATAGCTTGGGAATTCTATGAGCACTTTGTGAAGTCAGGACGATGTAAGGTCGCTTTTGCTACTCTAATAAACAAACTACAACAGTACAAGAAGTTGATTCAGCATGGAGATTTGAAGAAAATAATGGCTGATATAGTCTCACAAATCTGCCCAACAATAAAAGCTATAACCAACGTAACCAACTAATTCGAACTCACAGAACCACAGCTCTTTCATTCCTTTTATTTTGAGTAGATACATGGTGCTGCCTAGTATATACGCGTGGCTAGTTTTATTGTGTGAATCTTTCTAATGAATTTTGTAATTTACTCTTACTTTGTGTTCGACATACTTCAAGGAGGTCTTACGTTTACCTTTAAATTAATCTTGTTAATCATCAAAAATACTTGAATATTTGTTTATTTGTTTTATTTTCTTTGGTATATTTTTGCATCAAAGTGGATATAACATAATCTATGATATTTGTCTTGTTATATCACAGTGAGGCTGCTCCGTAGAGAAACGCGTATACCAGAAATGTATCCAAGAGTTAATCTAAAGGAAAACCAATTACGTAATACCCATAGCGACTGCTATTCTTGATACATCATTGTCGACTCCTTTACCAGTAATGCAAAATGCCTTCTTCCGAAAATTGCACCGTTAAATACACACCAATATGATTCTAGTTCTCATATGTGATATCGCGTTCTGAGCTAGCTAACCCACTAGGTATCTTGATGATGGAGAAGAGCATCCTTTCTGCTCCAGGTCCCATGGTACGCAAGCGAAATCTCAGGGAATATCCCCCGGTGAGTTCCTCTAAGTCAGCTAGTAATCTAACTGGATAAAGACAGCTGTTTATGTTTACTTCTGATTTGTTGTTCTTTTGCAGAGACTGTTGAGAAACCAGGAGATCGCTGTGCAATTCCTGGCTGCTGGAAGCCCAAGTTCGTAGATGGCGGAGTGACCCATTACTTCTGCTCCAAGTCTCACAAGAAGAAAGCTGAGTCGATGGGGTCGAAAAGTAAGTTGAGCTAACTCGGATAATACGCAGCTTATGTTAATAATGTGACTGTATATGTTAGTTGCTGTCGACCCGAATGCCAAGTGTGATCTGCCGAATTGTAACATGCCCAAAATAATTGATAATGGCCATCAGCAGGATTACTGCAGCAAGACACATGCGGATAAAGATGCGTCTAGGAGAGATGGTAAGTTCTGTACCAGTGTCTATTTTATTTGATGATAAGTTAATTTATGCACAAGTAATCAATCGACAATTTTCACCGTTTTACATGTCTGTCCTTTCAAAGTTATTTGAAGGAATACCATAGGTGTATACGTTTGATTTTGCAATTGTGCAGTTTCAGAGAAGGTCAGCAGAGTCACGTAAGCTCTATTAAAATTGATTAACTTAAGAGTTATTTCTCCATCTAGTGATAGTTGCTTATGCCATCTAGTTTTCAGGTGATTTGAGGTCCATTCGAATTTGGATGTTAGTAGAAAATGTCTATTATGCATATGTATTTGCAGCTGATATAAAATAACGCAAAAATCATGTTTGCTCAGGTAGACTATACATGAAATACTTGAACATTATACCAAACCATATTGAAACTGTGTCCCATTGGCCATAGTAACTCCTGTGTCCGCGCGTGAACATTCTACGATGATGATTGATGACGAGTACAAAAGCGATATCTCGCTAATGAGTACAATCGAGGCATTTGTCTGAGTAGAATCCTTCTGCTTTACCGACACAGAATTTGATGGTTAATTCTCTCGATTCATTTCATCCTACTGCAACCACAATTGTTAATCGATTGATTGCTTAATGCTTTGATTAGAAATTATTTCTTTGAATAAGTACACTCACAGCTTATTATGGTCGATTCTCGCGGTAATATCAATATGGTTTTGAATTAGTGACACTTGAAAAGTTTTTGGAAAAGTCTCAGTCATGTCCAATGTTACTATCTAGGATTCTAGGTCAAGGGCAATTATCTACTGAGGGATCAATACCAACTGATGTGTGTGAATTAGATTGAATTAGATTTGAAGGTCAAACTAATGAATATTTAGCATGTCTTTCAAAAAGAATAGATCTAATTTTAAACCCGATTTTGGGATTCTACGTGCAGTTGACTCCGCTTAATCAGAACACATCAGAATTCATTATTTTGTCCCGATTAAGCGGAGTTCCCGATTAATCAATGAAATTTTATCATAGCTTCTATATTTTGAAAAAAAAATATATTGACAAATTTAGGACTAAGGGATATCCCCGAAATTGCAATAAATCTATATTCCAATCTGGTTAGCTACAATTGTACATTACTGAGGATGAGTCTCCTGTCCCGAACCCTGCGAGTGCTGGGCACCGCGGGTGGAGTGTTGGTGAATGTGTCAGACGCAGTTCTGGCTCGAGATGATAAACCCGAGAGGAACGATGAAGATGGAAAGAGAAAGAAAGCTTGCAGGGCTTGCACCGACTTCAAGACTTGGACTAGGAAGTATTCTGGAATCGGGGTTGGAGGGGCGAGCACTGTCATTAGTAGAGATAAAGGGAGAAGTGGGGGTGTAGAGTCTGTGGAAGGATGGCCGAGGGAGTGTCCGATAGACAGAATAGAGCTTGGTCAGTCGACCTGGAACTTCCTCCACACGATGGCAGCCTACTACCCCGTTCATCCTAGTCCGCAGCAGGAGAAGGAAATGGACGCCTTCCTCCGCACCTTTTCCTTCGTCTTCCCTTGCGAGGAGTGCTCTGAATATCTGAGGGAGTGGATGGCTGATAATCCCCCTGCCACCTCGTCCGCTGCCACACTCAGCCAGTGGCTGTGCAGGGCGCACAATGAAGTAAATTTAAGATTAGGAAAACCCGAGTTTAATTGCGGTGACCTGAAACAGAGATGGAAGGATGGATGGGAAGATGGGTCTTGTAACTGATATCATTCGTTATGTTTAAGAAATGTTCTGTTCATAATTTGATATTCCCAGTCATAATGATTATTAATGACAAATTGTATTTATTTATTTATTTAGATACAAGTTTCTAGCTGAACAATTACATTCTAAATCTGCTCTTTCTATTTGTAGCTACAATTCTTACGGACAGAAAAGAAGTAGAAAAATGGTTGAAGACATTTGGTAACTTTAGAGTAACAGATATTAAAGAAAATCCTCATGCAAAACCTGGAGGCGAACTCTTTAAGAAGTTTAAAGAGAAGTACAAATCTCTCCCGAAAGCTAACCGCCAAACTGCATTAGCATTTCATGGAACCGCTGCAATTAATATAGACAGCATCTGTCAGAACGGATATGATGCTAGTTTGAGGAGTGGACAAGCGCATGGACCTGGAGAATATTTTGCTACAACTCCTGATGTATCGCTGGGCTATTGTAGAGGTAGTTTATTCAATTTACGGATATGATTAATCTGTTTCGAAGATCCACTGATGATCCGCATTTTAAGCCTATTGGAGAGGCTATCTTACACAATTAAAATAACTACTTTTATCTCTAAATCATGTACAGTTGAAACCGTTTTTTTCTTACTATTTCTTGACAGGTTCAAACAATTAAAAAAAATTCGTAAGAAATAACCGATGGAATTTCAGAATCTTAATTATGTAAAAAATTCCAAATCTATATTAATAGAATTTTTTACATAATTAAGATTCTGAAATAGTAAAAAAAACGATAAGTAAGGATAAACCGGAGTGAGAAAACCCGGTTTCGACTGCACTTCTATAATATAGTATTCTCTTCCCTTTTATTTACTGTTTTTACAACTTGTAGGAGGCAATAAGATGTTGCTGAATGAACTTCTGCTCGGTGTTCAGGGTCAGCACCATACTCGGTCTGGTAACATCATCGTGATGAAAGACCCAGCACATGATCTACCCAGATATGTTCTCACCTTCCAATAATGCGCAGCGATTGTAAATATTAAATATTTTGAGAATTGATGTTTTTAGATGTGTGAAACTGTGAATTTTCTAGAGAACATGATAAGAACTCAGCTGAAACCTAGTTTTTTCTTTGATATAATCTAATTACTTTCACTATTAATGATTATCATATGCAGACTTTATATTCAGTGCTAAGCTATGTACTTTGTACGAGTTGCAACATTCTAAATGCAATTATATTTGGAAACTGTCCAATTAGCCAATTCGCACAAATGATAAAACATATCACGAGTCTGGAAGCTGATTCCGCAAATGAGGAAGTTCGTCAGTACAGTCGCTGCTATATAAGAGAGACACAGTAGACCGATTCTGAATGAAAATATCCGACTACGAATAAAATGGTAGAAATATTGTACCGTCCAGCATTCGGGCCGAGCAATCCTCTCCTGGATTCTCGCATCAGAGGTCTCCCGGACTTTCTATTCGGAGCTCCTCCGCCATTGGTCTGGGGAAATCCTTTCATGGCCACCCGGGTACTGCCACCCGCACCCACTCCCCCCTCCCCTTCTCCTTCCCCCTCTCCCTCCCCTCTCTCAAACACCCCAACACCCTTATCGGATGACAAAGCACCTCTCGGTCTCAGTCAGGTGGACGATGACGTCACAAGGATTCGGATGGGGATTATAGGGAGAGGCAATAAGAAGAAAAGTTTGAACGATGTTCTCATTGACATCCTGCCAAACCGTAGCTACGACCACCGAACCCAGTTCATAGACAGATACAGCGCAATGTACAGGGCGAACCTACTCGACGACCTCTCCAAGCAAGTGAAACCGCACAACTTCTTCTTCGCCGTTCGCGCAATGTTAGAGCTCTACCGTCTGACACGCATGCACTCTCTCTTCATTGCGATGGAGGGAAAGGCTACGGGACGCTTCCTCTCGCTGGAGGGACTAGGAACTGATGAGAGTGCCTTGGCCGAGATATTATTCATGGCTACCAACAGCCAGATTAAATTTTGTCGGATAAATTGGAAGCGTTTCTACCCATCATTCGATTTAGAAAACCAACTCCAAGGAGAAACAAGTGGTAACTTTTCGAGGTTATTATTTGCCCTCACTCAAGGAGATCGCGATGAGAGTGGAAATGTAGATTTTGAGCTCGTGAAGGCAGACGTGAGAGAATTACAAGGAGATGAAGAAAAACGTGCCTCCAAGTTTATTGAAATATTCTCAAGGCGAAGTCACGAGCATTTGAGCCGACTGATTGGGCAGTTTGAAAATTCAACTGGGGAGGACATGAATAGCTTCATCACCACATCATTGAAGAGTTTTACCGGCCAAATGATTGGAGATGATTTTATAACTTCGTTGAAGATGTTTATTAACGCAGTGAGGGATGAAGTCAAGTTCTACGCTCAACGTCTCAACCAGTGCGTTGAGTTCCTTACGCTCCGCTCCATCAACCAGTTGCCGATTGACGTGGTGAGCAGCCGACAGACGATCGTACGCATCTTAATCTTAAGAAGGGAAATAGACCTTGCGGAAATAAAACAAAGATATTCCGAGTTGTCCGGCACACAGCTGGAGACTAGCATTCTTAACTGCTTCAAAGATACCAAGTTTGCACCGCTATCCCAGCTCTTACTGTCAATCGTGCGTGAATCCGAAGAGCCGCTACTTCCCGAAGTAGCCCAGCTGGAAAAGATAATCTCTGAAAAGGGGAAAGGGACCCACATCGTTCTGTCCATCCTCTCCAGCTGTGACTACAAGAAGCGGCTTAAGATTGCGCGCCAGTACAACCTCACCAACCAAGTGAACCTCCTAAGCAAGGCCGAGGAGTTCCTCAAGTCAAAGGAGCTTCTGTTCACTCTCCGAGCTCTGACAGAGACCCACGAAGTGACCTGTGTACGCTCCTTGTGGATGGCAATGGAAGGGAAGGGAAGTGGAAAACTATTTTCAAAGGAAGTGATTCCTGCTGACGTGCTCGCTGTCACAGACATTCTATTCCAAGCCTCCAACAAGGATCTCAGCTACTTCAACGAGTTCTACCCCAAGTACTCTACCGGGTACAACCTAATGGACCATGTAAGGAGGGAGACGGGCAATGGAGCACACAATGGGAACGGACACCTGTCTACACTTCTGCAGAAGATTCTGGAATGCAAACGCGCAGATAACATAGAAAATAACACAGAATTAATTAAAGAGGATGTAGTGAAGCTGCACCAGCTAGCTAATGCCGAACATCCCCATGACATAATTATTGAACTGTTCGCGTATCGGAGTCGGGAGCATCTGAGAGTTGTGTTCAATGACTTTGAAGGTATCTACGAGGATACGATTGCCAACTACGTGCATACTTGCTTTCGAACTCGTAGTCAGGACGACTTCCTGCAGGCGCTGGCCAACTTCGTCGGTTCCATTCAGGATCCAGAAATGTACTACGCACAGCGACTCAGCGAATCCTTCAATTTTATCCGTGAAAAGAATGGAAATTCTCTGGAATCGATGAGCCAGAGACAATCCGTTCTCAGGATCATTATCGCCCGCGCAGAAATAGATCTGGACAGAATTGCGGATAGGTTCATTGCGATTTCAAAGGGCAGTGACAGTTTGGAGAAGACAATTCAGGATGTGATTAAAGAAGTGGGGGTAGCGCGCATATTGTTAGATATGCTCAGTTTCAAGCAGGCGGATCTTTTAGATTAATTCCCCATTTAAGTACCTTCCTCCCCCCCCTCCGTCCTCTCATATACCCATTTTATGATTGTCCTAAACTTTGTAAATAGTAATGTCCTTGAGTTACATAGTTTGTTCAAATATCATTACAATTAAGTATTTTTGTTTCTGTTAATTAACTCATACATATATTTTGAATTATTTTGAGACTTTTAATCGTGTAAAAGAGTACTTATTATTTCTATCAGTAACGGAAATGTGAGAACTGATAAAAGAAAATTCTATTTAGAACAATAATACAATTTGTCTAATTCTACAAGTTTGCAAAAAGTGTCGCAAATACTCTTCGTTGATCTATTTTGGTTCACATACTTGGAATGTTTGCGTTTTATGTCCTAGAGTGTAAGAACTCATATGTAATACACTTTTGGAGCATTGTGGTTCGAATCATGAATAATACTACTTAAGTATATTGAGTAGTAGTATTTATGATTCGTACAGTTTATTAATAATTTAGTTATTGCAGCCAAATAATGCACTCTAAAATGCTACTTCCACCCAGATGAGAACTAAAAGAACATTTTATGTTCAGCTGAAAATTCAGAAAATGCTTAGAAATTTGGAAGTAAATAACCTCATTAAAATTAATTATCTATATATCATGACGTGATACGCGTGTAGCAATGGAGTCCTGTGTTATTTGCATGGATAGCAGTGAGTGGATGCGAAATGGCGACTTCATTCCCACTCGTCTGAGTGCACAGGAAGAAGCTATCGGCATGATATGTCAGTCTAAGCGCAACAAGAACGCTGAGAACTGTCTAGCTCTCCTCAGCATGGCCTCGACGCAGGTGCTGGTCACCCTCACGCGAGACGTGAACAAGATCATGTCCACCCTCAGGAAGCTACAACCCAAGGGGAAGATTGATTTCGTGAAGGGGCTAAAAATCGCGCATCTCTGTCTGAAGCACAGGCAGGGCAGAGACCACGCGATCCGGATAATAGCATTCGTGGGGAGTCCCGTGGTGGATGAGGAGCCAGAACTGATTAAGCTAGCGAAGCGACTCAGAAAAGAGAAGGTAGGCCTATTGACAACAAAATGAAAAGAGAAGTGCAAACTTTATTTAATTGCTTAGGTGAATTTGGACATTATCAACTTCGGAGAGGGAGCTGCGAACACGAAGAAGCTCGAGACTCTGATAACCACCGTGAACGGAAAGGACGGAGAGAACAGTCACCTGGTCACGATCCCCGCAGACACCCGTCTCTCAGACGTCCTCATCTCCTCCCCGATTATGGCCGGGTCGGGAGGGGGTGGCGGGTCCAGCTACGAGTTCGGAGTGGACCCTAATGAGGACCCGGAGCTGGCGATGGTGCTGAGAGTGTCGATGGAGGAGGAGAGATCACGGATCATAAGTCAGCAACAGGTGTGGGTTTATACATAATCGTTTGAATTATTGAATGCGATTTGTGCACAGACCAGTTCAATCATTATTAGCTTGTGATGTCTATTGAACTTAGTATCTTTGCTTATTTGCCAGTTCATATTAGTTTCAATTTAAATTTCGTTTATTGAAAGTAATTGAACAGGTGCTCTTTTGTGTCAAAATTGAATAGGATGTAATTATCAAAAAAATGTGTTTATGCCCAGTCAGTGTACAATGCACATTCCATATCTTTCTGATTCAGTTGAATGGTATGCTTTGAGATGTCAAGCTAGTCTCTTGTTTTCTGAAAATCTAATTTCGTAAATAACTGAATAAGTTTATTGGTGTTTAGGGTCAGTCGGCCGGCGGTACTGCGAGCGAGACGAAGACAGGGGGCGGGGGCGGGTCAGCGCTGAACAGCATGATGGAGGGTCTCGCTAGCTCACAGCCCCCCGACTTCAACGAGCTGACGGAGGAGCAGCAGCTCCACCTCGCCATGCAGATGTCCCTCCAGCCGATCGACGGCGGCGCGAACGCCGACTCCGGGGATGACATGGACATCATAGACATGGACTACGACGAGCTCGACGACGACAACATCGATGATGACGATGATCTGGATGGAGACGACCTGGCCGCGGATCCGAACTTCCTCAGTGACGTGATCGGCACACTTCCAGGTGTAGACGTGAGCAAGGAGGAGCTGGTGAAGGCTATCCAGGAGCAGAACAACCCTAAGGAGGACAAGGAGGACAAGGAGGACAAGGAGGGGGAGGGGGATAAGGAGGACAAGGAGGGGGAGGGGGAGGGGGACAGTGCTAGCTAGTGTGTAGATTGGGTACTTAGCAATAGCAGTCGAGTTGTATCGTGTGGTGATTAATTGATAATGTTATCCAACTGGAATGGTCTTCAATATTAATAATCAGTTCTTCAGTACACAAGGTTCCGTCATACAAGTACTTGTCAGATCGGAATGGAAGTTATGTCGGGTTGCACCAGACTCTAACTACTCAATATTCACAATAAATCCATACTTTTGAAACCGCAGGTCACGTCTCTATCGAAAAATAGCTTCCAACGGTTATTAAAACCTCGAAATAGAAGAGGATTTGTAGAACAGGGACTACAGTTAGCATTTTAGTAGATTATTAAACTTCAAATCAACATTCAACCTGGAGGTTTTGATAATTCCGTTTCACTAGTCGAAGAGAGCTGGAAACAGCTTCCAAAACATCAGGTATCGTCGATTATTATGACGTGTAATAACTTTATTTATGTATTATGTTTAATCAGGGGGGGCATCCGGGGCATTTGCCCTGAGTTTGATTCTTTCGACCACCTATGCCAAATCATAGTAAGGGCCCAGGATTTTTTTCCTTGGCCCGCCTCGGCCCGGGCTTGGAAATTCCTGTGACTGTGTAATACGTGTTTGTTCAAAGACGTATTTCTAAACAACTTAGCTCAGTAACATTCACTGCAATCAGGGTTGGCAATATGCAAATAGTATCAAGTAGTAATGAATAAAACACACAGTTAAGCATATTATTGATACAGAAGTGCATTTAAATTATTTGTGAAACATCTCCGATATCTGTTTCATTATCATGATACGTTTTAATTGTGTTTGTTATTGGTGTCGTACCAGGTAGATATTAGAAAAAGTTAAAAGAACATGCAGGTATTCCCAGGAAAAAGTGACTATAGGGGAAACTTCTTGACACAAATCTTCTTTTTCTGGCTGGATAAACTATTTTTAAGGGATTTAGAAGAAAATTGACACAAAGTGACCTTCATTCATGTCCAAGCGAACAAAAGTCTCGTGAAATTTATCAGAGATTCAAACTGTATTGGCAAGAAGAATTGGAGAAACCCAATCCTGACATCAAGATTGCCCTGGTTAAGTCGCTGAAGACTTCCCTCTTCATCGCTTTCTTATTCCTCCTTCTAGAAGGTGTGTTAATTGTAACTCAAACGGTCTTCATTACAAATTTCTCTGCCTCCTGTTCAGCAACTGAATCTAAGATTGAAACATCGATTCTATACACTCGCAATCTCTTCCATCACTCTTGTTACCCCAATTCTTCACACAATAGGTTACTACCTGGGGGACTGTGCTGCAATGCAAGCTCGCACAATTTGCATTACAGCTATCTATAAGAAAACGCTTCTTGTCCGACAAAATATATTACATCAAGCCTCCACCGTGTCCGTTATAAATCTCGTTTCAAACGACGTGTTTAAATTCGATTCAGCGATTCGCTATTTCAGCCTTTTCTTTGTCTCCCCAATTGTCGCCATCTTGTCAGTTGTCATTTTCGTAGTCTACATCAACCCTATGGGGCTTCTAGGTATGCTATACATTGTACTACACACGCCTTTGCAAGTTGGATTGGGATACTTATTTGGGTATTTTAGATATCTCCAATCCACAACTGGAGACAAACGTATCAGAATGATGGACCAGATTATCCGTGGTATGCAGGTGGTGAAATTCTATGTTTGGGAGAATCCGATGGTTAGATACATCAGCAAAATCCGTCGCAAGGAGATCTTCCTCGCTAGCTTAGCAGGGTGCACTCAGAGCAGTACATATTCATTTTTCACCACTAGCGTGTTCATCGCCTTATTTCTGATCTACTCTGTCAGTAGAGCCTTGAGCCAACCGCTGATTCCCTCCAAACTGGCGCTAGCATATCTCCTGTTGAACATAGTCAACAGTTACTGTGTGCGTCTGCTTGGAAATGCCATTTTCGCGAATAGAGAGTGCATTATCGCGCTGAGAACAATCCAGAGTATTCTACGAATTCGACTAACAGACCTTTTGTAAAATTAGTCGATTTCTCTGCCTCTTGGAAAGGAACAGAGAAAGTAGATCAAAATGACTTGGTTCTCAAGTCTCTACGTCTCATCATAGACCGACCGCAACTCGTCGCGGTGGCTGGTCCCATCGGTTCTGGGAAGTCCAGCTTCCTCATGAGCCTGATAGGCGAGCTGTCCGGTCTGTCTGGTCAGTTGGAAACAGTCGGTGTAACCTCGTACAGCTCTCAAGTCCCATGGATATTTTCTGGCAGTCTGCGCGAGAATATTTTGTTTGGCAGTCAACTCGATTCAGAACGCTACTGGGAGGTGGTGAATGCTTGCAGCCTAAACGAAGATCTAGACTCGTTTGAAAATGGAGACATGACACTGATAGGTGAGAGGGGATATTCGACAATTGCATATTCGACAATTGCATCCATGGCTTCCTCAAGGATAAGATTGTTGTATTAGTGACGCACCGAATCCATTTCGTGCGCATTGCGGATCTCGTTTTGATGTTGAATGAAGGTAGATGTGTGAGTCAAGGCACTTATCAGGAAGTCATTGATAAAGATGAATTTTCAAAGACATTTCTCCGAAGGTTAGAAAAAACGGATGAAAATGTTGCTGTGACAAAAAAGAATATTTCCTTTCCATTTAGCGAGAACGCTGATACACTTGTACCAAGTGAGATGGATAGACCAGATCAAACTGATTCTCAACCCATGTCCAAATCTCTAACTTCTGAAGCCTATACACCAAATTCCATCGGCATCCTCACGTACTTGCGTTACTTCTGGGCAGGCGGACTCCTAGCAACTCTTCTCTTAATGGCCATAACAATCCTGAGCAACTTGGCCCTCCTCCTAGGATACTGGTGGATGCAGTCGATCGCAACCTGCTCCGATGCACAACTCCAGCAAGGAACGAATCGAACAAACACCAGTGAAACTCCCATAGCATGTCCCTGGTACTTCGATTTCCGTCACAGTGGATCATTGAGCTTGCTCGCGGCGTTCATCTTCTCAGGGTCCGTCTTCATGTTCCTGCGTGGTCTGAATTTCTACTATATCCTACTACAAGCCAGCCGACGGCTTCACAACAGAATGCTCAGGAGATTGGTGCACACTCCGATGCACTTCTTCGACACGAATCCTAGCGGAAGGATCCTGAACAGGTTCTCTAAGGACCTCGGGTTCATGGACGAACAGCTGCCAAAAGAATTCTACGAATTCTGGCAATACTCAACCTACAATCTCGCCGCCGCGATCGCAATTTGTGCAGTACAGCCCTTCATGGTGGTCCCATTCATCCTAATGGCGGTCTCCACCCTCACCCTGAGGTACTTCTACCTGAGATCCTCCAAGCAGATCAAGCACCTGGAGAGCATCGCACGCAGTCCTCTCTACTCGCACATCTCACTCACAATGCAGGGCATCTCCACCGTCCGAGCTCTCGGGATGGAAGAGAGGATGGCACAAGACCTCCACTTCTTCCAGGACGAACACGCCCGTGCCTGGTACCACTATGTGGCGGGGGAGAGATGGTTCGGATTAAGAGTTGACCTCTTTTCTGTGTTAGTAATAGTGTCTGGGGTTTTCACTGCTTTCTTCACGAATTGTGTATTCGCACAAGACGATTTGATCGATTTCTCCCTGCCTCTACTCTTTTCGATTGCGATTTTATTCCAATTCATGGTCCGCCTGAGCGGACAAGTCGAGATCTACATGGTGTCAGTGGATAGAGTACTTAAGTACGTCAGTCTACCTCAAGAGAAAACGATAATATTTCCCTCCACCCATCCTTGTTCTCATAGCACTGAAGGTAGGATTGAGTATAAGAATATTCTGTTTAAATACTCAGAAGAGCTCCCTTACGTTCTCAAGAATGTATCATTAACGATATCGGCCGGAGAGAAAATCGGGATAATCGGGAGAACAGGTGCTGGGAAAACTTCACTGTTTAACTCTCTGCTGCGTGTCAATGAGCTATCTGGCGGGAGCATTACCGTAGACTACAAGGACATTCAGAGCTTAGACCTGTACGAACATCGCAAGAAAATATCTGTGATCCCACAGGACCCGTTTCTCTTCTCCGGCACACTCAGGTACAACTTGGATCCTTTCGATCAGTTCAGCACCGCTGAGATTTGGGACGCGCTCGATAAGTCGCATCTGAAGAGCATGGTGGAGTCTCTACTTGGACAGCTAGGAGGTGCAGTGGAGGAGGATGGGCATAACTTCTCCGCTGGGGATAAACAGCTTTTGTGTCTAGCCAGGGCCATGCTGAAGAAGAATAATATCATACTGATAGACGAGGCCACAGCTAACGTGGATCTGCTCACTGACCAGTTAGTTCAGCAGGCAATCCGATCTCACTTCTCGCACTGCTCCGTACTGACCATCGCACACCGGATCGAGACCATTATAGACTCAGATAGGATCATTGTGCTGGAGAATGGGCGCATTACTGAAATGGCTACTCCCTCTGAAATGCTACGGAATAAGGAGAGCTATCTGAGTAGGCTGCTCTCGCAGTTAGATCCCGCACTCGCTCTAATTTGAAAGAATAAGTTCAATACCTAGTTTTAGTTTTAGTTTTAGTATTAGTAGGATAGCTACATGCTATGTGTAGACATTATTTGCACCACATTCATCAATAATAAATGATGCGAACCCTCGGCTGGCTTGGTGTTTTTTTCTATTTATAGTAAGACCCAAACTTGTTCAAAATGGCTTAAACCGGAAATGACGCAACAAAATACCTCGCAAAGCGCGGGTTTTAACAATTCTACAACTAAAGCTTAGAGAAACTGAGCTAAAGCATTAGGCATTAGGCACTCCTGGAAACACTTTGTTTCCGCATGATCTGTATTAATTAAACTATTTAAAAATTAGTTTAACAATTTAAAACCAGAATATCAGAACAATTGAATTTTAAAATCAAAACAAGCGCGCTTCGCTTGCGCAGCGCGGCGCGGCTGGCGGACACTGTCTGCCGGAGGAGCCCTTTGGGCGCCTGGGCCCACACTGATTAACTATAAGGTAGATAACATCTCTAAATACGTCTGTCTCACTTACAATCGATAATAGTACTTATATGGAACATAATAAGTTCTGTTTTAAAATAATTATAAATAATTTTATCACATGGTAGCTAAAGAATTGATTTTCTAAATCAGACCTAAACTATTTGCTTGCGTAGTGCTTACACACATTCCATTCCAGTTCCGTTCTACGAGTAGAGATGCCCCCTAAGCAGATCCAGGTGCAGATCCACATCCACACGGAGGAGGAGTGGAGGACACAGATGGAGAAGCAAGGTCTGCACTTGGTAGACGCGTATGTGGAGTGGTCTGGGCCGTGTAAGTCCGTGACTAGCCTCTTCAAGAAGATCAAAATGGAGTGTGGAGACTCTCTCCTTCATTTCGAAACAGCTCCATCCGAGCAGATCGCTCAACTGGAGCCGTACAGAGGCAGATGTCAACCCGCCTTCCTCTTATTCGCCGGCGGATGTCTGGTGGGGGCCGTGCACGGGTGTAACGGGCCTAAGCTAGAGCAGGTGATAAAGCGAGAGCTGGAGAAGGAAAAGAAGATTCTAGAAAGCGGACTGGACCGGATTCCGTTTGAAGATTCAGAAATGTTGCAGTTAAAGCAGCTGGAGGCGAACTTGGGCTGCGAACCTAAGCCAGAGGAAACGGCGAAGGAGGAAATCGTCCCTGTCCGTAAAGAGTTCACCATCTGCATAATAAAGCCGGATGTAGTGGCTGCGGGTAAAGTGGACGAGGTGATCTCTCTGATTCGCGCGCGGTTTATCGATATATTAGCTCAGAAGCAGGAGACGCTGAGTGAAGAGGTGGTGAGGGAGTTGTACTCACATCTGTTAGAGGAGAGCTTCTTTCCGGACCTGCTCAGTTTCATGACAGGGGGACCCTCTGTCATCCTCCTGCTCTCCAAGATGGGACTCACGGGACACGGGATCGTGGACGAGTTCAGAGAAGTGATAGGCCCGTTTGACACAGAGCAAGCCAAGGCAGAGTTCCCCCAGTCCCTACGCGCTCTCTACGGAACCTCCAGCATTCTCAACGCAGTGCACAGCAGCGCTAGCGTGGAGCTAGCCGCGAGAGAGCTGGCCTTCTTCTTCCCGCAGTCCGCGGTCCCCTACGTCCGCGGAACGGTCCCCGAGGAGAGGACTCTCGCTCTGATCCGTCCGGACGCCCTGGCCCAGCACAAAGACGCGCTGCTGGAGAAGATCAGAGAGGCGGGGTTCGAGATAAGTTTCGCGAGAGAGGTGGAGTTGAGTCGGGAGCAGGTGGAAGGATTCTTCGCCGATCAGAGAGAGGAGGAAGGGTTCGAAAAGCTCGTGACTGACATGAGCTCTGTGCCGGTACTAGCGCTGTGTCTCTCCGGGAAGGACGTGGTGCAGAGGTGGGTGCAGTTGATCCAACCGCTGGTACCTGAGAGTGCGGAGACGGAGGGCACAGAGACTGATACCGGTCGCCGGCCCAGTATCCTGGGCATGATCAGTGACCTCCTGCCCGAGTCCCCGGCGGTACCGGTGTACGGGTCTTCTTCCGCACAGAATGCCCTCTCAGACATGGACACTGTCTTCCCGGAACAAGAGACCATCGCCGTCATCAAACCTAACGCATTTCCACACAAAGACACGATCATAGATAAGATTCAGGATTTGGGGTTCAGTGTGAAGGCTCAGAAAGAACAGGTGTTCAATCAAGAGCTTTTCGAGGCATTCTACAAGCAGCACGAGGGACAGGAGTTCTATGAGAACTTGAAAGAGTTCATGACATCCGGTCCATCCATGGTGCTTCTTCTCTCAGACAGGAATGCGATCTCCAAGTGGAGAGAAGCGATGGGACCGATCGAGCCGACTGAGGGCCTCAGGGGGGTGTTTGGACGCGACGCAGTGGCGAACGGACTCCACGGGACTTCAAACGACGAGAAAGTAGAAGAATTCGCGAAATTATTTTTCAGTGAAAGCAACCAGGTCACTTCTGAAATGGAAAATAAGGAAGATGACCAAGAGACCACAGAGCCCTGAAGCAACACTAATAAAAAAGTATATACTCATTACGCATTTTATTTTTATAACTAATATATGAAGCATTTATCCTCTCTAACATTACATAATGAGATTATAGAGTATATCGTTCATTAACATTGTATTAGTAGCTATAAAATTCTTATGAAGATTCAGGGGGGAGTTAATTAACTAAAAGCTATCTGCTGTATGTTATAAGGTAGCTGGGATATGCCAGTCCGTTGGAGTAGAGGATGTATATCTGAGATCCACATGTCGTTCCTGCTATAGAGTGATAGCCTGCTGCTGGTCCCTGTATAGAGCCATCAGGTTTCTTAGTCTCTGCATACCCTACAAATACCTGAGCTAGGAACATGCAGTACTCGCCATTTCCTAAATCATAAGCATACCCATCGGAATAAGAGGAGTTAACTGCGAAATATAGCCCACTCCCCCACAGCCCTTTCCGAGCGTAATCCATACAGAAACCCACATCGTGTTTGTAGATTCTTTGCGGTTCTGTACCACGCGTGCCGTGAAACAGCGGTCTAATCATGAGACAGTTTTCTCCGTGTTGACTCACTTGCTGCTTGACATTCCCGCTGAAAGAAGCCCAGCATTTTTTGTTCTTCACCTTCTCTATCGAGATTATCTTCGCTCGTGGCATTGTGGCGAAAAAACTTCGCGCTACTGTGAAGAATTCTTCTGTGTCTGTATCCAGTTTAGCAATGTCGAAGTCTTGCACCATTGGGACTAAATAACACAGAAATATGGGTGAACACAATTAAGATAGTACGTGAAAATTTCAGGCATTATACATAACAAGCGCGCTTCGCTTGCTTGCACTGCGCGGCTGGCGGACACTTTGTGTCCGCCGGAGATGCCTTTTGAGCGCCTAGGCTCTGATTAATTTTAGGTAGATACATCTCAAAATACTCCTTTCTTACTGTTATAATCGATATCACTCGAAAAATCACAAAATTTGTCAATTTTTAAATGTTTGAAGCGTAATGATGACATCACAACAGAGTGATGAGTCATCATCTTTTGATGATAGTTGAGATCTTTTGATGACATATGTGAGATATATTAATATACACATTCTATTAAAATTTCAGCCTTCTATCACCTAAAATGACTGAGTTATAGTCGAAAAACTGAAATTTATAATTCTAAAAAAGGACGAGTGTTATCTTAGCAGCGGATTAAGTCACACTTAATCGCTTATAACTCGAAAAGTATTCGTCCTAGATCAAAAATAATTATACCAGTGGAAAGAAGAGAGTTGGTGTATTTCATTTTTAAGTTTAAAATTTTAAATTTTCACAAAATGAGTTAGCAGTGACACATCAAATTTAGGTCTCAGTTTTTGGTTAACCCGAGCACGTCCAGGAATGTTGAATTGAAAGTGAAAGTTAATTGAAAGTAAACTGAAAATGAAAGTGAAAGCTGGGTCATTTCTATTTATACCTTTGACCCCAAGTAATCCTCGGGTTAATATCTCATGAAATATTTGTGATAAAAACTTTTCCTTTAACCTTCGCCTGGCTACGTCTCAAAAGTATAAATATAGAAAACCCCACTTTCATTTTCACTTTCAATGTACTTTCATTTTCACTTTCAACATTCCTAGCCAACCGAGGGTTAATTAAACTACGTTTATTTCAGCCTTGGTGTATTTTGTATTTCAAATTTCAAATTAAAATATTAATTTTTGAATGAATTATTAATATTTGAATTTTACATTATAATAATGTGTATGTGATGTCACCGGGATTGAATCTATAAAAAAAAACACCCACAGACGGGATGGAAGTGTGCTTCCAAATCTCATAAGTTACCTTAAGCCACCTTTATTATGGGATACCGACATTTGGTTACACGACAATCCGTTACACGACATTTGGTTACAGACAATTCGTTACATGACAATTCGCTACTGTGACATTACGTTACACGACCATTCGTTACACGACATTTCGCTACTAATTTGATTGGTCAATTCTAAACACTTCAAAGTTATTGTTTAAAATCATAGAAAAATTGTTGAGACAGGCTAAATTCATTGCAGGAGCTCAGCCACCTAAACGTGTAAAGACACAAGCAAACGAATTAGCGCTGAAGAATCTCATCGCTAGTTATTTCTATCGCCCTAGGATTGAGTTCCTAAGAGGGGTTGCACATCATTTCGGGATGGATGCTAACTAGATGATTGATGCTAACTAGATGATTGATGCTAACTAGATGATTGATGCTAACTAGATGATTGATGTTAACTAGAAGTTTTTGTGTTATTTTTATGATTACTTTACAATATTCTGTGTACTGAAGTATGATTTTAAACAATAACTTTGAAGTGTTTAGAATTGACCAATCAAATTAGTAGCGAAATGTCGTGTAACGTAATGTCACAGTAGCGAATTGTCTGTAACCAAATGTCGTGTAACGGATTGTCGTGTAACCAAATGTCGGTATCCCCTTTATTATACTTAAATAATAAATTCCAGTCCATGTCGTTAAAAGTTATTTTATGATCGAATTGATTGATCGTAGCATATAACACACTTTAATTCTTGTTAACAATCAAATTGTAGACTGAAAATAGCAGTATTCAATCATTTATATGAAATAGAATCGTGTGAATGGCATTATAAATGAAATACACCAACTCTCTTCTTTCCACTGGTATAATTATTTTTGATCTAGGACGAATACTTTTCGAGTTATAAGCGATTAAGTGTGACTTCGAATCCGCTGCTAAGATAACACTCGTTAAAAAAAGGTGACAATGACGCCATAATTCCATGATGAGTCGACATTTTGGTCGAGGTCAGAACTTAGTGGAGCCTTTGCTAAAAGACTCCTCATGCCAAAAATCAGCTTTTTTCAGCTTTTAAATTTAAAAATTGACAAATTTGGTGATTTTTCGTGCGATATCGATTATAAGAGTAGGACAGACGTATTTAGATATGTTATCTTCTTTATAATTAATCAATGTGACCCCAGGCGCCCAAAGGGCGCCTCCGGTGGACACAAAGTGTCTGCCAGCCGCGCAGCGCAAGCAAGCGAAGCGCGCTTGTATATATATAAATACAAATTAATCGAGTTTTAATAGTAAGGATGTACTATACTTACACAACAGCCTTTCGTTGAGTGAGAGACAGGTCTGATCTATGAATCCTGCATCTCCTTCCTCCAGCATCAAGGATTCCAGACTCGGGTCTCTGTCTTTGGTCCCTTCTTTGAGCCTATGCAGAATGTTCCTAACCGCTTTGGTTGCGTTTCGTGCCATGTCGAGTGTGAAATGTTCCCTCGGAGTGTAGAAGCCTATTCCTGAAGTCATGCAGGGGAGGCGTGTCGGCTCATCGAAGTTCATCAGTGGAATTATCAATTCCCGTAGCTTCTCATAAGTCTTTTCTGGTAAACAATTCTTCGTTTGTTCAACGAGAATGCTCAGATTCCTTTCAAAGTAGAGATCGAAATCACATCCTCCACACAAGTGCAGGGTAGCGATGAGTGACTTCATGGTAGCCTCGAAGCAGAGAAAACAGGATTGCGGGGGAAATACGGTAGATTCCTCGGCTGACTTCTTGCTCAGCCGCATGGCAGCTCTCAGATCGCACTGAGCAGTTGTTATCCAGAGCTTAGCTGCTCCTATGTCCGGTCGATTCTTGCCAACTCCCGGCCGAGGGGTAAGTGGTTGCACTGGTATGTGCTGAGTCAGATTGAGTAGTGTCACTGGGCCTGGAGGGATATGATAGGTAGGCGCGGGAGTTGGATTGACTGTGGGAGGTAACGCTGGGTTGATGGTGGGAGGAGGTATAGGAACTGGAGGTGTGTAGGCTTGAGGTACTGTAATTTGATCCAAAAATGGACATTGGTTGATGTCCATTTGGTCTAATACCGTCATGATGTCGTTTAGTCCTGAAGAAAAGCAAATCTGGAGTACATTTATAGTTCTGGAATAAATGTTTGCTAAGAAAGAGTTGATTTCTCGCGCAACGAATGTCGGCAAGATGACCAGGGTAGAGAGACTTATGTCGATGTAGAGTATCTTATTAGTGCGATCAATGAAACAGCGGAGAGCTTGAGCAATGTCGTGACAGATTTGTGTTCGTTCATCCTTCAGCTCAATGTGGATCTGTTTTACAGCTTTTGCTGTCAAACTTTTGATTGCGTCCAGAACGAGTACGTACCCTTCAGTTGAAGGATAGTCGTCCGGATTCTCGCTGTAGTAAATCTTCCCGTCTTTGATTTTGAGATACAAAATGTTTTTATTCGTCTCGTGATAATACAACCTCATTAAGCATCTGTGGAACAATGGGGATTGGAGGGTCTCTGTGTAATGGTTAGATTGCCCATGTCCTGTTACTACGTGCTGCAAGGTGGTTGCTGATAGGCTGGGGGTGAATATCTCACTAAGATTCTTTATCTGTAACTGCACTGGTGGAATTCCAGAGCCGTTCTGGTCTGGTGGAAGAGTTTTGAGAATGTTTATTCCAAAACTATCCTTTCTGATTATGGCCAGTAGAGACGTGTTATCTGCATACAAGACGTCCTTGCAAGGACGGAGTGTGAGCTTGTCATCGTCAGTCAGTACGTAGGTATGCTCGGGGTCTAACAGCTCTGTCGGCGGAATTATTCTCAACACCTTTATTAATGCGGAGAATGCTTTCTGAGCCGATTCTTTCAAAGATGTAGTGTCCAATGGACTACTTGCATCCGCGGATTCGTATATAAGCTTTAAAACTTCCGCGAAATGTTGATAAGTTGGACTTGTTTGAACTCCGATTTGTTCTAGGAATGCAGTGTACTTTAAAAGGGTAGTGGGAACTTTCAGTAAATAAGGAGGGATCTCTTCTTCGATATTAAATACTAAATTCATCGGATCGAGCAACGTTCCTTGATTGAAGATACAAGTAAAAGTTATCATTTCTGGATCAAACTCTGTTTCTTGCTGCAAAAATGCATACGAGTCGTAAAAAAGTTGTTGATGTTCCACCATATCTTGGCTTGATAGGTCTCGACATTGCTGCGATAACTTTTCTAAATGTTTTACCACTGAACTCAACTTTGGCTTGGAAATAATTCTGAGATGTCCCTTGAGGTAATCAGGAATGTCAGATATGATGCTAGGGAATATATAACACATCATCCCACATGCTGACATGTTCTCGTGAGGTAGAGCTGAACGGAAATCTCCTAATTTCTCCTTAAATTCTAAAGTGCTTCCAGTAATATTTAGGATCTTCTTCATCGGAATAAAAGGAATCTCAGCTATGGCATTTAAAAGTAGAATATTAGTGGGCTGAGAGCATAATGCCAATTGGGATCCAACAAAATCGACGAATATTTTTAGGAATGCTTCAATTTTCACTTTATCATCTAATTTCACGTCTGCAATAAGAACAGCACAATCTTTCAGGATTGGCAACGTTACCCCTTGATTGAATCCGATTTCATTAAGCACTCCAATAAGCACAGGGTCTTCACCCCATTCATTAGCGAGTAGATATTCGCTCAGACATAGTCTGAACAGCTCAACGGAAGGAGAGTAAAGTTTATCAGCAGTTACCCGTTCTTCTAAAGAATTAGCTTTGCAAATAAAAGCTACACTTTTTAGTTGATTGATTAGTTTCGCTCGCGTTGCTCGATCAACTTTAGAGATTGAAAGAAGATATTTTTTCTGTTTTTTAACGGTCAATTTATCTAAACGAGGAATTATGTATTCAGAAACGAACGTTCCTGTATCAACTAGTTGTAACCCCATCATCTCACAGACACGCTTAATTAGCTCGACGGGGTTTCCTTTCTCAGGATCTCCAGAGAAAACGCCAATACCTTCAGCTTCCAATGCATTGAGCTCTTCTTTAGCAATCTTGAAGTTGTGCTCATTAACGTAGCACACTTCGAAGCTAGAAATAGATTTCAACTTTCCATTGTTGGTTAAAAATATTCTCAGTTCGGATAATACTGCAGCATCTTCCGCACTTATCTCAATAAGGACAGAAAGTAATTTCTTCAGATGTCCTGCATCTTTAACGATCAATTCCGCTTTGGGCGAATGACTGTTTCTTAAACAGCCCATAATGTCGAAGACTGTACTCTTATCTGTTTTTGAAATAGAATGTGTGTTCAAAAATGTTACTATTAGTTTCTGGATGTCAGGAAGAACTTGGTCTTTAAAATATTCGAGATTTAAGAATGGGCAATCAAGGGATTTAAAAGCGTTATGCAAACTCCTATCGTTGTTATATAACTCCTCGCTAGCTATACTGCTTAGAGCACTAATCGAATACTTGTAGAAGGATTTTGAATTCTCAACTTCTCCTCGATGGCACACTGGTACTAGGATAAAATCCCCGAACAACTCCATGATCTGATCAATACCTTTGCATTCCTTGATTGCGAACTGCCAGAATAGCAGGCAGCTATCTTTAGTGAAGGACTCATCCACTTCTAAATTCTCAGCTAAGAAGTTAGCGTCGAGTGGTTTTAAGAAACTGAGCTCTTCAAGAATCTTAACTAATCTTATAGGGAACTCCGTATGGATGAAATGCGAAGAACACTGGGGCAAGAGGGTAGAATATCTTGACAGAAATGTGTCGTCGTGTGGCATAAAACTCGACAGAATCTGGTCAGAATCGATCTTTAACGGAAGTCCAGTAATGGTTTTTAACTGTTCCCTGTTTCCTTCCAATAAAACATACTTGAGTAGTAAAACAACTTCTTCGTAGTGAAGCACTGAATTTTGCAGTTCGCATGGGAATTCTGAATCTCGAACTAATGAGTCCTTATTGCAAACCAGAAATTCCGCAAGGTGAATTGGTTCTAGCGTCTGGTACTCTAGATCTAGAGACTTTAAGTTGGTGGATATGGTATCGGGAGCACAGGTAAGAGGATACCGAATCTTGTTTAGAATTGAATATAGTTTGTCTAGCTGTTCATTACCAGGAAATATTTTGAAGATTCCTTGATTTTCACCCACAAATGGGTGCAAACTCTCACAATCCATGTCATTATTAGCTAGTATGCATACTCCAGACTGATGCAGCAAGTTGTACACTCCTCTACTGATCATCTGCATGAAGGAAGCATTGCTGTTGCTTTCTGGAAAACTGATCTTTGGAAATAAAGAATAAAACCATTTGTAATATACTTCTGCTTTAACGTTAGTATCAAGTAGGGATATGTCACTCAGATCTGTTAGCAGTTTGCAAAAAAGAGGCACGAGTACGTTTTCAATCACAGCCACATGCCAATCGTATTGCCACGAGCTTTCACTAAACTTTAAAAATTGCCTGTGTGGGTCGACAATAAGAGGTGCGTTGATGTGTATCGGGAAATTGAATGAAGTTCCAATGGGGAGGTAGCAGAATATATATGAAAGAAAACGCTTTGTTCCTTTCGAGATCTTTGAAATGTCCAGAGCAAGGTTGCCGAACATCTTTCTGAGTTTCTCCGTCTCAATCTTATCCTTAAACTTTTCGTGATCAGGAAAGCTTTCAACGGGCCCCTCGTGGTTATAGCAGAGCCATTCATTTTCTTCTTCCTTTAGTTTGATCTTTTCGTTACCGGACTCCTCTCTCTGGTGTGAAGTATCTGGAGACCTCACCTCGTTAGTTGGTCTGCTCGGATTAGGCTTAGATATGATCCAAGTTTTCGAGGACAATTTTTTCAAAGTCACTGAAACGTCTCTGAGGTATTGATTCGGACCGAATGAACGAATTGTTTGTGGAATGTTCGAATGTACACAAGACTCACTTCTTAAAGACAGCTTAGGAAACACCTTTCCATCTTTATCAATAGACAGTACATCAATTCTCTTAATATGCTTCAAAAATATCAAAATTCTTCGTGCGTGATTCAGAAAATCGTAGAGTATATTTTCGGTGGCTATTATTATATCAGATTTTTTGGCTGTTAGTGGTAAACGGAAGAGAGAATAAGAACTTTTATTTCTCAAGTTGGTTAGCGTGTGACGGAACTCCTCATTTTGAGTTATTGGAGCGATGTCGTAAGGTTCCAGTTGATCTTTAAACACTCCTCTCTTGTCATCTCGAATTATTATCTTCTTCCCTGGCAACTGGTATTTATTTGGGATATTCAAGTATTCCCTATAGGGATCAAATATGCAAAGAGTAGAGGAGTCAACGCCCGCTGTAGAGGTGAGAAGGCAGGGAGAGCGAGTAAGGTGGTACACCGAATTGAAACCGATTCCGAATCGCCCGATGGTTTGCAGACTCCTCTTACCGCCAATGCCCACCTTTTGTATGCCTTCGATATCCCTCTCAGTAAATGGCTGGTTGTTATAGACGAGGAGAGAAGGTGTGGACTGCAAGCTCTGCCATCGTTTATGTGTGTCAGATGGGAAGCAAAGGTGTTTAGAAGGGTACTTCTTAAAGTCAAGAATAAAAGCTATTTCTGTAGCCTTCGCGTCCTCAGCATTTTGAAGAAGCTCATTGAGAATGGTGACGTCACAGTTTATTTGAGATTTAATATTTTCAATACGATCTTTAATATCTTCGTTTGGTCCGAAATCCTCCATTTCGATTCCATCGATTGATTCATCTTCAAAATATGTGCTTCGCTTGCTCTTCGCACCTAAGCGATGAGACACGATAGGGGGAATTGAGTGGTGTACAAGATCCTGTCGATCCTCTTCCAAGAATGAGCTCTCCATCCATTCAATATCGTTTCGAAACAAATCATGGGCTGGATGGAGACATTTGTCTTCGGAGATTAGTGTAGCATCCTCAGGCTGAGTTTCTGTTCTATCATTAACGTAATGCTCCCCAATTATCTCGTTGATCAGTCTTACAGCTAATGTGAAATCGTTCTCATCTAGAACTTCTCCTTCATAACCAATTCTCATAGTATTAAGAATCTCAAGTGCCTCTTTATAGTCCAAACTCTGATTCATGCCCATGAATTTGAAAAAGTAGCTAACATTGCACTTCGAATCGTTCGGAATCATATCTGGGTAAGGGAATGATATCAGGTACTTGCTATTAAACCTGAGGAAGTCTGACGTCATCCTCACCATCGAGATGGGGTAGAATTCCTTATAGGGAGGGTGCCAAATCCAAGGTTTGTTCTGGAGAGAGTCTTTTATATGTTTTTGCTTTTCCTCGATTGGAAAATCTTTCTTTTCAGAAACGAATTTTTCTAAATCTGGTTTTGGGAAACAATAATCAGCTAGCCATCTGAAAACTTTTTTAATCCTATCATCGAATTCTTTATCTGAATCCTCATAGTCCTTAATCTCGTCTTGCTTGCTACTCATCACCTCTAACAGTTCTAGTAGCATCTCAGGATCTTCCACGCGACTCTCAATTTTCAGTGATATCAATGCCTGTGTAAGTCCGTTGACATCTTTTTCTACAGCGAAATATTTGTGCGTGATAACATGACGGCAGTAGTAAGAGAAACACTGTTGAGGAGCCACCAGTCTCTCCTCTGCACATCCCAGATGAGTAAATAGAGGATCTCTCCAGACGGGTATAAAAGGAAGTGATCTGATCGAATCTGGTATTTCGCTTGTCAAATCATTTAAATATTTGAGTAGAACCATTGCATGTTTTTTTCCTTCTTCTGCATTTTCACTGTAGATTATCTGTGCAACCTCGCAACGATCAATCAGATCTTCCTCTGGGAGATGTTCCTTCAAAACTCCTAGCCTCACCAGAAGATATTGAGTTGAAGAGAACAATTCGTTGAAATCTTTGTGTGGGAGCCGTTTATCGTCAGGATAGTAGATAGAGGAGAATCTTGATTCTGGGTGGATGACTTCACAGGGCTTCCTAAGCACTGGGTTGATATCTCCGCATGGAATGAATTCCAGCTGGCATAATGGTGACTTCTCAGTACCAGCTCCGCGAAGGAAATTTTCGTTGGATCCTAACAAATTGGTAACAACTAATTTCAAATCCTCCAAGCTCTCATTCTTGATCTCCTCTAGGCTAGGGAATATCAGCTCAACACATAATCTTTTAAAGTCATAAGTGTTAGTAGCATCTTTGAATAATGTTTTGAAAAAAGGTTTGGAGATTAAGTTCGATGGCATATCAACAAGATACACGCCCTCCTGAGCTGCAAGTTTGTGTATGAAATCAATGAACTCTTTGGAAATTGAGTGTACATTTAAGAAAGATGACTCTTGAAATGTAAGCCATTTTCTAGGATGAAGAGTACATGGGAAAAGAGGGGCGTTTGAATTGAGTATTTTTTTCGCAGTTCTCTCGGGATACTTAGTCCAAGGTTCAGATTCAGAACTTGACAACGGCCAAAAAGAATAATACTTTTCTAATTGTTTATCCGTGAGAGATCCATCACTGGTGTCAGATGTAATTTCACTCGAGATTTTCATTAGTAAGGTAATGAGAGCGTTCGGGAGTGCATCATTGATGAGGGAGATGTTCCACTGAGTAAGATGGCCATTGCTGTCTGTAACGTGCAGTTCTGTGCGGTATGCGTTTAAATGGAAGTATCCATTAATATGCATATTGTAAGGGGACTTCTGTGGGATGGGGAGGAAGCAGAATAGCTTGTACTCTTCTTTCTTGCTCCTCTGTGCCTGACTCCCTTCAAGATCTACTAATAGCACTCGTCTGGGTATAGCTACTGATGAAATTGGGAGTACGGATGCCTCTCTCAGTTCTTTAAACTCTCTGATCACTTCAACGCACTCTCCAGTGCCTGATGCATGGGCCAGGATGTACTCCTCGCGACTCTTCTCACCGCTTAAATCTTTCTCTATTTCTATGACTTCAATAGCTGTTACATGATCACCCTGATTTAATTGCTCGAAGTGTTCCTTGTGTTCGATTAAAAATGAACTGGAATAAGGCTTGTTTTTAAAGGTCTTATTCACTTTACAAATTTGTTTAATTTCTCCTCCTACTTCTCGGCGTTCATAAACCTCAATGTTTTCAACGTGTTGTAGGAAAAATATTACTTGTTCGATCATAGCCAAAAAGGACTTCTGTAAATTTTCTATTTTAGTTGCGGAATCAAATATTCCAGCTGGATTTATTTGTGTTTCATACTTCGAAGTGCGAAATGGGAATCGAAATAAAGTTCCATCATACGGGTGACTGCTAAACACGTTGCAATCGAATATATTATAGACGGAGAATTGGTCAGAATAGCACTCCTGTAGAATCGCTCCATTCTCTGTGTAGTCAATTGAAAGACCAGGTTCATCTGAGAAATAGTGAGGATCAAGGATGTGGATAAAATTCCTACTCACAAAGCTAGGAATATCAGTCAGATGGTAGACCGTGTTAAAACCCAGCCCGAAACGGCCAATCTTGGTAGTATCGTCTTTCTTTGTCTCTCCAGCAATTTCTAAGATATTTTTGAAATCGTCGTTTGAAAAGGTTTTGTCATTATACACATAGAGACTTGGTCCTTGGCACAATTCCATTTTCTCATTTATGAGACTTTCGCTGTTGTGACAAGAATAATCAAACAGAAATTTCACTGTCTTCGCTTTTGCGTCATCGCTATTCTGCAATAGCTCCTTGAAAACTTCTTCGGTAGCCTCGTATCTGTTCACAATGTCCTTGAGACGTTTGACTAAAGACTCTCGCTGTCCTTTACTGGCGTATTTGAACTTAAACTTGCTACTAACTACCTTTATGCTGGAGCTTAGGCTGATCGCCCCCAGCTTAGAAGCGGTAGGGTTGGGGATTTGAGGATGAACGAAAAAGTATGGCTCTCCATTGATTTTAACTTCTCTCTGGTAATCCCCTTTCTCCTTCCACTTCAGATCATAAAACACACATTTTGAAGATTTGTGAATAAAACCGTCCTCTCCGAGTAGGAAAGCATCATATATATCCTGAAACTTGGCGAACTCTTCTATGATTTTGATTGCAATCGCTTCATCAGAAGAATCGAGACAAGTTTGTTCAGTTCCACACTTGAGAGATAATTCTGACAATACTCCGTAGCACTGGTCTTGAGTTAGAGTTTTATTAATCTTAATTTCAGAAAAGAATCTTTTCAGTTTCGTGTCCTTTATACTGTAAAACTGTTGTAGCGTGTGTATGTAAGGTGAGAAAGACCTATCTTGGCTAATAATTACATTTTCTGTGCTAACAAAGCCAAATTCTGGAACATACATACACTCTTTGATTATTGTTTCCGTGATGTGCTCTCCCTCATTGTCCATTCTTCGTGCCAATTCTTTGTAAATATTAACCATTTTAGTTAACAGATCTTCTGGAGATTTTCGTAAACTTTCATAGCTATCTTTAGATGCGATTATTTCATCGAGTATGGCATCCGTTTCAATAGCGCCTATGCTCGTTGGAGAAATGTTCAGTATCCGCAGTGCTTTTTCATGTTGGCATGTGTCTTCAGATAATATTGGTTGCTGTAACCCCAAAAAATATCTCAGTGAATACAGAGTGGCTTGTTTCGGAGGTGTTAGAGTGGGTTGCTGTGCGATGACCATTGGATAGACTGCAGCAGAGAGTGTAGGCAGGAAAGGTTGGGATGATAGATTGGATCTTAATTCTTCAATTTCTTGATTTGAGAAGGCACTCTGATTCAAATAAACAAGTAATTTATTAGCGAGCTCAAAATCAACTTCTTCAGTGATCTTGTTAACTCGCTCTAGCAGATCTTTGAGTGGCAGTTTGTCATAGACTAATTTGAAGGTTCTCTTCAAGACAGCATAGCAGCTAGAGTCAGGGTTGAACAGAGGTTCATGACAGAAAGAGGCCGGAAATCTGTTTTCTCCAGGTTCATACATATCAGACAACATTCTATTATTTGGATCAATAACCATTGAAGGTATCCTCATCACATCGCTACAGGGAATACATGGGGTCGTGGAAATTAGATCGAAGAGACCGTCAACATTAGAATAAGAAGTGATGAGACCGGGTAGTAGCTCCACCAGTAAACTATGGGACATGTTGGACAGTGAATTAAAGAAAATTTCAACAAATTTGGTGGTGTCCATTATCCTCTGTGCATTTGCGTTTTGTAACAAGAGATGTATAAGTCCGCTGGATTTGTACAGCTCTGAGGGTATAAAAGCAAGCTTGTAGCCCAATCCGATCAAAAACTCCTTAATAGATTGTAGATATTTGTCACTATAGAAGCGTGAATCAATATTACTCTGCAAATCTAACTCGTTTAAAACGATTATTTCACTGAAGCTGCTCCAGTGAGATCCATCTGATGCAGTGATAGGAAATACACATGAACTCTCCTCCATTACTTCTTCTGTTATTTGTGTACAAAAAGATGCCCAAATCGGGTCAACGCACATTTCTTTCCCAAATACATTATATAGTAGCTGGCAGTAGACGTCTATATCTTCAGATTTGTTCCGAAACCTTTCTGCCAGGTTAGTAAATAATGTAACAACCGAATTTGTTAGGTTTAACGAAATCATAATGGAATTCCAATTGGTTTTGTAATCTTTTGCTTGATTGTAATGGAGACTCATTTTGTCGTTGGACAATTCAAACATTCCATGACAATGATACGGCAATTGTAAAGGGATTTGGAGAGGATGGTAGGAGAATAGTCCGGACTTGTTACACTGCAAATCTAGTTTTGCTGTCTTCTCTAGATTAAAGGCGACTGCAGTAAATGGAGCATGGATAGGAACCTGTTGGTCTCTCATAGTTCTGATAATATCAACGAAATCTCTGCCTCCGGTGGAGTAGCACATCAACCAGCGTTTCTGACCCGGGTTACTTGAAGATGTGATACTGCATTCAGGAGTAGCCTTTTCATAGTCTGTAGCTTTCCCCTGAAGACTCTCTTCTAAATTCTTTCTGCTTCTGCTAATGAAAGATTGACTCACTCCATTTGATATCTCTTTCCTTACCCAGAACGTTCGCTTCATACAATCACCTGCATTCGTGAATATATTAGCATTTAGTTTATACATCTCAATGAGAACTAAGTTCTGAGTGAATAGGAGCATGTCTTCAATATTTTTCATGAATTCTGTCTGCAACAATTCAATCGCATCTTCCTGGTTATAAGATGCAACAGAGAGCAGAGACTTCAAGTCTCTCGGACGGAGAGGAATGCGGAATAGAGTCGATTGGTAGAATTCATTCTCCAGCATTTTACAGCCGAATATATTTTGATACGGTTCGAGCTGGTCCTTGTAACATTTGACGAATTTCTCCCTGCAGAAGTTGATCGTACAAGCAGTATTCTGCTTGTCTGTCTGCTTAACGTACTCGCCATGTGGATCGAGGATGCAGAGTCTGTCTCCACTGACAAAGCTCGGAAGGTCTGTCACACGAAACACCGAACAAAATCCAACACCATTCCTCCCTATTTTCGTCACATCATCAGCTTTTCCGTATCCCCCAACAGATAGGATATTTTCGAAGTCGCCATTGTCCATAGTCTTGTTGTTGTAGAACCATATTGCAGGGCCTTGCCAATGGTGCAGATTATGCGAAAGCAAAGAGGCCTTTTCAGCGTCCGTATGACTCGGATGCGAACGGAAATCAAACAAAATTTTCATTTCACTTGCGCCAGCGTCATCGCTGTTCTGAATCATTTCTCTGAGAAGTCCTAATTCGTCAGTGTAACCTTCCATGATACTTTTGATCCTGTGGATGACGGGCGTGCGTACATCAGCTGACTGATACTCAGTATTCGTCACTACGCGATCATAGAAATTAGTAATGCCTAGGCTATAGGCTGTCTCTCTAGTGATGCCCTCGTGTGTGAAAATGAATGAATACTCTGAGCACATTTGAGTACGATTCAACCATTTTTCATCTGTGAATACCAGCAGTTCGTGGTCTGAAACATACAATATGTCGTCATGTCCTGGTACGTAGATGGTATAGCCGTTAAGATTATTACTGGCTATCGCTGCTAAAATATTCAGTACAATCTTCATGTCTGACTGAGTCACTGGCTGTCCATGAGATTTGGTGTATATGTCGCTTAGAATAGTACAGTACTGATCCACCGTTGGTATAGATGGCATACCCATTGCGTTGAATAGATTGATGCATTTGTAGTTCAGATCAGAGCACGAGTAAACATAAGGTCGCATATCGAATTGCGTTGTTTCAGCTAGGAGGGATACTGCAACGAATTCTCTCCTCTCTTCGATCAGAACAAAACAAGGGTTCAGATCTTCAAAGGGCATTGCTAATGGATCCAAATGTTCGTATATAGTCGATACTGTCTTGTAGAGAGAGGCATCTGAGAATAGAGAATCATTGCATGGTTGCTGGGCATATGATATTATATGGTTCAGTTGCTTGATGACCACGTCAGAAGGAATATGAACTTGAAATCCCATACATTTCAGAATTTTCAGACAATTCTCTTCATTTTCCGGTGCAAGGATGTGCGGTATTAAGATGAAACTGCTAGCATAAGCGAGTAGAGGCAGTTGTTCAGGTGTGCAGGGGATTACTTGGGACGCCAGGGACGGAGAAGAGAATGCTGTACTCGCTGTGAATTGTAATTCAAGTGGGAAATATTTAGAAATGTTAGTTTGTGGGATAACGAATTTTTGACTAAATTCTTTCCAGAAATTATTCTGATCCTGCAGCTCGCATTGAATGAAATAGTGGGAAATAAGCTGCAAGAGAGCTTTGAAACTTACCAACCATTCTGTGTGAGTTTGATGCGACTGAAGATTCGAGACAGCAGACTTGCAAACCTCTTTGAGAAGTCGTGAGTTTAGGTCAGTATGAGTCTTGAATTGAAAAAATTTCTTCATTTTCTCGACATGGTCATCGTATATACCATTTGGGAAGAATCCTTCGTTGCTCCTCATTATGAGATGCTTCAATACGGGATCAGCTGGATCAAGCATTGAGGCAGGTTTGAAAAGTTTTATTTGTCCCATTTTGTCATGCGGGGTACTGGAGTCAACCAACCATTTTGTCTCCTTCAAACACTCCAAGAGTTCTCCCTGAGCTAGCTGGAGGTTGGGGAGTCTGTCCAGAATCCAAAATGCAATTAAATTACGATTTTGGGGAGATTGGTAGAGTTCGGATGATACCATATAAGGAACGAGGTCTTTCTGGATGAATAACTCTTCAGAGACACTGCTGACATGCAGTTTCTGATATAGTATCACAAGCTGACTGTCAAAAGGAGTCAGGATGTAGCTAGGATAAGAGATGTTCTCCAGTATCGTCCGAGGAGGCAGAATTGGGGACTTTTGGTCGACTAAGGTACTTAAACTCAACCAATCTTGTCTAAAGTTACGGAAGATTGGAAGACGCTTAAGTCTATCTGTGTCACCCTCTCCTTCAAGCGGGAGAGTGATCAGGAGTTCAACTAAATCTTTGCGAGTGTTTGAACCAGTTTCAGATAGCAGAGCGATAAATTGCGCAAATATGGATTCGTTCTTAAACAGGTCAATCAAACAATGCGGGACAGGTCGTAATACGAATTCATCGAAACACTGAATGAATGAGTTACGATGGCACAGTGTACAGCCGACACGAGACAATACATCCTCTATAGCTGTTGGTTCGCGAGATTTATCGAACTCTATGTACGGAAATCTTTGAGATCTGATGGCTAACAGTTGTATAGGGATGGAGCTGAGTGGAGTAGCAGGTAAGAGGGGGAAATCTCCTACAGCCGCTAGAAGCACCTGGTTACAGCCAATAAAGTCCCATAGAGACTTGATCCAGCTGGTTTGAGGCTGATTGTTACTGCCAGGGGTCCAGCTGAGTGGGGACATTGAGGAGTTAAACGATTTGTTAAAAAATCGAGATAACAAATCGGTGAAGACTCGATCGTCTATGTTAGTGATGTCTTGAATGTTAAGTTCAGTTTCTCTTGCGATTTGAACGAGTTTGGAGTGAATGTTTTCTGGGAGAGAGGGATCGACAAATAAATGCTCTAAACCCGGAAAGATGGACATGAATGTAGGCGTAATCTCACTAATAAAAAAGGTCTTGTCTTTAGTAGCGATGAAAGGTTGGGGTTCCCAGGCATGATTTGCTAGAATAATGAGAGGGATTCCGGCCAGCTGTGTAGCAATTCGTTGATTCCCTGCGCTGGTATCTAGATCCGACAGGATTATCTCCAGCAGAAGGATCGCATTTTGTCTGTTCGATATGAATTCGAGTAATGAACGCTCTGTGGAATTAGCTATTAAGATATGTCTAATTCCAATCGGTGATATCATTCGTGGTTCCACAATCTCCTTCAAAAACTGATATCTGGCAATAATATCTGCAATGGCAGGAGGGAGCTCCACTATGGGTTGCGACAAAGCCAATAGCAATTTGATGCAGCAATTCTCATTCTCGTTATCCCACAGTTCGCTTGCTGCATCGGGTATTGCGCTAGGTGGATAGAGACCTTCGTTAAGAGGTATCCACTTGGAAACCTGCGAGTACATTAGCTTCTCATTTAACAGCATTCTCAGACCTTCCCGTTGTATTGTAGCGAACAGAGAATCATCCCGTTCATGGAGGTTAATACCCGCCCATAGCTTGTAGTGGTATTTCTCCGGCTGAGGATGCTCCATGCATTGCACTGTCAGACGAAGGAAAGTAGCGTAGAGAACAGAACCGAGCATTTCTGTTTGGAATTTGTTCCACTCTGCGTCAAGACTTCTGTCGTAGCTCGACGGCCATTTGAGCGATCTGCGATTATCATCAAGTGCGAAATACCCGTGTAAGTGAAAGGGGAATAGGGAATCTTTGGGGATGGGAAGAAAGCAATAGTACTTTCCACTATTCGTACTGAGAGTAGCGTCTGGTTGTATTGGAAGTGATATTTGTATCTTGGATTGTATAAATTGCAATATACTTTGGAAGTTATCTCCATCCCAATTGAAACTCCACGTGTGCTCTCCACCAATGCTGGAACAGTCGTTTGCACATATGGGCATTGCTATTCCAAACCAGGGAATGTATTTCAACGTGTTACGAGTGTAGAACTTGTAAAATGGATTTTCAGTGCTCGATGAAGAGCGGGCACCGAAACCTAGTAGATTAAGAACAATCCACACACTCTGGTGCTCGTTCGTGTTTATAGGGTACAGTGTGATGAAGAGTCCTGTCGTGTCATAGAAACGCTTCTTTTCTGCAAACAAGGTTATCTCTTTCCTATGCTTATAGAGACTGCTTCTGAATGTCTCTGACACTCCGACAGAGTGTAGCAGACTTACTTTATTCTCTCGCTTCTCGAATATTTTAATTGAATTAATGTACTTGAGAAACGGCAGAATATGCTCACCTTCTTCCATCAACGGAGCAAAGAGAACCGCTTTGATTTCCTCTGGGGTGTGCGTCTCGTTGCTAATGGTAGACGTGTAGCTTCCTGTCTTCAGAGGAAATCTGAAGATGGTACCGTCATAGTTGGCTGTTCCTTCATACCCGAAGTAGTGCTTGGTGAAGCAGCTGTGATGACTGGAATACTTGTCTTTAGTGAAGAAAGTAGAGAGAGGGTAGCGACGCCCTGCCTCTGAGACATTCTGGGGGTCTAAGTAGCTGATATCTTCGTGGCTGAGGATCCAGGGACAATCCATAGAATTCATTTTAAATACGTATATATTCCGAGCTGTATTCACTCCATGTTACACATTAAAACATTAGTTCTTCACCTGTGATGTGGTACATAGAGATGAAGCCAAGTCCAAACCTCCCAACCTTGAGGAAGTCTTCCTTCTTATTACTACGTCCTGTCTCTTCGATTCCCTGCCAATCCTTGGCGCTGAAGGAGGCGTTGTTCCAGGAGTAGAGCGCGGGGCCCTGGTACTTGGCTAGGCTTGCATCGATTAGGCCTGATTCCTCTGCTGAGTGAGAATCATAGTCCAGCATAAACTTAACTTCATCTGCCTCAGCGTCATCCGCGTTTTGGATGATTTCCTATGCAAACACGAAATAATTTTAGAAATATTTCATAAATTCAAACTATATATCGATTCTCTTGCCCAAGATTCAGGACTTAAGATCAATCAAGGGGAGATCAGATATTTGAAGTGCAGAAACCGCCAATATTCGAAAAAAAGCTTAAAATATATGCATGCCAACTGTCCCGCTGATTTCACAAATGTCCTACAATTTTACTGTCTAGTATTGTCCGGGATGGCCGTACATTTTTTGGGAGGACGTCCGCGGTACGCCGCCGACAATAGGCAGAACATCCTGGGACGATCCGGGGCATACTGTATCTAGTGGAAGAGTACGAATCTCGGTCATACCTTGAGTATCTGATTGCCAAAAGGATATTTCTCAAGAATCCCTTGGATCTGCTCAATCACTGTCATCTGTTTATGCCCATAGTGCTCTCCATCTAAGAATCAGAATATAATTCAATGTGTTGACTTGGTATTTGTTACAAAGATCATCCCTCATTTGGGGGCAGCTTGCTAGTGAGAGTATTTCTTTATTCACCATTGCTACTTGACTGTGCAAGACTAATGATCACTTCGGTTATCGTATATACATACTTAGTTATTACTTAGTTATAAACTTTCATAAAATTCGCCTTTTTGATTGAATAGAATACAGAAGAGCCGCTATCAGTGGGGTCTCTATAAATGGGAACCTCTATATGTGGGGCCATTTTGTCCCATCTTTATTCGTTTCCATATAAATGAACCTCTATACGTGGGGAAATGGGGAAATTATTTTTCCATTCAAATGAAGGGTTATTAATTGAACTTTTGCTACTTTGACTTACCTACTGGAGCTGTTGCCATATTTTATATGAAGTAAACCAATAACAATCAAATCTAATCGATAAATGTTGAAAAGCTAAGTACTATACACGCATACCTCTCAACTTCCTATTATATTATTTTATAGAATGTGCAGTTATGTGTAAATGTGTATGCATATGCATAACATCTTATCATGTTACCTACACTGCATGAGTTGCTTTTGTTTCGATTGTTCATGCGTATATACGTATATATATATACAGTAGAACTCGGTTAGTACGTACTCGGGATAAGACGTACTTCGGCTTAGTACGTACTCATTTCTCTGAACCAGAATTCATTTATTATATAGATTCCTATGTAATATCAACTCGGTTAGTACGTACTTTTTTCCGCTTCCCAGAGGGGTACGTACTAACCGAGTTCTACTGTATATATATATATATATATATTCACGTAATTCGTCACTCCCAAAGATAAAAATGAATTCAACGAAACACAATACAAATTTTTTATTAAATAAAAGAATAATATTGTTCTAGATATAGACTTTTGGAATATTTATACGCAATTACTGTATAAATATGCTTGTATAGCTTTACACTAGATAGATTGGAGATGTCAGAATTCATCAAGGTCTCAATGAACTACCAGGATGACCATCAGGATGTGATTGAGCTCCCTCTTGAAGAGGACTCGACCCTCCTCCTCTCCACCCTGCAGGCTCAGTTCCCTCACGTCACCGGTCTCAAATACGCCAACCCTGAGTCCGGGGCGTGGAGGGGGGTGCGGCTAGTGGACGGGGTACTCAGCCCATCTTCATTCGGTTGGGGGGACATCACATACGTCGCTGTTTTCCCAGATTCCGCCGGTTCGGGTGGAAATGCGGGGGATAGCAACAAGCGCAAGTTGGAGACCCACTCGCAGGAACCAGGACTGGACAGGGCGCCCAAGAACCCCAGACATGGGATGGGGAGGACCAGTAGGGATGCGAGCCCTTTCTCCGAGATCCCGAATTCTCCTTTCGATCTGATCGTTCTCGGAATCTCGTACAAAGCATCAGAAGAAGACATGCGAGAGTATTTCGAGCATTTCGGAGAGTTAGAGCTCTGTGAGCTGAAGAGAAACTCCAAGACTCACGAATCCCGTGGGTTCGGTTTCATCCGGTTCTTGAATGCGGGAGATCGCGAATCAGTCCTGGCACAGGCTGAGCACAATCTTCTCGGGAGAAAGATCGAGGTGAAAGTTCCCCGGAAAACGGAGGACCTGCCTCGTAAGGTGTTTGTAGGACAGCTGCCCTACGAACCGGACCGTTCCGAGCTGGCCACCCAGTTCGAAAAGTACGGTAAAATCACAGATGTCTACGTCCCGAAGCCGTTCAGGGGGTTCGGTTTCATCACTTTCCAGACCGGAGAGGAGGCTCAGCGGGCCCAGGAGGGCGGGGCTGAGCTGAGCGGGATCGTTCTGAATGTCACCTCCGCGAATCCCAAACCCAGCCAGGAGCGGATCCAGCGCTGGAAGCTCGACAGGGAACAGCCGGAGGAGCTGTTCGTGGCCGGGGCCGGGGCCGGAACTGGGTTGGGGTATGCCCAGGAGAATTCTCGGATCATCTACCGCGCGGGCTATCCATTCGAGTTCAACTTACAGCCCAAACTCCCCAGCTCCGTGCTGCGCTACGGCTCACACCCGCACCGCTCCAGCGCCACACCTAGCTACACGTACACCCCCTCCCCCTCCGCGTACCCCCCAGCACCCCCCCAGCCCTCCCCATTCGCACAGACGGCCTACTATCCGGGGAAGGAGCCTGGGAAGTACGCTGCTATGGAAGGTTCCCCGAATGACTATTACTATTAGTGTCAGCGTCTGGTGTCAAGTCCGATGTCTTGCCTGACCTGTCCCGTCCCGTCTTGTCCTGTCCTGTCAGTCAAGTGTCAGGTGTCAGCTCAAGGCATCAGCTGTCTGCAGGTTCTACGTAAACGTGTGTGTGTCTATCTGTGACGTATATTGTCTGGTGTTCTTACGTCTGAATTTAGTGTATTTATAGTTTGCAACTGCTCAACGACGTATTATCCTCGTAAGAATGTGTGAACAGGTAAACCTCCGAAATGCGACACTTTTGGGAGCAGCGCTTGCGCCGGATCTTCGGAGGTTGTCGCGTTTAGAAGCTTACCTGTAGTTAAATTTAAGCAAATTCGACCGAAATTAGCCAATAACTATAAAGTTAGGTGGAAATAACAGAAATATCAGTCAGCGAGTGAATGCCCGCCCGTATTATAGAAATATTTATTTCTTGGTATGCATCAATTTTAATAACCAGAAAATAGTATGATCCTAAATTCCTAGACGCATTACGGTTCCTTTAGTCGTCAATTGAATATTGTTACCTTCCCTGGCACGAAACCTTTTCATTCCTTCGATAACTTGGTCTACCTAAATCAACGAGTTTTCATTCACCTAATTTTGGTGTAAGTATCAAATTTTCATTTATCCATTGTTTATTCCGGTAATTAATATTGAGATATAATTTGCTCCTTTATTTGTGTATCTATATACTACAAGTCTTCTAGGGGAATGAGAGGTACAATTTAATAGACAAGTGTAGTGTATAGTGATCTCCATAGAAGGACACACAAATATTATTTTTAATTGTTCACTTGTAGGATCGTCAATCGTACATAATAGTATTTCCTATTGTACCGCTATTTACCTTGTTATTGTTGATTTTATCTCTCAAATAATTTCATTTTCTCTCCCATTGAGGATCTTAACAAGTGTCCACTCTGAGTCTATTAATTCTAGAAATAGTAATTCCTTAACATCAATGCATTCTGCTTTATGAATTATGAATTAAACATAACTTCTCACATTTCTCCATTGTATAAATACGCAGAGTATTATCGTGTGGGATGACGGAACATTTGCATGCGATTGTGATCCACGGGTCTAGAACAGGACTGGGCATCCGTGTAGCAGGTCCCTCTACCCCCGACAGCTCGTACGGAGTCTTCATCAAGAGCGTGACGGAAGGATCTCTAGCAGACATGGACGGTCAGTTGAAGGCCGGGGACAAGTTGGTACAGGTGGGGGACACGAGTCTGGGCGGGATGACTCAGAGACAGGCAATTGATATTCTGAAGCAACAGGCGCAGACGGATTGTATGAACTTCACCATCGACAGAAGTCAGGAGGTAATTGCGGTTTGACTTAAATATGTTTGTTTCCACATATTTACAGATGCTCTATTGCAGGCGTACGAAGAGTTCAACAGCCTGATGTCTCACATGCAGAATGAGCTGAGTTCTACTTCTACTTCTAGCATCGTAGGGCCCGTGTCTGGGGAAGGGGAGGAAACGGAAGAAAGGAGTGAGGATTCCCCTGCACTAGCTCCTCCCCCGGAAACCTTCAAGGAAGTAATCACCACCCAAACCATTACGATACCCAAGATGACTTCTCTTGGAATCGTGCCAATAGGTCTAGTTACTGCATAAATTATAATTGATAGTAGTACAGATCAAAAAGTGCAATGTCGTGTTTTAGTTGGCAACCGCAAACCATGTGAAAAATACTTCGCACCTGCACTATACTGCAAGACATATGGTTTGAGGATGTGGTCCATTTGAGGTCACATTCTTTCCTACACATTATTTGCTTTGAAAAGGTTTTCAAAGAATTTAGTCTTTACAGATTGTTCTTTAATCGGCTGAATAGGAATAATTAATTAACATACGGACTTGTAATTCTTAGTTGATATCCTACCATTCACTTTCCTAATCATCCTGATTGATCCAAATGAACAACACTCTGTCCACATAAATCAATGGCATTTACGAAGCAGTTCGATTCGCACCCTCCTCCTACTGCTACGCTAGAGGGGGCAGAGAAGGAGGAGTCTCTCCTCCTCACTGGGCAGGCGGGACAGGTCGAGAACATCCTCAACGAGATAAGAGCCCTGTCCAAGTGGGTCGATGCTCACAACCCATCCGAACTGATCCAAGCGATCGGTCTGATACAGTCCAGACTGTGTTCCATTCCCCCCAGCACCACGGCTGGGATCCCCTCGCATGAGAAGGAGATGGTATCCATCCACCTCTGTGACATCATTACGCACCTAACCAACAGCTACAAGCACGAGCCTACCGCCACCTCAGTCATCTGCGGACTGCTGGTCACTCTGATGGAGAGGAAGCTCTTCGTGACAGGAGGGTTCGTGAAGATGCTCGAGCAGATGGTGGCCAGTGCTAACACCGCCAACGCCCCCGGACTGTTCAGCATGGCAGAGCAGGTGTTGCTGGCGTGGGAAAGCGAGGAGAACCGCGCCGCACTGCTATCTCCGCTCCTGTCCCGCCTCTGGACGGCTGGATTCGAGGAGTTGCACTCGCCTAACCCGAAGAGACGCCTCGCTGCCCTCAGGATTCTCTGGCACGTCGCGCTCGAGCCGGGCGCCAGCCAGAGCGAGATCCAGTCCATCCTCACCGAGTTCTCGCAGGACCCGGACAGCCGCGTCCGCACCACCGCCCTCCAGGGGTTCCTCCGGCTCCTGGAGACCTCCCCCGACATAGACCAAGCGCGCCTCCTCTCCATCTACAACAGCACCGTGCCTCTGCTGGTCGACGATTTCGAGGAGGTTCGAAACCCGGCGGTGCGGCTGATACAGACCGTTTCGCTCAGGTGTCCGACAGCTGTGCGAGGCACGCGTGCCAGGGAGCAGAAGGTGCTGACCCTGCTGGATGACGCGTTTATGCGCCTCTGCTACGCGATCAATGACATCCGAGAGCCGGTGAAGCTGTCCGCTCTCGAGTGCCTGGCCTCCTTCACTGGAGTGAGTGAGGACATCCTGCTGCATAGCCTGGACAAGACATTCTCGAACTCCATGCACACCGTGGCGGACACACTCAACATACACGGATTCGTCTCTGCATTCGTTCAGGCGCTAGATGATGAGTGCGCGGAGGTCCGTCTGTGTGCTCTTAAAACTGTCAGCCAAATCGCGAAAAATAACGCGAAATTCGCTATCTTTGCTCTCGACCTGATTGTAGACATGTTCAGCGATGAGATCCAGTCGGTGCGTTTGGAGGCTATTCGCTGCCTGGGTTCCTTCTCAACCAACGTGTCTCTACGGGACGAGCAGCTAGACGTGGTTATCTACAACTTGGAGGAGAGTTCTCAGTTTATCCGCGAGGCAATCCACTTACTTCTCGGCGTCTGCGCCCTCCCCACTGGCTCTGCTATCCTCTCAGTTGTGAACTCTCTCCTTGTCAACCTGACCAAGTACCCATTGGACATGTACTCCATCTGGCGCAGCATGAAGGGTATCGGAACACACAACGGCCATGCCGTGTGCTCCCAGGTACAGGAGCTGCTGCGTGCCCACCCCTTCTTCATCTCCCCAGAGCCTGACTCAGAAGACCCCGCCTACGTCAGCATCCTCATCCTCGTGTTCAATGCCCTCTCTTCCTGCCCCACCGTGCTCCCCATCCTGCCCACACACGTGTACAGACACTACCCGTACCTCCGAGACGCACTGCCCCAGCTCGTCCCGCAGATACGCATCGCCGTGTACGACCCCTCCTCCGCCACCAGGGAGCGAGGGGACCTCTCCCTCTCTTTCGTGAAACAGTTCGAGTATGTGCTGCACAACATTGAGAATGCGAACCCTCTCCTGCTGAGAACGCACGCCAAAGACTTCTTCTCTCTCACACAGACCGTATCCGGACTCTCCCCTGTGGCCGCCTACGCGTCCTTCTCCCTGTACTCGCTCAGTCTGCTCACGGACTGCATCCAGCTGCTGTCAGAACAGGTGTCCGACACGCATTCCATCCAGAACAAAGCGCTGCTAGCCCTCAAGTACATCTACAGACTGCAGAGCTTGTTCTCAGGGCTCAGCGAGCGGGAAGTTGAGACATTCCATCAGTGGGGGGAGGTAGCATGGGGCGCCCTGGCCAGGGTGGAACAGCTCAGTTCTGCGAAGAGACTCTGCATGGAACCCATATCCGTTGAGCTGTCTAAGCTAGAGACACCTCCCTCGCACTCACTACGCATCACCACTGTTAAGATATTCGAGCCGAAATCTAACGAATCTGAAACGCCACTGAAGTACGCGTCAGGTCTGGCGTTCTCTCTGGTCGTGAACGCCGTGGTGACCAACTGCACGGACATACACTGCATCGCCGTTACAGTCCGTATGCCGGATGAAAAACTGATCATCCATCAGCCGAGAGAGGAAGAGTTCAGCAAACTCGGAGATCAGGACTACCGCTTGCTTACTAGCATCGTGTTAGACGGGAAAAAGTGGTCCAGTCAGGGACAGATCGAACTGAATGTCGTCTACAAGTATGTGGAGAGTGAAGGAACGACTGAGTTCAGTTTATCAGATTTGGAGGCGGATGTTGTGAATGTATCACCAATGGACACTTTTGTGAAGAGAGACTCACTGGCTCATTGCTGCATTGTATTGTCCCATCCTGTTTCCCTCTATATTAAGTCTAAATAGTGGGAAAGGGAATGTTTTATTTTCAAAATTTTTCTATTAAATTGACTACTTTTTATTAGTTTAACATCTATACCCTATCCTCTCAATTAAAGGGGACTGAACTTCTGTTGAGAAAATAAGATTTGCTCACTTTACATGATTTAATGTTTTAAAGGGAAACCTAGACAGTATTGAGACAGAATTATGAAGATTTAAATGCTTCTGAATTGAGCTTGTATATTCTTAGGAGGCGAAGATAGTGAAGACGGGCCACTTGTTCGAATCGCAGAGATCGAAGAGGGCGGTGATGCCTTCAACGACGGGAGGCTGATGGTGGGAGATGTGATACTATCCATTAACAACCACTCCTTCCATCCCATCGCTCTCATCAAGGTGCGACAGCTGCTCACGCGAATGAAGATCAGCAGGAGAACAAAGGAGTACATGGTTACCTTCCAGAGACAGAGGTATGCATACCTTTGTAAAATTAATGACTAATATTGCAAACAGGTTTGCACCAAGAAAGCATTTTTGCCAACAAATAGTATATAGCATAAGTTGGCACATTTTTGGACTCGGTTATCATGATTATACGTAGATAAATAAATTATACATGCAACATATGGCAATGTTGGTATTCAGTCTTGTTTGAAGAGGAATGTATTCTCAAACTCGTCGTCTTTCTTGACAATGCTTAAGAACTCTTGGAAATCGATATTTCCATCTTCGCTAATATCAAACATGTCAAATACTGCATTGAGTTCGTCTTGGTTCACCTCTTCCCCCATAGCCCTCATCACGCACTGGAGATCAGTCTTGTTGATCAATCCATCGCCATCCTTATCGAATCCTTCAAATATTTCAGTCATGAATTTGTTAGTTGTCACTTCTTTTGAACCTTCGGAGACTAGTTTTATAAAATCAGTACAGTTAAGCTGGCCTCTTGAGTCTGAATCGAACTTTTTAACAACTCTGTCAATTTCAATCAGAGTAACCTGGTCGTAGACTTCAGTTATGAGTTTGTGTATGTCCTCACAGCTGATCAGTCCGTTATTGTCTGAGTCTAGCTTATCGAACACTGGATTCAGTTTTGAGAGGAGCTTCTCATGTTTCTTAACTCGTTTCCAACCTGAAAGAGACAATTAATGCATATTTAGTAAAATGTGTGTTAAACAAGTTGGCCTGTGCCAAGAACAGAACGGATTTGAATTCTTTTAATATAAATAAAGATTCTTATTCATTGCATTTGCAATAATTATCAGGAATACTAGGATTCTAGTCTATGTGTGAAATTCTTTTAGTCTACAAGCTGACCCTGACCCATTGCCAGAAGGCGAAATTCAAGAAGTGGTAGATGCTCCCGAATCAGAAAGAAAGAGATCCGACTCTGAGGAACAAACATCAGGTGGAGGTAAGTTGATAAATTGCTGAATATATTATTCTAACTTAATAAATACTTAATTAATTGATTTCTTAATTGGAAATTAATTAAGCGTAGTCTACGTTGATACTTCATTTTCGTTTCATGCAAATCCAATTTCAATGTTTTAAAATTGATCGCTCTAATGTACGTATATACTTGTATATACAGTAGGACGTCAGTTTTCCGAACTTCAGTTATCCGAACACTTCAGTTATCCGAACCCCTTGGTTGACCAAACTAAAATATAATAAATGTATAAATGATGCATCCTGAGTTGATAATTGAAATTATTACACTTTCATCATTTTATATACTATTGATGATACCTACATAAGCTAATAAGTTTTTTATCCATATTCATCATTATGATTACTTAGTACTACTGACCAACTTTTCTATATAATCACATAACAACTTCAGTTATCCGAACATTTCAGTTATCCGAACCCCCGCGGTCCCAACCCGTTCGGATAACTGACGTCCTACTGTACTTGTATATGCAGTAGAACTGAGAGAGATACTATAAGCGTACTTTCCGATAAGACGTAGTACCAAATCATTCCTAACATGAGAGAAAATTATTTATTTCTATCAGTTAGTACGTACTCTACAAGAACATATTTATGATGGACATTTGAATTGAATGTTTCAAGAAGCTCTTTTTGAGTGATTATCTATATTTAGTTGTTACCGTCTATCTATATGCTAAATTTTGGGGTGTTTTAGAAAGTAAATAACATATTATTCCGTTAGTACGTACTTGAAGAGGACATAGCTGCTCACTACAATAAGTCCTACTTTGGTTAGTGTGTACTCAAATTCGTTCTATGAGCAGGGGCGGTCCCAGGGGGGAGAGGGCAACCCGGATCTGCCCCGGATTTCATCGGACCGACCTAAGCCAAATCATAGTATGGCCCCCGGATTTTTTAAAATTTAGCCCCGCCTCACCCTGGGCTTGGTAAATTCCTGCGATCGCCCCTGCCTATGAGTACACTTATCCGAGTTCTGCTTGGTAAGATATCGGTTAATATTTGAAGCATAAAATTACATACAAGCACAGCATGAATGAATAACTCAGAGTTAACTATCCATTACCTACTCTACTTGTAGAAGCACTTTCCACTAACTTTCCTTCCATGATAATTATGAAATATTCAATTTTTAAAACCAGCCGCCTTAATTAATTTATATTGCAATTGGAGAATAAGTTTGACCAATATTTTGACTCGACACCTCCTCAATTGATCCATCTTTTGAAAGAAATTGTGAATCTGACACCATTTACTTCACAGCCTGAATTGTTTGAGAAATATTATATTATGCCAAATGAAAACAAATATCAATTTTATTGTTCTCAAGGGTTGGATACAAATAGGAGCTCAAAGCTTCGCAGCAGTGATTCTAAACACAAATATGGGAGAGAAAAGAAGAAGGGGATACAGCGGAAAATCTCACTCGATCCTCACTGTAAGGTCAAACTATCGAAATTGGAGAGAGCGCTCAACTATCTTGGTGAGTCCTAATCTGATTTGTTTTCACATTTTAGACTTGTGATAAGAATTATTCATTACATCCGATCCATACTTCCAATTAGTCCCTATTAAAGTTGTTTCGAATGGTCTCAGTTTCTTATTCAATTAAATTTTGAAACCTTGACCAATTACCTTCCGCAGCCATTCAATCAATCAATTATCCCATCGACCAGCCAATTATCCTACCAACTAACCGATGAAATTAAAAGTAACAGTCCTACCTAATCTATAAATAAGTAGCAAAGTACCCCCAAAGTTGAATTATATCATTAAATCTTATCTCTTCGTCGGGATGTCTTCAATCCAAAGTAATCCTACTGAATGCCAAGCGCCGGTTGTGGTCTCTAGATGCGGGAAAGCCATTAGTAACGAGGTTAGGCGCCAACTAATCGAAGCGCACGAGTCTGGTGTTAGCTACCATGAGATGACGAGGCTATTCGGCATCAAGAGAGACACTGCGTATAGGATTTGTAGTGGTAGGAAGTACACGACGAAAGCTCGGGGGGGCTCTCGAGGCAAGAAGATTGATGGGGAATGTATCAGCTTACTCATACGCACTATCGAGGCTCGTTCAGACGCTACTCTCAACGAGTTGCGAGATGTGCTGATCAATGAGAGAGGTCTAACCGCGTCAATTTCAACCATCGCGCGATGCCTGGAGGACTCCTTGATTAGAATTGGGAAGAGTGAGATCCTACCAACTGAGAGTTCAGAGCACAATGCACTGTTCCTTCAGTCCCAGCTCGAAGTAGGCGCCAAGATTTGCTATGTAGACGCATGTGTGTTCGGTCTCTATAGCGCCCGGATCCGGGGGCGATCTGCCCATGGTTCGCCCGCTGCCAGAGTGGCTGGTGGTCAGAGGGTTCCACAGGTGATGCTGCTCTGTGCCATGTGTCCAGGGGTTGGGCTTATTCACAGTAAAGCCCTCATAGGCCCAGCAGAACAAACTCAGGTCGATGAGTTTATCGGAGACTTGTTTCACCTCAGCTTTGGAGAAAGTTTTCTATCACAAGGTGCGTCCGGGAAGAGATATATTCTTCTCAGAAATTCTCCCAACCCCTGCGGAATCAAGGATAGACTGGCCGGACAGATTCCACGAGATTTAGAGTTTGTTCGACTTCCTACTTTCGGCGTTAATCTGAGTCCAATGGAAACTTATTTTCAAAGTTTGCAGTCTTATTTAAAGCTGCATCTAAGCTTTCATGGTCCAATCACCCCGACAGAAGGACAGACAAAGGTCCAAGCAAAAAGGTTGCTGCTTTTTAAACTATGCCAGAACGCCATGAGAGAGCTAACACCTGCTTCCTGCTTCCATTCACTTAACACTGTTATTTGTGTAATCCCAGTTAAATTAGAAAATATACCTTAGCTGTTGCTCCATTAATGTCATTATAATTATCCTGATTTATTCTATTCTCAATATTTTAATGATAGAACATTAAAACCCGAATTAACCTGTCCCGCCCAAAATGAGTTAGCAAAATTCTTGTCCTAATTGGGGAGGGGACTATCATAATAATAGTAAGTGAGGTGGTTTGAGTATTCTTATTCTGATATAGCAAAAGCTCCCGTGGGCGGAATATTCCTACATTAATTAGTTACAGGATCAGTCCATTGAAATAATTATTGGTGCCATACGCCATTTGGGGAGGCGGTCCTTCCTTTATCAGTTGCTTTACGTCCTCCGATTTCTTATCATCCCAGAACTCCCGGCTAGGTTACACTCCAACTGAAGAACAAAGGAGAGAGCTCCACTCCAAGATAGATATAGATGAAGATGGATACGTGGTGTATCTTGATTTTGTCAACGAGGCCAAGAAACTGTTTGCGATACAGATAGATGAAAGACAATTCAGTTCAGGTAAACCTGCGGTTAGCATACTTCTATATTAAATTCTATTTATAGTAAAGACACAATGTTATGCCTCCCCGCCCAAAATGACCTAACCGGAAATGAGTTAGCAAATCCTTAGTCCATTTTTGGGATTTATTAATGAATTTTTCATATTGACTGACGAACGAAATTTAATTAATGTCTATTTAGGGAAGCAAGGATATCTTCAAGAAATTAATTTATGGGATTTATAGCACAATACAAGTATAAAACTATAAGAATAAATTGGACTGTGAGAATGTTGGGGGGTGACATTGTTGTAAAGTTATTTTTCTGAACTAGGAGGAGACCGTTTCTCCATCATCTCTTCTAATTTCTGTTTCAATACCTGAGCGAACGTAGCAGTGTAGAGTGGACTCATCGAGTCAAGTAGTGAATAGATCGTTTCATGGAATTTGTTTTCGTTTTCTCCATCTTGAACAAAGTCGAATGTGTTAGATACAATCCTGAATCCTTTAAGGGAGAGCTCCACGCAGTATTTGAGTTTTTCTTGTGTTTCGATGTTGAAATAGGCCAAATCGTTGGTAGAAGGGATTTCTGTAGAAACTTCTACAGACTTTACTGCGAATTCGATTTCCTTTTTAATTTCTGGAGCTTGAAGATTTAAACAAACGTCAAATTCGTTTCCGGAGTCTACTGTAGATCCAGCCATCTCTATCTAATAAGTTATCTCAATTAAATTGTAAAGGTAACATTTCCAATTTTAAGAAAAAAGCTTGAAATAAATTTCACTTGACCCCTTGCCTTCCAGCAATCAATGAAGCCAGCATACAGCTGTAAGACATAACATTTGCTCGGGGTTCAAAATAACATCAAGTAATGTATCCCTATTTAGAGCGTTGCTTGTAAATCTACTTCATTGTGGATTTGGCATCTCTATCTCCTGACTGGTGCAATTACTTTCCAAGCATACCGGAAATATTATTTGAGGAGAGAGAGAACATTCTCAAACGTATAATTAACATGTAAAGTTCAGAAGAATATATATGGTTTATTCATGTACAATCAAGTTACTTGAAATTCAAACTAACCGCTGAAATAGATTTCCTAATTAATAACGATATCTTTAAATATAATTAACATTACTTTCTCTCTCGCTCTCTCTCTATTTATCCTCGAGATATCCGAAGAACCAGAAAGGCTACTTTTGAATTCTGACTAATATAATCGCACTTTCCTTATGCCGATATCGAGTTACTGAGTAGCCATTGTGGTGCTTTAGAATGTCTGTACTCGTGCGGCTCTCATGCGGTTCTTGTAAGTAATCTAAGCGTGTCATGTAAATCATTCATAAAATATCTCTTCTTTTGATGAACAAATACTGAAGAATTTGGCAATACAGGATACTTAGTTTACACGTTAGGATACCTTTACTTCCTAACGAGCAGGTCTCAACTATTTACTTTGTGATTATCCAACACGCAATGAATTCATTATGCGACATCTCAGTATACGACATATCATGTTTTATACTTCAATTATTATTCGCAGGTCTACTCTTTCTGGGTTCAGAAGGGAAAGATGAACAAGAGCAAGACCTGTCCTCACTCCAGAAAGAGTTAGACTCAGAGTTGGAGCCTGAGATGTTTGAAGAGGCAGTTGATTCAGATAGGCACAAGGAGATTGATCTCCTTCAAGAGGTTGGTAGTAATAACTACACTCATAAAAATGATAATCTCGTTCTGATATATCTTGTAACCGAGTGACACAAGGTAAGAACGAATATAACGAATTCACTCCTAAACATAGATATTTTACCGTCGTTATTAATATCCGCTGTGATAGCTCATTAATATTCAGCTTATAATATATTAGAACTGGAATTTCCTATCTTTTGCTCTACACTATTGCTTACCTTATAACGTAATTTCTAATCAAATTAATTTAGCATTAGTATAATGAAGATGAATTTAACAAAAGCTTCCAAACACTGTAATAGGTATCCCCTAACTCTACAAGTAATAAAGTATCATTGTATCATGCATCTGGAGCTGTCGAAGTTTAGTTCTTTTTGCTCTGAGCCTTTTCCTTCCTGTCATACTCCTCCACCTGGTGCACCAGGCCCTGCACATGCTCCTCCAGCTGGTCCACACGGTTGTTCATCTCATCCAGCTTAGAAGCGATCTGGGTTGAAACATCCTCGAATTTCTTCTGCATTTCTTGTAGTATGTTCCCCACGAATTTAGTCATATCTTCTATGTGCGCATTCTCCATTTCCTTTTGCTCAGGGTCATCTTGGACATTCAAATTGGGATCCATGGCTATTGTTTCGGGTGATAATTGCTAATTGAGAATAATAATCAAATAATTAATAACTATTCATACCGTATAGACTCGAACAATAGCCAGCCCTCGAATATTCAAGCCACCCTCAAAGAGTGCTAACTTTTTACTGCCCCTTAGACAAGGTTTTACCTTATATTTCATCCAACCAGTTATTCGTGAGGTTATAATCATTGAAAAACCTCTTATAAATGATTCTGAATTGGCACTAAAATTGTATTCGCCCTGGCTACTATTCTAGGCTATACTGTACTACATTTAAGCTGAATGTTAACTGCATCATGGTTGACCAATATAATTCCTGTGAAAATGTAATTGATTGAAATCCGTTGTAATTACTAATTATTTCAGATAATTTGCTGAATTATCAGCTGGTGATTTGATAAAAAAGAATTTTTAAGATTACACTCGACTTTCAAAGTGGATAGGTCGGCTTGAGGCGGTCAGCGAACAATTACTGATACAATTGCGAAAGAATTCCAACATAACATTCTAGTAACTCGTATGGCTTATTAATAATGCTAGGTACGTACTCCCTTAAGATAAGATGGAACAAATTTAGTAAATCTGTTGGTCACTACACGCCATTAACCTAAGGGCCCTGATAACGTTCAGGTGGATGTGAAAGCCATCCAAGAATCCTAATTTCTCCAACAAAGTCAATTTATTCAACTTGAGGTAGTATATGATTCTCAATTGTATAATGTGAACCCTCATGACCTGATACATAACCCCTACTTTTCCTATTGAATGCGTCCTGATATGACTGGGTTTACCTGGAACAAGGCTTCAATCAGCTGACTTCATCATGGCAAAGGACGTCTGCCTTGTATAGATTCACATTCATCCCTTACTGTATTTTACATTCTATTAGCTGGGTAATGTAGTTAAGAGTTAAGACAATGTAAACTAATACACCTGAGAGAAATAATATAGCTTCGAGTAGGCGTGGCAATTATTAATTTTAATCAGGTGTATACGATACTTGTTTACTATCCCCGCCCGTCCCGAATTCTATCCTCCATAGAAGAGTAATTATTTTTCAGAATATTCGTCTTACGCCCGTCATAAGATAATGATTTGGCTCAGTTAGGAGAGAAAAATTCATTGACAAATTAAAATGTTACACAACTAACATTCCCATCCCTAATTTGTGTAAAATAATCATTGGAAATATTGATCTATTTTTGGTACAAAGGGGTTGGTTGAAATTTGAAACTATTGTGCTTCTGTAGTTCAAACCAATAAAGGAGGAGACCTTTGGAAACAATTAGCACTTGTTTTGTATTATTTTACCAATTCATTGTTGTGTTAATAGAGATACAGGGATCAATGGGTTACAATGTTTTGTCTCGTCTATACGTCACGATTCAGGGAACCAGTCAACTCGTACCAACTACCAACTCGTCCAAAAGCACTAAGTCAACTCGTACCAACTAGTAAAATGAAATGTATAGCATTTTAGATGAGATATCTGTAAGACGCAGCGAAAAACAGGATTTTCTGTTGACCTGGTACGAATTGAGTTGGCATGTGGTACGAATTGAGTTGGCATGTGGTACGAATTGAGTTGGCATGTGGTACGAGTTGAGTTGGCATGTGGTACGAGTTGAGTTGGCATGTGGTACGAGTTGACTGGCAGTCACGATTCACGATATCAAATCCTCAAAGCTGTGGAATCATTAGCTTAAAATTGTGCTATATTTTACTTGCACATGTGTTATTCTTAGAAAATTGTCTCAATTTTATTTAAATTAATTATATCCTACTTGAATAGTAAAATATATCATAATGTTTACAAAAAAATTGATCCAATTCAATATGAACTTTTGTTCTAATAATTAGTTTCTCGAAGACATTATAATGAAAGGGCATCAACTGATCAATGTTAGAATTAGCACATCCATTCTTAGAGCTGTATCTAATCAGTCTATATATTTGTACTTTAAATTAATTAACTCTTGGAAGTAATACATTGAAAACATCTTCAAGTAAACAAATTACTGTCTATTTGTGTCAAATTGCAAACAATGCCTGACATCAATTTATATAATCAAATTACGCATTGTTTTGTCTAGCACAACAATACAATACAAAAGATAATATAATTTTTCGAGCAGAACAGAAGACATTACAAAACGGATCATACGATAGCAACACTGTAGAGAGAGTGTGCTTTTTATCTAATGAATATAATCAAGTTTATCAATCGCGATAGAAAATTGTCGCATCAATGTATGGGTGAACTTACATTAGATAATTATCAGTTAGAATCTGTTATTGCCCTGTTTAGGTACTGCCAATGGTCTCCAAGACATGTACACTGTTTCAACAAACATCCTTAAAAGTGCATCAGAATCATCAAAACAACTCGAATTCCTAATTCATTGCGTTTATTCAATAAGATTATCCATATGGATCTCCTTTAACCAATCAATATCTAACAGTTAATTATCAATATTCTCAATAATAGGTTTAGTGTTTATGATTAAAAGAGTTTAAGCCAATATTTAAAAGAATCAGTATCGCAAGTGCAAATTCAGTATATTAAAATTTCCAAAATACCACAACTTAGCCTAATTCACTTCTCAACGCTAGTCTGTTGAGTCCGTGGAAATCGGAGAAGAGAGACTATCGTTTCTGTCCTTCAGGCTCATGTGGATTTCTGATTCTGTCGCGCTGTCCCGTTTCTCATACATGTAGATTGGGATGGAAGTCATTTCTATGTTCTCAGTTGTTACTGGCGGGTCAATGACAATCCTGATCTCGTTCTCCCTATCGCCATTTTCGGATGTTAGATCTTCATTGGCGGAATCGCTTCGGAAATCTCCGCACTCCTTGCTCAGTTCGTTTATTTTAATCTGTTTTGCCTTCAGAAGCACTCTTAATTGGTTCATCTCTTCCAGGAATCGCATTTTCTCTTTGCGTTCTTCCGCCAAATCTTTATCTAGTTCAGGCTTTTGTTTTCTTTTGTGTAGAATTTTTTCTTGGAACACATCCATCACTTTCTTTCTAAACATGATAAATATCATGAAAGTAATCCCCAAATGAAGGTTGACGAAAAGTATGACGAAATTGACCTCTGGGTTAGCCAGGTACAGCGTCTGTGAAGCTAGGGTGCATATGGCATTCACTATGGTTATGTTGTATATGGAGAAAAGGATGTCACGAGTTTCTTGATAAATGGAGGGTAGCAACCTCGCCTTGATCGAAAGAAGAATACCGAACACTATGAGAAGTAAGTTGGCAACGATGATGAGGTAACCCCAGTCATCTTGTCGACAGTACAAGAAAGCTACTTCCTGAAGATCAGGATCTTGTGGGCCTGGCATCTTGTTGGAAATGGTCCAAGCGATAAGAGATACGACCGTAATGAAAATAAACGGGAGGAGGCGTAAGAATAAATGCCAGTCTATTGAACGCTTTGGCTTCAAGTTATGCGTCCAGTTTTTACTATTATTGTAAATCTTAATGATTCGCCATGAAAGAAGGATGAGAGAACCAAAGGCTAAAGAGAAGCCCGGATAGAAGAACCAAGGATTCAATGTGCAGGTGAGTACGCTGGGAGGAAAATATTCAATGATCAGGCTAGTGTACATTAATAATGACCCTATTAAGATTAGCAGAAGAAATGGGGGTGACGACCCAATCAGGGAATCTTGCTTCCAAATGTAAGAAAAAACGACGGTAAAAATGATGAGGCAGACACAAATGACCATAATCAGTGCATTACACGCAAGGAGGACAGATCTGAGCACGATCGAATAGCAACGGTCACTGCTTGTGCAGGAGAAACAGCTGGGGTGACATTTGTAGCACGTCCTATCTTCGGAATGCTCGCTAATATTAGATATGTAGAAGCCCCGATTGCAAATACACTCGTATGAAAATTTGCTCAAATTAGATTTATACTTGGTTTTTCTACACGTGGAGTTGCTGGGGCAGCTATTTATACGAAGGGTGTCGTCTCCCATGCATTGGTTAAAATCGATTAGCGAAAAAGGAACCTCAAAATTGGCGAATCCAACTTTTGTGAAACGACGAGGATGAGTGACATTCCCTGTACAGTTTGTGAGTGCATAGATTGGCAGCTCGAGCTCTAAGCGTAAGTAATTCCCATTCGCACATGTCAGGAATGGTCCACTCCATTTGATATCATTCTCGATTCTTGGAACTCTCTTTATGTCTTCGGTATTGCTTTGATTGAGGTAAATTGTTAAAAAGTTCTGGGGCAATTCGGCCCGATTTGGAACAGTCTTATTCCCGAATTCCTGTTCGGTATATAACTCGTACTCTGTCCCATTAAACCCTTCTTCCTGTTGCATGATTCCATTATCGTTGAATTTTTTCAAATAGTTTTTCCAAGCTTTCAGCGTCTGGTTGGTTCCGTCTATGTAGAAGAATCCCGAGCTGATAAAAAGACTGCTCTCGAGTGGAGAGATGAGATGGGAATCCAGGTTGTTACTGATCACGGTAAAGGAATGGGGAAAAGAGTAATTGCGACAAACGTCGAATGCTAGCATTTCGGAGTTGAGCTGAAGTATCATCGCATTGATGTGATTTCTCAAAATAATTTGAATTATGTCCATTCTTTCCAGGTTCATTTTGAGCAGAAGTTCGCTGAAGTGCCTATTCACGATGGCTTTATTTTCTTCCCTGCAGCGTTCAGTCGTGTTAATTGTGAAAAGACAATTCTCAAAGTCGCCATTAGTTGTCGATTTACAGAGCTCAGATAAATCACTAGCGACAATTCGAAAAGAAAGAATACATGAAATGAGAAAAATGAAGTGTAAATTCATTTTCCAACTCGTAAATGTAGCAAGCAGTAGTTGAGTCTAATCTTCAGCTTCTAAATACAAATTAGTTAGTGGCTAGAAGAACTGCTGTTATATAGTATCTAGTGAGTGGCTAATGTATACTGTGTACTACTGCAACACAATATGTCTCATGTTTAAAAGCATATTTGTATAGATTCTATAGAATATTATTTATATACAATCTACGAGGTTTCGGCTAGTTTTCCCATCTCATTTTAGCCTGACACATTAAAATGAAAATTAGGGAATACAACCTTCAACTTTGACAATGTGCAACCGATTTGATATTGAAAACATTTGAACTGGCTTCACTTCATATGGCATTCAAATATATTTAAAAAATGAATTTCTCATCGAAAGTGTGCACTCTCGGTTGTTATCATGTCTAAAGATGAATTAATTGCCCAAATGGATCGTCCCGGCTCATGACTAATACATACTATTTACGTGGAGAGATCAGCTAATTAATGCATTGAGTTATGAGTGTAGTCCCGTCATCATAACATGGCGCTCTAATGGCTATATTCGTCTATAAGAATAATTCCAGATATCATATTGGTAAGTAGATATTCTATACTAAAATAATCTTCTTTGGTATTCTACCAGCAAATTCAATTATTGAATTCATAGCATGACGATGACGCAATAATTTAGTAAAACTCCGCCACGTTTGATTATGACCAATAATTCGATTAACTTTGGGAGATGTGAAATTATGCACATATTTGACACGGCTAGTATTTAATTTGAAATTTATTGGGCGTTTAAATAGAAATTAGTTCGTTACAGTGGGGTTCATCCTGGTGATGAGGTCAGCATCCAAAGTAATATTGATTGTTTGAAAGCAAACAAAAGATTTAAATCGAGTACGCATTATGCAATATGCACCTTGACTTGTATTATTACCAAACGGATGTCTGATTTGAATATTCAGGTCGATTCAATTAACTTGTATGAGATAACGTGTATATACTGTGTCACTCATTTTTCATCAAAAAATTATCAATCACGTTTAAAAAATGTTATGCATATTAATAATAATTCGAGACTGGTTTTATTTTTGTACATCAAATCTCAGGATAGTTCGCATATATTTGGAAAATGATTTCCAAATATGTACAAGATATCTTGAGATTAGAAATGCATTACATAAAGTATGCAGCTATGATTATGCATTAAACATGATTACGAATGCACATTGCTAGCTAAAGCTCTAAGTCTGCTTGGTAAGCTAATTAATAAACAGTCAACTTTGCATTCTTAAACTTGCTTGCAAACTACTACGAGTACAGAGTATAGAGTTTTGCCACCTATTTTCCACACCCAAATTTTTGCCACGTCAACAATTGGAAGTGGTCAACTCGATGCACTTGAAGTTAGCACCTATAGATTACACAGGTGATGACTGTATTGAAAAGCGGTAATTATAGTTCAAATACGCAATACGAGTAATTTGTAATCGACACTAAACTGCCAGCAATGAATAATAGCATTTCTGGAATGCCTTCTATTATCATGAAAAATTGCACGAGTTGTGGAGTGAATAGTCTTTGCATATCTTAAAACAATGCAGCTGAACGCGTGCATGCACGAGCTACAAACATTGCATACAGTTAAAAACCAACAGACAGGATCTGTGGATTTGAAGACATTATCTCAATCACCCCTTACAGCAAAAACTAATGCGGTTCGATGTGGTCATTCCATGGTAGCATTTCTGGCAGTGTGAGTAAGTCTTATAACATACTTCACCGATTGCTTCGTTTGAAAATTGCTGAATATAATGTCGTTTTAATGAGCACTTTAATTCGATAATAATTAGATCGCCACATAACTATATTGGTTCGTGACACAGCTTGAATACACTCCACACCAGCAAACTCCATATTAGTAGTTAAGCGTTACGACATATCCTTTATGTGTATTGATAATACTTTATATCGGATGAGGTAACCAGTCACTGCTCGCAGATAGCAAATGTTTACTTTTTCTTGAATAAATTATGATTATATCTCTTACATACGAATTGCATATTTGCAATTTTTAGCTTTCGGTAATGTCTAGAGCTGTCTTGTCTCCTGTTGTGTATTGTTCCAGCCAAATTACCTAATGTCCCGCCAAAGGTCTAGTCTGCGGTTGACAAATACGGAGACATAAGAAATAACGTTTCTATTAAAATAAATGAATTTTAGGAATTGAAGATGAAGTGAATAACAGCCAAATTCGAGACCATAGACAATTGTTCCTTATTCTAATTGGGTTAACAAAACATTCCTTAATTATACATGAATAATTGGTGAGTTTTCCAATACTCAGTTCACAGCCACATGCTAGCTCCAGCACTTAGAAACTAGATTATACTGAGGTTGATAATTAGATGTTTAATAAATGTCGCACATCGATTTTGGAAGTCTCAACTTCTCATTTTCCAACTCATTACATTCAGTATTACAGTTCTTTGTGTAGATTGCAGTATTGAATAAGAAATTGGATGTTGCAGAGGCAGCAAATTCTGTGTTTCAAGCCAAACAATCTGAAAATGAGAAAACTATTCGCCGGCTGGTTGCGGAGCTTCAGCAACAGCGAAACCAGACTCCAGCTCCCAAAGAGGAAGAAGGGGACCAAGATAAGTTATCGAGGAAATTGGCGACTCTCAACTGCGAAAACAGGAAGCTGGAGTCAAATATTATGAGGTAAGTCATCTCATTTGAATTCTTATGCGTATTTAAAAACAACTTTAATATGTATCAAATCAACCAAGTCCATTTTTCCATTTTTCGAAGCGAACTTGTCAGTTGTTTTAATAGTTGTTTTATAAAATAACATTCTTAAACTATTCTGTTTTCGTGGTGTAGTCGGTTATCACGTGCGCCTCACACGCGCAAGGTCCCCGGTTCGAACCCGGGCGGAAACATCTTTTTGCAACTAATGTTGATTTTTATTATGAACACCATGGATAATAAGGAACTCGTGTTTCATTAGCTAATCCCTGTGCCTAACTAAGAGTTTATGTAGAAATTGTTCTATTAGCGTACTGGGGATTCACAAGCATTGATTATGCCACAATGACAGAACATCTTGCGATGCTTAGAAGAGTGATTCGAGTAACTAGCATATACCTGACCCTTAGTCTTGATTGAATTCCTCACAATACCATATATGTACAAGCAATATCTGTCAGTAGTCTGCAGCTGTCTGGGCTAAGTAGTCCTTGTTCATTCCCATGGTCCCCACCTGTTTCTGCTGCAGACTCTCCAGTCTGGGGCAGTCTGTTATCCTGTGTCCGGGACCGCCGCAATACGAGCAGCCTTTCTCCCCGTTCAGGTCCAGATACGCGTCTTCGTGCGACTCAATCGCTACTAACATGTCAGGCACACTCTGTTTCGCCTCGATCAGCAGATGCTTGAGGTCTAGGAGCACCAGTTTATCACAGCTTTTGTTGATGAAGGTAGTCGCTACGCCCTTGTTCCCTCTCCGTCCCGTACGTCCTATCCTGTGCACGTAGTTTTCAATATCGGCGGGCATATCGAAGTTGATCACATGTCTAATATCCGGGAAATCCAACCCCTTCGAGGCCACATCTGTCGCCACGAGTACATCCTTGTTCCCGGCCAGGAACTCCTGCACCGCCGACCTGCGCTCCTCCTGACTCATCCCCCCGTGGATGGCGGCCGTGTTCACCCCCTTCAGCAGCAGGTACTCGTGCATGTCGTCCACGTCCGACTTCCTCTCCGCGAAGACCAGGACTGGCGGGGCGGTCTTCTGCAGACACTTGAGCAGGTAGCAGATCCGCCCTTCGGGCATCACGTACTCCACTTCCTGCGTCACGTCCTTGTTCGCAGCCCCCGCGCGGCCCACGTTCACAGTGATGGGCGAGACCAGCGCGCTCTTGGCGAAGTTCTGAATCTTCTTGGGCATGGTGGCGGAGAAGAGGAGCGTCTGTCTCTGCGCGGTGAAGTACGAGAAGATGGTCCGGATGTCCTCCTCGAAGCGGAGGTCCACCATCCTGTCCGCCTCGTCCAGGACGAGGTAGCGGCAGAGAGAGAGGTCGAGCCGCTTCTTGTCCAGGAGGTCTATCAGGCGCCCGGGGGTCGCCACCACGATGTGCACCGCCTCGTTGAGTGCGTCCAGCTGCGTCTTGACGCTGAACCCGCCGATGCAGAGCACAGTCCGGATGAGCGGGAGTCCCCCACTGCGCGCGGCCTCCGAGTAGAAGTTGAGCACCTCTGCGGTCTGGTTGGCCAGCTCCCGGGACGGACAGATGATCAGTCCAAACGGCCCCTCCCCCCTCTCGAAGGGCAGGGACATCTCCTGCTCGATGCAGAACATGAGGAGAGGCAGTGTGAAGACGAGCGTCTTCCCTGACCCCGTGAACGCGATCCCGATCATGTCCCTCCCGCTGAGCGCCACAGGCAGTCCCTGCATCTGGATGGGGGTGGGCCGCTTTATGCCCTTACGTCTGAGTGCCTGTATGAGGACGCGGGGGAACTTCATCTCTTTCAGGCCTTTCAGCGGCGGAGGGATCTGCTCTCCCTCCACCAGGATGAAGTTCTTGGCGCGGATCCGCTCGCGCTTGCTCTCGCTCCACTGCTGGGTGTAGCGGGGAGGGGTCCAGGAGGTGCTGAGGGGTTCGCAATACTGTACCCCCTTGGCCAGCTCCCCCACCGACATGAGAGCTCTGGAGTCCTCCAGGCTCTTCAGGATCCGCTGCTCCTCCTCCTTCTGGATGTCCAGCTTCGTTTCGATCGTTCGAGCGGCGATCTTCTTCAACTCCGAGTGCTGGTCCAGCAGACTGACCTTGCTCTTCTCCCACTCCTCCGAGTCCACCCCTCTCTCCTCGGCCGCCTTGCGCTCCTGCACAGACTTGAGCAGTCGGTGCTTCTCCTGCTCCATCTGCCGGCGCTTGAGCACCGGAATGTACGGCTTGAATTCCTCCTCGCGCGAATCGTCGCTGCTATCTGACACCGCGGTGTGTCCCCTCTTCATTCTTTGTTAGAAATATGTCTGCGTGGATATTATATTCAATGTTTCGAGCTAACAGTACATCGTAATAACGTTATATTCATACTCTCTACTTGTATTTTGTCAATATCCATGGTGCAGCCTACTATTATTTGAGGCAAGAAAACTTTACAAATTCACGAACAAATTAGTTAACATCCTGAAAAAAGTTATACGTCCGACCACCTGTATGGCAGTGAAAGGGAAATTGGCTCTGTTGGCGCTTTTAACACAAATCCCAGGGATTTACGTATTATTCTGCATTCTAATGAGACCAGTGTTTCCCTCAGCATTATTGGAAAGCGCGTTAATTTTGAAATTTTTGTGCGGTTTATTCGTGTAAATTGCATTATTTCACAACAAAATCACGTTATTCGACGAGCAAAGCGTGGTAAATAGCGCGCTTGGCGGAAAACACTGAATGAGACCCTAGCTGAAATTCGTCCTAAATAATTCCGATCATTTAATTCGCATTAAGATTCATAATATCAATATTGGCCAATTATCTGTCAATCAAACAATCTGACAGCTGTCACAAGTGACGATCACGTCTGGTGCCTCCACAGTCTACACGTGTTGTCCTTGCTCCCAGTGATCACCATATCTCCCTCGTAGTTGAAAGCGCAGCTGAAAATATCGTCCGTATGTCCCTCCAGCGTTTGCAGACACAGTCCAGAGTTCACATCCCACAGCTTGGCTGTCTTATCGCTACTGGCGGTCAGTACCCGTGTACCCTGGGGGCTGAACACGGCCTTCGACACCTCCCCATCATGTCCGTCCAGCATGTGCAGCGGCTCACGGGTCCTGGTGTCGTACAGATAAGCGGAACTGTCTGATGACGCTGTCACCAGTTTAGCTCCCGCCCAATCGAACGCCACGTCCAGCACTTCATCCACGTGGTGTGTGAAGTTGAACACTACCTTGCCACTCCTCACATCCCAAAGTTTGCACGTCTTGTCGAGGGACCCAGACGCGATCACGTCCCCTTTGAAGCTGAACTGGGCGCTCGATATCTCCTCAGTGTGCTCGTCCAACCCCATCAGCTTCTTCCCCGTCTGTGTGTCCCAGATGCTAATGGTGTGGTCGAAGGACCCGGTCAACAGCTGAGTTCCGTCCGTGTTAAAGGACAGCGTGATTATTTCCCCTGTGTGCCCGATCAGGGTGCAGAGTTCAGACCCGATTCCCACGTCCCACAGCTTGGCTGTGGTGTCCATACTTCCGGTGGCAGCGGTGTTACTGGAGGGGTGGAACCCGACAGAGACCACTTCCCCCGTGTGTCCTTTCAGTGTGAACAGACACTTCCCGCTTTCTGCGTTCCAAAGCTTACACGTTTTGTCAAAAGAGCCAGTCGCTATTTTGTCCCCGTACGGGTTGTTGAAAGCGATTGCATACACGACGTTGCCGTGTCCTTCTAGAGTGTGTTTCTCCTCTCCACTGCTCGTGTCCCACACTTTGCAAGTCCTATCGTAGCTGCCAGTAATGAACTGAGAGCCAGACTTGTTGAAAGCTATGTTCGTTAGCGGCAAAAGGTGCGCTTTCATTATTTTGAAGAGAGAGAACTTCTTGTGATAGGGTTGAAGTTTGGATTGTAATCTGCAAATGAGTGTTCTCACTTGCTCCATTCTATGCGGCGGTATCAGAGGTTCTCTGGCTGCTATCTCTCCGAGGACGATGTCGATATTCGTGTCTGTTTGTAGCTGGAGGAGGTCGATGCATTTGGTCTTTACGGCTCCTGCCTGTTCATATTCTAGGAGGATGCCTGGAGGGTAGTATCGCAGCAGGAATCTCTTGAGTTTCATTCTACCTTTGCGAAATTAGTTTTAAGAAATCATTAATCACATCGATTACACGTTTTAAAATAAGGAACCTTATCATCAAGTTGAGGCTCTTAATATTCTCTCTCTTAGCCTCAAAGTTCTTTATCGGTTCCTTATACTGTACTGTATTTCATCTTATACGCACACATTTATTGATATACGAAATACGTAGTTAATTCCTAAATTCAACTAGTGGACACTTCGTGTCCGCAGAATGTATTTCTGAATTTCAGCCTGGGTGGTCCCTTAATGATTCCTTAATTGTTGGTCAGATTCATAGGCGGCAAGTTTTGGAAAATAGAATAAAACCTGGGGGGGGTCTGGGGGGCAAGCCCCCCAGAAATTTTTTAAATCTTAGATGCTCAAATATCGATATACAGCTATTGTTGTTACCTGGGGAAAAGAAAATCTCGGACTATAGTGGAAGAAAAATTTAATTGGGATATATGCCCAGCACCACGGCCCCCCACAAGCTCCAAACCTGGGGGGGGCGGCCCCCCCAGGTACCCACACTTGGCGCCTATGGTCAGATTTCAGGCTGGAGTTCCTTATAAACAACACAACGTGTATTCTAGTGTATTTGTCCTCGTCAACATAACTGCACGGGCACTTCTGAAACATCATTTTAACATGCACGTTCTATAATACGATATGTCTATGTATGAAAAGTTGCAAATGAGCCAAACTTTCTAGGTTTGAACAATGTCATGTGATTTACCTCAACAAGCTTAGTAATGACTTCAAGAAATTAAATCAAAGTGAGCCAACCTGAGTTTATAATAGATCTTACAAGTATTAATTATATAATATGATATGTGATATTACCCTTTGAAGTTGAATGTGAGCAAGGTTACGAGGTGTTTTCAAGGTGACCTCACTTCTAGCTGCTGAGTTGTAGTAGCTTCCCAGTTTCCACGCAGCTGACTGAAATGCTGAAATTTGTAAAACTAATTACAGTACTTGATTCGGAAAAGAGTACATGATTATATCATTTTGTCAACAGTTGTGTTCAAACTTTAGATCGGATTGAGTTTTAAAATCATATTTTTGGGACAGTTTTCCCTGAGTTCGTCACTCATTATATGAAGATTAATTTCTAAATTATTATATTTTTGATTTTGGTTTAGCCAATTTAATCCCTCTTTAGGCTCGTTTTGGACCGACCACCCGCTGTAAAATCCCACAGCCCACAATTCCCAAATATCCCACGCGGTCCGCACCCTAGGTTATATCACATCTATTCCAGTGCTCTGTGCTGTCTCTCAATCTATCGTGGGAGGCCCACACATATGAATAACCAACTCATGAGAACAAATAAGATTCAAATATTTGTTCCAATTAGTGGCGTTCCTTTATACTACTCGACAATAAATTCAAACGTTACTATTTTAATTTAAAATTAATTTTCCAGAAGGTTTTATATTAAAATTCCTCGTTGGAAGTCAGCAAATTTGAATACCAATATTAAATCGAATTTTTGCATATACTATCATCAGGTTGTAGCGTTCTACAAGTCTGTGCTCCACTTTATCTGAATAAGAACTAATAATACTAAAATTTCCCATAAAATTACGTTAAACCACGAGATGTGTTCATAGCCATCGTAGATGTCTCAGAAACTTAATTATTACAAAGCATTAGTATTTACATGCACAGACGAATCAGTGCCAGGTAGCAATGTGCTGGCTCTACTCTACAGTGAGTATAAATACAACGCACTTTATAGAATTATAATACAATTGAACACAAAAAGAACTAAAAATGGCATCAACTACAACTTGCTTTTTCATTATTCTTGTCCTGCTCCAAGCTCAGCTCATTTTCGGGCAGCTGTACGCCACCGAAATAGGAATAGCTTACATCTTCAATCTATTCATGATTTGCAGCGTTTTCCCATTTTCAATCCTCACTTTGGGATACGTCCAACTCCTCAACGTTGTACACAAATACTACACATAAATGGTTGACGGTGGCTGAAGAAATGTTTCTAACATTACCTGAGTGAATTCAGCATTGAGACTAAGAAGTCTCCATTGAGAGCGACTACCAACAGTCCCCCCCTATATCCTGTTCACTTCTTATTATGTATTAGTTCATTCAATTTATTTTGAACACTTATTGATTTGAGAGATTATTAAAACGAATATAAAATATAATACAATTCCAATAACTTATTTTAATGGGGAATTATTTATTGGGAATACTGCAGTTGGGTTCGCCGAGTTCGGGCTCAAATCGAGTGAGCTGTCGAGGCGGTGGAATTGCTGTACTCTGCATCCATGCACCAAAAGCAGAAAAATTTTCATATTTCCTAGTTATAACTTGTAAGTAATTTTTTAATCGAGATTTTGAGGTTACATGTCAAAATAATTAAGTCGGGTTTGGGTTCGAATGCGGATTCAGATTCGACAGGTCGGGCTCTGAGAACCGTACCCGATCCCAACTCTGGGCAGGTATAGCAGTGATAATGCTCTAGCATTAGCTTAAACACCTAGCAGGAACCATTCCTTAGAATTTGATAAATTTCCTGGCAAAAGTCAGTATATACGTAGAGCGGAATTTGTCCATAGATAGATAGATGAACTATGCAAAGTACGTAGTATGTTAAATGTTGAGAAGGTAGCCAGTTCGTCTACAAATTAATTCTCAAATGCTAAATTACTCGATTTCCTTCTCTCTTCTCATCACTTCACACATGGCCTCCAAATTTCAAATGGTATGTATCAGATTCATTGTGGCATGGCATCTGATATCCCTCCTGATGAAAACAAAACGTGTCATGTGTAATTCAAAATGCGAACTAACCGAAACATTCTTTTCATTTATTTATTGCTAATTGTATAAATGTATTCATTCGTCATTCTAGTCAGGAAGACTAAACAGACAGATGGCCAGCTTATTACACGTAGACATTATACATCATTGTAAAGTTATGTCTCGATACTTTTAAAACATTTGATGTTATAGTATATCTTACAATCAGGAAAAGTTAGTTCCTCCCATCCATCTAAAATTTCTTTATTTGGAGTTAATATTCAATATAGGTGTCTTAATAATCAAATTCCTAAAAAAAATGCATTTCGTAAGATAATGAAGCCTCAAAGATGTTCCAAATATTACGTAGATACTGAACTATTTCTAAAATTACTATATCGGGACAATTTCTTTATCTCTACTATAATAATAAGGATTTAAATAGGATTTCCAGCTATCGCATTAATTTACGTATTTAATACAGATATAATTACCAGAATACACTTGGGCTAAGGTTTCTCTCTGTTCCATCTTGTTTTCTGCTTAGATAAGGGTAACATACGATCGTTAGTCGTTGGTTAGGATTTATTCAGACTAGTAGACGTTCGAAACATCGGTGCTTTAATTTCAAATGGACAAATTCTGATATTTCACAGGATTGTCAACTCGTCGCGGGGTATGCTAAGCTAAAGCTACGAATTAGATCGAGTGAATGTGAGAGAACGACTTTTAGTACAGACCTAAAAGTCGTTAGTATTTTTATTAATTAATATATATTTGTGAACTCGACTATGCAATTTCTCAAAGAAGGAATATTACGTCTCACATTGTAATGATATCCTTCTGTTGTTTTCAAGGTTCAGAAGTATCAGTAAGTCAGTTACTGCTAACGTTTTTATGACAAAACAAACAATAACCATTGTGTTTATCGGAAAAAAAGATTGTTTTGCTGATATGTATCTACGCGTCGACGTGGGAACACAGTAGTGTAGTATTGTCATTGTCAATTTGTGAATTCAGCAGTAAAAGGTCTAGAACTATTGTCTTATCGTCCCGATGAGAACTCCGTAATCTAAGTAGCCTCGAAATAGACATAATCATTGTTTGTCTGCGAGCAAATGCATAATGTGTATACTGTGTACAAATATACCCCGCACTTGTATGTAGGACTTGTATGCAGGTCATCGCTAAATTTTAATTTTGGGCTACTGGTCTAGTGTAGTTAGTAATCATTCGAAAATATATCATTTCTAAAACTTGAGAATATTTTATTTTTGCTCCACCTGACAATTGAACTGGAACTAAAACAATTATGAATCTATAATTATTCACATGTCCTTGTGTTCGGTGAGGATTGCAGAATTGTATGGTTGAATTTATTTGTGCTTGATCAAATATCATTCACAGAGAATGATATTCCAGGAGTCAGAAGTATTATCAGCTGGACACTATGGCAAAGTTCATAATGCGGCTTTGACTCAAATGCATTTATTAATCTAAACCAATTAAATTCATGTTTGCATATATCTATGAAAAACACTTGAAGTGTGAATTTTTTATTATCGGAGTTCAAAGAAATTAACGAGCGTTAACCATAAATAAGACGTATTAATGTGTTATCTGTCCTCAGAGTTTAACCTATGCTCGTTGTAATTTATAGAATATTTGATTTGAATCTTTTAAAATTGTTTGGATCCTTGTATAACGCGCGCCAACTGAGTTTATATTATTTGTATATAGATAGATTTAAAAATTAAATTGGGATATTTTTGAAATATTTTTTGACATAAATATACGAAAACTTTATTTTGTGAGACGAGATGATTAAGTCAGTTGCGCAAAAGCACACCATTGGAAGATCAATAATTATTAAAAATATCGTAAACCAACCAAGTAACCAACGTCTCAAAAAAAACTGATTACGAACAAAATTAACTAATTCAAATTTACAGGTTTGCAAGTTAAACACGAAATTATAAAAATTACTTAGCTGTGAATTGCTCAAGAAGTTCTTATCCATAATAAGATGAAGTAAACATTTGCAAAAAAAATCCGAAGCAGTTCTTAAATATTCACCTCCAAATATCGTCTTCGGTAAATTCAAGATTGACCAAAAACATTTGTCAAATAAAAATATAAATTTAATGATATTTCAGGAAAATCCAGGAAATTTATCTGGTTGGCGGTACATTTTGAGTTTCAATCTGACATTGCACTACAGATTTAAATTTGTCAGTGGTTTAAAAATGTAGTCAAATATGTCTAGCAGGAAAGGGAATGTTAGGCAGCCTACATAGGCGAATGAAGCAGTTTTCCACAAAACTGCAATAACATCTAGTTCTGACTACATAAACAATGCTGATGAATTCGACACCGTATCGCGGAGAAAACAAGAGCTCATATTTATTTTGTCTTTTGGTGGAGCGTACGTAGTTCATCTCTATGCAGTTTTAACAGCGCAGCACATAACCTAACGTGTGTGGGTTGAAGAGTTGAATTGTAAGCTAATTAAAGTTCTGGTTTAATTGCAACTCTGTACGCGTGGAATAATGACTCACGGAACGATTCTGAACCATGCTATAACTGCTTGTTAACATTATTAGAGTTTAATATCCTGAATAGTAGATAATCAGATCCTGATTTTACGTCAATTTCCATACCATTCAGAGATAAATAGAGATTCAAATTAATGCATTATTTCGATTATTTTCCGTTTAGTCGGTGAAAGAAAGTGTTTAGAATAAATTATTCTAAAACAATGAATTGCGTGTTTGTGATGTCTTTAACAGATCTAGCTAATCTCGATCAGATTAGATTATACCTACGTATTCAGTGATTGAATACTACATGGTATCAGTTAAATGTGTTAAATGTGTCGATGACATCATTCTAACGCTACCCATAGATATGAAGTTGTTGTGGAGAAGTTGCTGCAGTTCTGTCAGCTGGCTCATGAGAACTTATCAGAAGCTCGTGATGAGACTGTATTCGTGAATTACCCGCGTGGTATTGGCGAGAGCGCTCGATTGGGTGGCACTGTACTCGGTAACCCCAGACCCCCAGCGCCCCTGGCGAACCATGGCAAACTCTCAAACATCACTTTAGCTCAGGAGGCGCAGGAGACCGTAGCCGCCGTACGCAAGATGATCTCTCAAGACAATATTCTACCCAAGGGGTGGGATGAGGCATTCACAGAGGACGGACTCAAGTAAGTCTAGATACTTGCACAGAATTATTTACTTATTTGACGTCCGTCTTTCAAACGTAATATTATAATGGATTATATAATGGAATTCTAATAGAACGGTGGTGTTCACTCTATTGTGAATATTCATTGCAAAACTTGCTATCTAAGTAGGACACCTTCCTACGCATGATGTTGGGTCATGGTAATAGTTATTAGTAAGTAATTTCTACAGAAATCGATTGCTTTAAGAACTAATCCTAGTAAGTAGAATGTGATTTGCATGATAAATATATAAGGAATCTATTAATCACGATATCAAGAAAAAATGAAATCTTTCTAAATTTGTGGTAGAAAATCTATCATGTTACAATTCTGCCTAGAAAACAATGACAAAGTGTTCTACAGTAATAACAAGACTGATTGGTATAGATTTACTTTATCACTCTACTTTCGTAGAACAAAAACATCTTACAGAATATTAAAATGATTATTCTATTATTATCGAGTCACGGACGTAGTAGAAGCAAAGCATTAATCTTGTTTACTTCGTTTGAAAGTTCTATCTTTTCACTTGCAAATGTTTGTAGGTTCTACATCAACTACGAGCTTCAAACAACCACCTGGTTACACCCGATCACCAAAACTGGACATTCCAAATTCCATAGACAGGGACCGATCTCTTCCCCCTTCACTCAACCCCCGAAATTATAACCAATCACTTTATTAGACTCAACCATTACGCAGTATCACTTTGATTTCAAAATGTAATGATAATATATTTTATTTATTTTCTAATGATAATTTTTCTCTGTATCCAATTTTCGAGTTTCGAGTATGGGAGGAATGCCTACCTAGCAAACGTGTAGTTTTTATCGCATGCTAATATCAATATTGTAACAGGTGGCTTTTATTCCCAATTCATTTTCAGAAAGTACATGATTCTCTAAATTATTCATTTCTACGTATTCCAAGTATTTCTAAAGTCATATGATAGAGTGGAATTGGGTAACTTGTAATTTCCATTAATTAAATTGAGACACTTGCAATTGATTAAATTTGGTAGGTTTGCAATTGATGGAATTGATTGGGCTGACTGATTCAGGCCAAATAATATGCAAAACTGGAAAAAGGAAGTGAATAACAACAAGGTAGACATACGAGTTGGTTAAAATATTCGGCACCAAAAACCCCAATAATCTCCCTTGGTTCCTAACAACTGCATCCAACAGACCCCTATTCTTTATTTCACAAAATAACATCATTCTCCTCTAGATCCAAATTCAGTTGATCTCTTACAAACTTAGTTGATCAATTGCGACGTCCTCATTAATTAAACATTTCGCAACCTTAGGCTAATTTGTGTGTTGAGTGTAGTCGCTTTTGAAGATCGTATTTAATACACTACGCACATACGTAAGATATATTTCTTTCGTGGAAGTAACCAATTCAGATCAACATTTCGAGGTTAGAAAGCTTTTAACATTACATTATATGAGATAAATATGTAATAAATTCACGCGTTTAAAATAATTAATATCGACACGAGTGCAGTTCTATTACAGGATTGAGCATGTGCGAGAGGTAGGGGGTGTACTCTTCAGGGAATTCTGGTCCAACTCCTGAGGCGGGATAGATACTTCCGAGGAGGATGGAGGTCCCTTCCCACTGATTGTGAGTTCCGTGGGATTCTCAGCTAAAGGAGACATTTCATCGCCACGGAAAGAGTGTGTTATTTTAGGTCGGGTTCTTCTCAGTTTAGGTCTAGTTTGCTTCTTTGTCGGTTCAAGAGGAGGATCGGCTGCTGGCAAGAGAGTATCCTCTGGGACCGGAGAGGAGGATGCCGGTGTAGTTAGGCTCTCTTCGGGCGGTGAAGTGTCCATCTTGTTGACAAGTGACCGGTTCGTAGGCGTATCGGAAGCGAGCTTAGTCTCATCACAGCTCAACTCTGACAAGTCCGATATTGAGACCAGAGAATGGGTCTCAAACTCATTGCTTTGGATCGCTTGCCTCTCACTGCTATCGAGCAGCTCCTCACTGGCCTCACACACCAAGCTAGTATTGAGCATCGGACCATTCTCCGCTATACTCCCCTCCATCTCCCCCACTACCTCCAGGGATGAAGAGTATTTGCTCCAAACGCGCTGTAGTCGCGTTCCCACAATCTCCACTCCGTTCTCATCGTACAACTTCTCCAGAAGCAGAGACGCTTCTCTATAGCGCCCCTCAGCGTCCGCTCTCCTCCTCTGTTTAACCAGGACATCTCCCAGCTCCTCCAACGCCTCAGTCATGACTAACTCCGCACCCTCGCACTCACTGCACAATCGCACCGCTCTCTCAAGGTACTCCAGCGTTTCCCTATACAGCCCTACCTCACTGCTCTCCCGCGCTATGCTGATCAACACCTCACTGGCCTCTACTGGGGACTCCACTAACAACTCACACTCCTCACTCGCATCCCTCATTGACTTCTCCCAGCTGGCGCGCTCTCCCATCCATCTCAACAGCTGCCCCCTTCTGACCAAGCCCCTCGCCCGGTCCCCTCCACACCTACTGGCGGCTATGACGTGCTCCAGACAGAGTGCGGCGTCAGGGTACGCGCGCTGCTCGGAGTAGAGGTCGGCGAGACGGTTGTACAGCCGCCGCTGGTCGCTCGGCTGGTCTGTTAGACTCAGACAGATGAAGTGCGACTGCTCCATTACCTCTGAAAGGCGAGAGGTGCTATTAGTCGCGGAGTAGACTGTTGCTAGATCGCAGAGGGATTCAGCTTCCAGCACAGGTAGCTGGCACTTCTTGAAGAGTAGAGACGCAGTGTTCAGACTGAGGCCTGCTTGTGTGTGTTTGTTCTGTCTGCAGAGTAGCTTGCCGAGTCTGTGCCACGTGACTGCTTCGTGTCGAGTGAGCTGCTGCTCTCTGTACACCTGAATAGCTTTCTCCAGGTAGCCCTGTGTTAGCTGTGGCATCCTACACTTCTCTGCAGCCACCGACGCATTGAGGTATGAATGCAGCAGTGCATCTCTACTCAGATCCCAGACCCCTTGGAAACTTCTATCGCTTGGGTCAGAGGCAGAGTTAAATGCAAGGCGTGCGTTCACCTGTTCGAATATGTCCAAACTCTCTCTGAACTCCTCGCTGTACAATAGCGACATTGCCCTGTGAATCAAAAGACAATTGCTGGCTAGCGTCTTAATGTTAGGCGCCAGAGTGATTGAAGTAGTCTTCAGTGCTTCCACACAATTCTTAGCTATTTCACTCGCTTCATGGAAATTCGCGTCTTTCATTAGACATTGCACACGCAGGATGTCTGCTTCTAATTCATCCCAGTTCATTAGATAATTGTTTTCCTTGTATAGAGATGATTTATCACTTGAAGCTAGACTTCTGGAATTTTCTAGTAATCTAATTTGTGTTTATCTGATCAAATAAATAATGATTTGTTGTGATAGAAATGCTAATAATATTATCTGCCAACAAATCTTGAAAGTAATCACAATGTCCGATATTTCCCTATCGATGCCAACGTGGGCGACAGATTAGATTTTGCGTATATCATTTTCGCTCAGCATCATCGTTCAGACCATCTTGCCTAATTATAATTGTGTAAGTATGAAGAAACGATCACATCTACAAGTTGATCAATGTCTAGAGATAATAATTTAATGTTGATAGATTCGTAAGACAAATTGGAGCTTGAAATTATGAAAGTATCCACCACTAGATGGAGAAATGGTTGATCTGGACATTTTCTATTATTCGTGGCATAAAAAAGCTACGTACAAGTCTACCAACATATCCCGTCAAATTTGAAGTCCTACTATAAACATGTCGGACCGATACGCCTGAGAATATTATATAAACTTGAATATTAGTGTTAACGAATGGCAGAAGAATATTGGACGGTGTCTGAGGGCCTGGCAGTGCGGAATGGCAACAAATGCAGGGAATGCAAACAGTACATAATGATAAACGAACCGATTGCGATAAGAGATGGAAGGAAGATCCGTCTGTTTTATCACAAAAATTGCTACAGCGGCTCCCCCGACCCCAGGACCCAGCCTAGAGGCAGCTACACACAAAAGTTCAGCTCAGTGCTCTCCCCCTCTGCGCCTAAAGAAAAAGGCCACGGGAAGTGGTCCTGTAACAGCTACGGGTATAATCCGGACTATCAAGTATTGAACAAAGTCAGAACTAACACTGAAACTCAGAAAACACTAAAGAATTCGAAAGAGAAAGTAAAATTGTGATCGCAATGGCGAAACTTAATTCTGATGGCTAGACCACAACAACCGATTTTGAATCCTGTTTCAATATTATAATATTTTAAAATGATCCTAATACTTTCAAGTGATGTTTCTCAAATACTTTCATGTTAAATTAAACGAATCTTTGGTAATTCAGTTGCAATTGCACTTTCAATTCGAGAAAATTCTTTATAAATTAAATTGAAAGAAAGATAATAGTATATAGTCTAAACAAATTAATGGAAATCGTAATGAAAATTTTCGGTTTAAAACTCCCAACCCATTTGTCTGTACACCCCCTTGAGGTCTCGCAGTTGGACGGGAGGCAAGTACTCCTTCAAGAAGGTCCGCTTCCACCAGTGACCAGCAGCAGCCTCACGACTGCCTAGGCGCGTGAACTCGTACGAGTAGTGCAGTGCGCGGACGAACTTTGGTTTTCCTTTTAGGGGCGGAGATGAAGCGAGGAGGTTGAGGGTGGTCGCGTCATTGCTGAGTAGCTTGCCGATTAGATGCACGAACCATGGATTAGACTGGTAGTTCTGAAAAGCAGCGAACCACATCAACCAGTCAAGTCTGTAGTGGTACGGAGATATTGTGCAGGGCTGTGTCGAGGTGTTTCCTGGCTTGCAATTAAACTCATACTCGTGCCATACAGCGTTGGAGTCCGTCGGTGAACTGTGCCAAGTGGCTTCTATCACTATTTCCGTTCTCTGTTTGGTGATCGAACCAAACGCGCCGTAAGTATTAACTAAGCTGAATGCATCGAATCGAGTGTTCATGATTTGACGCGACGATATCAGATTCTGGACAATTGGGATTGAAAGATAAGCTATGCCAGCCCCGACTAGCGAGTTGATCAGAATTCTAAAGTTCTTAGCCGTGAAATACGTAGCTCCCTCTTCACTCGTATCGGCGTCTATGATCTGTTTTACTCGCTCCTTCTTGGCACTAGAGAATAGCCAGCTAAACCATCCGTCATTCAGACAGAAAATGGAAGGGAGTATCGTGAGCCAGTTGAGGAAGCTGAGATTACCACTGACAATGATAAAAAACATGAACACTATCTGCAGAATCCCGCCTAGAGCCGGTAGGGGATTGGGCAGCAACAAGAACCAGGGCACAACCAACTCTACGAAGTGGTTGCCCAGCGTCTCTGCCTTGTGCACCATCTCTGGAGACTGGTGCAGGTAGTAGCTCAGTGGGTTAGGGACGGGTTGCGTCTCGTAGTGGTAGTTCATACAGGTCAGGTCGCGCCAGCACTGATCCCCTCGGATCTTGATCAACCCCGCCCCGATCATGATGCGGAATATGAGCCAGCGGTAGCCAAGCACAGCCGTGAGGGAGGGGGGCGTGCCAGGAGGGAGCTGGCTGAGAATGAGAAAGGGACAGAGAAAGACCGCCAGGAATCCCGTCTCGAGCAGCTGGGACTCCCACCCGAAGGAGTACCAGGTCTGTCCGACGTTGACGATGGAGTGGTAGAGCAGCCACAGCGAGAGCAGGAGTGGCATGTTCGCAGCTCCGAGGATCAGCACGAGGACGGACAGCACCAGGCCTGTCCACGCCGCAGCGTCCAACCAGAAGTCTACCTGGTCCCCTCCTACGAACCAGAAGAGGGTGGGGACAAGGGGGAACAGAGACCACGCGGACTCATTCACACCTAGATGCTGTCTCACATGGCTCAGGTAGAGGGAGGTTGGGAGAAGCCCTTTCGATCCCAGCAATCCGGGGTTCTGCTGGAGTGCGATCAAGAAAGCGACTGTGTAAATGAAGGCTAGCGAGCGCAGAAATACGATTCGGGTTAGCCAGTGCTGATGCCGCGGGTAGAATGTATCAGAAATCGCAGAAAACATTTAGCTCTATTACAAGTATAGCACTGATATTGTTGTCAACCTTTCTAATGACAGCATTATAACATTCCTTGAATTAACAATCAAATGAAGAAATAATTGATGTGAAAGTGAGTACAAGTCTCTATTTGGTACTTTGTAATAATAACCAAGGATAACTGGAGGCTGTGAGACTAATTTCAATCGAATTTTGGCCACGGGCTTAAAGCTATAATCATATTTTTCGCCTCTGTGATGGCAGCCTTGGCTTCCCAGGTCCTGGCGTTCATCAATTGGTTTATGAGGCTATCCCAGACACTCGAGTACTGACGGCAGACACTCTTGATGGGTTTCACGAGTCTGAACTTATCAGTTGTCCTTGGTTCGTTCACTAACCGCGGATACTCGTACGCCAGGATGCAATAGAGAGTTGCAGCTGCCCCGAAGGAGTCAGAGTTGTGGAGGTACGTCTTGCCCTCCTTCATGCAGGGGAGCTCAAAGGTGTCTGTGCCCGAGGATCCAGCGAATTGGACGTTCTTAGGAAAGAGGGACAGATCAATCGAACTCCCAAAATCGATGAGATGTAGAAGGGAGCCCGCTGGGTCTTTGCTGTCAGAAGTGATCGGTTTGGATGAGCGCAACAAGAAATTGTCCGGTTTAATGTCGTTGTGTATAATCCCAATAGAGTGCAAGACTTCTATCAGGTAGAGGACATCCAACGCGAGGCGAATGGCCACCAACTCCACCTTTCTTTCCTTCTGCTTCATCGTGTTGATTAGGTCGAGGAGAGTTCCGTGCTGGAAGTACTCCGATATGAGGATGGTGGCGTTCCTGTACATGATGCACGAGTATGGTTGGTAGAAGGAGCCACAGAGGTTTCCGAGTCGCTGTTTGCAGAGCTCGGACTGTATCTTATCTGCGATGAGGAATTCCAGACAGGACGGGTGCTTCATTATCACTTTGAGCACAGGCACCGCTTCTGGAGACATCGACTGCGCTTCTGAGTTGAGTGGCTTGCCGAGGTAGACGTTGGCGAACCCTCCCGTCCCGATCTGTTCCAGGATCTTGAAGTGGATGCTTCTGAACTCGGCGGTCCTCTTGAGCCCGACATGAGGAGCGGGCTGATCGCTGAAGTCCAGGAGGCGTCCGTACTGCTTGCGGTCTCCGTACTCGCTGACCATCCTGCGCACGGAGCTCATGTCGAATGGGTTGATCAGCGGCGCCCCCTCCTCTAGGCTCCCTGACTTGCTGGAGCCAGTCAGGTCCGAACTCGCCTCGTTAATCGGACTTAATCGGACCACTTTTCCACCTGTGACTTCTGGCACGGAGGCCTGTGTCTCCTGTGCCACCTGCGAAGACGGGTCCGCAGACTGGGACCCCGCCTTGAAGAGGAGGGGGTCACCCGCCATCTGGATCTGGGTGATGTCGTCGTCCAGATCCAGACTGGGCGGGACCTTGTGGGAACCCATCGGGGTGGAGGTCGGTCGTTGGGAGAGAGAAGAGTCGATGGAACCTTCCAAACCCTGTCCAGCCCTCTTGTATGGAGTGGAGTATTTGAGGAGGGTGTGGGAGGGAGGGGGCATGAGAGAAGCGTCCAGCTGTCTGTTGGAGACCAAGGACGAATCGTCGGTGTGGAATTTGAAGCTCAGCTCTTTCTGAACTCGGAGAGTCTCCGGCGGGTGGTACTCCTCCTTCTCGCTGGGGAGCGTGGTAGCGAACAGCTCCAGGATCTCCGCGTCCGCCCGCCGAGACCTGATCGTCATGCTCGTGTCCTCTCTGCCAGGATTCTCAGGGAGGTTCTCAGGGAGGAAGTGTGAAGTGGTTCTGATCGGTTCAACCAGCTGATTGGAGAGTGCAGGAATGGAAGAGTTAGCAATTTCACTTTGATTGGAGTTTGGGTTCGGAGCTTGAAAGCGGGGAATTGCAGCTGTGTACTCCCGCCTACTATCTGTCACCGGCGTCAAGGTCTCCCTACCGATACCTGTGGAAGGAGTCAGAATAATTCTCTCACTTCCTGAGGAGAACTTCTGAAAACTTTCCGACGAACTTGCAGGGAAGTTCCTCCTGATGGAACCTGGTGTGATGACTCTCTGTCTCGCGGCGAGCAGCTGGGATTCTCTGGACTGGTCGAGCAGTTTCTCCTCGAAGGAGCGGGAGCGGGACAAGATGCTGGAGTTGTGGAGGAACTTGTCCGCTCTTGGGTCGTGGTTAGTTTGGGGGAGGAGAGGAGCTGTGAGGAGAGGAGTGCTGTGCTGACGTAGTCCTGTCTGTCTGGGACGACCGTCCGCAGCCACGATGTGGACCTCCTCGCGTTTCTTCACACTAGAATCAAAGTTCGAATCTCCTGCTGTGCGAATAGCACTAGTGAAGAGGTCCGCCGTGGTGTCTGCGGGACAGGAAGGACTAGTCTGAGGAGACTTCTTCACACCTCTGTGTCTCGCGGCGGGACCTGTCACTCCTCTCTGGGGAGGAGACTCGTTCTCCCTGTCCAGCTGTCCCGGAGTAATTCTCATCTGCTGCATCCGGAGAAGTTTTTCCGTTCCTCGATCCATGCATGTCAACTCCATGTCCTGGCCTGATTCGTCCTTCAACTCGCCCCACTCCCTCGAAGCTCTCAGCTCTTCGAAGGAAATATCCTGTCCCCCGACGGGGTAGACCTCCCAGTAGGGGTAGCACAGCTTCTCGCGAGGCTGTGGCACCCTCTCAGAAGGACGGGGGTCCAGAAAGATCAGGGGTTTGGGGCTTGTGACTATTTTTCTCTCTTTCAGGAAGAAATTCGGGACTTTAGTGTTGGTGGAGGAGGATGCAGCTGTGACGGGTTCGCGATAAACGTTGAAATCCGACGTGCCAGCTGGGTGTCTCGCAGTGTCGGAGGGGAGTTGAGTATGTATCCACTTATTGGGGTACTTGGCGCTCTCCTGACCCAGATTCTCTCGTGCAGCCTCGCCACCCGCCTGAAACTGCCGCTCCTGTGGCGGGCGTACCGGTGCGGGGGGTCGGTAGCTTCCGATGCGCTCAAACAACACCTTCCCGTGGTGAGTAGAGACACCCCCCGACACTTCCTTCTGAGATTCCCTCGACTCACGCGTAACGCTCGCGACTCGCTCCCTCAGCTGGGTCAGCCGCTGTGTCAGACGTTTCAAGGGTTGCGCCTGCAGCCGAATTCCCTCGTCGAGGATTGCCTCCGCCTGAATGAGGTCCCCCTGCGCCCCCACGCTCCGACTCCAGCCCTCGTAGAAGAGGGCCAGTGAGGTGCCGATCCCGCTGGACCGCATGTGCTCATAGATATCCTGTGGTTCCTTGAACGAGTCTGCGTATGCAAGCCAGATCTGAATGTAGCGAGGGTCGTTGGAATAGCGATCTGTCAATTGGTTTTTTTCAAAAAATTGTAAACACTTCCTCAGAATTTGTGAGAATTCACCCCCAAGAACGGGCGCCACTTCTTTGTACCATTTGATGTACTGCAGGTACGGGACTATCGGGTCGTCCAGCTCCAGGGCGGACTGAATCTTGAGGAGATGAAACTCCTTTTCGCTGGCTAACCGCGACATAGCATCTGAGTTCTCTGCCTGAAGAGACTGAGTAAGAGACGCCACATTATTCCTGCCTTCTCTCAGAGGCTGGATGTTCTCTTTACTTTCTTCCCAGGCCATCTGTCTGAGCTGAAGTGAATTTATAATCAAAAGTTGAGCATGCTCAATTCGTTAATATGAAGAATTACTTGAAGGGGGATGACGAATTTAATAAGATCAGCTGTAAATAATGAAAACAGAACAATAAATATTTTATTTAAACTTTAGTCACTAAGACAAATTCTAAATCTCTACTGTGCTGCAGATCTTGACACTTGCTCTTTTATTAAAGACGTTTCTTTTGATTTTGAGAGATGGAGACAAATATGTAGGGTAGGATCTGATAAATCTTCTCTCTTACTAAGTCTAGTTAATGAATTGACCATCATCAGCGGGGACTTCAGGTCAGTGGTGTATTTGCTTCCGCTCCCCAAGAACCTTGGATTATATTGTATCCGCCAGCATACGCGATAACATCACGTACGGGAGAGCATGGGAAAACGCGGAGACGATCAGCCTTTCCCGGTCCTAGAGGAAGTCGAATTGGTAGAGAAGGTTAGGAGGCTTGAAGGAACTCAGTTCTGAATATCAGAGGGTATCAATTTCAGTGTTGGCGAAAAACACTACTCTGCGTAGCAAGAATAATTCTGAAGCAGAGCAGAACTCTTGTGTTGGATGAGAGCACTTCTTGCCTAGATACAATCACTGAGAGCAAATACAGCGTCTCTTGGTATCGGTTGTGAGAGTAGCTCATCGTATGCAAACTGTGCAGGAATATGGTTGGATTGCAGTGAAGAATGACAAACTGTTGAGTGCTACTCTCTGCAAATTAGTTGGAAGAGTCAATAGAAGGAAATCCAAGTCTCCTAGTCAAGTATTTTTAGAGCATAAGATTACTCCAATATTCTAGCACATTGCAGCTAATCTTTCCTCACGAAAAAAGTGATTGCATTACTACACGTACGTACCTTTTTCGAAAACAGTGTGGTTCGACTATCCGCAATATCTCGAATAGTAATCACATCTATTAGCAACTTCTTATGTCCTACGAGTATGGTTGCTATGGTGATACAATATCTACGCATGGTAGTACCAAGTTATTGTCTCACTCATAATTAGTTTGTAATTTGAACGTCTCGTAACCTCCTAATTAAATAATACCGATTTGGATTCAAGTTGGTGATAATTCCCGGAATGTGGAAGCACACTTTTCCTCAGATCCAGCCATGAGCCACAAATCCAATTGAATTGGTTCTTGAATAGAAATTTAGAAATCTTTACTCAAACTTTCTACGAAAACAGTAAAACTTTTTAAATAATCGGAAGTTCAATTTCGTATTTTGGTATTTATGATATTAGAAATACTTGGATTAAAAATAAGTTATTAAGAGATATGATTGATACTCCCTAACAGGACTGTGAAGGAATGTTATAAAACTGTACTTAGATAAAATCAAGTCATAACCGTAACAGCGCTGGGGGATATACGTTGGGTAGGATAGATGAGAGGAATTGTAAAGAAGCAGGGCTCTACTTCCAAAATTCTTGTCTCCGCCTCGCCTTCTCCAGGGTGTGGGAGGCTAGGGAGCTAGTGGTAGAGGCGACAGAAATCTGATCAGCGTCCATACGTAATCCAGGCTGCTTGTACTGGAACAGCTGACTCTGGAGACTTTCTGCGGGTGAGAGAGCGGTGTGTGGGAGGGGAGGGGGCGAGTAACTCGGGGTGCGGGGAGGAGATGGAGAGGTTTGGATTCTGTCAATGTCGATTGGAGGCACAGCTGTCCGGGCCCTCAGCGCCTCGAGGGGGACGGGGGACAGAGACTTGTGGTTCTCCACAGAGGCGCGCAATGAGTTACTAAGAGCTCTCTGCAGCTGAGAAGTGGGAGTCTCCAGTCTGTCCAGCTGGAAGGGTGTGGGTCTCATCGGGGCGGGGGCGGCGATTTGCAGTTTGGAGAGAGAGTTCTCGAGGCGTGGAATAGGAGCAGGGGGTGCCGATTGAGTAACAGAACGTGACGTCATCTGGGTTGCTGTGTCCCTTGTACAGTTGAGTGAGTGCTTCTCTTGTGGAAGAATGTCGGTTTGTAGCAGAGGGGGACCTGAATTTAGGAGAGGGGGACCTGAATTTAGGAGAGGGGGACCTGAATTTAGGAGAGGGGTATCTGAATTTAGGAGAGGGGTATCTGAATTTAGGAGAGGGGGTTCAGCGTGTAGAAGGGGAGGGTCGGGGCCTAGCAGCGGAGGTTCTGTACGCGCAGAAGGGAGGCGAGAGGTATCCGACACCTGCGAGGACCGACAAGAGAGCGGAAGTTCCAAGTTGGAGCTGCGTCCTCTGTCCCGGTAGACCCTGGCCCTCTCCCTCAGCTCTACCAGCATCTGGTACCAGGGACGTGTCGCGATCTCCTCTGTGGGGTCAGAGGGGGTGGGTGGGGGCGAGGAGAAGTTGGCCTGGTACTCGCTGCTCCAGCGACGGGGAGACCTCTGCAGGTAGCGGGAGGGACGGGGGTCGCGAGCGGGAGGGGTGGTGGGGCGGATATCAGCTGACAGGGTCTTCTTCGGGGCGCAAGAGACCGTGTTGACAGTTGTCGCCTTTTCTTGCGAGTGAGAGAGCCATGCCTGGAACTGGGCCTGGTACTCGGAGAGGGGGGGAGGCAGCAGTTGTTCCTTCTTGGCTCGCTTAGCCCCCTTCTTCCCATTCCTCGTAGCGCATCGCTTCAGTCGATCTTCAATCGTCTTACTCGGACTCGAGTGAACATCTCTCTTCCCCGCGACAGCCACTCTGCTTGGAATGTTCCCTTCCACCTCTCGGTACACTCTCCTCAGATCTACCACGGGGTGGGAGAGCCTATCTCCTACCTCCTCTCTCTCAGCTACCAGGGGAGAAACAGGTCTAACTTCGCCCCTCAACGGATCCGGATGAATCGGTCCTGCTTCTCGTGTCTCAATCGCCATGGGTCGTGACAGTCTGTCCTCTCCCACTTCCTCTCTCTCTGCTTCCGCAGGAGGAGGGACAGCCTCTGTCACAGTCAAAGGTCGATACTGTCGCTGGTACTCGGATGTGTAGCGGCTTCTTCCGTCCGCTTTCCTACGAAACCCCGCCCTCCATTTGTAGCCCTCATGGCCGGGGTTCGGGTCCAACAGCTCCGGGTACAAGGCAAACGGTGTCCGGGGTCCGGGTACTGAGGGTGGGGTGCTCGTCCTAACGGCCATCACCCACAAATTCAAAAGCTAATTAGTTAAAATAAGCTCAAAATTTGTAATTTCGTTGGTAGCATCCAGTATTCGCAAATTATAATAGTTGACAATATAGAATAGTCGAAATTATTAGAAGTGACAACTGCGCTAAGAATCGAATTATATTTATAATGAGATAGGCACTTTCCGAGAAAATATCTTACTCTTCTTAGTCCCCTCTCTCTTTTTCGGTTTCATTTTGACCACTTCTAAATACGGGAGTGGAAATTGCACCAATTTTATCTTGGGGATGAGGGGAGGTATAATCCTTCCCGGTACATCTTTCCAACCTGTCGTCCTCAACACCTCGCCAATCTTTCCCTTGTAAGCTAGCACCACATCCTCTTCTAGCGTGTGGAGGGTAGGTTTGTACGTTTTTTGCAGCACATCCTCCGCCTTCGTATCGTAAGCTCCGTCGACGTACGCCGGCCTATAGGCGTAGGCCCCCACCAGATTGGGGTCGCCTTCCCTAGGGTAGAGGATCACTTTTCCAGTGTTCTTACTAATGCGGACTCTGTTTCCCTCCGGAGTGACGCCAATACTGACACTAGTCGGCATTCCCTTGTTATCGGGCTCCATCAGCATCACTTCGTCGGTAAGAAAGGGTCTCTCTTGCCTCAGAAACCTCTCTTCATTCTCGCTGTCTCGAAAACCCTCAGTTTTAAGATTGAGACCTCGTACGTAGATCCAGTTGAGACTGCGGAACACAGCTAGAACCTTCCCAGACTTCCCCTTTTCTTGCCCCTTCAAAACCTCGACGAAATCCCCCGGGTAGATGGGGATCTCTATCTCCTTTATCTTTATTCTGGGAAACGTCATCCTAAACCTTCGATATTCAAGCCACTCGCGATAGCTCATGTTCATCCATCTCCTCAGCTTATCCATTCCAAAGGATGGCGCAATCTATGATTCTATGTGTAAGAATTTGTTAGCTGTAAGTTGTAGTTCAGTTCTCAAAACAAGTGAGTAGAATGTGATCAATCGTAATTATAAAGTGACTATTGGTGTAACAAGGACTATATAACACGGCCCGCATACTCCTCTTGGAGGAAGTCGGACCTGAGGAAGATCCTCGGGGTCTGCTCTATCTGCTCGGGGGAGAACTCAGTGAGGGTCGAAAAGTTAGAAGGACCGTCCAGCTTGAGGCAGAGATTTGGATGGAAAGGATGTTCATTCTCAGGGAAGAGGTGGAGGTTCTCTAGGAACCTCCTTTTATTTCTTGGCATCATTTTGAACACGGCACGTCTGAATACAAAGGTAGGATCTTTCTCGTGCGCTTTCGCATGCGTCATCGTCTTGAGACCACCGGGGTAGCCTGTGTGGTGCCTAATCAATCGTTTGTTCCAAGCATCGCCGTGCATAACCAAATATTTGCAGTTTGTCACCACAACACAATCCCCGCACTGATTATTCCCCGCGTAAATGGGTTTGCCCTTTCCAAGCAAGAGATGTTGCACCATTAAGGCCAACCTGCCCAGGATCTGCATCTTCCCATCAAACAGTATCCACAGGGTGGAGTGAGTGCGCAGCATCTGGCTTAGATTCCTATTCATTGACATCTTCGTATCTACGTGTAATTCAAGTAAACATCTGAGATGGATTCCTTTGTAACTTATTTACAGATATTATATTAAACCCAGCGATGAACTATGGATTCTGCTAACTCAATTCCGGTTACCTTCTTTCCCTGAATAAGCGCCCCGGAGATCAAAATTAAAACGCCGTATCGGTTGAAAAACAGTCGCATTTAGAAGGACAAAGAGGCGCCCGAAGAGCGACTAATCAAGACACGAAGTGTTCGAAGCCGCGCAGCGCAAGCAAGCGAAACGAGCGTATACAAATTTAATTTAAAATTAACATATTGTACTAGTATATGGGACAATCTACATAGTAACTCAGTGTTAGAGTAATAATATCTTACTGAAGGGGAATAGTCAAAAAGCAGATTGTGATAACTAGCAACGAGTGTGATAGATTAGTTCATAAAAATTAAGAAAGAAATATCTGAAATAACCATAACAAGTGAATCTCAATAATCTAAAATGATCTCAAGTGATCGGGGTGCTCATTCATATAATTTCCTCTGTTCCATAAGCGCTTTCAGAAGAATAAGCAGCCTCCAAAACGAAATGTTCGCCCTGTGCTAAATCTGTCCCTGACAGATTCTGTAACATATCGAACTTGGTATGCTCTAGCTCCCTGTAAAGGTAGGAGAAGATGGAATTCTTCACAGATCTCGGCGGTCCATACGGTAGTATTCCCCCGAAGCCGTCATCTTCCATATCAGACGAGTAACAGGTACTGCACTTGAACTGGTCCATGCTGCCAGCAAAATAGTGCTCTCCACAACTCATGCAGTGGCTATGCCTATTCGGTGCATGCATGAATGACAATACAATCAGAGTAGCTATACCTCCATCAACACCTTCCTACCTATAGTCTCCAATGCACTCTCCAAATCCTGGACACAGGTCGCAATGGTTATAAAACTTCCCATCAGATAGCTGAGGGAATGGGGTGCACATGTCACTCACTACGAACTGCACGTCACAGTCCTCATTAGGACAGTGGATGTCCGTGTCTGTCCCGCCCCAGTAGCTGCCCCCCGAAGCCCCCTGATAGAGGACATCTCCCAGCTTCACTGTCAATTCAGTCTCGCAGTTGTAGCAGTTGCCCTTTAGTATAACCTAAGGCCAAGTATCGTTATAAAAATACGAGTACAATACAACCTCGCTAATCCGAACAGCTCTGTGCCAATGATCGAAAAAATCGTTCGGATTGGTGAATTTGTTCCGATTAGTGAAATAACACTAATTCAATGGGATATTAACTGTAAAAAGTTTGTATTATTAGAATATTAAGAATAATATCTTGTTATGATTCCTTTTTTTAACGAGGTTTCTGAATCAATGAAAGGAATGTTATAAACGTTGATTTAAAGCACTGAGGCGAATAATACTATATTTTGGGTGTACTGTATTATAAATAAAATACAGTACATGTAAATAAAATCGTACTTTTAAAACCTAAAATTAATTTAAATATGACTTCAGGGATTTACTTGCTACTAACTACCTTTTTATTTTTTGGATGAAAATAAAAGGTAGTAAGTAAATATTCTGGATGGCGAGCAAAAAAAAAGTAGCAAGTAAATTTCCCGGACACCTTGATGAAATGGACATGGTTAAATTAAGAAAATTCTGATTCTGAAATGCTCAAATATTTCTGCAAATCGTTCGATGCACGCTCGCTTCGATCTTATACTACACGATCAATAATTTCTTCCCTCACGCCAACTAAATGCCGGTCAGAAAATAAGTAGCAAGTAAAAAAAAGTAGTGAGTGAGTAAAACTAAATCTAAAATGGAGGAAAAAATAAAGTAGCAAGTAAACGGTTGGCAAAAAAAATCCGTACAACTTTTTTTGCCAGTCCTGGAATCCCTGTATGACTTTAATTATGACCCGCCTGCTTCCCCTTACCATCGATCTTGATGATAATACTCACATTTTCTAGTGGATTTGGTCCATTTATATTGATCCATTTGCTCTTGATGCCAGCCTTCAAACAGAGACAAACACTGTCCAAGTCCTCGACACCAACACTTCGCAGGAAATCGTGAACTTCGCCTTTCGTTCTTTTATGTTTCAGTTTCTTCACCTTCTCTTTCTGTTCTTTCTCTTCTTGAATTCCCTCAAAAACATTAGGGACATCTAGTATAGGAGCGACTTGGTCTTTCGAGTTGGTGGCGACAAGGGTTGGGTGTGATGAAATTTTTCGAGAGTTCTTTCCAGTTTTCTTGTGCTTTTCCTCCTTCTTGCCTGTCTCCTCTCTTATCTTGCTCTTCTTGAGAACTCTCTTCAGCTCAGTGGAGGAGGAAAGCCGCCTCGTAGCCTCTAGCGTAACACGAGGACGAAGTCTCTTCACGTACTCACTCATAAACAATGACACAGCTATTCTCTATCAAGTGTAAGTAAATTGTTGTTTAAAATTAGGGAATGAACAAATACCATTACAAATGTTATGATGCATCAGTTTAAGAATTTCAAATTATGACATATGAATGAATGCATGAGGAGATCAATCAGAACTGCTAATAGCATGCTTACACACACACACACACACAGTATGCGGACATAGTTACAACAGAGCACCAGTAATCCCTGGTATCATTTAACAAGTCACAGGTAGTTGGAGTCCTCATCAGAATCGACCTGCTGCTGATTGATGATCTTCCTCGGGCGTCCAGGTCTCCCTCTCTTCTTCTTAGTTCCGCTACTCCCGGTCGCTAACTTCGGATTGCTAATGGCGTCCAGTTCATTCTGCACATCTGGAATGAGATCGTTCACATCTAGCACCTCCATCTCGAGATCGTTCCTGGCCTTCTGGAAAACGTCCTCCAGTATCTTGGAGTCCTCGTATATCCTGGAGGTCTCCATGTTGTACTGCCGTGCGTTGTGGAACATAATCTTCATCCCGCTGTCGAACTCGTCCCACTCCCGGTAGGCCCCCTTCAGCACCTTGTTCTTGACCCGCTTCAGGTCGATGGGCTGGGAGATGATCTGGTAGTAGTCCGGCAGCTCTCGCTTGGAGGGAAGTTCCATGAAAATGTCGCTGAGTTGGCGCCCTTCGTCGTCTTCAAAGTAGACCACTTCTTGCCACACGCGCATCATCTCCCTGATCAGCTCCATGGAGATGGGCACCTTGGACCTGACCTGTTTCTTCCTGATCTTCTTGGAGGGAGGCGTCCCCTCGTTTGAGGAGTCCCCTCCTGTCTTCCGCTTCCTGTTCTTCGCGTACACTTCGTCTCCCTCTTCCAGTGCTGGGTCGTTGAGGGTCTTGAGCCATTTGGTGTCAGAGATTTCGCAGTAATTAACCTTGTCCCTGACCCTATGTCCCTTCCCCTGAAGGGTCTCTTCCATCTCCTGGTCCGACACGTCCACCAGGTCGGCTGTGTCTCTCAGGAGGTACTCCGGCAGTTCGTCCTCTTGCATCAGACGGGAGCTGTGTCTCAGAGTTTCGTCCATACTCTCACGCGTGATCCTCTCTGCGTCCATCCTCTGGAACAGCTGGAACTCCTCCTCAGACCTGGCTATCATTCTGTTCAGAGTCTCTTCGTCTGGAATGGGGTCTTCTTCTTCCTCGATTCGTTCATCCTCGAGCAGAGTTACCAGAAAGTCTCGCCGCTCTTTCGATGTACTTTTGTTATCAAACATTCCAGCTTGAATCACCTAGGAAGATCACACACGTAACATTAATAGAAACATTTTAGTGTTTTTGCATTAATTTAAATTATATTCCAAAAGCAATGATTAATCTTCGCGGAGAATGAACTCACTTTGATATCCACATTGAGTTTGAACTTGGCGGTGGCTAGGATCTTCTCCTCCACGCTGTTCGTGGTTATGAGTCTCAACACGCGCACTTCATTGGCTTGTCCGATCCTGTGGGCCCTGTCCTGAGCCTGCAGGTCCTGATGCGGGTTCCAATCGGAGTCGAAGATGATGACAGTATCCGCAGACTGCAGATTCAGTCCCAGGCCCCCAGCTCGGGTTGAGAGCAGGAAGATGAAGTAGGGGCTGGAGGGAACGTTGAACAGCTGTAGCAGGTTGCAGCGCTCATCCGGTTTGGTGTGACCGTCAAGCCGGATGTACTTGTCCTTCCATCCTTTCCAGCTGAGATAATCCTCTAAGATTGTCATCAGGTCTGTCATCTGACAGAACAGCAGTACCCGGTGATTCGTTGTCAGGAATTTGGGCAGAATGCGATCCAGCAGCTCGAACTTGCCACTAGCTCTGAAAAGAAACGATCATATAACAACAGAGTAGGAACGTACGTGTCATGGAATATGTCCGACTAATTTGAAGAAATAGTGTATCTGTGACAGCAAACCTGTAGATGAGAGGCGAGTTCTGAGGGATGGTGTTCCCTTCGTAGCCCAAGTGCTGGCAGATGGAATTCTCGATGCGTTCGAACATGAACGGATGATTGCACAGCTTCCTCAGCTGCACGATGATGTTGTTGAGAGAGTGCTTCTTCACTTTCCCAGAGGTGTCGATCAGCAGGCCTCCATCCTGCAGCTGCCTGTACACCACTTTCTGGAGAGCAGAGGTGTCACATTTTATCACATACTCCACCTTGTCTGGCAGCTGGGCCTCCACTTCTTTCTTCAGACGCCGGAGTAAGAACGGCCTCAGCGCCTTATGGAGACGGCGGATGATGAGTATCGTCTCCTCTTCGTTCAGCTCAACACGCTCTCCTGTGTTGGCGAAGGAAGCATTGAACCTATTCAAGTAAACCTTAATAACAAAATAGCCATCAAACTGCTCACTATAATTCTACTAGAGAGGAATTAGCATATGGGTGAAAATAGCATGAAACAGTTCTACCTACTAAGGCAATGGCAGTCAACTTATTTTGGACTTCATCCATGGTCAAAAAAATAATTTTCCTTATTGCCTTGGTTATACTATGACTAACCATTGCTCGAAAGAAGTACAGGACTTGAAGATAGAGGGGAGCAGGAAGTTGAGGAGGGCCCACAGCTCGGGGAGGTTATTCTGAAGGGGAGTGCCAGTGAGTAGCACCCTATGCGGGGCCTGGTAATACTGGTTGAGAATCTGCGTCAGTTTGCAGTGGTGGTTCTTCATTCGGTGTCCCTCGTCTATGATCATGTACTTCCACTGTACCTTACTCAGACACGACTTGTCCTTCATTACGTAGTCGTACGTCGTTATGAGCACGTTAAACTTCCCAGCTCTAAGCGATAGGCATCATAAGACTAACTTTAATTGAAGCTGAATGAGTTAATAAAATCAGGAAATTAATAAACACCCACTTGATGAGATTCTGGTGTCCCTTTCGGACCTGAGGGTCTCCCTTGTAGTCGATGAAGATAATCCCGGGCGCCCACTTCCTGAACTCCATGCACCAGTTGAACATGGTAGAGAGCGGTACCACCACGAGGTGAGGCCCGTTGACACCCTTCTTCTCCATCAGATAGGCGAACAGCGCGATCGTCTGGATCGTCTTCCCGAGCCCCATCTCATCGGCCAGGATCCCGTTGAGGTTGTTGTTGTAGAGAGAGACCATCCATTCCAGCCCTTTCACCTGGTACTCCTTGAGGGTCCCGCCTATCAGAGTGTTGGGTTGCTCCCGGATCTCCTCCTGATAGCTGTGAGCCATCGCGTAGTACGTTGACTCCTCCCCCTTTCCCCCCTTCTTACCATACCCGTCCTCTATCTCCACACGCTTGCAAGCAGCGAGGATGGTAGAGGTGTGCTTGTCTTCTTCCGTGTCGCTCTCCGCCCCGACACTCTGTCTCACCTCTCCCACCTCTTCTGCCTCCCCCTCACCCCTCTGATCCCCTTCCTCTACATCGGACATCTCTCCGTCCGAGTCCATCACCTTCCACCCGGGGTTGTCCTCCAGGAACTGCTCCAGGTCATCGAACGCGGGCGCCTCCTGCCCCTCCTTCTTCATCCCTTTCTCGTGGCACCAGACAGGAATGCGGACTTTGTTCAGTTCGTCGCTCCCAGCACCCTGTCCCTGGAACCGCGCGAGCAGGGCTTTGCGCCGCTGGTCCCGCCGTATCTTCTTCTGATGGACCTGATGCTCCATCACCAACTGGCGCATGGTGCCGATGTGCTCGTCGGTCTGCTTCAGGAGGAAGGCGAGTCGGTGGTTCTTCTTCTCATCGATCAGTTTTTTGTAGCCGTCATCGTCCTCCGCCATTAACTTCATCATGCGCTCCTTCTCCAGGCGTTTCTGCTCCCTCTCGAGACGGTCGAAGTGCCCTACCACGTCTCTCTTCAGCTTGCTGATGCGCATCTGAATGCCCTTGTGGAATTCGCGGAATTCTTTCGCGTGCGTCATGAGTTCATTCAAGAACACATCGTGTCGCTGCCGCTGCTTATCCTCGGCCTCCTTCCGATGGAACTTCTCCAGCCGCTCTGTGCTGGCCGCGTCCTTCAGGGTCTGTCGCTTGGGGATCTTGTACGCGCGGAGGTTGAGCGCCGTCTCCAGGGTGGTCTCTCTGTTCATCAGCTGCACGATGTCGTAGCGCAGCTCTTTCTGGAAGGCCAGCAGCCGCAGGCCTTTCAGCTCAATCCTGTCCCCGATCTCCGGTCTGCCCCCCTCCTGGCCTTCCAGCTGCGCCACGCGCTGACTGATGCCCGCCTTGAGTCGCTTCTCTCTCTCCGCCAACAGCTCCGCGGGGTCGAGTCCTTGCGGTTTCTCTACCGTGGTGGTCTTGGCGGGGCGCGAGGGGTGGGGGTGGCCCTGGAAGGAGGCGAGCTGCTGGGGAGAGGTCATCTTGTGCGGGAAGGGGGACCTGGAGGGAGTGGACAGCGGCTTGGAGATGGGAGTGGCAGGGGAGGAGAGGGATTTGGTGGAGGGGGTTGTCTCTGAGGAAGTCTTGGAGAGGGAGGTGGTGACGGCCTGCGGAGGGGCAGGGGGTGGGATGGGGAGCGAGAGCTTGAGCTCGGGTGGCAGGGTGGACTGGTTGGAAGATGCGGTGGGGATGACAGAGCTAGACGAAACTGTCACATTCGGAACAGGCTCATGAGAGGAGCTCTCTCCATAGCCGAGCGAGGACATCCAGTTGTCAACCGCACCGCTACCGGGATTGGAACTTGTTCCGGTACCAACCGGCGGTCTAGGGGGATACCGGCCCATGGCAGAGCCGGGCATCATCCGGTGAGGATCTGTAGGATGCATGTAGCGGCCCGCCACCATCTGCAGGACATTATCCGGCACTTGTTTCCGGTCTGTGAGGTACCGGTATGCGTACAGCTGAGCTTGGAACTGGGCCATCATCGGTTTGGAGAAGGGCCGGTAAGACCGGTACCCTCCCGCGGGTCCCATGCCGGGATGGTGTCCGGGAGGAGTGGGGTAGTGGTGTGCAGACCCCATGGGGTGTATCTGTGGCATCATGCCCTGACCTTTTGTTCCCATGTTCCCTCCCATCCCGCCCCCGCCCATCCCCATCTGCCCCCCTGGGTGCATTCCTGGCATGTAAGACGCGTTGGCAGTCATCGGAGCGTGGTGGGGGTTCGTGGGCTTGTTGTCGCCACTGCCCGAGGAGAGCATCTGGCGCAGAGTGTCCTCCTTCTCCGAGGGGAGGGAGAAGTCCTGCGGGTTGTGGCTGGAGAAGGAAGGGATGGGGTCCATCACTGATGGGAACATGTCCCCAGCAAGATCGTTGGACTGGTCTCCAAGAGTCGGGTCTGTCATAAACGTTCTCGATTACTAACTAACTCAAATAATAATCTGCATTTGTATCAACAATTCTGTCTAGTTCGTTCGAGTAGAATCAGAAGAAGGAAATAATTCCTAAAGTTAGAAGTGTATCGGTTACAAAATATGAGAATCTTAAAAAAAGTGATGAAATTGTTACGAAATGAAGAACTCCTGGCACTCAGAGAGAGGGAGTGCGTCCATCTGGGAGGGCAGGTTGATGTCCATCCCCCTCTTGTCCAGCAGCCAGTACGACTCAATGCTCGCCCCGTTAGGCGCCGGATAGTCCGGACACCTCTCAAATACGAATTCGGTCTGTTCGGAGAGCAGGCGGTGAGCCGCCGCACTCACTCGGACCTGCAGCGGGAGACTGGTGGAGGAGAGGTAGCGCGAGAAGTCGAGGCTGGGGCCGAACAGCTGGTACCTGGGAGTCTGCAGCAGGGAGAAGCTCTGCAGGCCGACCACCCCGCCCTGGGAGGGGCCGGAGTGCACCGCCACTCTCAGCTGCAGCATGGAGCGCGGGTACTTGGGGATCTTCACCGCGCTGATGTTACTCAGCAGTCTGAGGGCAGCTGTGGCCAGCCGGGAGGCGTACACAGAGGGAGACCTGCCGGTGGAGAGGAGTTGGAGGGGACTGCTAGAATCTGAAACTCTCTTCTCAGTCTCATATTCCACGAGGCCCGTGGCTACCACGCATCTCTCTACCCCCCGCTCCATCACGTAGACGGACTCGTCTGAAAAGGCGCTGGACACTGCTAGCTGAATCTTGTCCAGCAGCGTCACCATATCCGGCGGAGAGAGGAGAGTGGAGAGCTTGCTCAAGTTGACTATGTCACTACACATTGATTACTCGATAACAATGTATGAGTGGCACTCCTGCTAATTCCCATTAGCGCTTATAGGTTTTAATGCTCAAACGGAAAATGCTAAATTGGATTAAAGATTGATTATCACTGAATAAACATAACAGACCAACTGAGAATGGAGACCATTGAGAATTTCCTGGTGAGAAGAGAGCTCATTTCTATTAGCTGGTCAGGACTGCTGAATAATGTTTCATAAGGGAGCTGTCCTAGATAGTAATACTAAATAATATCCCTAGTAACTATAATTGCAATAATCCTACTATCCTAATCAACTACCAAACATCAGCCGTTTGACCTTCATTTGCTCCTCTTCCAAACGTTTCTCCAACAGAGCTAGTTTGTGTGTGTTCTCTCTGAGGGCTTCCCTCAGCTCTCCTCTCTCGGATTCTAGGAACACGATCCTATCTCCCAGACACATCTCCCTGGACGCCTGCTCCTCCTCGTTCTCTCCCAGCAGACGCGCCAGGTCCGTCTGCGCCTTCTCTAGCGCCCAGCGGAACCCGTCCTTGGTGTGCTTAACCTCGACCTCTTTCCCAGTGCTAGCTCCAGTCCCCATTGCTACCTCCAACATTACAATTCAGTGAGTTATGCCTAGTTGGGTGAATGGTTACTTGGAATGTTGGGAGGGTCGTTAAGGAAGCAGACACTATATTTAGGCCGGCCCCTTTTTTTAACTAAATTTAATCATGTCTGAGATTCGAATTCGCACTAATAATTGGCACATAAATAGAATAATTAGAAATAGAATTCATATTATTCAATTCCCGAAACCCCCGGAATTCTATAGCTGTGAATTGTGTTTTAAGTTTTTTTCGCTCTGCTTCTTTCTCTTCGCAAACTCAACAGCATTGGAGTTGGCATCTTTCAGCTCTGAAGGGTAGTAGTATCCGACTGCGATGAAGAACCAGGCTAGAGGAGGAACTTTCCGTTTGTTCTTCGACACCCTCTCAACTGTGTGACAATTGACCTGTCCTTTCTCGTCCATGTAGAATGTAGAAATGCCATCGAATACAGATCTGTTGGATCGCGACAGTCGATACAAACCAGAAACTCTCCACCTGGTGGAGATAGAATAGTCAGATTGGGACTTGGTCATCTTCAGAAGTTCTACGCGTAGGTCCGAGTAGAATAGTTTGAAAAGCGAACGGAATGAGGAGAGGAACATCTTGTACTGGAATATGGAGCTGAGCTTGAGCGAGAAAGGAGAATATCGGAACACGAACTTGAGATCTTTGGAATAGATTGAGAATGACTGAGACTCTTCGAAGAATCGAGGCAGCTCATGTCTTAGCTGCAGTAGCAGTTCTGATAGCTTAGTGTTGAGTTCGATAGTTCTCTCATTCACTTCAAAATCTTCTCGTGCAGATAAACGAGTTATAGGCGAGTTAGAAACTTCAAGAAGTGATGGCACAGCTAGGGGAGGAGCAGGTATAAAGGTTTTCAGCTGTATATCGGGGAGGGATCTAATCTTGTGATAAGATTTGTTGAGAATAAAAAACAATGTATCAAGCTTCAAAGGTTTTCGGGCATGAGTGAGCGAGGTAACTGGTCTGGATGTTTGATGCGGGAGCTGTGGATGCGAGTGAGGTAGGTGAGAAGTGATGTTTGGAAATTCTGAGGCAGGAGTTAGACATAGACGCAACAGTTCTTTAGCTTGATTTTGTGAGCTGTGTGTGAGAAGTGACGTTCTTCTTGCCATAATATAGCTATCAGAACAGCAAATCTAAAGCAAAGATACACTCCTCCATAAAACACCATTACAACGTAGGTAGTTTCAATTCAATAATTCAGGTAAATTATTAGCTTTTCTATTGGAGAGAGATACAAAGGATATCCAGACACTTGAATGGTAAATTATTATACAACCAACATCTAAGTATTGTTTGTTTAAAATCTACCTAGTGGATACCTTATACTAGGAACATTTGAGATCTCGTTCTATCGTAAATATGACGTAATGTCAAAGGTGTTAAAAAGTGATTAATTTATTCGCATAATATACAATATGTGAAAAAAATTTTAAATTGCAACCAATCAGATTTCAAGTTTAGGAAGTACCATAGTAGTTCTGAATTATTTATATTCAATGAGTGCGTAAAATTATTTGTACAGGTAGATCATCGTCCGTTTCTTTTCGCTTACTGAAATTTTTTAATTTATTGATAATTATCTCGTCTTCGTAGACAAATTTATTATTAAACGAGCATTTTACTAATAGTACAATTTTAGACGATAGCAAATTGGATATTTTTGCAACTCTTCAAAAATATGCTATAGCCACTAGTCAATTACAACTAAGCATTCAGGTAAAACTACTGCAAACTTTATTCCAAACAAATGAATTATGCAATTTACACAAATAAAGAATGAGAAAATGCTAACGGAATAGTAAAGGATTAGTCTTGTTTAGTCTCAAATTATTATTTGCAAAATAAGGATTTAATTAAGGTTGTAGAAGAGGCTCTCGTATCGAGAAATGGACTCTTCTCCTGCCTAGCATTGGTCCAAGTCTGTTCCAACAAGCAATTAATAAACAGTAGAGCGTAAAGAAAGCTATGAAGGAGAAGAAGAAGAAAAAAGCTATAAATGATAGAACATCAACAACCTCAAAAACTCGATATAAAGATAATAGTACTATTCCGTGATCAGGAGACGGAATGCAGAAGTATTTGTAGCAGAGAAAATCATCAAAAATGTTACCCCAACTCAATAAAACAATAACACCCAAGCATGCCAATATGTAGGTCGTGATATATTTGTATCTTAGACACATTCTGCGAAGGCTAGCGTAGAGAGGTCGATTGCCTTCATAGAGGACGTCTTGATAACGCCATTTCAGCAAACGATACAAAGTGCGGGAATTTTTCAAAAGCAAAATGTACTCGAAACTAGCAGTTGCCATACAGATCGATCGAACAAGAAGATTGCCTACATCTACTATCGCAAGTCGGATTATCAGAAGAACAAGAAGGACAAATGCTAGGAATAAACATTTTCTCCTGATAGGAGTGAATTGTCCGTCACGGAATTCTAACCGGTAAAAATGGGTCATATGTAGAGTCAGGGTGTTGATTAGGACCAACGAGACATATAGAAACACTTGAGCGAGAGTGTTTAGACTGCTAGGGACTTGAAAAAACTGATTCACTTCATATGGGGAAAGATTCATATCCTCCAAAACAGTTGAAACTACTACCGGAAGGATTGTTAGTGGCTCCATTACAACTATAAGATACATGAGAATGTACTTGTAGTACTCTCCTGTGTATTTGTAATTAAGCTCGTCTGTTTCATTTGAACGACATCTATGATTAAGATTTCGTAGCTTTCTCTTGCATATGAATATTTCACGAAGAAGATAGACGGCCCAGCTAACATAGAATAGTGATACAATTAAGAAGAAGAGCACCACAATAAAATTGATCTTTTTAGCATAAATTTCTAATACAAGGGTATTATTGTTTCCAGAATGCATTCCATCCATCATGAATTTGTGTTCATATTATTAAACTCAACTCTTAAATACTAGTCTACAGCACTACTATACAAATATTCAGATTGTCTAATGGGGATATTTTAGAAACCATGTGTTAATATTAAAATCGGAAATTGGGGAGATTACATTTATTTCTCATTTTCAAACGTTTGCTTTGTAAAGTGCTAATTAGTAATCACTTTCGTTATCAGGATTTATCCGTCCTAGCCATTATTCCCCTCTAAAAGTAAAATTTTGTATTTTGTAATGAAGATGTGTAAAACAAATAATAATGAGTCTACAAAGGAGTTCGAAGATCAAAGCAAAATCTTCACACCTCGCCGAAATAGGTGACAAATTTTGCTGACCATTCAAATTCGATTATTTTATAATGCAAATACATTGGGATCTAAACAGTAGTGACTTACTTGTACATTTACAATGCATACAATCAAATCGTATTTTCGAAGCTATATAATAAATTATTTGTTTACTTTTGTTTACAATGGGTACATAAAGTAAACAAATCTCAAAAATAGGCTAGGGACTAGCTTCCAAAAGTTGACATGGGGTTTTTAGGGGTGTAAATTTAGAATATCGTATTGTGGTATCTATATGATAAATAATTTGTTTAATTTTGTTTTCATTAGGTACATAATGTAAACAATACATAATGTAAACAAAGTATCAGAATATTTACATTTGGTGTCCTAGGTACTGCACTATCAGTCTGTCGATTAACATTTCTTATTATTAATTAGCAAATAATATTAAACGTAGAATTTCATCATTTGTAATAATTAAAACATCTTAAATAATATCTTAAAATATTCAAAAGGTACATAAATTCAGGAAAATGTAAAAAGAACAAAATGTAATCATAGCTGAAGACATAACTAACTTCATTTTACTTACACAAATCAACTATACATCATCGTATATAATAAAATATAGTACAAATTAGTCGAATCCATCTTAAAATTTATGAGTAATAATAATAATCTTATTGAAGCAAGGGTTCTCGCAGAGTGGAATAAACCCTTCTATTACCAAACATCGGTCCGATCTTGTAACAACATGATGCTGATAAATAGTAGAGTGTTAGAATTACAATAAACAAGTAGAAAGGAACAGCTGCACAAACTGTTAGCGAAAAGGACAACCATTTCAGGACTAACATTCGTAGTGTGGCACTATGATTTAGCTGTTGAGGATAGCTGGAATAGAAAACTATCATCACATCCCTGAAAGCGTCACTCAAACCTGACAAAATGATTCCTGCAAAGCTAATGAGTAGGAAGAGTGTAATGTGTTTGTACCTTTGAGCTACTATTTTATGAAAGTTAGACTGAGATGGGTCGCCTTCATAGAAAACATCTTGATAGCGCCATTTCAGTAAGAGGTATAATACTTTGGAATTTTTCATAAGAGAGAGATACTCATAAATAATAAATGCTAAACATATCAACTGAACTATCGCCTGTGCTATATCTTGTGTTGTTATTCCGAGTCGAAGTATCAATAAAACATGAATAAACAAAGCTAGTAATAATAATTTTCTCTTAATTGGAGTGAATTGTTCGTTAGGAAATTCCAAACGATAAAAATGGGTCATGTGTATAGTCAGGGTGTTGATCAGGAATATTGTAATGTATGTCAACACGAAAGTGAAAGTGAATAGATTAGAAGGAAGTTCGACTATAAATAGGTTCTTTTCACTTTGAGATAACACTGATAGTTCTTTTAATCCAATGCTACGAAAAATCGTTGCAAAGATAGTTGGCATGAATGTCAATGATTCCAATACAAGGATACAAAGCATGAGAATATACTTGTAGAACTCTCCTGTGTATTTGTAGATAAGCTCGTCTGTTTCTTTAGAACGAGATCTGTGATTAAGATTGCGCAGCATTCTCTTGCATACGATTATTTCATTCAGTACATATACGGCCCAGCCAATATAGAATGAGATTATAAAGATGGTGAATGTGATGGTAAATAATAGAAGAAAAAGAAAAGAGGTGGGATTTCCAAAAGCCCTTAAAGAGTATAGTTTCAAATAAGTTTCATTAAGCATTATTAGATTTAATAAATCATCTGTATTGAATTGTAACTCGCTCGATTGGATTCTAATTAAAAAATTGAAGATAATCAATGAAAGTATTTCATACAGGCAGCTAACATATTACATTGCATTAAAGCTAAACACCTTATGTATAATGCATTCATAACTCATACCTAAATTGTAGATCGATCATTCCGATTTTGGACCCCGAGTAAGAATAGCTAATTAGTTACAGTCAGGGTCGCTTATCATGAACCCGCTTAATATGAACATTCGCTTAATATGAACTAACCACCTGGCCAAATTCATTTTTAGATAGGATTTGTATTGAATCAAGTTCGCTTAATATGAAGTATCTCTATTATGGACATGTTTTTGGTCCCCTGGTGGTTCACAATAAGCGACCCTGACTGTACTATGTTCTTTAATCATTTCTGCCTTATCCAAGTCTTACTATCGGAGTTATACACAATATCATTAAGTGGGAATCTTATCATTTGATAAACACATTAAGTGACATCAGATCTGAGTTCCAATACTGGAGATCTGCAAAGGTTTAATCTGCTCGCCATTCAACAAGTATCCACAGAGCTGAGTGATAAAGGCTGACATGCTGTATAAGCTCTGTTTCGTAACGGAAGATGGAGAATCCGCTACAGCTGAAGCAGCAGGTGGGTTTTGTGAAATCTTAATTCCGGATTGTTCTTTAGACGGATTCTTGTTACCTATCAGCAGTAATGGAATGTTGTAGAGACGCTCAAAATGCCTCATCTCTTCTACCCGCACAACGGAATCGTGTAGCTTGTCCAGGCGAGTACCTACCATAATCTGAATTGGATAAAATGTAATTTCTGGTTAGAATTGCGAATAGACACAAAGCATAATTAAAAGCACCGTATAGAACTGCTGAAATTTAAAGTATTTCTCTCAATCCCTTCGACTTTACCACTCGGATAGGGTAATTTGTTTAGTAATCGGACTAATTTACAAAGTAAGAATTTTTTAGAATTGAACTAGTTAAGAATAAATCGAAGTTCTGTGAATGAGGCTTTTACAGAAGAGAATAATAGGAACCTCAAACTGTGAAAAAGTGAAACAAGAAATACTTTAAAGTGAAACAAAAAATACATTTGCTAAAAGGAAACATACTCTACCAATGGTGGCGATATGATTATTATATTAATCAATTAATTAAAAAGCATTCTTAAAACAGTATACAAATACGTATATCACAAACAAAGTTGACACAAATATCGAAGAACAGCAAAACGAAACAGCTCAAACGATTAGAAAATGATAGTAACAAACATAAATATAATTTTAGAACATTTTAAAGATGTGGGACTTCATGGTCGAGTGGTTAGCGGACTGAGTAGATAACAAAGTGGCGCGGGTTCGAATCCCAAGCAAGTCAACAAATTTTCAGTGTTCCAAAGTATCAAACATAAAGATAATTTTAGAACATTTTAAAGACGTGGGACTTCATGGCCGAGTGGTTAGCGCACTGAATGGATAACAACGTGGCGCAGGTTCGAATTTTCAGTGCAAAGAGGCTTTCGAAGTACTCAGGGGGAGCATTGACATAAAAAGATGAGAGTATTAAATTTGAAGAAGTACCCCCAGTTTTAATATAATAAAACAGTCATCAAAATCAGCTAGATTTTTTTCTCTACAGGGGCGATATTATCTCAAGAGCGAAAGAGATTGTTAGCCAGGGAGAAAAAAGAATAAAAACAAAATTAGGGAAATATATGAAAAGGAAAACACAGTAAAAGAGATGAAGAAGAAAAGTGAATTCAAAACGCGTGTCATAGCTGAGCTAGAAAGTTGAATTAATTGAAAAGGGAACCCAAAAGCCAGGAGAAAGAATAATAGAATAGAGAAGTACATCACAATGGTGAGAATAGAAAAGGCGCACATGAAAGCATAAATACAAAATAATGCAAAAGCAAAACCCATTGGAGAGAGACTGAAAGTATGACCAAAAAGCCAACAAAGCTCTCAAGAAGGTGACATTTTGAAAAGAGTCGATCCAAAAGACAAGTTAACACAAATTACTATAGAGCACGCAGTGAGTAAGTGAATGATCGAAAAGTAAAACCCTTGTGAAGGAGAATGATCGTAAAAGTTGCCCAAATGCCAACAAAGCACCCAAAGCGAAGATTAGTGATTGAAAAATGGGAACGAAGAAGCAAAATTGGAACCATCGAGTTAAATTATTGCAAAGAGTAACCAGAAATGCCACAAAGCCCCCAGAAAAGTAGAAGCACTGAAAAGAGAAGCCAAAATGCCAAGCTCGCAATAGTATTGAATTACACAAAGGAGCGGGACAAAATGCAACAAAGCCCCGGGCAAGTTGAAAAACTGAAAAGAACAAGCCAAAATGCCAGAGAGACACCCCCGAGAAGGTGAGTGAATGAATATACAAGCCGAAAATGCCACAAAGCCTCGAGAAAGTTGAAGGACTAGAAGTACATAAATAGCACAGGGGCACCAACAAGAAGGTGAATAAATGAAAAGGATGTCCAAAATGCCATAAAGCCCACGGGCAAGTTGAAAGACTGAAAAGAGTTGGCCAAAATGCCGTAGAGACACCCCCGAGAAGGTGAGTGATTGAATATAGAAGCCGAAAATGCCACATAGCCCCGGGCAAGTTGAAGAACTGAAAAGAGTGGGCGAAAATACCGTAGAGACATCCCCGAGAAGGTGAATGATTGAAGATAGAAGCCGAAAATGCCACAAATCCGCCAGGCAAGTAGAAGAACTGAAAAGGACAAGCCAAAATGCGGGAGAGACACCCCCGAGAAGGTGAATGAATGAATATAGAAGCCAAAATGCCTCAAAGCCCCCGGGCAAACTGAAGGACTGGAAAGAGCTGTCCAAAAGGTCAAAGAGAGACACCCGAGAAGGTGAGTGACAGAAAAAGAGAAGCCTAAAATGCCACAAAGCCCCTGGGCAAGTTGAAGAACTGAAAAGACAAGCCAAAATGCAAGAGAGACACCCCCAAGAAGGTGAATGATTGAAGATAGAAGTCGAAAATTCCACAAAGCCCCCGGGCAAGTTGAAGGACTGAAAAGAGTTGGCCAAAATGCTGTTGAGAAACAACCGAGAAGGTGAATGATTGAATACAGAAGCCGAAAATGCCAAAAGTCGCCGGGCAAGTTGAAGGACTGAGAAAAGTTGGCCAAATGCCGTAGAGACACCCCCGAGAAGGTGAGTGATTGAATATAGAAGCCGAAAATTCACAAAACCCGCGGGCAAGTTGAAGAACTGAAAAGAGTGGGTTCAAAATACCGTAGAGACAACCCCGAGAAGGTGAGTGATTGAATATAGAAGCCGAAAATGCCACAAAGCCACCGGGAAAGTAGAAGAACTGAAAAGAACAAGCCAAAATGCCAGAGAGACACCCCCGATAGGTGAGTGATTGAATATAGAAGCCGAAAATGCCACAAAGCCCCCGAACAAGTTGATTGACTGGAGCAAATAAAAAGGATAGTCCAAAATGCCACAACGCACCCGTGCGAATTGAAGTACTGAAAAGAGATGGCCAAAATGTCAGAGACCCCCAAGAAGGTGAGTGATTGAAAAGAGATGCCCAAAATGCCACAAAGCCCCTGGCAGTTGAAGAACTGAAAAGAACAAGCCAAAATGCCAGAGAGACACCCTCGAGAAGGTGAATGATTGAATATAGAAGCCAAAATGCCTTAAAGCCCCCGGGCAAGCTGAAGGAAAGGAAATACCTGTCCAAAATGCCGCAGAGACACCCCCAAGAAGGTGAGTAAAGAAAAAGGGTAACCCAAAAGGCCAAGTTCGCAACAGCAATTAAATTAATACAAAGGAACGGGAGAAAATGTCACAAAGCACTCGGGCAAGTAAAAGTATTGAAAAGTGCAGGCCAAAATGTCATAGAGACACCCCCGCAAAGGTGAGTGATTAAAAAGAGAAGCCCAAAATGCCACAAACCCCCGGGCAAGTTGAGGTACATAAATACCACAGAGGCACCAACAAGAAGGTGAATAAATGAAAAGGATAGTCCAAAATGCCATAAAGCCCCCGGGCTTGTTGAAGTACAGAAAAGAGATGGCCAAAATGTCAAAGAGAGACCCCCGAGAAGGTGAGTGATTGAAAAGAAACAAGCCAAAATGCCAGAGAGACACCCCAAGAAGGTGAGTGATTAAAGATAGAAGCCGAAAATGTCACAAAGCCCCCGGGCAAGTTGAAGGACTGAAAAGAGTTGGCCAAAATGCCGTTGAGACACCCCCGAGAAGGTGAATGATTGAATATAGAAGCCGAAAATGCCACAAAGCCCCCGGGCAAGTTGAAGACCTGAAAAGAACAAGCCAAAATGCCGTAGAGACTCCCCCGCGAAGGTGAGTGATTGAAGAGTAGCCAAAAATGCCACATAGCACCTGGGTAAGTTGAAGTAATGAAAAGAGCAAGCCAAAATGTCACAGAGACACCCCCGAGAAGGTGAGTGATTGAAAAGAGTAGTCCAAAATGTCACAAAGCTCCGGGGTAAGTTGAAGTACTAAAAAGAGCTCCCCAAAATGCCACCCTCGTACAGTTGAAGTATTGATAAGAGCATGCTGCCCAAAATCCTAGAGAGACACCCCAAAAGGCCACGGAGCCCCCCCTTTGGAAGCAAAATGATTGTAAAAAGTTGCCCAAAATCCCGAAAACTGGTCCCTCGGAAGTGAATGATTGAAAAGAGCAGCACAAAATGCCTTAGAGCTCCGCCCTCGAAGGTGAGTGATTGAAAGGAGTCTCCCAAAATGCCAACACCTTGCTCGTATAAATGAATATTGCAAGTAGCAGCGCAAAATGCCACAGAGCCTCCATCGAGAATGTGATCGATTGAAAACAGTTACCCAAAACGAATGTTTTCAACAAAATGCCACAGAGATGCCCCCAGAAATGTTAATGATTGAAAAGTTGTACAAAATGCAACAAACTCGCCCAGTTCAGGTGAATTGTTCAAAACAGCAGCACGAAATGCCACAGAGCTCCCTCTGGAAGGTGAATGATTGAAAAACCTTGGCCAAAATACCACAGAGCCTCCCTGAGAAGGTGACCGATTGAAAAGAGCTGCCAAAACTCCTGTTTTCTATAGAATGCCACAGAGCTCCCACCGCGAAGGTGAAAGATTGAAAAGAGTTAACCAAAATCCTTCTTCTTCAAAAAATGCTCCAGAGCTCCCGCCCATAGGTGTGTGATTGAAACCATTACCACAAATGCCTCTTCTAAAGCCCACCATACACGATGCAACAAAGTTGCATGCAACTGTTGCATGCAATTTTGTTGCATCGTGTATGTTAAAATTTCCATGCAACAAAAGTTGCATGCAACTTTGTTGCATCGTGTATGTTAAAAGTTGCATGCAACATTGTTGCATGCAATTTTGTTGCATCGTGTATGGTGAATTTTTCATGCAACATGTTGCATGAAAGTAGAGCATTGCTCTACTTCCATGCAACAAAGTTGCATGGAATTTCAAAATACCTGTTTTTCCTAATTGTTTAGTATTGAAAACCACAACTGATAGCAGATGGTTAAAACGAGATAACTTTAGTACTAAAGTGAGGTTAGGATTTCAATCAAGCAAGCCTGGATTTGGTTAACCGGTTAACCGGATAACCGCCGTCGATCTCGGTTAACAGTTAAGAAAATCTTAGACCGGCTAGCCGATCTGCTTGATTTTCTATATTTACGCTAATTTCATTGTTTTTCGACAGAGATTCATGAATATTACTTCTAAAAAATTAATAATACATCATAATTTCTATTTTTAATCATATAGTATATCTCGAGACAGCTGAAAATTATCAAATTGATCACTAGCAGGTTAAATATTAGTCTAAAAATGCATATTTCAACCAATTAATATGGACATCGGTTAACCGATTAACCGCCCTAGAGGAAACCAAAATAACCGAGCCCTAAAATCGGTTAACCACTCTGAATCAAGTAAGCAACAAGGGAACACTTTCAATAATAATACTTGTACTTGTAGTAAATTCCTTTATATGATAAAGTCGATCCATTCAATAACCAAATTGTAAACCAAAATTGCCAAACCTTATTATCACTAGACAGACGAAAAACTTTATTTATATATATAGATTTGTATCAATTACGGCCTTACCTTTACAACCTACGACGAAGTAAAGTAATCAAGAATGAGGAAACGAGAAGACTTTTAAAAAATCATAATATGGATTGAAAATAGCTATTTATCAATTTCAATTATATTTATAAATTAGTATATGCATACTATACACAACAATATGATTTTCCATGCAACAAGTTGCGCGAGAATGAATATTTCATGCAACAAAGTTGCATGGAAATAATGTTGCATGCAAAATTTTTCATGCAACATTGTTGCATCGTGTATGTTGACTTGTTGCATGCAACAAAGTTGCATCGTGTATGGTGGGCTTTACACTGTCAATTGCATTTGTATGAATTTAACAAGGCCAAGATGACTTTGGGCTATTGAAAAATAAAATCAGCGGGCCTCTCTACGCATTCATTATAGCTTGGTTCAATGAAACCTGAGACTGTAGAACAAAATCGGATCAAATATCAGGATGCAACACCCTGGCACCGCCCCTGCACATGGAGAAGTTGAAAACGGTACCCTTACAAGCTTCATATTTACACAGTGCCAAAGAAAACAGCATAGCGACGGATTTGAAAGAATATACATCCTTTTTATAATAATAGAGCAATTGATGTTCGGGATTATGTGAAGGTTTAAATCTTGATTTATATTATTAGTAATACAAATCTTTAATTTAGATCAGGGGTGCTAAAACTTTTAAATCTACGGGCCACTTTAAAACTTAGGCTACGCCTTACGGACCACAAATCATAGATCACCTCTGGCTTTTGTTTAATCAATTTTCAAGCTATACATTTGTAATTTTGTAGAGTATCTATCTTATATATTAAAATGCTAGGATTTTTGTTTGTTTGTTTGTTTGTTTGTTTGTTCGAATTGATTGAAGAATTGGCAAGTCGTAGAGATATGAAAATTTACATGTAGGTGTCAAATGATATTTCTACGATTAAGTTCTAAGATCTAAGCGAAATTTTCACACCTGAAAAAAAAATGGAAAACAATTTTTCACACCTTTCCTATACAAAATTAATGACTACACTATAACAATGGAAATTATAGTACGACACTCCAATAGATCGTCATTATTAATACTACTTCAAAGCTACAACTTATGTTTAATATCTTAAGTGTATTATAGTGTATAGCAATTAAAAAAATTATGTGCATATTTTCACACCTATATATACATATTTTCACACCATTTGATGAATTTTGAAAATAATGCTAAAGACTAGCTTCCAACGGTTGATATGGGGTTTTCAGGGGTGTAGTTTCGAATATTATATTTTCGAGTAGATTTGAAAATTAATTTGTTTACTTTTGTTTACAATAGATACATAAAGTAAACAAATCTCAAAAATATGCTAGAAACTAGCTTTCAACGGTTGATATGGGGTTTTCAAGGGTGTAGATTTCGAATATCATATTTTCAGATCTATAAGGTAAATTATTTGTTTACTTTTGTTTACAATAGATACATAAAGTATACAAATTACAAAATAGACTAGAAACTAGCTTCCAACGGTTGACATGGGGTTTTTAGGGGTGTAAATTTCGAATATCATATTTTCAGATCGATATGATAAAATATTTGTTTACTTTTGTTTACAATAGATACATAAAGTAAACAAATTACAAAATAGACTAGAAACTAGCTTCCAATGGTTGACATGGGGTTTTTAGGGGTGTAAATTTCGAATATCATATTTTCAGATCGATATGATAAATTATTTGTTTACTTTTGTTTACTATTACATAAAGTAAACAAATCTCAAAAATATGCTCGAAACTTGGTTTCAACGTTTGACATGGGGTTTTCAGGGATGTAGATTTCGAATATCATATTTTCGGATCCATATGAAAAATTTTTCGTTGACCCCTTTGTTTACAATATATATATAAAAGAAAAGAATTCCAAAAATAGTTTAGATTGAGTAACTCCAGGTGCCCGTCTGCGGACACGCAGTGTCTGCAAGCCGCGCAGCGCAAGCAAGCGAAGCGCGCTTGTAGATTATAATATATTAAAGTATGAGACTCCACGTGCGCCTAGAAACAGTACCCTTCTTTGATATATTATCACCTTAACCATGGATACATTATACAATATCCTTACTATTAAAACTCGATTATTGTTTGTTTGTGTATATATATATATATATATATATATATATCTGTAACGAATTGATTGAAGAAACTGCCAGGCGTAGAAAGCTGATTTTTGGCATGTGGGAGTTTTTTGGCTATGGCTCCAGTAAGTTCTGAGCTCAGACGAAAATGTCGACTCATCATGGAATTATGACGTCATTGTCACATTTTTAAAAGTTAAGCAACACAGTTATTCGAGCATAACTCAGCCATTATAGGAGATAGAAGGCTGAAATTTTAATAGAATATGTATGCTAACATGCGTCACATATGATACAACTATCGTCAAAAAATGATGAGTCATCACTTTGTTATGACGTCATCATTACGCATCAAAAATTTTAAAATTGGCAAATTTGGTGATTTTTTGAGTGATATCGATTATAACAGTAGGACAGACATATTTAGAGATGCTATCTCCCTTATAATTAACCAATGTGACCCCAGGCGACCGAAGGGAGCCTCCGGCGGACACAAAGTGTCCGCCAGCCGCGCAGCGCAAGCAAGCGAAGCGCGCTTGTTTAATAGAAATGGAAATGTCAGAATTCCGTATAAAGTCATTATTTTAAGAAATAATATTAACAAGCGCACTTCGATTGCTTGCGGACACTGCGTATCCGCAGAGTTGTCCATTGGGCGCTTGGGGATATTAGAGAAACATTACATCACTTTCTTGTTAGTATGCTGAATTGCCATTTGTCTGCAGTAACATTAATGAAATCAGAACTGTAGCAGAAATTTAGGTTCGTGATTAATAGAATTTATGCTCAAAAATACAGGGTGACACATAAGTTCTGTTACAAGCTTCATTAGGTATAAAATTTATTATACTCAAACGATCTTAGTTATTATGGTCCTTAGAGATTGTAACTCGAATATTTTCAATGATTTTAAAAGATTTTTCTATTCTATGACTTAGAAATGTGTTTCGTATGGTGAGTTTTGAGGGAAAAAATGTGTCCTTGCACGCAGCGAAAATCGTGAATCAAGGCCCACTGCTTTTCAAGTTATCTTCCCAGAGTCTTCAAATTCTAAGAAAAATTAGCTCACACATTTTCCTCGAACACTCTAAATTTGTAGAAATATAAGATTTTCAGATCAGTGCATTTTGAAGGACCAATTGGATTATATTCTTTCGTGATGTGAAAAAAAGTGCCATTTTGGGGAATTTTGCAAAATGTACTTGATTTGAACTGCGACTGATAACTTTTTCCCGTTTCTGATAACGAATTCAGTGGATTTATGAAATATTTCTATGGCGAATGAAAGGTACCTGATGCTAAATCGTCATGGGACATCGATTATGAAGACATTTTTTACAGAAGCAGTGGGCTCTGATTCGCGATTTTCGCTGCGTGCCAGGACAAATTTTTTTTCTCAAAACTCACCATACAAAACACATTTCTAAATCATAGAATAGAAAAATCTTGTAAATTCATTGAAAATATTCGAATTACAATCACTAAGGACCATAATAACTAAGATCGTTTGGGTATAAGAAATTTTATACCTAATGAAGCTTGTAACATAACTTATGTGTCACCCTGTATGCTCAAAATATGCTCAAATTATGCTCAAATAATTTATGACGAGAAAATAACATTAATTATTATATAATAACAAGCACGCTTCGCTTGCTTGCGCTGCGCGGCTTGCGAACACTACGTGGGCGCCTGAAGTTACTCAATCTAAACTATTTCTGGAATTTTTTCCTTTTTATATATATATTGTAAACAAAGGTCAACGAATAATTTTTCATATGGATCCGAAAATATGATATTCGAAATCTACACTCCTAAAACCCAATGTCAACCGTTGAAAGCTAGTTTCTAACCTATTTTTGTAATTTGTTTACTTTATGTATCTATTGTAAACAAAAGTATACAAATAATTTATCATATCGATGTGAAAATATGATATTCGAAATCTACACCCCTGAACACCCCATGTTAACCGTTGAATGCTAGTTTCTAGCCTATTTTTGTAATTTGTTTACTTTATGTATCTATTGTAAACAAAGGTATACAAAAGATTTATCATATCGATGTGAAAATATGATTTTCGAAATCTACACCCCTGAAAACCCCATGTCAACCGTTGAAAGCTAGTTTCTAGCCTATTTTTGTAATTTGTTTACTTTATGAATATATTGTAAACAAAAGTAAACAAAAAATTTATCATATCGATGTGAAAATATGATATTCGAAATCTACACCCCTAAAACCCCTTGTCAACCGTTGGAAGCTAGTTTGTAGCATAATTTTCAAAATTCGTCAAATCGTGTGAAAATATGTACTACGGGCGTTCAATAAGTTCTGATCAATACAATGTAAAACATTTAAAATACACAATAAACAAGTTGTTAATGTTTTATTTTTTCAAAATACTCCCCACGATTATTGATACAGCGTTGTAAACGTTCTAACCATTGTTCAAATACTTTTTTATAGTCCTCTGGAGGTATAAGGTTTAGATACTGGAAAATCGCCGAACCCAGTGCTGCATTTGTGTCGAAATGGCGGCCAGAAAGGTACTCTTTTAGCTTCGGGAATAAATAAAAGTCACAAGGAGCTAGGTCTGGACTGTAGGGTGGATGCTCAAGCTCAACCATCCCCATGCTTGCAATTTCGGCTTTGACCTGCTTGGTTTTGTGAGGGCGGGCATTATCGTGCAATAATTTTAACCCCTTCGCTCCAGTACTAGGTCTTCGTTTAAAAAGTCTTTGTTCAACTTCACGAAGACACTGGTTAGTATAGAAATTCCCTGTAATGGTTTGTCCTTTTGGAACTATTATCTGAGCAACTGGGCCATATCCATCAAAGAATATACAGTATATCACCTTGGATGACCTGAAATCGGGCCTAGGGATCATTGGTGGATCCGAGTGACTCTCCTTCCACACCTTGTTCGCTTCTTTAGATAGAGGTGTGCTATACTGTACCCACGTTTCATCACCAGTCACTACTTCAAATAAACGGCGAGGGTCAGCTCCTTTATACAATTTTAAGAGGTTTCGGCAACATCTAACCCTGGTTGCCATTTGGGCCTTTTTATAAGCAACGAGGGACCCATCGGGCACAAACCTTTGATAGATTGAGTTTTGACTTCAGAATGTGATCAACACTTCCCGTTGAGATCCCAATAATATGAGCTAACTCTTTAACAGTGATATGAGGATCTGAATTAACGAGTTCCTTAATAGCACTGGAATACTTGGGGACAACCGCCGTAACAGGTGCTCCAGCCCGAGGGTCATCTTCCACAGACTCTCTACCTACCCTAAAGCGCTGGGCCCATCGTCTGACTCCAGGATAAGATAGAGCACCTTTCATACTGTAGACTTGCACCAAGTCAACATGTATATCGTGCGCAGATTTCCCGAGCAGAGTACGAATCTTAACGTATGATCTCTGCTCAATATAAGAATTCTTCTTTGATGACGCCATAATTGATTAGTATGCAAAATCGGTTTTACAAAATAATGTGTAAATGAATAAGTAAATGTAATATCAAGATGAAATAAAAACTGACTTTTAGGTAATTGATAGAATAAACACATTCTATGAGCGAATTATGGTACTTGTACAATATAGTCATGTTATCTCTTAATGATCAGAACTTATTGAACGCTCGTAGTATATAAAGGTGTGAAAATATACAAATAACCTTTTTAACTGCCATACACTATAATATATAATTGAGACATTCATATAAGTTATTGTTTGAAGTATTAATTACAACTACAGCCTACAATATTGTCGTATAATGATTTCTATTGTGAGAGTGAAGCCGTACATAGTATTGTATAGAAAAGGTGTTAAAAATTGTTTTCCATTTTTTTTGCAGATGCGTGAAAATTTCGCTTAGATCTTAGAACTTAATCGTAGATTCATCATTTGAAACCTACATGCCAATTTTCGTATCTCTACGACTTACCAATTCTTCAATCAATTCGGACAAACAAACAAACAAACAAATCCTAGCATTTTAATATATAAGATTATATAATCATTATATAATCATTATTTAATAAATATATAATTATTATATAAATTATTATATAATAATTATATAATAATTATATGTTGCAGCACGTGTTGCAACATGTGTCGCAACACGTGTTGCAACACGTGTTGCGACACGTGTTGCGACACATGTTGCAACACATGTAGCAACACGTGTTGCTACATGTGTTGCAACATGTGTTGCAACACGTGTTGCTACATGTGTTGCAACATGTGTTGCAACATGTGTTGCAACATGTGTCGCAACACGTGTTGCTACATGTGTTGCAACACATAATAATTATATAATTATTATATAATTATTATAATTATTATATCTTATCTATTAAAATGCTAGGATTTTTTTTAAAAAATGGAAAACAATTTTTCACACCTTTTCTATACAAAATCAATGACTACACTATCACAATAGAAATCATTGTACAAGTACGACCACTACAATAGATCGATAGATACATAAAGTCAACAAATTACAAAAATAGGCTAGAGACTAGCTTCCAACGGTTGACATGGGGTTTTTAGGGGTGTAGATTTCGAATATCATATTTTTAGATGTTTATGATAAATTATTTGTTTACTTTTGTTAACAATAGATACATAAAGTAAACAAATCTCAAAAATCTGCTAGAAACTTGTTTTCAACGGTTGACATGGGGTTTTCAGAGGTGTAGATTTCGAATATAATATTTTCAGATCTATATGATAAATTATTTGTTTACTTTTGTTACAATAGATACAAAATGTATATAAATCTCAAAAATAGTCTATAGACTAGCTTCCAACGGGTGACATGGGGTTTTCAGGGGTGTAGATTTCGAATATCATATTTTCGAGTAAATTTGTTGATCAAATTTTTCACTTTTGTTTACAATAGATACATAAAGTAAAAAAATTACAAAAAATGGGCTGGAGACTAGCTTCCAACGGTTAACATTGGGTTTTTAGTGCTGTAGATTTCGAATATTATATTTTCGGATCCATATGAGAAATTATTCGTCGACTTTGTTTACAATATTTATAAAGGAAAAAATTCCAAAATATGTTAGATTGAGTGATTCCAGGCGCCCGCAGGGCGACTCTGCGAACACACAGTGTCCACAAGCCGCGCAGCGCAAGCAAGCGAAGCGTGCTTGTAATTATTATAATTTTATTTGGTGTTTAGAAAATACAATTATTATCTGTGACGATTGTTGCACGTCAATCTACTGTATATACACTGCCTGAACAAAAGTATTCGTACACATCATAATTCCCCATACAAATAGTTATAATACTGATTTATTTAGCGAGTCAAGGTATTTAATTGGTAAGAGATATGCTTAATTTAACTTCAAATTCGAATTCTCTATATTCTAATTACTCACTCTATAATCTCTCAACTTGTTTACACTCCCACAAGGTTAAAAAATTTCAAACTGTGCCACTTCATACCACCAATGCCATCATATACAATGGTGATCACTCGCGACATGTGGCATAGGAAAGCAAATGGTGAAAATACTTATCTTGAGGAAGAGTAATTCATTTGAAAACTTGTAAAGTGAATAATTTGAACGTGGAGAATTCGAATTCGAAGTCAAATTAAGTGCCTCTCTCACAAATTAAATATTCTCGAAACGCTAAATAAATCAGTATTATAACTACTATTTGTATGGGGAATTACGCCAATGGGGTGTACGAATACTTTTGTTCAGGCAGTGTATATGAATAATGAAAACAAGCGAATTATCCGCGGGCCACAGCGAATGGTTTCGCGAGCCACATGTGGCCCGCGGGCCATGGTTTGAGCACCCTTGATTTAGATCAAACAACCTTGGAATAAATACCTGTAATAATGGATATTCTCCGACCTTCCCCATCAGATTGGGCATCTCATCCCAGGATTTGCGATCTGTGAGAGAAAACATGAGTAAACACGCGTGTGCGTTCTCGACACACTGTTCCATTAGGTAAGGATACTTGGCAGATGCTCTGGCTCCACACTCCCACACCTCAAGATGGACTAGCACCACCTTGGTCCTGCTCGGGTCCTTCCCTACTTGGCACACAGGCCAGTATAACGTCTGGACGATGAGACCCATGGACTCATACACTTTACCATCTTGGTTTATTCCCAGGAGAGTCTGTGTGGTACTCGTCTTGCCAACGCCAGGTTTCCCAATCATGTATATTTTGAATTTTTTCACTTCGGGTTTTAAACTTGCATGTACTATCTTGGGAATTGGCGGCGAATCGAAGAGATTGAAAACTTTCCTCGTTCCATCAGAGTTCAGGAGCTCTTCTATGTAACTCCTCGATTCGAGGCTAGTGATCCAATCCGGATTCAAGTTTATTTTCAGACCATTCCAGTGACTGGAGCGCTGGACATCTGAGAACATGGCATTTATTGGACAACACTTACTCAGTAACGAATGCTGTATAGAGACTCAATACATGCATATAGTATATAACATAACAGCTTAATTTGTAAATTGTTGATAAATATAAATTTTCAGAATTACGACCTAAAATAGCAAACTTTGAGTGTCCAAGATGTTCACATTTAATAAGAATGCTATCAACTAGGGAATATTTACAGAAACACTGAAACCCTGCTCCAATTCTGTACAAGACTGATCGTACTGAAGTATAATTAGATATTCTTTCTGATTCATATAACACAGGTTTCCTACACAATACGGTAAAGACAAGTTCAGCTGTGCACTCACATCCTGTGTGGGGTTGTGGTGGGTGTACACCATTTGAAACTTGCATGCTTCTTTAGATGCGAGGTTCCCATTACTCACAGAGGCAGAGAGAGAATTTGAACAGTTATGAGGGATCTTTAGAGTCCATCCTGAACCAGGGTTCAATTCAATAGAATCAGGTAGCTTGATAACAACTGTCAAAATGCATTTGTAACCCACTTTTAAATGAATTGTCTCTCTTAATGAATCTTGCTGTTTCGGCTTTTCATGTTCCTCAATGGATACAGTCTTGACAATGCCAGCTGTCAAATCAATCATTCTAACGAGGTGGTTATTTGTGTCTGCTATAAATAGCCTTTCTCCAGCTGAGTCGAGAGCTAGTCCCGAAGGTTCATAGAACTGGGCTACACCCAACGGACCATCAGTGTATCCAGGTTTCCCGTTACCAGCTAGTGTGGTACAAGATTTGTTCGCCAGATCTACCACCTTAATCCTATGGTTGTATGTATCTGCTACAAAGACTGAGTTATTATTGTGACTGAATGCCACTCCCATTGGATGCTGTAGTCTGGCCTGCCTTCCCACTCCATCAACATCTCCATAAGAGAACAGGTCGAGTGGGTCTAGTCCTCCGCCAACAACTGCTTTAACACCTCCGTCTTTCAGACTCACACTCCGCACACAGCCACTCTCGCTGTCAGCTATGTACAGCAGTCCGCACGCACCATCCACACAGATGCCAGATGGCTGTGCGAAACAAGCTCGATGCGGATAACTGTTGTTCCTATTCGCTTCGTCTCCGGTGCCGGCGAAGCGGAGCATTGTTCCGGCTGGGTAGCTGGTCCCTTTCAGCCAGGGACTGCTAGAGAGGAAGTAGACCCAGATCTGATGCGACCCAGCCATAGCAACGAACAGGAACTGCGACCTATCCCCTGCTACCACAAGGTCCCAGGGAGAGCTGATTTCTTGCTTAGTAGATTCCTGCCCCCCCTCTCTGTCCGATCCTTGCTTTCCAGTCCCACAGATAGTCCGAACCACTCCTTCTTCCAGATCCACCTCTCTTACCAGGTGGTTCTCCGTATCTGCCACATATAACACCTTACCATTGCTCGCTAGTCCTTGTGGTGAGTTGAACTCTGCCACACTAGCAGGTCCATCCTTGGCACCCATCCTACCGCTGCCTAGGATCCTCACTATGGAGTGGGTGACAGCGTTCAAGACTACGATTCTGTGGTGAGAAGTGTCGCTCACATAAACCAGACCAGATTTAGGATGAATGTGGACCTTGCCAGGATATTTCATGAAGTTAGCCTTTGAGACAACTCCAGGGGATATAGGCAACTCGCGTGGTTCCAGCATTCCTCTCTCTCGATAGTAGCGTAGAACTAACTCGGTCAGCTGAGGGATCTTGTCGATCAAAGTCTCCCCAATCATAACGTAAATCGGGCGCCCGGTGGGACTAATGAATAAGAAAGTCGGCCAGCAAGAAATACCGAACAGATTCCACAATACCAACTCATGGTCGTTAATGATCGGATGCAAAATGGAGTAGCGTTCTGCTGCTCGTTCTATGCTGGAGGTGTCTCTCTCATTCACAAACTTAGCAGAATGCACTCCTAACACAACAAAACCTTCTCTCACTGAATGGGAATTCTCCAATCGCTTTAAGACAGGGAGCACGTGTAAGCAGTTAATGCAGCAATAAGTGAAGAAGTCTAATAGGACAAGTTTCCCAGTTAGATCGTGTCTATATTCAAATGGTCTCGAGGTATTTATCCATTGGAAGGAGGCTAGCTCCTCTATACATGGCCAGCTGTCTGAGGACTCAATGGAGTCCAAGTACTCAGATATAAAGCTAAAGTCAGGACTTGAGTTGTCTGTGAGGTGATCCTGCAACTTCTGTGAATGTTGCTTGAAATATTTCTGCTCCACCGATAATCGTGAAATCATTAGGAAATATCAACTAAATACTAAAACGATTGAATGAACAATAACACACTTCTAAGTCAAACAATATATAGGACTGCCGTGGGAATGGGAATTTCCATGAGGATATCCAGATAAATTCAGTGGGAAAGGAATTGAAATTGCTCCCACGGCAACAATGGGATATAACATATGACATACTTCAATTGCATCTATCATGTATTCCAAATATAGCAATACATCACAACAAATAGATTGTATATGTACACAAATATGTCAAATAATAAGCAGAGTTGTTGCTGTTAATAGCTGTCTATCAGTTCGTGTTAAAATCACGATGTTATATTGAATTGGCATGAACGAGAACTGGACGTATTAAACTGAAGCTATCCTGAATGTAGCTGACTGCAGAGTTCATGTCAAGTATAAACTTGTTTCCAATGACGTCATCACTCACTTCAACCAAGGCTATCCTCGTGGTGATGCGATCAATGGCTTTGTATGCGAGCAGAGCTAGCTGTCTAGTGTGCGGGAGTGCCTCCACCACTCTCAACTGCTGCGTTAGACACAGTTCAGACACTTTACGGACAGTCTGTACAAAGAGACTTGAGAGTTTGGCTAGAAGCTGCATTGAGAGGTTGAGGTGAGGCAGTAACACCTCACGGGCAGTTCCAATGCTGTCAAACTGGTCACAGCACTGATCTATTTCTCTAACTGCTGAATTCAACCGCTCTAACCCTACCGTCCCTTTTCCCGATGGAAAGAGATCATCCCACTGGCAGCCAGCTGATTCCGTATCAAAACCAATCTCGAAGCTCTCCTTCAGGAGAGTGACGTCGTTAGAAGCTCCCTCCTCTCGCCTGGCAGAGATCGAGTGCATCTTGAGATGGTGCTTGGCTTCACATTCGCTGGATAGAATCTCTAGTGCTTCCAGGTACACATAGCCCTGCAGCTTCTCAAACTCCGCATGGAAACTTGTCAGAGACTCTGAGTCAGTTACCTCTCCCTCTTTCTCTGCAACGACAACGGAGGAGATCTCATTGGTTATGCTGTGGATCTGGTCTTGGACGTAGGTGCGCTTGTTCCTCAAACCGGGATCTCCCTCCGACAGAAAGTCCATCGTCTTCTTGCCAAGATTCTCTAGAGTGTCCAGCCCACCACTCACGATTTTGCTCGTGAAAGAGACTCCATATGAACCAAAGAAACTTGCAGAATCACCAGGCGGCAGCTGTTTATCTTCCACAGAGCTTAGCTTTACAGTCGAGTCATTCTTTGGATCAGCATTCGGGAGCTGAGAAGTTTGATTTTGATTTTGAATCGGTGCTATCTCACTACTACTCGGAGCAGAGGGAGGTTGTGAGTTTGGAGGGGAAGCAGGTGTTTCAGAATTTTGCTCTTCTCTCAATCTCTGCGCGATCTCTTTCAGATCGAGGGCAGCAGAGCTTTCGTCTCCTTTCTTCCCGCCTGAGTCTTGGGTTGCCATACTCTCCGCCGTGGGAATACCGAACGAAGACTCCACTGAGCTCAAGATCGAGGATAAGCCGTGCTCGGTGGTGTTAGCTAGGTTGTGAGCAGACGAAGCCACTGAGGTAGCAGCCATACTCAGCCAGCTGGACCCCCAGTCCCCCCAGGCTGATGAGGAAGGGTCGCTCTTAGAAGCGACAGCTCCTCTCTCATGGCTTGTAGGTAGATCTTGTCGGTCAGAACGAGAAATGTTGACCTTTTGTAAATTCTCAGTCAATAGTTCCTTCGGTGGAGACAATTCTTGGCTGAGTAACTTGTTCTCACTAAAGAAGTAATGTTAGGCAGAGTTGAGAAAACATTACGTATAGACGTATACGGTAGCATTACTTACTCGTAGGTAGGAAGCGCATTTGTTGATAGGAGAGGACTCTCGTCATTAGTTATATTTTCAATACGATCGAGTGTTGTGCTAGTTTTAAAATCAGATTCACATAATTCAGGATTCAATTTCGGATCTGCATCTTTATCCGCTTCGACAAGTTTATCCTCAACTTCTAGCTCTACTCTCGAAGCATCCGAAACCGTTTCCTTGTTTGCAACTTCAGCATCAGTCTGTGAGTGGCTGTGTATGCTGCTCTTCTTGGAAGACACCTGAGGCTCTGTGTCTTGCGGCTCCGAGTCGCTAGCACTAGCCCATTCCTCGGAATCGCTCATAATGAGCAGCTTAGGATACCAAATAAACAGACATTGAATTGAGCAGAAGTTATGAACAGGCGCATATGAATACTCGGCGTGCGTGGCATATGACCCTTCAGGGGACTCCATTTCTTAAATTCAATTGTAAGTAAATGCAATGCTGAATAGATAGATAGATAGATAGATAGATAGATAGATAGATAGATAGATAGATAGATAGATAGATAGATAGATAGATAGATAGATAGATAGATAGATAGATAGATATATTGTACTTGTATGTGCACCGTTTCACACGATATGTTATAACTATTATCTAAAGCACAAAAATACAATATAATTCCTAAATTAATTCCTATTAACTCTGAGACACGGCCTGATATACGTCGTCCAGTCTCTTCATGAAATGCCCTACAATTACTTCCGGGTTTGTACAAATAGACCCATTCACTGAGATGGAGACGTTCAGCTGTTGACCGTAAGTTAAGAATGCAGCCCCGAAAGAGAGTCCAGTGGTTAGCGGCATAAACAAGGTCATTCCATCAATAGGAACTCCTGCGAGTGACATTGTGACATCGGGACCAGGTACGTTGGTTAGAACACCTGTTCCCAGAAGGCGAAATGTAATTTTTTGAGCTTTAATTCGTATTGACTTCGGGAAATAAGACAAAATAAGGACAACATAAAGGTTGAAGAGCGGCATCATGGACGTTTTCAATTCGAGCATTGCGGAATGAATCTCATTTAGCTGATTCCGCCAGTCTAATAAGCGGAGAGGAATCTTAACACGAACCCCCACAAAGTTATTCGACATATTCGAACCACTATTCAAAGAAACATTCAAAGATATAGCTTGGACAAGAGATACAAATTTAACACGATCGGGTTTCTCTCCCTTCTCCAACAGGTAGGACTGCATTGCCTGACCCAGCAACATAAGGAACACATCGTTCACACTCGTACTAGTTCTACGCTTAATGGTCGAGACCTTCTTAAAGTCTAGAGGAGGAGAGTAAGCAAAGTACTTCTTCCTTGTATTTATATTCTTTCTAAAGAAGTTGGCGGGCTCTAGTTCTAAGAAATCAGCAAGATAGAGAGGAGAGAGGAGAGCGAGCAACAATAGATTCCGGAATGAGTCAACTATTGGAGAATTACCAAATTTCTGAAAAAGTATCTCCAATTTAGTTCTATCTTCCTCAGTTAATGGTTTTCCAAGAGAGTTCATAAAAATACGAACGAATGTTAGTCCATCACCTAAAGTATGGTCCAATCGATACACAACGTAGGTCATGCTATCTTCTGTGTACTGTGTCGTGTGCTTGTCGTGGAGAACGAAGAATTGGAAACCAGGTTGATGGGAAGGAATTCTCTTCTGATTCATCTCAGAAAGGAACTGTCTAACATCCGCTTCCACACTCAAATCTACCCATTTCTCTACCACGTGGTCGTCAATGTTAAAGTCAGGATAGTATTCCCAAGTTGAATAGAGACTCCTCTCCTTCACTACCTGAGTTAGTTTGGGGTAAAGTAAGCGACCTTTGGCGTCTTTAGCAAAAGCAAAATCTCTGAGTACTGTATCCTTAAACTTTGCTACACTAAACTCTCCTTTCAATTTAAATATTCCATCAACTGATACAAAGTCCTCATCAGACACTTGGAACAAAAGATCAAGGGGAGACAGGAGAGTAGAAATCCTATTTTCTTCACCAATTGGACAATCTTCCAATTTCATTGGTCGAAAAAACAGTCGAGATTTCCAAAACGCATCCAATGAATACATAACTAAGAATATTGCCAGATATACGAATAATAAAAACACGCAAGGGATATAGTAGAGACAACGGTGTAAGATCTTCCCAGTCTTGCTTAACCTCTTGTTGAATAGGAAAGAAAGGAACAGGAGAGTTATGTAGGATAAAATCAGGAGAGTTAGGTACTCCATGGAACAGCTACTATTGTGCTATACAACTATTTTACAATCGATAATGTTAAATACAAGGGATAAAAAATTCATTTTGAGGCTTGTGAAAAATAAAGGTGTCAGAATCTAAATTATTACTTTTTTCACATTAAGTTTCCCGGAATGTTACCTCTAAAATAAGAGTATTATTCCATCCCAATTGAGAAGACGGACTTATTCAAAACTCGAGGATAAGAAAATCTGGGATAAACCTAAAAATAGAAATAATATTTGCACCGACTTCTACGTATAATTATGGCTAATCTCCCGAAATTAAGCATAAAAGTAACAGATTGGCAAAGGTAAAGAACTGGACATTCATCAAGTTCAATCCTTGACAATATTCTGCTTAGTTTGAGCAAAATATTCGCCAAATTGATATAAGCATGGCTTTTTAAAATATTTTTAAAAACTTTTCAAAATCGACCCATTTCACCGAATGTTAACCATGATTATTAATAAAGAAAAGTCTTGCATTTATGAACATCTTACAGTCAATCATGGATTCAAATTACTGACGTATATCATACAATATGCACAAAATACAACCACACAATATTCTGTAAAAAATCTGAAATAGTAGATCAAAAGCCGAATTACAACAAAAAATCCAAATAGGATAGTATATAGATACATGTGTACTAATAATTAAAAATACTAAATAATTAATTGATTAAGATTTTTAAAATATAAATAAATCTACAACTTACAAAGCTTAAATTCGATCGGAAGTTAGAATACCTAATAGAATCGATTCGTGAATAAACGCGTCATTTCAAATCTTCATTAGAAGACACAGCCTGATATATGTCGTCCAATCTCTTAATGAAATGCTCAATAATCACTTCTGGCTCAGCACAAATAGAACCGTCCACTGAGATGGATACGCTTAACTGGTCACCATAGGTTAAGAACACAGACCCTAAGGTGAGTCCAGCAGGCAGAGGCATAAACACAGCCATTCTATCAATGGGAACTCCCGCCAATGTCAGCTTAACATCTGGACCTGGTACATTGGCTAGCGTCCCCGTTGAAAAGGTACGCAATACCATTTTTTGTGTTACATTTCTTACATATTTCGGTATAAAAGATATACCTATGGCCATAAAGAGGTTGAAGACTGGCACCAGGGATAGTTTAATCTCTAACATTGCAGAATGAATCTCATTCAGCTGTTTTCTCCAATCTAATGTGTGGACAGGCAATTTAATACGAATTGTCATAGCGTTATTTGACATATGATCTGAATCGCTATTTAACTGAGTATTAAAAGAAATAGCTTGGTAAAATGATACAAATTTAGCACTATCAGGTTTCTCTCCCTTCTCCAACAGGTAGGATTGGATTGCCTGACCCAGCAACATAAGGAACACATCGTTCACACTCGTACTAGTTCTACGCTTAATGGTCGAGACCTTCTTAAAGTCAAGAGGAGGAGAGTAAGCTAAGTATTTTCTTCTAATATTTCTATTCTTCCGATTAAAGAAGTTAGCGGGCTCTAGTTCTAGCATATCAGCAAGATAGAGAGGAGAGAGGAGGGCGAGGAACAGTAGATTTCTAAATGAGTTAATTCTTGGGGAACTATCAAATTTCCGAAATAGTGCTTCCAATTTGGGTTTGTCTTCCTCAGTCAATGGTTTTCCAAGAGAGTTTGTGAAAATACGAACGAATGTTAGTCCATCGCCTAAAGTATGGTCCAATCGATACACAACGTAGGTCATGCTATCTTCTGTGTACTGTGTCGTGTGCTTGTCGTGGAGAACGAAGAATTGGAAACCAGGTTGATGGGAAGGAATTCTCTTCTGATTCATCTCAGAAAGGAACTGTCTAACATCCGCTTCCACACTCAAATCTACCCATTTCTCTACCACGTGGTCGTCAATGTTAAAGTCAGGATAGTATTCCCAAGTTGAATAGAGACTCCTCTCCTTCACTACCTGAGTTAGTTTGGGGTAAAGTAAGCGACCTTTGGCGTCTTTAGCAAAAGCAAAATCTCTGAGCAACGAATCTTTAAACTTTGCAATACTAAACTCTCCTTTCAATACACACATTGCATCAACTGATACAAAGTACTCATCAGACACTTGGAACAAAAGATCAAGGGGAGACAGGAGAGTAGAAATCCTATTTTCTTCTCCGATTGGACAATTCACCATTTTCATTGGTCGAAAAAATATCCGAGATTTCCAAAACGCATTCAATGAATACATAACTAAGAATATTGCCAGATATACGAATAATAAAAACACGCAAGGGATATAGTAGAGACAACGGTGTAAGATCTTCCCAGTCTTGCTTAACCTCTTGTTGAATAGGAAAGAAAGGAACAGGAGAGTTATGTAGGATAAAATCAGGAGAGTTAGGTACTCCATGGAACAGCTACTATTGTGCTATACAACTATTTTACAATCGATAATGTTAAATACAAGGGATAAAAAATTCATTTTGAGGCTTGTGAAAAATAAAGGTGTCAGAATCTAAATTATTACTTTTTTCACATTAAGTTTCCCGGAATGTTACCTCTAAAATAAGAGTATTATTCCATCCCAATTGAGAAGACGGACTTATTCAAAACTCGAGGATAAGAATATCTGGGATAAACCTAAAAATAGAAATAATATTTGCACCGACTTCTACGTATAATTATGGCTAATCTCCCGAAATTAAGCAAAAAAGTAACAGATTGGCAAAGGTAAAGAACTGGACATTCAATGACACACATTGCATCAACTGATACAAAGTACTCATCAGACACTTGGAACAAAAGATCAAGGGGAGACAGGAGAGTAGAAATCCTATTTTCTTCTCCGATTGGACAATTCACCATTTTCATTGGTCGAAAAAATATCCGAGATTTCCAAAACGCATTCAATGAATACATAACTAAGAATATTGCCAGATATACGAATAATATATACGAATAATAAAAACAGCAAGGGATATAGTAGAGACAACGGTGTAAGATCTTCCCAGTCTTGCTTAACCTCTTGTTGAATAGGAAAGAAAGGAACAGGAGAGTTATGTAGGATAAAATCAGTAGAGTTAGATACTCCATGGAACAGCTACTATTGTGCTAAATAACAATTGACAAAATCACATATTAATAAGCCGGAAAGTATAAATTCCTCTCTACCTCATAAGGGTTGAGAGAATATTACAGAGGGAAGTACACATGTAAATCTAGTAAAATAATTAGATTAGTATTATTTATCAGTTCAATGTGTACCAAAAGAAGTAACACGAAATTTAAAAATTACAATAAAATGCTTCCACCTCAGACAATATTGAGTGAGTTTCAAGTGCAAATGCCTAAATCAATTAAAATTCTAACATATCAAAAATAATAGCAAATATACGTACTTGTATCTCCTGCATTCTTCACAGTAGATTAGGTCAGATTGTGCACTCACTATGCTCTATGCTTTAACTAGTCAGGAAGAACAGGTTGGCTATATCACTACTTCTTGATAGGATGAGTCGTCCATGAGAGCTAGGTTTAAAAGGATGTGCTGCTTGGAGGAGATGTGAGAGGTGAGTTCTGCAGGGGTCTGGCATCTAGCGTTGCACAGCTCACAGAACAGATTGTCCATTGGGACTTGTGAAGGAGTGGCCATCTCTTGCAGTTGTAGCATCTTTCTCCGCAGCATCAGCACCTTGGTAGGTACAAAGTGAGTCTGAGGGTCGTAGGATACCAGATTGATGATGTTGTGCAGGTTGAATAGAGGCGGGAGGGTATCCTGATCAGGTGCTATTTTGTTGTCAATCAAGTCTGATGGGTGGACCATAGCCCAAGAGTAAGCTTTAGGGAAGTGAGTGACAGTCAGGGAGGGTCTCGTATCCTTCAGAACCAGAGAGAGCAACTGTTTCTTGACCTTCTCTTGATTGCGCCGTACAAATGCGTGGTTCCATGGAATGTTGAAATCTTGGTTACATTTCAGAGCTAGATTGACCGCATTACGGATAGCATTGATCTCATCCATGTCTTCCTAAAACCAGCACATAGTAAGCAGAGTGCTACAGAGCATGCAAGCTATCGTATCACACACCTGTGTAATCGCAGTATCAAACGCGAGCTCAATGTCATGCTCTGGGAAGTAGGGATTGTTAGTGTTGTCGAAGCCTAGGCCACAGAGAGCGCCGATGTAGGAGCGCTTAATCTCATCCGTCCTCATCTCCACGTAAGGAGAGAAGAGCAGGGTGAGAAGGTAGATCAGTCCGTTGATGTTAGGCATCAGAGTGGTCTCCCGCGCAATGACAGAGGAGGCAGAGGGGTTGAGTCCCACGAAGGAGGAGATCATCAGCCGCTCGTGCTTGTCTTGAGGCTCGTTATGCAGACAGATTGAGTTGACCGAGTCCCGCTCAATACGAGCCGACTTCATGCGTCCTATCTTAGTGAGGGAGTAGAAGGACACTTCGTAAGGAGAGGACGGACCTTTCAGGTACAGCTGTCCGTATTTGCGTGCTTGAGGGGGGCTGTGGTCCGGCTGAGAATGGACCTCCCACACCTTGGAAGAGTACTCCTGCTCCGTCTCAGCTCTCTCGTGCGCTGAGGTGGACATGAAGGACTCCTCGGAGTAGAGGGCGAACCCTCGGTCTATCAGCACCTGGTTGACGAGGTCATCTTCAGAGGTGTCTTTCAGATCCCCCGAGGCTCTAGTGTAGAGGTAGACTCGGAGAATATTCTTCACTTGTGAGTATATCCTAGCCTTCAGGACCTAGACGAGGAGTGTAGTGAATAGGTACTACGAGGTATTCGTTAGAAGTATTGACTCTATCGAATAACCAATGAGAGACAAGCTTAAACGATTCAGCATTTTTCAAGCATTCGCGTAACCGATACAACCGATTCATCTGTGAAATAAAGGACAATGTTAAACAAAACTCACTTTCTGAGAGAACATCCCAGAAAAGAATTCGTTCGCCTTGTCACTCCAGTACCCGTCTGAGGACTCCTTGAAAGAAGGCTTCACTTTAGCAAGGAAGAACTCAGCGCAGAGTTGAGGGGGTGTCAGGAGCGAGAGAGGAATCTCGAACACCTCGTCAAACCCGAGTTCCTTCACATTACCGAAATCAATGTAGAGGACAGTGAGTGAGTTCGCGTACACTTTCACTACTCTGCCTCTGTAGTACATTCCGTCCCCTGGGAACAGAGCCAGGCAGTACTGGTCCACCCATGGCTTGGAGAGCGGTTCTAGGGCAGGAATGCTCATGATCTGATCTGAAATCTGCTGGCTGAGTAGCTTACTCTCCTCGTTTACTTCTTGAGCCCAAAAGTGACCCGCGTTAACAACTTCTGTCACAAGAATGTCTATCTCGCCGGACTTCTTGAACACCCATGAAGGCGGGGAGAAAGTGCTCTGTTCATAATTAATAAATAACTCAATAATAAATTCCAGCACATAAAGAAACGTTGTCCAACCTGAGAGGATCTGGCTCGACTCCTAAATTCTCCGTTTTCCTCCGGGTTCTCCTCTCTATCGATAGGAATGACAAGGCTTCCGTTCCTGATCTGTCTCAGCTTGAGGGCCGTGTACACGGAGGGAACGATGAGAGAGGAACCAGGGACGGAGAGAGCGGAGTCCCACTCACTGGAGTACACTCTGAGTCGCTGGAACTCAATGTAGGCGCGGCCTGAGTCGTAGTGGATCTGACTGATGCGACCGCACCCTTCAAAGAATCGGATGATGTGAGGAGTGAAGTTGGTCTCGTTGTGTCGAGAGTGGGGGAGGCCGGAGACCATCACGGTGGTGTGAGGGTCGTGTCCGGTCATAATACGCTCCGCATCTTGTTCGTCCACATCTGACAGCTTGAAGTAGTTGGGATAGAAGGCCCCAGCCATCACCAGCTTTATGAGCAGGGTAGTATGCGTGTAGTCAGACCTGCGGAACTTTACATAAAACAACCGATGCAAACAACAGAACACCGTGCTGTGACAGTTCACACCTGGGGAGAATGGACCTCGTGGACTGTATGTTGAATTTGGTGAGGCGAGAGTTGAGCTCCTTCACGAGTTCGTGCGCCTCGTTAATCCTCTTCCACTCCAGGAAGTTCTTGCGGCACCATTCCTGCTCCAGCCTGGTGTGCCGGCTGGAGTCCCACCTCCCGCTCTGCTTCATGCGGTACCACTCGCGGTAGGCGTTCAGCATGGCTATCGGGTCTGAGAATGTGTTCTTGGCCCAGCGCACCTTACTCCTGTAGGCCGTCAGCTCTACCTTGTACGGTCTGAGGAAGAAATTCTTCACGGAGAGGGAGGCGGCTATCACGAGACACTCCTCTAGACACCCGAACACGTATCCTAGAACCAGGAGCTTGCCCATCCTGATGTCAATCGGGAGTCTCTCACACACTCGTCCCAGGAATGTCAGTTCTCCGTCGAATGGGTCCATGATACTGGAGGAGAGCGCGCCGATCTCCTTCAGCAGCAGCACAGTCCGTTCTAAAGGGATTGGAATCAGTGACAGTTTGTACGAAGCAGTGTTGTGTAACGAGTAGCAGGTCCTGACCTATCTCCAGGGCTTCCGGTTGTTCCAGAGACATGTTGAGCACTTCGACTGGAGCGCCGATATCTAACACCTTCGTCTGCAGCACTATCCTCTCCAGGGGACATCGCTTGATCTCTGGCAATGTGTACTCGCGACACTTGTGGTAGAACTGTCGGGTGATCAACCTGTAGACGCGGCCCTCCGCTACACGGCCGGCACGGCCTCGACGCTGCATCATGCTGGCTTTGCTGGCCCAGTTGAGACTCAGACACTGATAGTTGGTGCTGAAATCACAAATAAGCTCCTTCACCAGACAGAAATCGATCACATAGCGGATGTCTGGTACTGTGATGGAGCTCTCAGCAATGTTAGTTGATAGAATAACCTGCAGTGAAATGATATAATAGTTATATAATATGACGAGTTCTAGAATCAATTCCAATGTAAGCGAGCTTTCATTGCAATTTGACAATGCAATTCTTCTCAAAAGTTATCAACATCCCATTTAGACATGACCTCATTATCAATCTAAGCAACAAGTAGGTGATATTTAATTAAATATGATAGTAAACGATGCAAAAAGATGGCAAACCGAAGTGCCTTGAGAAGTGTGTGGCGTTGAGAGTAGACCAAGCAAAAAACTGAGGCTGCTAAACCCCATACACCCAAACTTAGAGAGCTGCTCGACCGGCTGACTTCTCAGCTGAGAGCAGAGACCACGAAACACTAAAACATGGATGGAAGAACGAATTAGCAGATACGACGTGGTATCGTAGGATACCACGGATCAATACTAACCTAGAATGACCACCAAATTTTAATCACTTCCCAATTGAAATAAGCAAAGCAAGTGCATTTATACTCAGTCCGAGTTAGATATAAGCAGTATGGGCTCATTATAATATAGTGATGAGTGAATATCTTGATAAGTTATGAAACTAACTCGCCAAAATGAATGAACAGCATGATTACAAGCAAAACTATTTAGCTTCAAAAATGGCGTAAATATTTTGTAATGAAAACTTTTAGAAATGAGAAATTCTCTACAGAAATACAGCAATCCACCACTTAGTAGCACACCTTATTCGACAGGATATCTATATACATGAATAAAACGAAGGTATGGTGCTGTACGGCGCATGAAGTAAATGACAAGATAAATCTAAAAACTTCTAAAAGTAAAGATACTATCATAAATATGTACAGTAGAACTCGGTTAGTACGTACCCCTCCGGGAAGCAGGAGAAAGTACGTACTAACCGAGTTGATATTACATAGGAATCTATAGAATAAATGAATTCTGGTTCACAGAAATGAGTACGTACTAGCCGAGTTCTACTGTAGTTATTTTTAGTATGATAACTTCTTTTTATATCCTGACATACATTCTAGCTGTACTCGGGAGTTACATCTGCGTTAAAAATGTAATTCAGAGTTCAATTCCATGCCCCATTAAACCACTAACTATGTATCTCGTATATTTTATGCATTAATTAATAAAGATAGTATCGAGGGAATACGCCTTACTTTTCTATTGTTAAGAGCAGGTTTCAGAAATATCTTGTGCTGCTCTTCTGTGCTGATGGATGAGTGGAGAGGTAGAATCGTGATATTCTTCTTGTCTTTGGATTGTTGGAGCAAATTGTCTAGAATAATTATTTCCGGTAAACCAGGAAGAAACACAAGCACTGTCCCCTTAACCACTGGTCCTCCCGACCCATCCGCCTCAAGAGAGTCGAACTTGCTGATGAGCTTAGCAGCGTGCTGCAGACACTCTTCAGCTAGCTTGGGGTCGTCCATATTGTGGAAGGAAGACTCCCCACCAAGGTCGTCCAGGTAGAACTCCATCACTGGGAAGTTCTTGCCGCCGATGCTGACGATGGGTGCTGGCGTCAGCAGCCCTTCTTGATAGACATTAAAATAGTTGGAGAAATGGCTTGCATTGAAAGTAGCAGACATCAGCACTAGCTTGGTGCGCGCGGAGTTGGTCTGAAGGAGATACTTGCATACCAGCATTACGAAGTCAGTGTCCAAGTCCCTCTCGTGTACCTAAGCACGACACGTTATGATATGAATTGACATAACATAGTATTATAGCCTACCTCATCTAGTATAATGTGTGTGTATTCATTCATGTCTTTCTGGTTGATGAGTTTCTGAAGCAACACTCCTGTCGTGACGAATATCAGCCTCGTGTCCTCACTGGCGACTCTGTCCATGGATATTTGATAGCCAACCATGGTTCCCAGCTGCCAGCTCCGCTCTTGGCAGACCCGCTTCGCAATGCTGATAGCAGCGATCTTCCTGGGCTGAGTACACACGATGTTGCAATGGAGTCCCTTCCTCGCGTGGTACTCGAGAATGTACTGCGGGACCTAACGAAAGACAATTAAATACAAGTAAAGTAGGATGAGATTGTTTAATTCGGTGAGAGTAAAGCTAGGAAAAAATTATTAATAAAGAACGACAAATTTAAATAAATAAACGAATCATCCCTCCTTCCTCGCACTCATTTCAGTTATGTATTGTTATCCCTATACTCCAAGCTAAAAATACTTGGAAAGACTTCTGAGTCTACATCAAGTACAGACTGAATCTTAGATATTAAAACGCTAGGATTGTTTGTTTGTTTGTTCGAATTGATTGAAGAACTGGCATGTCGTCGAGCTATGAAAATTGGCATATAGATGTTAAATGATGAGTCTACGATTAAGTTCGAATATCTAAGCGAAATGTTCACACCTCTGCAAAAAAATGTAAAAAAACACATCTTTTAACGAATTTTTTAAAAAATATGCTAGAGAATAGCTTCATTTTCGAAAATATCTGATAAAAATAGTTTATTTACAATAGATACACCAAGCAAACAAATTTCGAAAATATGCTAGAGGCCGCGCGGCGCAAGCAAGCAAAGCGCGCTAATTGATTCGTGAATATTTGGGTATATCATTAATATATAAGTTTAGTAACTCTTCAGAAGTTATGAGAAATTCATAACAGAAAGAATTATGTTCGAAATATTAACTATAGGCTGTCATTGTAATGAGTCTAATTCCCATTCTCAGTTTCCTGCCTTTAGTTATGCACTCGATTCTTCAGTGTGTAAACTATAAATTGCAACTGGTACAGTTCCTGCACTATCAAACTTCAGAAGATGGACCAAGATAATCAAAACACTGTCGATATGAGTGCAATCAGCTCACAAGATCCTGTCCCGCTGTTTGAGGAGATGGAAACAGACAGTAATATCATGGAAAGCAAGGATATCTCCAAACCATGCAATACGCAATTAATCAATTACTCGGAGAAAATTGAAACGGAAACGGAGGTTTTCAAACTTGAGCTACCGATGCAAGAGCTCATCTACTGTCCTGAATACTCGGAACAGATCATGCAGGCCTGGAAACACCTAGAGACCCTCGAAAAGTTCTCTCTCCTTCCCGAATTCCTCTCTACCACAAATATTCCGTTCGCTACCTTGAAATGCATGCGATTCCAGCTCATGGACTGGCTGTCCGCTCTACAGATGAACCTCAAACTCACCAACGAGACGCTACAGCTCGCGATTAACATCACGGATAGGTTCACTGCCAAGTGCCCCTCCTGCATTTCCAAGGGGAACTACCAGATGCTCGGAGTAGCCGCCCTCTCCCTGGCCAGCAAGTTCGAAGAGATCTTCTACCCTGAGTTCAGCGATCTCTGCAGAATGGCAGAGGACTCCTTTTCCAAGCAGGAACTGGCTGCGATGGAGAAAGACGTCTACTTCTCACTGGACTTCTGCATCTCCAACCCACAGCCAATCCACTTCCTCCGTTTCTTCTCCATCCTCCTCTCCAGAGACCAGCTGGTGCACACGCTAGCTAAGTACCTGCTGGAGGTGTCGCTACTCCAGGCGGAGGTCGCACACATGCTCCCGTCCACCCGCGCGGCGGTCTGCTTCTCCCTGGCCAGCCGACTGCTGAGCCACGACGTGATGGGGAAGCTAGCCAGCCTCCTGCAGATCGAGGAGCAGGTGATGGTAGGGCATGAGAAGGTGTTAGTGGCAGGGATAAGGTATGTGAATGGTGAGAAGGACACGAGTACTATGTACGTATACCAGAAATATGCATGCAAGAGATTCAACCAAATCAGTACTCTCAAGTGCATCTCCGAAATCTAACTCACTCAGCTCCCGGACTCATTAGTTTTGAAAGATACCCGGCTACACTTCAAGTTTCGTGGTACCTGCATCCCCGTGTACACAGCTCCAGGGTGAACATTATCATACAGTAAGAGAGTTAGTAGTGTAAATTAGTAGAACTGACAGTGACAGAATAGTACTTCATTGAATCTGTAATAATATTTGACAAATGCTCGAATGAATGCATTACTAACCTGGGTGGTCTTTCCTGATCCAGTGGAGCCCTGTACTATAGACACTGCGTGCTTGTCAATTGTCTCCAGGATCTGCTCTTTATGCTGGTAGATGGGGAGGTGGGTGGGAGCAGGCTTATCGAAGCTGTAACGATCGAACACATGCGTTTTGTCCATCCTAGTTCTCTCTTGGACTGGAGCTTCTCCGTGGAAGTCCCCGTACCCGTAGAGCTTGTCCATGGCGGAGACTTGTGTCACGAACGTGTGGGCTGTGGCAGAGGTGAGGCCGGTGAGGTAGGTGACGTCACTGCGGGACCCGGGGGAGGAGGGACGCTCTGATACCTCGCAGCTGTTCTTAGACGTAGCATCATCCTATTCCAATAAGAATTGTATGTGTCTAGTTCTAAGCATCGTTTCCAATGAGATTACTACACACGCCTAGCGCGCTTAGCGAGAAAGACTAATTCTAATTGTGAGCGGTGTGAGCGGTGTTCGGGATACCTGAGGCGAGTTCAGAGAGTTCTGGTGGCGAGGGAGGGGAGGGGGACGGTTGATGGGGGTGAAAGCTGAAGTTTGCGTTGGAGAGAGAGGGAAGTTTGGGGTGACTGGGAGCTCAGAGTTGGAGCCGAGACGCATGTACCTTGGTTTGAAGTTTGTTCTCATGGGAACAGGATCCCTCGGTTTCTCGGGCTTAGCAGAGCTCCTGGGAACAGTTTTCAGACTCTCGACAGGTTTGAGAGAGAACCAGTCGTTGATTTGTTTGGTAGTGGTTCCTCCTGTGATGTAGGACATCGTATGTGGAATAAAAAGCTAATTTGAAAATATTTTGTCAAGAATATTATGTAATTTTTGTAACTGAAATAGATAATGGAGAAAGGAAAATCATTAGTCTGTAGTATTATCCATCTAAAAAGGACATTCGAGGAGACACAAAACCCTTGTCCCAATTAACAGTGGCATACCTTTGGCCAGATATGTCTGTACAAAGAAATATGTGCTCATGTAAGTGACAATAATTATAATCAATTAATGTAGATGATTTGATAATTGTACGCTTCTAAAACTCTAATAAGTTTAATATTTAGAGTGTATATGTGTTGTTTGTTACAACTAAATTAACAATTGGATATCAGCAAATGTACCCCAGAAAATTATAATGATTATGTATCCATCTTGGCTTCCTATTAAAATACTCTACGTATTCATTATTCGTGTCGTATATATTTCAAAATTAAAAGCACATACACAATACTTGAAAATATCTTGACTATTGTCAAAGAAATAAATTATTATCGCAAATGATAAACGAAAACAACAGAGAAGGAGAGTCCTTGATAGCGACATACAAGACTCATCCATGGAGATGGTACATACTAGCTACGTTCTCTATCCTCGCCTTCAGCAGCGGTCTCAGTTGGCTTATATACGCCCCAATTGTAAAATGGACCGCTTCCTTCTACAATGTCTCCATTGGAACAGCAAACTTTCTGAGTTTTATTATTTATATTGGAGCAGGTGTGGGGGCGCCATTCGGGATGTTCGCGCTAGATTCGCTCAGCCTCAGAGAGGCCATGTGGATCGGTGCAATACTCAATTTTCTTGGAAATATCGTCCGAACTGTGTCAAGCTACTTACCCAGTTACATTCCTTATCTCCAATTCGGAGTTGCCATGGCAGGCCAGTGCTTACTGGGTCTTGCGCAACCTTATTTCCTCTTCGGACCGACCAAAGTGGCTGCTGTGTGGTTTGCGGAAGGAGAACGAGTGGTAGCTAACACGATAGCAAGTTTGAGTCCCATCCTGGGAAGTGGTGTAGCTATGCTGATATCTCCTGGCATAGTCGATTCGAACGAGCAACTGCCTCTCTTACTGGAAGTGGCAGCTGTTCCTGCGTCCATAGGACTCATAATGACAGTGCTCGGAGTCTGCAAGAAGAGACCTACCTATCCTCCCTCTCCGTCCGCGGAGAGCGGATTGAAGACTTGGACCGGAATCAAAACTCTGGTCAGGAACTGGCAGTTCTTATGGCTGCTCGTCACCTTCTCCATTACCGCTGGAATTTATAGCATAGCTATAACCCTTCTCACACAATTTATCTGCCCTTATGGGTACACTGAGTGGTTTTCGGGTATCCTGGGTTCAATAATGATATTCGGAGGACTCTTAGGTGCGTTTATTTTCGGATTCGTTGTGGATCGGACTAAATGGTTCGATAAAGCTATCAAAATATCACTTGTCGCCGCTTCGTTTGGTCTCATAATATTTTTGGAAATTTTCAGAATTCCCAATCAACCAGTGTTAATGGCCACTTCATTGACAGTGATTGCGTTTTTCGTAATGCCTATCTACCCCCTGATTAGCGAACTTGCCATTGAGGTGTCATATCCTGTGGCAGAAGGAACATGTAACGGGTTCTTATCAACAGGAAACCAGATCTTTAGTGCAATTCTTATTTTCTTGGCTCCCTATATGGCACAAACACCGGACAGCCGATACAAACAGATCAGTCAGTGTGATTTAACCGGAAGTACAAACACAACATTGAATGCAAGTTCACAAGGATTGGACTACATCTACTTATTCTACTTCGCAAGCGGGGTTATGGCGTTGATAGCCTGCGCTAATATTATCGTATTCCGACCTAAATGCGCTCGTTTGGAGGCAGAGAGAAGAAAAGCTTGAGAGTTCACGTTCACGTGAGTGGGAAAACTCGTATACTCAGTAATGAGCGTATTTGTATTGCTTGTTTATTGTACTGTAATGGTAAATATTAATCTTCACCCCAACAATATTTAATTTAAACTTTATAAAATCAACAGTAATTTATACAACAAGCATGTTACATATTTACTATCTACTTGTTTAACACATGGGGAGTTCTGAACATGTTTGAAAAATACAAATTTATAAAACAGTCATTTTCGACTTTATAAAACAAAATACAGTCAGTACTTACAAATATTTAAAATCTAGTCCGTACTTTCGATTGCTGTGTCTTCTGTTATTGTCTCGGTCAAGTCTTCTCTTTCTTCACTTTCTGGCACCTCTTTAACATCTGAATCAGTGGAATTGGAAGGATCTGACAGCTTTCTGGTTTCTAAGCAAGAGACTGTCTCGCCGCCAGTAGAGCGGGATTTAGAGCCGCACTTAACTGTAATGTTTCGCTTAGTACCTTCATCTTCATCAAAGAAAGTTTCCTTTTCAACGAGCTGGCTAGTGGTTGCACTCCTTGATCGAAGCAATGGAGGTTCTATGTCTAGGGTTTCAGAGCAAACTTCTTTAGTCGTGCCATCGAGCACATTCGACAGTTCTTTCTTCCATTTATCAGCAAGTTCCTTGCTGTCCGCCTTGAAAAATCTGGATTGAACGTTAACATGCGTCAAGACGAACACAGTCTCTGTGATGGTATCAAGCTAAAAGGAATAGAATTATAATATTTCTCATTCTTGCTCGTTATAACACATAAGTATCTGCTTAATAAGCCAACCGTATAACACACCTGATAGCCAGGGATAGGCACAGTCTGGATGGCAGCAGCATCTTCCCTCTTCTTGTATAAATAGAGCACATTTCCTTGCAGCAGAACCCAGCGAGTGTGTTTGAACTTGCTAGAGCTATTCTCGCTATATTCCAAGTTCCCTCGCATCTGATATTCCACTTCAGACCTAGACATCTGGATCAGATGGGCAGGTACCAGACTCCGTTCCTTACGCAGCCGACTCCTGTCAAATAGATTACAATGTATGAATCGGGCATATATATATACTTATAGACTATATTATTAGTTATTATTGACAATACATGGTGACTTACCGTTTATTCCTCGTGCCACAGTCTGCATTCTCGCTGAGACTAGCTTGGCTCTGGTCCAGCTCATCGACGACTGGAATGCTCCAGCCTGATTCGGACTGTTTAGCATCAGTGAGGCTCTCGTAGCAGTTGAGACAGCAGCGAGCCTGCTTGTTGCCAAGATACCTGATCTCTGTCTTGAATTCAGAGCAGGGGCCGCAGACAACTTTCCCACACACACGACAGTGATGTCTCCTCCTGGCGAATGTGAACTTCTTGTAGCACATCATGCACATGCTGACACTGTCATCTGGAATCCATACAGGGGCCAGTGAGCCTGATAACGAAAAAGATTTGATTAATGCATCGGTCATCAGTTCAATTGTAAAACGAATATACAACTAACCCAAGGCCTGATCAGAAGTGTCTAGAAGTGAGGTATCAACGAACATGCTTGTCCTGTTGTTAGATTTCGCGTGGGAGGCTATCTTGCTCTGCAAATCACTCAGAGTTTTATTGAGAATGCCCATCCACTCTTCCTTCTCCTCGTGACTACTGGGTACCACGACGAAGGAGCGGATAGCGCTGATGACATTGAACCCATGCTTCAGAGGGTCTGTCTCGCTGAGATCCTCGGCCTGCTGGAGATCTGACACTTTCATGCCGGCCAGAGGGATCCTTGTGTGCAGACTGTACGTAGCTACAGAATGTATTGTATAGCACGTGTCCTCATTTATCCCGGGTTAGTACTACTATGTATTATTGCTAAGTTATTCTCGGTAATACTATTACAGCATGGGGAATGATTGACACGTTGGATGAGATGTGTACTATGCATTTTATCTCAGGTTTAAATAGCGTGATGTATGTACCAACTACAATGGAGAACAAAATTGAGTCTAGAATTACAGTAGGTCTCGAATTAATATATTAATACTGATCATATTAAATGGCAGAGATTTCAGTTGCAACTAGATCTCCAATCAGAGCTGATCCATACACTGAACCTCGCAGTAAATACTCAACGGACAGATACCCTATCATGGTAGAGTCTGACGAAGAATACCCGATCAGAAAGTCAGACTCTGAAGAAGAACTTCCACTCGCAGTCGCTCCCACTTACAAGACCAGCCCTTGGAGATGGTACGTACTCGCCACTTTCTCAATTCTTTCATTCAGCAATGGACTCAATTGGCTTACGTATTCATCGATCGTTAAATTCGCAGCAGAATTCTACCAAGTCTCTATCACTGATACAAACTACCTTACAATTATCTTCTTCATCGGATCTGTGATAGGGGCACCGTTCGCTATGTTCGTGCTAGACACGCTCAGCCTCAGAGAGGCAGTTTGGATCGGCGGCATCATAAACTTCCTCGGCACGATACTACGCATGGTATCTGGCCTAACCCCCACTCCTCCACTCTATCTTGGATTCGGAATTGCTCTCATGTCACAGTTCGTTATCGCGATAGCGCAACCCTATTTCCTATTCGCTCCACCTAAAGTGGCTGCGGTGTGGTTCGCTGACGGAGAGCGCGTCATAGCCAACACCATATGCAGCTTAAGCAATGTTATCGGGATAGGTGTGTCAATGCTTTTGGCGCCTGGAATCGTAGACCAGCCTTGGAAAGTGTCTACTCTGTTGGAGGTGACCGTGGTGCCCGCACTAATAGGGCTCTCCATGGCAGTCTTGGGAGTCTGCCAGAAGAGACCTTCGACGCCTCCCTCGCCTTCCTCTGAAGAAGGAATGAAAATGTGGCCAGGATTGAAGGTGTTGGTAAAAAATTGGCAGTTTTGGTTTCTCTGCCTCGTGTGGTCGATCGCCGCTGGCATATTCAACGCTCTCCTCACACTCATCCCTCAGTTCCTCTGCCCCTACGGGTACACTGAGTGGTTCGGCGGAATAGTAGGAGCGTCTATGATATTCGCCGGGCTAGTGGGGGCGCTGATTTTCGGAATTATCGTCGATATAACGAAGCGTTTTGAAGAAGTCTCTAAGATTGTCTTGGCCATTACAATCCTAGCTTCCATTGTCGTCATGGAGGTCTACAATCTGCCAAATCAGCCTTATTTAATAGCGTTCGCATATATTCTTTTTGGATTTTTTGCACTAATCTTGATGCCAGTGTTCAGCGAGCTCGCGATTGAGATCACCTACCCGGTAGCGGAGGGAACTTGCAATGGCATTCTATGGACCTCTGTTCAGTTCGTGGGAGCCGGGGTCACATTCGTTGCTCCATTCATGACTAGGCCCGTGAATCCGATATACAGAGATATCAGCCAATGCGCTGTAGGCAATTCCACTTCAGCCGCGGACTCTGAAGGGCTAGACTACATCTACCTTTTCTACACGAACGGTTTTGTCCTGTTTGTAACATTTGTTATCTTCACCTTCGCATTCAAACCAAAGTACAAGCGCGTTGAAGCCGAGAAGAAGAAGCGAGAAGAAGCAAAAAAGGAGGCGGTGTCTACGAACTGACTAAATAGTCACGAGTAAGAATAGTGCACAGTATACAGTATATTTGTAGGTACGTATATTTATTCGTGTATGTAGTTAATTAGTGTTCTTTTCGTTGTAATAAATGTACTATTAACCCGGATGGCTTGTATTTTTTTCTATTTATAGTACCGGAAATGACGCGACACATTCCAGGGGCAACGGAGGATATACTTATATTATAATTATTAATAGCCAGCACTCACATGATCCAGGTCCTGGCGGACTGGTGTGCAGGAGCATATCTGTGAAGAGAAAGAAGGCCCGCACCTGCAGTCCCTTCCTGCACACCTTCTTCAGCTCCCCCTCCTTGATGAACTGGCGGGAGGGAGCCAGCATGTTAGAGGTGTCGCCATCGATCTTATTCAGAACTTCGATCATTTTGTTGAAGTTGTCTATCATTTTGAGATTCTCGTTCACATTATTCGCAACCTAGCAACCATAAAAATGATGTTACATCTACTTGGTAGGAATATTACAATGAAATGAGCGATTCTCACCTCTGAAATGAGCTCCAGGGCCTTGACAGAGTCCTCCCTGTCCTCTGAGTCCTCCGGCAGGTGCTTGATGTACTGCTGCAGGAGGAGTTTGTACCGCGGGATGCGCTGTACTATGCCCAGCATATGCGCGGTGATGGGAAGGCTGCAGCACTTAGGGAGCGCTTGGAAGGAGAAGAGAAAGTTCCCGAAATTACTGTTCTTCTTCGTCAGTTCGTCTAGCAGCTTCAGGGCGCTATCGAAGTTAGCAATGAAGAGTGAGTAGGATTTGAAGAAGTGAGCGTGTCTGCGCATAATGTCTCCTATCTTCTGTGTGGAGTCACTCAACCGAGACCAATTGTCCAACCTCTCCTTCAACTCATCGCGGAATATAGAGTTGATGTTGTACAGCTCTGGAAGGTTGAGGAAGATCTTCTTCAATGTCTCTTCGGGGACTATGCTCTAAATAATTCATTTCGTAAAGGTTCATCATTTATACTGAATATCAGAAGACTGACTAGAATCTGAGTTCTTACCTTCCCAAACTTCTTGCCGGCCTCCTTCAATGCCTCCGGAAACTCGCAATTCACGAGGTGCAGCTTCTTCACGTAGGCCTCCTCGGTAGAGAGGATCTCCTTAGCAACGTAGTAGCACTTACTGAATGTGATCCCGGAGGCTGCCCGGGCTATGGTCCGCATCTTGGCCTGATTGACCTCCTCCGCAGTCATCTCGTTGTCCGAGTCGTCCAGGATCTGATCGAAGTCGTCGAAAGCCTCCACATCGGAGATGGGCGAGTCAGTGTCAGATTCCGCGTTCTCGAACACGTACGGGAAGTCCGTGTAAGGGTAGAGGTTTTGGGGAGAAGAGGGGGCATCTAAATTGGTGAAAGAAGGTTTGTTTGTGAGTTTGGAATTTTTAGATTTCTTAGCGGGAGAGAGACCCCCGCTAATATCTGAGTCGATCTGTACGCGGGGTTTGTCAGGGTCGTAGCTGATCACAGTCAGGGGGATCGGTTCGGGGTCGGCCTCATTGTCACTTGGATTTTCGAAAACAAATGAATCATCAGCGGCCCCCTTCATATCTTCGTTCAGCGCGAGGGATACCTTGGCAGGGACGGACTGTGTGGAGAGGAACCTGGGGCTGTCTGTCGTTATGGCGGGGGAACTGATGCTGGTAGAGAGGTTGCTCGCAGGGTCTTGGTCTAAACTCCTCTCTTTCCTTCCAACTCCGAGGGCTTTGAAAAAGGCCCGCTTCATCTTCCCTTTCTTCTCCCTAAAGCAGAGAATGCTCCATTTAAAATAATGTGAATTCCCAATTCAAATCTATAAACTGATGACAGAATATTACCTCCTGGATAGCCTGAATGGAACGCAAGTCATCATTATTATTTAAGACTGTAGTGATTAATTAATGAAATATTCTCAGTTAGCCGCACTGGTATTTATATGCAACTGAAATATGGGAATAATTTGATACCCAAAAATAGAGATTATGATGTACACATAATGGAAGTGTTTTCGCCTATTCATTGTGACATTGAATATGCTTTAAGATCACACACACACACACACACACACACACACACACACACACACACACACACACACACACACACACACACACACACACACACACTTACGGATGAACTCAGCATAATTGAGCCAATTTAGTCATTGTTAGATAATTATTAATAATTATTAAAGGTTAATCCACTATGGAGTCATGTTCGAATACGGAAATGATATTCCGAATTGATGAATGCCATCGCATAATCAACCGTCGCATTATGTACGTACTTAGCTGTGAAAAATGTGCAAAATGTTGACTACATCATTCTAAACCCCGAGTATAGAAAAGTTGATAGTGTAAGTGAATTGACCTTTGGAGTATTTGTGTAAAGAGAGACCGTATACTTAAGAACTCTTAAGAATTGAGTTGTTGGTAATTGGGAGAGAATCGAATGAAGCAACAGCTTGAGGCATTTACTTACTCTTGTGCCGTTCCAGATAATCTCGCGTTCTTCTTGGCTATCTCCTGAGACTTCTTGGAAGATAAGTCGGTGGAAGCTTGAGAGTCCAAACTGTCCAGTGAGTCGAAGCTGTGGGACAAGTTCAGAGCCCTCTGCGTGTTCAACGAGATCGGTTCATTGCTTGTCTTCACTAGTAGCGGAGTTTTGAGTGCTGGAGGAGGGGTGGACGGCTAAGAGAGAAAACAGTCAGTCTTATCATGCAGTTATTCATAATTATTTTAACTATACTACGGACATACGTATAATACACCTACAAATCCTAATTGGATATGACAGGGAATATAGATATTCTCGAATTATTTTTAAATGATCAAACTGCATTTCGTATACGTGCATACTTTCGTTAGTAGTTAAAATTCTTCGACAACGAGAGATGGAAATAGACTTTGAATTAGTTTCATATGTATGATTGTAAATGTGCGAAAATTAATTCCAAGACAGCAAGCGAGCTCTAAGGTATTCTAATCTCATTAAATAATCCGATATCAATTTACTGAGAATAGAGGAACGATAGCCAATGAGGTCACCAGTAATAAATACTATAGAACTCTCTTTAGAAATAAAGGTGACGTATGATATTAGATTCGCAAAATTACGTGTGATAAAAAAACTATAAGTAATACCATTTAAGGGAATGGGAAATTATATTACACTCGACCGGACCTAGCACTCATCAAGTCTCATGAGGTTGAATATTAAGTAATGTCTCGTAGAAGGAGTTCTTTTCGAGAAAGAAATCTAAAAGTAGGAACACGAGTGTGGGTAGAATTATTGAACAAAACGCGACTGAACTCTTTCTTAAATGGTTTGCGCAAGATCAGTTGAATGCATTACGCAGGATACCTCATTAGGGAAGACATTGAAGAAGTCTTAAGACACAGGGCAAGCACCAACCTTACAATTGTGTCTTGATAACTATATTTCATTGGTTAAATGGAAGAATAACAATTGTCTGCGGCCATAGGGATATACAGAATAATCTCCATCTAATAGTATGGGGAATAGCAGGTCTAATCCAGTGGAGTTAAAACATTGATACAAACTGCTCCATTGAACTTAAATGAATCAAATTACAGAGAATATGAACACGGAATGGCGGAAGTTTCCTCGCTGATATTTCTTTGAATGAAATTATTGAATCCTCACTTTCATTCTCCCATTCATTCTAACAAATAATAAATGACAATAACCCACCCCTTCACGAAATAAAAATACCACTCTCGCATGCCATTTGATATTATTTCAAACTCAAAATGCCCACTTTCTCTTTGCTCTTATATAAAATCCTCTCCAAAATGCCCACTCTCACTCTATCAATTCTATTCAGCTTTAGAACAAATTCATGTTTCCCAACAGTTTGTAATTCCATTCGAAAATATAAGCGACGAAATTTCCGTTTACCATGAACGCGGAAAAGACGAAATTCACGACGAGTATTATCATTTGAAATCCCTCAGTTTGAGTAACAAAATATCTTCAGAGAAAATTCTTTGAGAAAATTCCCTTAGATAATCCAATGATAATGGCCATATTGAAATATTTTTCGACACACCTATTAGAACCTATAAATGCACAACGCATCTAACCTGACTGATGGTACCGTCTGAATGGTTCAAGAGCGCAGATCTCTTCTTCCTCTTGGTCCCGCGGGAAGGGAGCGTCCGGTACAACTTCTTGTCCCTCTCTCCAGATTCAGAGTTCGTCACCTTATTCTCTTCCGACTGTTTCGGCTCAGCTGGCTCGGTAGGTTTCGCAGGCTCAGTTGGCTCCGTTGGTAGAGGGGGGAGGGGATTAACTGATTGGTTGGTGCTCCACTTTTTTTGCTGTATAGGAATTACCTTTGGCACTACGATGATAGCCTTATTCCCTAGCAATAAACAGTTATAGAAATTGGAACTGCAATGAAGCAATGGTGGGTCAGGGTAGCGCACCTATTATATTAGAAGATACGCTCTTCATCGGTTTGGCCGGTAATTTGGGGGGAAAATCTGTCGGCAACTTTTCCGGACTCGTACAGATTCCAGAATCTTCTGAGTTAGAAGCCTCATTGGCATGGATAGAGTTAGTGTTGAATTGAGTTGCTGATTTGATATGGACTAAAGGTTTCCGAGCGATGATCGGTGACTGTTTGGCAGTTGATTCTGCGGCTGACCGCCTCTGGGAGACGGGCGAAGAAGAGGGAGAAGATTTCGGCTTGAGGGCCTGAGGGGGAGGAGCGGGGGCGTTAGAAGTGGATCGTGTGGGTGACAGGGCAGGGTGGGAGAGAGGAGCCACTTCAGTATTTGGAATCGAGAAGCTGGATTCGAGAGAAAGTGTCTTAGTGAAGGGAACTGGCTTGATGCGAGATCGAAGTGGGACTTCAGAGTTTGAATCTGTCTGGTTGAGTCTGCTGCTGGAATGTGATATTCTCTGATTTAGAAGAGGCTTTGGTTTGGTCGGGAGTGGAGGCTTCTTAGATTCATTGGGGGATTGCTTGTGTAAAGAAGCAGCGTCATTCGTCCCATTAGAGAGATAGGCAGGTTTAGGTGGGGCGATAGGGGTGGGAGACTGATTGGACGGAATTGATATTTGTGTTGCTGTCATTAATTCTCAACAAAAAAAAAACATAAAATGAAGTATGTCAATACAAATCCTAAATAATATATAAGAAAACAGCATAAATCAGTACTGCTTATATACTGCACTGATGAAGTAGGACAAAGCCAGGTCTCGACCTTACTCAGTATGACAATGAGGAGATGAATAATGCCAGCTATCTGGGTGAATCAATTCTGCTGAGATATGTAAGTGGGTTTTAAGCAGAATTTAAACCGTAATGTGAAAGTGTGAGCAGCCAAAATGTTGCATACTCGCTTTTCTTATTAAAAATCCCTTGCAGTTTAAAACTACCGCTAACATGATCATTGCAAGTAACCTTTACAGAGATTAGGTTTACAATTGCTAATCGAAGTATTGGCTGTGGTAGACTCTGTGGTTAATTAATTTGGAAGTTATTGGAAATAATTGAGCATATATTATGACAGTTGGCAAATAGTGTTTCGCAATCATCTTATGTAACAGGGTGTACCATTATACTTGAAGAATTCATCTTATAAAATGCAGGGAATCTTTCCTAACAACGGAAATTCAGGAGATCGAGTCATAAATATACTCATATAATTTCGTCAATGCGGTTCAGTGAATAGTTCTCAAGGAAAGGATCTGCTGGTCCACGGACTGCTCTCCTATATCTTGAACTCCATACTATTAAATAAAAGTGAAAAATTCTCCAAATAAACCTGATAAAAGTCCATTTATATTTTATGCTATAACATAATTGGAGTTTAGTACACGAGGACAATTTCGAGATAGAGGCGGTATGTGCTCCCGAATGGATTATACAATGTAATTCTGAGACTCAATGATAAAATTAAAATTGTCTGACTAATCAATTAAGTACCAGCGTAGTTAGTAACAAGCGTACAAGTTCGGAAGTTGAGCTAGAACACAAATCTAGTAGAACGAAATCACAAAGCTAACGCTAGAAGAGAATCGTATCGTGGAGCTGTAAGCATGTCTCTTGTTAAAGTGCATTGAAATAATTGAGTGCAAACAAGTACTCCATCCGCATAATCATTAATTAAACAAAGTCGTATGAAACTGTCATACCAAAAAGTGACTTACTCATAAAAAGTCGCTACATTATGTAGTGAAAGCAGGGTGATTCAACCGAACTCTGCGACAACTTCTTTATACTCAGCGGAATATTCAGTTATTAAAATAGTTGTTAATGTTCAGATGAAATATTCAAATGAACACATAATAGTTCCAATTTATAAGGATGGACACCAAATTATCAATGATTGGTGTTGAATAATGTGCATATTTTGCTCAATAGAGTAATTATTAGAAAGGAAATTAAAGAATGCTCGCCCCAAATATTTGTCGATTAAAAAGATTGAAAAGAATAACCGCCACAAATTTTTAAATTTAGAAATTGCTAAAAATAGATACAAAGTATACATACATGCATATGTTACACTTAAAACGTCAAATCAGTTATTATGTAAAATACCTGAAGATTTCAGGCATTATACATATAACTGAAATGTTCCAGGTATTTACATAATAACTGATTTGACGTTTTATGTAACATATATACGTATATGCGTAGAATTAAGGATGAAGAAATGTAACGAGAATGAATAACTGGATGCTTACATTGAAAGGGGCATATGGCTTAAATTAGACGCCCTAAAACAGCCCATTAAAGAATACTGATACATACGAGTGATGCATTGCATATGGTTAGGCTATTCAAATCTGTAATTAAGAGTATACACAAGTGTCCACCAAGTTCCAGACCCACCTAACTGAGTCTAAAAATAATGGATTTCAATTATAATTCTTCAGCATAGTACACATAGTTCTCAAACTGGGGTATGCCAGCACTCTTCTAGGGGTGCTACTTGGAACTTCCTTCTAAATATGTCAATTCTGTAAAGTGTTAAACAGCAAGTGGATTGATAGATTCAATTGTGAGTTCAATTTATGCCATCAGTCAACTTATATTCGTATATATCAATGGTTTCCTCAACTGGAATGCCTCGTCAGAAACAAATAGAAATTGTTTACTCTGTTTTGCTAAACTTTTTTAGTTAATTAAATATGTAGTTGTGATAATGAATCAAATATGAGGTATTACTCATGAACAGACATTCAAAAAAAGTGATAGATGTGATGCATTCAAGGTCATGTGGCGTGCGCAAGTATCTAAACAGTTCCTAATTTTCCCGGGAAGAAGAAAGGTTGGAAAACTTGAACTAAAGTAAGATTAGAACTAAAATCTTAAAAATATTTTCCTGGTCATTGGCATGAGGCTGTCCGACACCATCATACTTGCCAACTGTCCCGTTTTTGACGGGAAGTCCCGCTTTTACATGAAATTTCCCCATAATGTCCCGCTTTTTTTGACTCTATGTATAATACTTTTCTGTTGCGTCCCGCCATGTCCCGCGAAATTCAACGCTGTGTCCCGCTTTTATCATGACTCAGGTTGGCATGTATGCACCATATATTGATAATTTATTGATTCATTAATCCTTGGTAGAGTGGAAGAGAGGCAATGACAAAACAACTCAATAGGAGCAGTGTGGAATTAATAGTGGCTGTGGAGCTGGATAAGATTACTACTTGCTCGTGCTAAATAGAAATGAAAGTTCAGGGTGATATGTACATGTATAAAATATTCCAGCTAGTAGTATTGTGACTCATTAATTATTCGTATATTCTCAGAACTGCATCAAATCAGTTGATCGATAATCAGAATTCGAAGATGAATACAACAATAATAAAGGAAGGACATCTCCAGTTTTATTGTCTGCTGAGGAAGGTAAGTTCGATTGAGAGTTTATAATACACTTCTTAACTTTGTTAACAACGTTTTTCTAATTGCTCAAGTCAGCAAAGCTGAAGTAGACAAATAAATAATATTTAAACTCAGTTAATTAAACTCAAATGATCAGTTCACACATTCCGCACACGCTGCAATGCGCGTTTAGAACATTGGCGCCCATTCCTTCCATTTCCATCACACTGAACTCCAGCTTCCCGTGACACATCCTTGAGTAATGTTTCGAAGTCGCTTCATCCAATTTCCTACCCAATCGGTCGAGAGAGATCAGATCGTCTTCCAATCTCACACCACAATCGCAGCAGATCGCTCCTTCCAGCTCGCACAGGTAACCCTGACGGCACACAGGACAGACGAGGCTCTTATTCTCCAGCTGAAGCATCGCGGTTTGCCACGCCTCCTGTGAGAGGGTCCACTCCATCACCGTTGCATGCAACTCTGCTGACAACTCTTCCATCAGCTCAGGACTGGCGCCACCATCCGCATTCTCAGTGAGTACCTCCTGCACAATGTTCGCACTCACCTCGTTAGCTAATTCTTTAGTTATATTCGGATCTGACAGCGACAGAGACCGGAAATGTTCTTGTACTTTTTCGCGTCCTGTTTTTAGGCGGTTGAAGCACTTTTTTCGATACTTCTCTTTCCACTCATTATGTTTACCTCCGTTCTTATATGTCACATGCCGATCTTGGCTATCCGATTGCATGTGTGCGTACACTGCTAGTTAAATTCTATCAATCGCAGACTAATGATTTTAGCGTAATGGACCTATTGTACGTGTGACCTTGCAACAAGACACTTCATTTTCTAAAGATTGAACTTTCAGGATGTATAGCATGATAATTAAATACTATGTTCTCATAGTTCCTGTGGTAAGTACAGGGTACAAAATGTAAATATGAAAATATGAATGGTTCAGATTTCTTGAAATTCAGAAAATGTAAGCTTTCATCGAAAATTCAGAATTGAGATAATAGGCTATTAATCACTGGGGCCAGCTAGTGTACTCCAAAATTATACTCTGTGTTTGATGATGATAGATAGAAAAGGGGAAAAATTGAAGTTGATTGCATAAATCAGTTTTATTTAATCTGTGGTGTTATGATCATACATTACTACTCAGTTCCAAATTTCGAGGAGAGCTTATGCTCTGATATTAATAACATGTATGGAAATTAAACTATTGCTTCATTTGGGAAAGCATGAAATTGAATGGAACTCAATTTTACATTAGATAATGGAACTATAATAAATTACGTTTATTTATTTGAATTTGAATTTCGTTTAATTAATCGAGACAAGTCTCCAGGAACGGAATGGTTCCCATACATAGAAGCTAATACTAAATTTCATCGCTTAATCGGGACAAAATATCCGAGACCAAAGTGTCCCGATTAAGCTGAGTCACCTGTATTAGCAATTTCAGAATAGTAACTATTGCCTAATATCAACTATGTAACTACTCCCACAACTAGAATAATTGTCAATTAGGAAGAAATTTGAAAAATTGCTACGCCACTGGAGGTGTGCATGTGCTATATAGTCATATAATTTTATTTGCACAGAAATAAAAGTTTTTGTATTTTAATTGGGCGAATCAGAAACTTGAGTAATCTGGCTGCTGTCAGTTGTCCTGTGTAGAATGCAGAGTTGTTTCACGTCTGTTTTGCTCACAATGTTCTCACAAGGCTCAGCACCCTCATATGCACAACGCATGAACAGGCATTGCTCGGTATCTCGCAAGATATGGGATAGACAGAAGTTGCTACGTGGCAAGTGAATGTTCAAGCAGCCTTTGACTCTACACCGATCTGAAACTGATGTCTGGAGAGCTAAGTTAGTCTGGATGCGGCCTAGGAACTTGCTATACTCCTGATAATCCATATTCGCAGCTGGTTTAAACTTCCCACTGGTAGTTCGAGACTGTTTCTCTTGATTCAATTTTCCCATCGAATTGTCTACCATGGCAGCGTGTCGCTTCCTAGCAACCAGTCCCTCCTCCCCATGGAATGTGCTGTACTTCTCCAGCACAGATTCACTGGAGGTTGTGGGTGCGCTACAACTTTCCAGTAAGTTTGGTGTCAGCGTTTTCTGATGAGAAGCTTCGAGAGCCTGGAACAGATACTTCCGCCTCTTCTCCTTCATCTCTAGCCACAGCTGTTTCCTCTGTGCCTTGTACAGCTCCTTCAGTCGCAGCAGGCCCTCCCGGTAAATTTCCAGCAGCTCCCCTTCTCTCCAAGCGCCCGCGTTCTGAAGGTAGCGCATCTTGTTAACGCGCGCCCATTTAGGCAAGCACGCATCTTCGGGGTTCCTACCGGTAATGTGGATCGGATCTCCCAGGCTCTCGTCAGCCCTTAGGTCCGTCTCGATGAACATGTTCTGCTCGTATTCCCCTTTCCAACAGGAGTCGAAAGGAGGAGTGGTCTCATTTTCGCTCATACAACTAAGAAATCGCAGTCATTAATTAAATAATGTCAAAATAATATCTTAGATTTTAAAAGTTAATTTCCTTTGTTTGGATGCCTTTAAATTTCATTGATAGTGGATTGCCATACTTTTTAGTTTTCCGGCAATTGCGGCGCATTTTTGGAATGTCTGGATAGCGACTGCCTGAGAAATGTGGAGGCAACTGGGGTATCTTTTTAATACTTTTTATATTAGAGTCGGGAGTTAACATGAAAGTTGGAAATCTAAAGTTATCAGGCTATTTTTCAATGCAATCTACGTACATTTGACCATACTACAAATCTCAGGTATGTGTGGAAATATAGATTTGAAATCAAGCACAGGACTAAGTCCTGCAACACTTGAACACATGCCATAGGAATGGAACCTTGTTAAATACCTACCTAATGTACGTGGTATCCGCTCAGACTTGATTTATCTTTTAGATAATTAACTTGATGAACGAATGTTAATTATTCTAAAAAAAGCATAAACCACAGTCCATCCTCAGACGAGTTAAGGCAGTCAGTCTGCCTGTGCTAACCAAGCTGTCTCTGACTAGATCGAGAATGGTAGATTGTACTTAGCTGTTAAGAGAAAATATAGCATTGTTTGCTCTAGCTTATATACGCCCTACGAACGGTGATGAGAGCACACAAATAGCTCATAATATGTTGTGCCATTGTTGATGTTCTCTCTTGATAAATGTAGAAACTCTGGTGATTAAGCTATTAAGTTCTTTCAAGGAGAAATGTCCAATAAACCCAGGTCCCAAGTATACATGTGCATTTAAATATTTTAAGATTTACTAAGTCAAACTATTTGAAAAAAACTAACTTCTAAACTAATAGCTAAATAAACTAACATATAATTTCTAAACCTCAAGCTATAGTTAGTACAGTCTGGTGTTCATTTGAACACTTTGAAGTCATAGACCTTGAGATTCTCAAGTACTTCCTTCCGAAGGAAATAATCACAAATCAGCTGTTTGTCCTCACCTTCTAACGCCAACTTGCGGAATTTGTAGGAGGGAGCATCAACATTCCAATCTTCAGCTAGATCAAACGCTTTCTCTTGACCCCTGAATATCCATACGCCCCTGATGCCAACGGCTTTATCGTCTTTTTCAAGCACGCACATAACGGAAAACGCGGTTTTCCTCAACTTTTCGATACGCTGAAAGAATCCGTTAATCAAGTTATTAGCCATGAATGGCAAGTTGAGCTCTTCGAGGTATTCATAGTCACAGTACCAAAAACTGTGCTCAGCTAGATTCACATTCTCGAGCAAGAAAGGGAGAGCCACAGCCTCGATGTCCTCGTTGGAGTATTTGGATTTGAAAGTGTCCATATCTAGATTAGCTGGAGGGAGACCTTTGTATGGATCAACAAACTTCGGTTCAGCCTGACGAGCGAGCTCATCTTCATCCAGTTCGTCCACTGCGGCGGGTTCCTTTTTTTCTTCCTTCTTCTTTTCAGGAGTGGCAGCAGGCACCTTTCCTTTCTTACCTCCGCCTTCCTTCTTGTTCAATTCATTGAACTTCTTCGAGTCGAATTGGGCCATCTTTTCACAGAGCTGCCACTCTCCAATCACAGCTTTGAAGTTGGGTTGGTTGATGCAAGTGAGGAACCAGCGGTTTGCATTGACATACGGACCTCTGAAATCCGGCTCTAGCACTTGCTTATACAGCAGCAGCAAGGAGCAAGTCATGCTGATATCTGCGAGGGAGACCCTCTCCCCTACTAGGAAGGTGCGGGTGGCGAGATGTTGGTCGAGGAGGGTAAGAATTTTCTTGACAGTCTCTTTCGCTTTGTCTACGTTGGCCTTGTTCGGCTGCATGATACCGAGTGTGGGGTAGACCCAGCTGCAACAGGCGGGCATCACTTCGGATTCTGCAAGTCCTACGAACTGCTGGACCTGAGCCTGCTGGAACTCGGAGCAGCCTCTCATCTCGGAGCTAGAGAGGTAGAAGGCGATAGCGTCGGAGTTTACTAAGGTTTCCCCGCTAGCTGTCTCCAATGCTGGAACCATGCCAAGAGGAAATTTCTCCAGAAACGCTTCACTCTTATTTGTCACTCCTAATTCAAAATCAGGCGGGTCAGAGCAAACTAAGATTGGTTTTCCGGCGTAATTGGCTGTTATCTGCAGCTTGAAAGTCCTGACGTCATCTCTCGCTGCGTACAATTTCCCTTGCATTCTAGCTATCTAATATTATTATAGGAAAGCGGAATGTACAGTCATGAATAATTAAATCTGCATTAATAATATCAGCCCGATAACTTAATTACTAAACTGTTATTCATAATATAAAGGTAATGTTTTATTTTAGAAATGGCTGAGCTACTGGGTGCAGCTGGCAGAAAGCCTAATGGGTGGATCACTAGAAGTTTACTCAAACCAAGAAGATGTAACAAATTCACAAGGCAGGATCCTATTCATTTCATTTTTGGTACCAAACAACATAGACATGCAAGTGGTAGGCCACTTCAAGAACCAATACAACTGCTTTCAAATCAAGACTGAAGGGATCACTTATACTTTTTCAACTCAAAGTGGGTGAGTGCACATCTAATTTTAGATATGCAATAACCATGTACTAATTTTAGTACAATGACCCTCTGTACTAAGAATAGAAGTGATAAATGTTAAATACTAAAATATAACTTGCACAATCACAATGTCATCAATACAATGACGATTCATTATGGCATAATATAACTTAATTAAAAGACGCCTTGAATTGATTGCATTTGCTAATGAATGAAAGTGCCAATAAGTAAATTAGGACAGTAAGATCAAAACTCGAGAAGAAAAGACCGCATGAATGCTAGCAGCTGTAAAAGGTTAGTTTAGCACTGCTAGGCACATACAAGATTAGCCCAGTTCCCTTTCAACTATGATTTATGCGAAGTAAGCAAATGTACCAACATCGCTTTCAGAACTTATTTATTCCAGATGTTCTAATTATGCACATATTTATATCCATCTAGACCCGAGGTGCATGAGTGGATTTCAATCATACACAACTACATCCAACCCAAAATACAGTACTCTCGCACTCTCTACTCGAACATCAACGAAATCATGAACAATCCGGATGCTACAGAGAATGGCGGAGTCAATTTGAAAGAGCCCACACCGCCTAACAGTCCGGGGAAAACGATGCATTCAAGGAGAAGAGCTTCCACTACAGAAAAATTCAAGAGTATGTTCAGAGGAAGTAAAAGGAGTAAGAAGGGGAAGCAAAAGAAATTAGACAAGGCCTCTTCAGACACGGAATTACCTACCAACCCCAGTCCGCCCAATTTGGAAGAGTTGTACAGCAAAGTAAATAAGAAGACAAAGATAAAGGAAAAGGCCTTTATAACGATGAAGAATGAATCTCCTTTAGAGATAGCCCCTCCTCTCCCAGAAAGAGATCACCTTGTGAGGCAGAAAGAGTATTATTCAGATCCTTCCAATGTATTCAACAGTATTGATATCATCGTGGAATCGAGGAATAAGACAAAGAGACTAAAGACTAGATCTGAGAGAGGATCAGGGAGGAGAAGTCAACAAGAAGATTCTTTCTCTTCTAGTGGAGAAGAATTCCAAGATACTTCTTCAATCAGAAAATCGAGCAAGAATAGTAAGAACTCAAAGAGTTCATTCACAGATGTTACCGAGGATCGGGCCACTCCGGCAATATTATCACTGCCTCCTCCTCCCAGCCGCCCCCCTTCAGATGCTAGTGGAGTAAGAACACCAATCTCACAAGAACACAAACTATCCTCACCTCGGCCAATCAAGAAATCATCGAAAAAGTATAGCAAACATTCTCCTATTGTACACGACGCTCATTTTGACTTTAAACCAATTATTAACGGTAACAGCGTCTTACTGCCAGAACGTCAAATCACCATCTTGAAGCTGAAGACGAACAGCAGCTCCGACTATACGGAGGAGGAGCCCGCTTCTCCCCCGACAAGGGACGGAGTATCTCTCTCGCACCCAAAGAAGAGACTCAGCGTCGGATCTCCCCCAGCCTCAACGAAAGACCTAGACAACTCGTTTCTGTTTCCGGACAAAGAAGTATCTGCACACAGCCTACCGATCAAAGGTAGTAATATGGACCCAATCTACCAATCAAAAGCTGACAACAGCAAACAGACGACTCTAAAGGTTGTAACAAAAGTAGTGTCTGAAGTTGGAACCTCAATGCAGCCTTATGTGAATGTACCTCAATTGGTGAAGACAGAGGAGGTAGAATATCGAATGAATCTGAGTCCAGAATCCCTGAATAGTAACAGTCCTGAAGGTAGGCAAGGAGTCCTACAGGACAGAGCTTCACAAACAGACAGTCCAACCAGCATACTAACGGATCTCAGCATCAGCAGGGAGGGTGACTTGCCACCCAGACCTAGAAAGCCCCCCTCACTCATGCAACAGAATTGTCAATTCAAGCAGACGAAGTTAAAAAGTAGTTTGAAACGAAAAACCGACAACAACTCGATTTCTTCGACATGCAGTAGCACTGGTTTTGAAGATTTTGATCCAAACCAGTCCGAACGTCCGAATCTAAAAGTAAATTTCGGTGGGACCACAGAAATACTTATCACTCCCAACTCTACTGCCAAGAACGTGCCAGATAACAGGTACACTTACAAAACTCCCAATGCCGCACATAAAGAGGGCTTACACGGTTACCTAGACTTCACAGTTCCATATGGAGGCTACGCACAGCACATCCACTTCTCCTCTGATCCCCATATCGGTAAGAGAATAGCCCCCCAGCCAGTCTACTATCCGAGCTCTCTCCATGTGCCATCCATGGTGCCGAACCCCTACGACTACGAGGGTCAAGTCACTTACTTAGACGAAGCGTTCGAGCATAACCAGGTCCATCCCGTGTATAGCAACTCCGGTTACAGAGAGCCTCTTGCTATACAGTACGATTACAACGGTGGCATCCCAGTCTATCCTGCGGCACACCCCTTCATGAGCTATTCTACAGATCCGAACATGAGGGAGCTGAGGAGTGGAGCGTACTCGGGGTACTCAATGCAAAGCTATCAACAAAACTCTCCGATGAAGGTTGGATATAAACCTTCAAGACCTGCACCGGCTCCGCCCAGAAATCCACCGAATTCAAGATATCAAGCTTTGAGGAACGCAAATCAGGTACCTATCGCTGTCAATAACAACAACAACCACAACATCAAGATAGCCACCAACCAAGAAACTTCTGTGTAACTCCTTCTGTATAGAAGTAATCAAACCCTTTACAGTAATCCTAACTAGAAACATTCAGTTTTAACACATGTCGAGGAAATGAATTTTATTGCTCTGTGGTAAATACATGGTCAGGTCAGGTAGTCTGCTCATTCAATACTGGTTGTACACTTTTATTGATAATTAATTGATGGAAGTAATGAATAATTTATTAATTACATGGGGTAGAGTGTATTCTATAATCACACATCAAAACGGAATTATTCTTACATTTAAATGAACACAAGGAGAGGCAGCTGTGTACAAATATGTGGAGATTCAAATCTAAAATATTTTACATAATTTAGCTTCGCTAACAATTAGATTCAGTAATTCAACAGGGTAGTTGTAGCTTTATAATATGATATAGCTCAATTTGTTGATTAGATAATGTCAGAAAATTACCCAAAATTCCCTGTGGCTTTAAATAGAAGAGTAGAAAGGTGAGCTGATCCATACGGGCACATTATGTACTGTATGCATTGGCATATCATATTTTAAACCAGTAAACAGAAATGGATAAGAATATTAAAGAGATATAGTTAAAAATCGTACAGAAGATTTTATTCAGTCTTAAAGTTATAGCCATAAATTATCATTATCAAAATTACACAAATATATGTTAGTAAATCAAGTTTTAATATAATAATCAATTATTTCCAACAAAGTCACGAATTGTGAATAAGAATATTATAATTAAACATATAATTAAACAATATAAGGACACATTGGGGTATTTATAGAATTTATGCGACTAATTTGTATAAAATGTATTTAAATTGTTAAATTTGTACTTAGCATGGCAACTGAAATGGAAGTTACTGCTTCGAAAGACGCACCCAAAGGCGACACGAAAGAGACAGTAAAAGAGAAACCTAAAGAAACTACGGATACTACTTACGATGACGACTATGAAACTTATAGAAAGAAGAAGAAAAGGGAAGCAAAGCCTCCATCCTCGCTGGAATCAAACTGCATTGTCCGAATGGCGCAGAGAATAAGCTGGCTTGAGGTAGAGCAAATGGTCAAGGATTATGAAGTCCCGGAGTCGGAGGTGGATGACATTGACAGTGCCATCAGCCTCCTTTTGGCGCTTAAGCACAAGCGGATGATCCGCTACGAGCGTTTCAAAAAAATGCTTATAAAGGCGGGTAACGTAGAGGCGCCTTACTACATCGACATCTACCAAAAGTATTGTAATCGAAAGGATGTCGTAGAAAAGTGTCAATACGCAAGAAGAGCAGCGGGACAGTTAATTTTCTTTCTGAAGAAGGAACTCACGCTAGCCGATATATGTAAACTATCCACGTTTATTTCATATAAACCTGACCACTGCCTAGACTTTATCCAGGTTATGCAATCTCTGACTAATGAGTCTAAAATTACTTCCAATAAGAGGCAATTCTTAATCATGATCAGGAAGATCGGTCGACTTGAGCTGGCCAGGCGCTTCGAGATTATGGAATGGGGATTCCTGAATGAAATGACTGATGAATGGTTCAAGTATGGAGTCTACCTGGTCTTAGATTATCTCAAAGCGAGGGACCGCCCTGATGACTGGACCATGGATGAGGAAGAAGTTAAAGCTAAAGAGGGAAAGCTCCTTGAGGGAGAGTATTCTATGGAATACAATCTGAATTAACGTTATATTAATCGTAGTATGCACTACATTGCCAGTGAGTATTTCCTAACTATAGATGTGTCTAGTTCTAAGAATTCTTGTGAATAATATTATTTTGTTTGTATTTCCGATACCTTACCTTGAGGAAATGTGTATTTGGGACTTACTGAATCGAGTCCATCATTCAAGTATATCTTAAAATACAGAAAAGTTTAAGTACAAATATCTGTACTTCACATAACGAATCATTTCGTTGTAGAATAAGATGCTTCGAAGTAACAATGTATACGTATGCTAATTTGTCGTGGTGTATAGTACGCGTAGTGAAGAATATTATTTTCAAGGATCTCGGAGTAATTTGACCTAAAAGAGTGGTCCTAATGATTTGTTACGATCGCACCACTGTCTGACAGTTTTCTTAATGAATGGAGAATATTAGAATGAATGTAACCCTACATGTGCTTGCATCCATTCCTGCGAAGTCAGGAAATACATCCACTTGATGATAGCCAAAACAGATTACCAAATATGTCTATAGTAATGCGATTAATTCTTTTCTTTCGACATGGGTTAGGCATGTCTAGAATCAAAGGAAGTTTAGAGTGTTTAACCTTAATAAATTGTAACATCAAAATTTAAGCTTGACACATCAGTAAACAATGGAGAGTACTTGTAATCATTGTATACTCATACCGATCAGATCAATAGTGCGAATTTACACACATTCCTACATAGAAGTTTTAGAATATTGTTTGTTTTCTCTAATAACATTACCAAGGTTGACTATTGGGGACCTGAGCTGTGGTCATGTCGAGAGCTTAAATGTCTCTTTATTACCTAGAACCATGAATTATTAATTCTGTTTAGAATATTTCAGAATAACTAACAATCATCGGTGGTATTAAAAGTATTTCTATTATGTACGTATGTATTTACAAGCATCCCTATTTTCTCCAGGGGGTAAAAAATAACACTCTGGAAAGGGGTCATCCTGGATATTATTAAATAAAGCGATTTATGTCAAATGGATAATTATGTGTTGAATAAGATGGTAAATTGATTTGGAGATATTTACCTCAAAATCTAAATCAAGAGAACTGAAGAGTAGCATAGCCATAGAATACTATGTCATGAATTAAAATTTAAATCGATCAAGATTTATAAATTTCGGCAGTTTTGGGACATTTTGTCCATGGCAGTACATAGAAGTAATTTAGAAGAACATTGAAATAATTCGAACATTTAATAGTATCTAAATCAGAGAATTAGTGAGTAAGCAAAATGGTAACTCATTATTAAATCTTAGAAGCTACATTATTTCAGTAATAGAGATTGCAGAGGAATTTTAGAAGAGATAAACTTTCAAATTATTCCCGGAATCGTAGGAATTATTGATAAACTTATTTACACTTAGTATCAGAAGATAAATAAGGATTCTTAGCGTTAATCTAACTGCGTATCTTATCTAAAATTTTTGCAGCTATCACGATCAATTCACGTTGTGTATTAGGATAGAGATACAAATATGAGTTAATTGAAGTTGTCAAGTTTAATCCCAACTATTTGATTACACTGCATCCCAACAAGATGTTATTCCTGGTTTTCCTATAAAATTCCAGATATCCTATTTCTAACCGGAGGGTTTTGACTCCATTGTAATGCAAATAATTCCGTTATGACGAAATAAGGAGGAGGTGCCAAAAGTTTCGAGATAATAGGAGCAACTATGTGTTGGAAGATGGCATCAAAACTTCTATGGATGAATCGAGCCATCGTTAATTTGCATTGAATCTTTTAAATGCACATTATGACTCAAACAAATGGAATGCAAGGATTCGCCATACAATTTCATTGTTTGTATAATTACCAAGTTACAGCAAATTAAATTAATGTAGCCAGAAAAGACAAGAGAATTAATTGTTACGCTCATAAAATCCAGATCTACTAGCTTATTAATAAAGTTAGCGACTAGCATATGGGAACTCCGCCAAGTCCACCACTGGAAAGCTTCTGATACACAGATTATACATCGCAATGGCATATGCGAATTGAGCAGATCAGTACACAAAGATGAGAAGCTACTCAAGTAAGATTATGAAATTACAAAATGTTGCTGTTTGTTCTGATAACGGAAGAAAAGGATTCTAAGTACTTCTACATCAATACCATGACAGACTGAAATCTCTACAAGTATTTTGAAACTGGATTCGAAATCAACTTGAATGTAATTCCGAAAAGGAGCAATTGGATTTATATGAAAATATTGGTGTGTGTGGATAAATAATGAGTGTAACTGATTATGGAGGAGATAGGAGTTCAGTTCTATTGGACAATTCTTTTGTTTAATTGAGAAAAAGACATTTAATTAAACTCTTCCATGTAGACCAGAGACAACACAAAATAGAACAAAGGGATGTATGTAACAATCTGTCCTGCTGTAGAAATGAACAGCAGCAATAAAAGTATACTACATAAGAATATAACCTTCAAAATGACATTAGCTGCCACATGTCACATACCAGGTGTTTAGAGTCGTTGCCATGTGAACCACTTCCCGTTATCCCCACGGATAGGTCTGATGGACTGGATGCATCGGTAGCACCTTGAGCAGGGCTCACAGAGTATACTGCACCGTGACCTCTTCGGAGTATCATCCTCCACGATGACGAGTGGCGAGGTTTCCTCTCTCAGGATAACGCCGTCTTTCGCTTTCATAAGTTTGGCGCCCATTTCTGTCGCTCCTGTATTGCCCCACCCTACCCGCGTAGGCATCATCCCGCCCGCCCCCGGCCGACCGTAGAGGGAGGCGTTGACCACCGGCCACTTCCTGGGCTCGGCGGGCGGAAGGGGAATGGGGTCCACTATTTTTGGAGGCATCCTGTACGTGACACCTGTGATGGCGGGCCAAAGGAACCAGAGGAAGCAGAGCAGCAACGCCAGCAACAAGAGGAGAAGGGACCCGAGGATGGATAGGATGAGTGTCCAGTCTATCGGAATACACTCCTGGAATGTGAGGGTCACGTTACTGGATACGTAGGACAACCCATTCAGAGATACCTGCAGGAGAACCTCTGATGGGTGCTCAACGTAAGGAAGGGGGCACTTGATTATCTTGTCTGTCGATCCTGGGAACGCGTTGGTGTAGTAGTGGAACGAAGAGTTAACATGGTAGATGCAGAATATATTGGATGAGTTCTCTCCATTCTGAAATCCCCTCCCGTACAGAGTAATGTTACCAGTCGCCCTCACGCACTCATTGAGAGGATTGGCGTCGATTATCTCGATGCAGGTCCTATTCACAACTGTGTTGATAATGTCGTTCAGATCTGTGAAGTCGTCAAGCATGATCACGTGGTTCGAGGGGGGCTGGTCGGCGATGTAGGTTAGCTGCTCGTAAGACACTTCCTGTCCAACGCCAATCGCGAAAATGCTAGCTCCGAGCTGTCGCACTTGATTAGCAGAGTAGAGAGCTGACGTCATATCGTTGTCTTGGCCGTCAGTAACCGCGAGAATGACAGCCGCGCGATTGGTTCCGTTGTACTTCATTGCGAATATAACCTCGCTCAGCCCTGTGCTGATGACTGTGCCTCCGTCTGCGTACACATTCCTCAAGTATTCTATCCCTTTCGCTATCTCGTCTTTATCGTCCGTGATCTGGAGAACTACTTCCGAATCACTGGAGTATGCGATGAACGAAATGCGAATGTTTTCGCTAACCAAGTTATCCACTACCTTCTCCACGAATGGAACGATGTAGTAAGGGAAGTCATCTCCTATACTTCCTGACTTGTCGAGTAGGAAGTAGAAGTCGAAATCCCCTCGACAGTAAGAGTCATCACTCGACTGGACGATCATGCCCAGCTCGACAATGAGAAACCGAGAGAATAGGAGAAAGGCTAGAGGGAATACTTTGAGATTCATCTCGAGATTAATGAATAACTTCAGTAAGCAATGTTCTATTTATATCGCTATTACGTTTACCTATTGGGAAGATAGAGGAGTCATAGAAGGGTTCATTTTAGCTAGAGTAGAATAGTTCGACGTAAGAGAGCGAACAAGAAAGTGGATTCTTCATGCTTGTACGGCTTACTCTTCATAATGTGATTTGAAAGTATGCGTTCTGCGAGAGTTTGAAGTTAGTTGCCAGATTTACAAGAATCGATCATGTTGTGAATTCCTATGAGCGTCGTGTGATCATTAATGATTTCACAAAAATATCTAACGATGTCAAATCATAAGTCCGAAAAAGGAATCTGAAGAATTTATCGGATATTTTCCATTTATCAATCTATTCAGCACAAGAATAACAAGATATCTCGATGGTAGACTCGAATACTCATCACCAGGTTAACACAAGAGAAAGATAATCGTGAACTAGAAACCAGCAGAAGTTATTAGTTGAAAGGTTGGACCATAAATGGTTTTAAAATATTGGCTATAGTATCTAAATATTCGTGATCATGTAACGTGGTAACGTGGTCAGTAAGAAATTGAAATGTAGTAAAGGCATACATGCTAGCTTGAACCATGAGGAAAGCGGAACGCGGCGATGAATTTCGCGGGACATGGCGGACACAATGAAAAGTATTATACATGGAATTTAAAAAAGCGGTACATAATGGGGAAATTTCATTTTAAAATGGGACAAAAACGGGAGTCCTGTTAAATAGGAAATAACAAACTAACCACTTAAGAGAATTAGACCTGTCTGTTGTCGCGGAGATAACCAATCATTCTGTCTCTTCTTACGTGTTTGTATGAAGAAAATAGTCCATCAAGATAACATCTAACTTCCCGAACAAAAATCATGTATCCTAATCTAATCTGAAACATGAAGTGTCCCTTCGTTCCATCTTCTATCCATGCGCTCTAGGATAGAAATGAAAATATCTAGCTAAATATATAATGGAGAGATAAGTTGCAGAGATTAGTCGGATTTTGTTAGAAATAACCAAGAAACTGTGAAGATAAACTGGAATCCTAGATCCATATTTTAAGGAAAGTTTTTAAAATGAGAAACCTAGAGATTCGTTAGTCAAATACTGGTAGTGCGTTGAAGTTTTGGGTTAATTAACGCAGTAATGTTTGAATAGCTTAGAATAATGGAAGCATCAAGTCAGACCAGAAGTGTTTTTATGCTTTAGAGGGGGAAGGGGAAGGCTGGAGAGTTTGGGGAGGGAAGATATCCTTATTGGGAGTTCCTCACCGCCAGATTTTGCTATTCTGCCACCGGTTATTCAGGTCATTTGGGACAGAATCATGCATATAGAAACTAATACAAAAGATTATGGATAAATTAGGAAAAACTTGAATTTGAATTCAAATGTGGTTAGTCAAGACAAAATTTGGCTTATAAAAGTGTCAAAATTTACTTTACAATCAAAGAAAGAATTCATTTATTCGGGTACGAATTTATAAACTTAATTGAGTAAATATTCGCTTAATCAGGGCAATGTTCAGATGCCAGCAATTGGTAAAAATATTTTGGTAAATTGAAGGCTAGAATATTATTCAATTATGGTGTAGATAAAAATAAATTGAAAATTGAGATGAAAGAAATCCTCAAAGCTGGAGAGAACGAATAATAATAATGCCCGTAGCTAGGTAAATCTTGTGCATAAGAAACGCACTTTTTTTTTGCGCAAATATGGAAGTTAATTCTTGTAGCAAATTTAATTTAGAGATAATTGGATACATTGAAACGTGTAAGTTCGTTGAAACTACGTAGTTGAGTTTTAATAACAGGCGCATTCCATAGCATATATGCCAACTTGAGCCACGATTAAAACGGGACGCAATAGAAAAGTATTATACATAGAATAAAAAATTCAGGACATAATGGGGAAATTTCATGTAAAAGCGGGACACTAAATAAAACGATGATATCCTATCATAAATGGAGGTATTAAAAAGTCAATTGCGCATGCGCAATTGACTTTTTAATATATGCATAAATGTATCCATAAATTTAAATATATTGAATATTACTATTCGCATTATGCGAATAGTAATATTCAATAGACTGTGGTATTGGGAAGACATTAGTGAAATCTGTTCAAATTTCATATTTAGATTTGAATTAGTACAATCAATACGTATATTCGAGATTGAGCTAGAGAGTATTCTTTACGGGGTACAGGGGGGGGCAATTCGCAATTAATGAGCTGGTATCAGGAAGTCGAGAGGAAGAGAAGGAGAGAGGATCCTCACCTCCTAAGGGCGTCTCCGTATCCTCTGAATCCAGCACTGTAAGCTCACACGTCTCTCCCCTGCCCACAAATTCCCACCTCCCCACCTCCCCACATGGCATGTAGACCTGACAGCTCCGTCACTACGTTATTAACATATGTACTATATAGACATATTTTCACACCTTTAAAAAATCTTATTTTAAGTTTGAAGTGAGTTCTCAACGGCTAATATATGGTATTTCAATGTGTAGATTCTGATTTTCGCATTTTGCAAGTAATAATGTGGATATTTTAGAATATTGAAGATTCGAATGGGAAAATTAGTACAATCGACTCCGCTTAATAGGGTCCTGTTTAATCGGGTCACTTTTGGCAGGACCGGAATAGCTCTCACACATAGAAGCTAATACAAAAGTATTTTCGGTTAATTAATTAGTCGGGGAAAAATGTCCTCTGACCGATGTGACCCTATTAAGCGGAGTCGACTTTACTTTGTAAATTTACTTCATATTTGTTTTGGATATTTTTGGTAATTTATAACTGACTATTAAAACTCGATGGGGCATGTTTTATTGCTATAAGCATCATGATAGTCAACAATCTATTATCTTAGATTTTGGATGATCACAAAATCAAAAAATCTGTTTCTAATATGTTTTTAGTGTGATAATGGTGAATCAAATGAGAGCATTATCTGGTTTCCTTTGAGAGAAAATGGCTCAAATTATTTTGTGGTAGTCAGAGATAAAATGTCAATGCTCTCGCAATGAAAAAAGCTCACAAAGATGGTCTCCTGATGAGTCAAACCACCACTGAGAGGTGAAACCTCACTACGTACCTGGAATTAATATGATGCAATGATAAATTATTATCAGTTTTGTCCGAGTATTTCTTCTTCGCCACTGTTCACAATTTCCTTTTTTTATGGCCTTACAACAAATGGCATCCTTACCGCATAGAATAGCTTTTCTTTATTCTCTTAGCTGTAATATTTGAACTTCCGCAGTTACTATAAGTGGACAAGTTAGTGCGTTGCTGTTATCCTATACTATTTGTTTACCATGTGTACTGACATAACGATTAATAAGCCGATCGCCATACAGGGCACCAATGACTATAGCATGGTCAGTAAGTATTCCACTTCTAACATTGGCTACTATTCAGATCCATTCCTGAAGCATTTTGTGTCTAAGCCTGCTCGTCGCGCGCCCATCATTCACTGGGGCTACTACATCCGCTACAGAGCAGTGCAGAATGTTCTCAGCTCTTTCTCCAGGTGGGGGCGGGGGTGTGGGGCCTCGAAGAGACAGGTTGTCGTGCTTGGGGCGGGGTTTGACACTGCATTCCTGCGTCTCCGTGATGAAGGGCTGACGGAGGGAGTCATCTACGTTGAGGTAGACTTCCCGTTGGTGATTGAGAACAAGAAGAGGATGGTAGCGGCCTCAGGCATTGAAACAGGGAACTGGCATATGTTGGGACAAGATCTGAGAGATACCAAATCTCTCCTCTCCCAACTTCGCACCATCCCTGGTATTGACCAGTTCGCTCCCACGCTGTTCATCTCCGAGGTTGTGCTCACCTACATGCGTCCCTCTCACTCCTCGAGACTCCTCAGGTGGGCGGCTCTCAACTTCCCTCACCTGGCTTTCTTGGTCTACGAACAGGTGTACACACGTGACCCGTTCGGCCTCGTCATGATGCAGCATTATCGGACTATAGGCTCTCCCTTGCACACCGCCGCTGAGTTTGAGACTCCGAGAGAGCAAGAATCCCGCTTCCTCAGGTTGGGATACCAGCACGCTAGGTCGGTGGACATGAACACTGTCTTCTACAGCTACACAGCTGATGTGGATGCCGAGCTGTCTCGTCTTCTATCACTGGAGCAGTTTGACGAGTTTGAAGAGTGGCACCAAAAGTGCAATCACTACACAGTACTGCTCGCAGGCAGAGGGGCAGGGACTGATTTTATCGCCTCTCTTCCTCCTCCCTTCAGCCCCATATCCCCTCCTCTTCCTCTTATCTCTCCTTCTCCCAAACTCCGCATACTCCCCTCCTCACCCATAACCTCCAGACACAGCCACGCGTCCTGTTTCAATTCTGTCACGGAGTCTGTGTTCCTGGTGGGAGGGTGGGGGGGAGAAGGGGGAGCACACGGACGCCTCGGTAGCATAGGAGAGGTCAATTTAGCCATTGAGGAGGACAAGGTTGAGTGTGTATGCACGCGATCAGAGGTGAGAGGGAATCCTCCTGATGGTATCCTGCACCCTACGCTTAGCTCCCTACCAGACGGCAGTATGGTGTTAGTGGGAGGGAGGAAGTCCCCCAGAAAGCCGAACATTCACACCTACTTTATATCCCCTCAGTGGAGCGAGGGTGAGAGGCGCTGTGTGTGGCGTGTGCTCCCTCTCACTCCCACCTCTCCTCAGCCCAGATGGCGCCACTCTGCCACTGTGGTGAGTTCGGAGGGAGAGGGGGTGGCTCTTCTCATCCATGGCGGCCTTAGTTCTGAGGGCGTGGTGCTAGGGGACACTTGGGCACTAGAGGTAGATAAACACAGATGGACACGGATCTCAACTGAAATAGAAGATTCGCTAGCTGTGCTCCACTCACACTCAGCTGTTGTCTGGAAGGACAGGTTGCTGGTATACGGGGGCCTCTCGCGGAATTTAATGCCTTCTGCCCACTTGCAAATGCTCTCGTATAAAGAGACTACCCCTAAGTGGGAACAAATCCCATTTGATCCCCATCTCCCCGCCCGCTACTCGCACTGCTCGGTCCTACTGGGCTCCACCCTCTACTCAGTAGGAGGGGTGCAGCTACACACACCCTGCTACTGCTCCCTCCTCACGATTGATCTCGCCAACCACTCCTGGGGTTACACCGACCTCTCACATTCCCTTTCTCCCCTCACTAACTTCTTGCCGTACAACTTCACAGCGAACCTGGTACACAAGAAGTACTTGCTTGTGCTAGGGGGTGGGGGGAATTGTTTCTCATTCGGTACGCACATAAATTCACACCCATGGGTAATCCAACTACCCCCAGTTGCTGATTGATTATCTGAGTCAAAATTATCTCACTCCACGATAAGTCTTAATCAATTAAATATAGTTTCACTGCCATTCACTCGAATCGTTTAACAAACGTTGATATTTATTAATGCTAGTTTTCCGAATAAAATAAATTAGTTTTTTTAATGTCTAGTTCTACCTCATCTGTCACCATTAACGAATACTACAAAATATAATTATTCTTTGCTCCATTGACTAACATTAGCTTTCAAGGATCACTTCAAGATTTCACATCACTTCATTCCCATCAAGCGAAAGCTCTTACGATTCAATCTTGACTGATTTATCTTATTGAAACAGGTATGTATTCCCAATTCAATTTATTTCATGTTTCCTACAATACCTCTTTTCAAACATAGTTATTGAACCTTCTAATTGTACCTATACAGGTATGTATGTGTGTGGTGATCAGATTTTTATATGCTGGTTACTGTTTTGTATGTATATTTTAGTTGGAATGTCTCAGTACGATACGAATATCATATCTTTAAATATTGGGATTATCAAAAATATAGCTTTATTACAATAGGCTAGCAGTTACATTAATTAAAGTATCTACATGCACGTATCGTAGCTTATTTTCATGCCGTAAATTCATCTTCTAATTCCCACACGAGCAGATTCTGAGGTGCAACATCGTCCATTTCCTTCTTGCGACTGAAATAGCGATGGTAGTTGAGACCGAATGTCATCACCTTTTTCCTGTTGTTATTTTGTTTTTCTGCATCATCAGTATTCGCGTTTTCTAGCGTGAGCACATGGGAGATGGTCCCCTCGTGACCGTAATAAGAAGAGATCACTGCAAGGTCCGTATTCAGTATGAGCATCGTACCCACGTTTAGACCTACGTACACCTTGGAGCTATCCGCATGCAGACTTGTTACCATTTTAGCGTCTTCTACTCCCTTCCCTATCTCCTTGAAGTTCCTGAGGTTGCAAATGCCTTCGAAAGTCATCTCGTCTGCACTCCACTTGAGGATTAGGGGTGTGTAGGCGAGAGATCCGAACACGAGTGACTCAGAAGCCATTGAGGCTAGATGTACACAAGGGGGGACGTACTTGTTAGTCTCCAGCTGAGTTTCGACCTCTTTCACACTCCAGTCCACCGTGTTAACGATCAGTATGTTACTCTCCTCCATTCCGAGCCATAGATAGGACCCTCCCTTATCGGAATTCACAGACACCGCACTGAATATGGTTCCTGCTAGCGCGATAGCTGGCCCTCGGTCTATGAATGGGAATAAGCTAGCCTCGTATTTGTTCGACTCTAACAGTTCAGACCGATCTTTGTGTTCAAATATGTTCCCATTACCTAGCACCACGAGTACCGTACTCCGCTCACTCAACCATTCGATGCATATCACAGGGATCCCTGGTTCGATCCATATTTTCTTCTTCAGCATGCGAGTGGAAGCATCGAACATTTGAAGGAATCCCTGGTCAAACCCTACCCAAATGCTGTCGCGCACCTTCTGAATGCAAGTACAGGTGGAAGATCCCAGATAGATGTCTTCTATAGAAGTGAACTTGTCTTTGTACTTCAGCACAGAGAGTTGGCTGTTGTACTTCCCTCCTCCGCAGACCCAAATCTCCCAAACCGTTTTTTCGTTGGCTTTGTCCAGCAGTCGGCTCTCTTGGAGAGATTCCACACTGATCTGACGGTTGTCAAGGGAATTCTTAGGATTCAAAGACTTCTTTTTCAGAGCAGATCGGAACGGCTTGTTCGCTTCCAAGTTATTCGCTGCCTGGATAGCATTGGAGTCTATTCTTAGACCTACAAATTCGTCGTGAACAGGCGTGCACGCGCTTATACCGTTACTTCGTTTCCTTTTCGTGTCGTCAGTCTCGTCTGACATGGCTGCCTCTGTGTCCTGCATCTCGCTGATACTGAACGCGGCTGCGCACGTGACTATGCCCTTATTCAGCACTTTAAGACCTCCCTGTAAGGCCAGGAACTCCCACGAAGTTAATACCTCATGAACCTCCTCTGCTGACGGCCGTTTCGCAGGGTCCTGCTGCCAGCACCAGACCATGAGCTCGCGCATCAGAATGGAGCTTGAGGCGTCCTTTGTCGCGAGCTGAGGTCTGTTGTTGTTCACCACTTCTTGGTTGGCGGCAATGTCTTGGAGGTTCGCGAACGGCGGTCGAAGAGTGATCACTTCGTAGATGGTCATGCCCAGAGAAAAAATATCCACTTTTGTGGTGTAGAGTTGAGATCCCACGTGACTGACAATTTCGGGCGCCATGTATCCCGGTGTTCCCGCCCACCCCAGCCCACCGAAATTCGCGAACTGGCTGACTCCGTAGTCCGATATTTTGAGGCTGACATCTGTGGAGGCTCCTTCTGCATCCGTAGGCCGCGGGAATTTCCAGACCAGGACGTTGCTGGCCTTCAGATCTCTGTAGATGACATTCTTCTTGTGGATGAACTGGAGTCCTTTGGTTATGAGCAAGATGGTCTGGTGGCAAGTCATTTGAGAAAGACTTAAGCCCCGCTTGTCGTACTCTAGCAGTACGTTCTCGAGACTGCCCATAGGCGCTAGCTCCAGGATGAGAGAGATAGGGAACAGACAGATCCCTATCAGACTCACCACGTACGGGTTCTTGAGTGAGAGGAGGTAGGACGCCTCTTTGAATACGACATCGTGTGCATTCGTCACTTCTTCGTAAACCTTAAAGTTTATTTTCTGATTCTGTAGTCCGAAGTTGTCTAGTTTGGGAGAGAAGTATTCATTCGCTTGAGACATTGCTTCTTCTATTTTTGACTCGTTATACTTTACCATCATTTTCACTGCTACCCCCTCTCCATGGCAAAAACCTTTGACCGATCCGCAGTCAGAACAGATCGTACCCTTGTACACGCGTCCGTAGGCCCCCTTTCCCAGGAGTTCGCAGACTGTGAGTTTTTTCGGGTGGATGAGCAGTTCTGTTCCGAGGTGAGTGAACATTGAGTCGGGTGCTACGATGCTTAAATGCAACTTCCCATGGTTAGGACATTCGAGGTAGACAGATTTCTGGGTCTGCACTAGGACGTGCTCGTGTGAGAAAAAGTACACATTTTCACGATTAATTTCACGAGGAACGCATTTGCTTTGATCGATTGAGTATTCTATCTCTGAGCTCTGAAACGCTTCTATTTCTTCACACATCGTCTCTACCGGTCCCACCCCCCTGTAGCGCTTGAACTCTGTCTGTCCCTCGGACAAACAGAAGGGGCAGCTGATCAATATCTTAGCCCGCGACATGCCTTGGTACCAGTCGTCTATCAATACTTTAGTGTGGTAGATGAGTTTGGTTAGGATGGTAGCTCGCATCATGTCTTGCATCTTCTCCATCACCTGTCCCTGAGCCATGTTGTACTTGAGAAGAGTCGGGAAATTGTCCGGAATCTCGATCATCAGCGAATAAGTATCGAACTCTCTCTCTGTGTACTCTTCAAACTCGTCCTCATACTTTATCCAAGCCTTCCTCTCCTCACGACGAAACCCGAGCTGGTCTCTCTTTTTCTCGTAGATCTTGGCTAGACAGATGTCTCCGATGTCGAGCTTGCAAGCTAGCTCTAGTCCAGTCCGCCACTTCACCCAGTTCAGCCTGTCCAACACTGCCACTGGGACACACCCGCTAATCACCGACTCCATTATCGTCTCGTCAGATAGGATGCGCGTGATGAGTCTAGCCCAGAATCCCCCTGGAATGTAGTCCACCATCACGTGGAGCTTGACAGGAGGTAGGTAGTCCGTGTCTGGGTAGGAGAAATATTCTAAATTGGGCCTCTGCTCCCGTAAGAATGAAGGGACTAGTAGCGACTCCTCATTTAGCTTTAGCACCACCTCGAACTTGATGAGAAGTTGGATGTACTTGTCTATGTACTTGGAAGGGAAGTCTTTCTGTTTGTTGAAGAGGCTGTACATGCTATTTATGGACATCAGTCCGTCATCTCGGATGTACGGGTTGATTTCTCGGATGGTGATCACCTGAGCCAGCAGGTCGCACAGCCACTGAGGATCGATGAAGTAGAGATCTTTCAGCTGTGCATCTTCATAATGCAATAAGAAACCGTTGTCATGGAGGAACTTCAAAGCATGCTCCATCTCTCTTGTGACGTCATCACAGCGTAGGATGTTCTTCACAACAGGTGCTAGGTTTTCGAAGAACACGTGTTGCTCCATAATTCTAGGCATCTCTTCTCGTGCACACTTGATCGCCATCTTTCTGATGCAATCTTCCATATGTAGGTACTCCGATGGGATCAGCTGATCCATGAGCAGTTTCTGTCGACTGGGACCTTGGTTTGTTTTGGAGTGTTCGTTATATAAAGTGCCATTAACTGTCAAACGGCTTGCAGAGTTGTATATCACGTCTCTCAAGTCATCAACGTTCTCATTCGAAATCGTACTAACCTCTGTTATGCTGATAATATTGGGGAGCCCAGGCTTCTGTTTCGAATTGATGTTGCCATACTTCTGAGTGATGGATTTCCTGAACTGTGGAATCAGCTGTCTCTCCGCTTTGGTTAACAGATCCAGATGCGTCCCGACTATTAGCACTGGAGCGTTGGGAGCTCTCGCCTGTATATTGAGGAGCCAACCATGTAGCTCATCAATGCCTTCTTCTTTATCGCACAGGTTCCAGAAAACTAAGTAGATTGAGCGTTTTGAGAGGAAGCACTGGTGCGTTGGCTGGAATTCATCTTGCCCCCCGAAATCCCAAACCATGAACGTGATGGCCTGTAGGTCCACCTGGCTACTCTTCACACCCATGAACATTTTCCTCATTCTAGGCATATAAGTCCATTCACTGATCGAGATGCCTGGCGTGGCGATATTCACCTGATTGTTGGAATTCTTCTGCTTGCGCTGGAGCAGCTGCCAGGTGCTCTTGGTGTCTCTATAAGTTCCTTTCTCGGACAGTTTGGCCAGGAGGCTGCTCTTGCCTCGCTTCTGCATTCCAACCAGCATCAGCCTGATGCGGTGGTAAGGCTTCGCATCCTTCTGCAAGGACCAGAGGAACCCTATGATGTCTTTCACGTTCTTGTCCAGGATGTTCTGAGGCGGGAACACTAACTGTAGGCCAGTGCGGTCCAGCTGGAACAGGTTTGTCAGCTGTCCCAGTTTGGGTGGGAGTTCCAGTATGGGGTTGTAGTTGATGTGGAGTGAGGTGAGACTTCTCGTGTCGCAGACACTTTCTGGCACCTGGTCCAGTTCGTTGTTGCTCAGGTAAATGCAGGTTAGAAGCGGACACGCGAGGTTTTTATCTTTCTTTTTCTTGCTCTCGTTGACTGCCCGTCCGGGTGGATTGTCCGTATGTTTGTCCCCCTTCTCAGGGAGGTACAGGTTGAGAACTGTCAGTTTGTTCTTGCTCAGATCCAATCTACTCAATCTTGGTAAGGAGTTGTGGTTTCTGTGGTTGCAAGACAGATCTATATCTTCCGAGGTAACATAGTCAGGTGGAAGCCTAGCACAACGATGTTTGAATTTGGTCTCTAACGACCCGTTGATAGAGGTCAGCTTGTTGAAAGAGAGATTGAGGTCGTAGAGATTCGCAGGAAACCAAGAAGGGAACGGGACAGAAGTGAGTTTGTTGTTGGCTAGGTTGAGCACTTGTAGGTCCGGGCAGAGGCAAGGGAGTTCCTCTGGAAGCTCCTGTATCAAGTTATCAGCTAGATTTAGATGGGTCAATGCTTTCGGGAGGTTTGAGGTTGTTTTCGTGAAGTCGAACTGAATCCCTTTTGTGAATATAGTCGTTCTTGAGTGGAACTTCTGTTCTCCTGATGTATGGGTGTCTGAGTCGTCCAAGTTCATTGAATATCTGCTGGCCTGCAAGGTGGTGTCGATGGGGATTACTTTTGGTAAAGTATAAATCCAGTTGTTCTTTAACATCAGTTTGTTCAGGACCGGTGCTATCCACATCTCCGGGGGCAGCTGTTGTATTTCATTGCCGTTAGCGTTGAGATATCTTAGTTGTGGGAGGTTGAAGAGGTTGGGGTGTAGGTATTTGAGTCGGTTCTTTGAGAGAGTTAGGTAGGAGAGCTGTTGCCACTGGTTGTACTCTGGATTGAGTGTGAGCAGTTCGTTGTTGGACACGTCGAGGTTGAATAGCTTGTCGAGTGAGAAGATGCACTCTGGGAGGCACTTGAGTGAGTTGTGGGAGAGGTCCACCTTCGTAACGTACCGGGTTAGGTCTTGCCGTGGGATGTTGATGCCCGGTTTCACGGCGATTAACTTCTGATAGAAATATTGAAGAACTTCACACAGTACTTCTCCGCTTATGTACTGTAATGAATACTTGGAAAAGTTGCAGAAAATCGCGAATTCTGGTCTTCTAAGGTTGGCATCAGCGTACCTGTCGTTCGTATCATCTAAAATCTCCTCATCAATATGAGTGTTGTACCCGAGTAGAGGGACGAGCAGCTCCGGGCACTTCTTAGTCGCAATCTTGCTCGCTTCCTGGAGTCCATCGTGGATGTTATGATCGAGCAGAAGGTTCACCATCCTTTTGTCGTTGAGGAGAGTGGCCACTGTAAATGGGTAGTGGTTTGCTCCCTGGAAAAAGGACTTTATCTTGGCATCGGCTTTTTTGAGTAACAGAATGACTACAATGTCATAAAGACGATTCTCAATAGCTAGATGGAGAGGAGTGTGTTCCATCTTGCTCTTAACATCGATATCTATATCTTCTAGCTCAGTTAGCAGTTTTACTATACTGGTGGAGTTGTTCATGATGGCTCTATGTAGTGCAGTATTCCCTTGATTATCTTGAGTGTTTGCTTCCAGGGAAGCATAGAGAGATTTTGTTCTTTCGCAGTCCACGAGCTTTGGTTTGTACGTATTGACGAAGTCTCGATAAAGCTCTTTCGTGGCAGCTATCCTTATCAGCTCTCCTATCACTTTGAGATTTAGACTTGAAACTGAAATCGACAAAGCTGTTTCTCCTTCAGATGTTTTCGCGTTGAGTAGCTGTGGCCAGAAATAGATCAGCAGTCTCACCACCTCCAACTGTCCATGTTCGCAGGCCGCGTGTAGTGGCGTGTACTCGTTCAGTATGTTCCTCATGCAGTAGAGAGCCGGGGATCCTCTCCTCACCAGCGCGGCTATCTTTTCCAAGTCCCCAGTCCGGCACACGGCCACGATGGGAGAGTCCCCATTGTCGAACTTCCAGTAGAGAGGGTTACAGTTGTTCTGCAGTGCGTTCAGGAGCATGTTCAGGGTGTTCACATCCACTCCATTCGAACAAGCCTCTGTGAGGTCCTTCAAGCTGTGCACCTGTTGTTCCACGTCCCGATTCTCTTGTTCCTCCACTTGTCGCAGGTAGGCGACACATTCCGTGAAGCCCCTCGCCTCTGCCAGACTCACAGTCTTGGTTCCGTTCACCAGTAAGATGCTCGTTTTCGCGCCGTGTTTTACTAATATTTTGAGACACTCGAGACGTCCCCTAAACGCCGCGATGTGCACCCCGTGCCATTCCTCTGTCGGGTAGTTGAGGTTGTTCTGGTACCTTGTCTCTGCTGCCGGGTCAGCTCCGTACCCTATTATTCTGGTCAGCAGCTCTGTCTCGTTGCTACTGATAGCGTTGATCAGTGCTAAGCCCAACCGCGCATCATCAAAACTGCCATCGAACAATTCATTTTCGCAATCAACGTTTAGATTATTCTCAGCCATTTTCCGTAAAGCTACTGTTTTAGAAGCCTAGTGGGATTAGATTGAGTCTGTAGGATAGTGTATTGGTTGCTTCTTATTAAATATGGTGTAATCTGATCATGCGGACTGAATTATCAACTCCTCTCTATTAGAGTATTCCATGTGGACACCACGTGCACACTTGCCTCATACCTTATACATTTATTTTATAAACTAGAGGCTACTAATAGCAGGGAGGTGCTAAATTTGAAATATATTGAAATATAATTTGTTTTGAATAGCTTTTAATTGTCATTTATTCCTGCACTTTGCTAGCTCAGTTCTCACTGTACTCTGAATTTACCAATTGATAGATACCCACGTCACGTTTCCAATGACTGACCCCACTCCTAAACAAGGGAAGGTAAGGATCTATGATAATGAGTTGGTAGTGCTTGGGTATCATTTGATACGTTACCTGTTAGTCAGTAGCTCCTCCTGAGACAGTTCGTCTGTTCGAGATTCTGGGCTACGGATCCATCAACGAAGAGGAGTCGCAGCGAATGGTTAAGAACATCATGGAGGTGACTGGCTGTGGACAAGACACGGCAATCGTCACGCTACACGACTGTAACGATGAGTCCGAAGCGATTCAGAGACTGCTCGACTCTTCGTCTTCTACAACGCAGGTCTGTATTCTAGAATATCATAGTCTACTCACCAAAGTAGCGAACTGTATTTTATATAAGTGTGATAAAATAATGTATTGCCATAATATACGTCCGTACTTTCTTATTTCTCTAGGAAGGGTGGGTCACTAAAAAGAAGTCAAACAAGAAGAAGAGCGGTTTTGAGCAACCCGAAACTATCTCTCCAGACCCTCCCAAAGCCTATGTAACAGGTACTGTCTCATTCCTGCAGCTGACGAGTAGGTTGAGAATCTTCGTATTGAATAATTTATATCTCTTGTAGACGGACACACTGGTGAGGGAGGTTCAGAGTTCCGAAAGGGAAACAAATATCATGACAGGAACAGGGACAATTGGTCAGGAGGGAGGCGAGAGAGAAGAGGGGGACAAAAGAAGAGTGATGAGAGTTGGGATGACACTGCTGATGCGGACAACAAACCTGAAAGTTCTCTACGATTCGATGACGATAAACCCCAACGAAACGGGTATTCCTCCTATCGAAAGTTAGTTCTCAAAATTTAACATTTTTGTGAAAGTATTTTTGGATGTAACCTCTGGTCTCTCAATTACCTTTGATTTATAAGAAATCCTTTCTCTCAGCACGAGAAGAGCGGACCAGGAGAGCAGGAGAGACGAGGGTCCTGACTGGGATCAAGACGAGGACAGGACGTATCCGAATTACAAGAGGTCTAGACCGCGGAGACCGCAGAGGAGTGAAAATGACCAGCCCGCTAGAGGGGAGTGGTCTCAGAGAGACAAGCCCAGAACCTACAGATACAAGAACGATGCTTCTGGTTCGAAAGTTAAATCTTAAGTTTTATTGTATGTTTGTGTGTAATTTAACATGCAACATGTGCGTAGGCAGGAAGTTTGAGAATCGGAGCGATAAAGAATTGTGAGTTAGATATTCCATGAAATCAAATTACTAATTTGTAATTATCCAGATTTAATGTTAAATATTAATTTGTATTTCCACCTGATAGCAACGCTCCCGGGTATTCTGCTAATACAAGTGAGTTTGTTTCATTGTAATCTATACTTAAGTTTGAATAACTTTGATATTTATACTGTCTTTAGCCTCAAAATCTCCTCAGCTAGCGGCTGATATTGGAGATGATTCGAGTGAAAAGATTGGTATTTAACTTATTACATTAAATCTTAGGGACCGTTCAACCGTTACGTAACGCTTCCAATGGGGTACGGGGGTAGCAAAGTGTGACAACCCTATCATTGTTGTATTACAAGGTGGTCAAAAACATGAATAGGGAGGGGAGTGTCTAAAATCAGAGAATTTTGCGTTACGTATAACATTTGAACGTCCCCTTAGTGTTTTGTACCAGGAGTTGTGCTATGATTTGAGGAGGCAGGCATTTGTATTACTAAGTAGATTTAATTTTAATTTTAAAGTTTTGCTGACTTTGCGCAGTATATACGCGGACACTGCCCGTTATGACTATCCTAATTTTATTCAATAAAAATAATACACAAATATTTACCCTAGAATTATCTTGCAATTGTGAAGGGTTTTGACATGTGATGTGGTATCATGTTAGATTTGTTCACATTCCTAGGATGTCAGTTTTTCTATCTTTTTTTTAGTTTTCAATAGGTAAAATTTACAAAAATCATTAATTTTAAAATGTAGATTGGGAGAATCTCGAGTTCAAGCGGACTGACTGGGGAGCAGATGAAGAGGGAGATACAACAGTGAATCATCACTTAGATGAAGAGTATGACGAGGACAAGCGTATTGAGGTATTGTATTGCTTCGGTTATAACGCGAAGTTCTATCGCTGTGAAATATTCTGATTCTATATTGTTAGACCATCCTGACAGAAGGACTGGAAATTTGCAATTCTAACTATGATCCAGATCTTCAGTCGGACGTCCCAGTGAACCCTGCCTCTACAACGAATATGACAGAATCAAAGAGGCAAAATATTATATAATGAATTGCGATTATTAGAAATCTTATTTTACTAGAAAATATTACTGCATTATTTTCTTTTTAGTGACTCAACATTGTCACCACAAACAGTCCAACCAAAAAGCAATGGGATCTCGTATCCAATATTATCACCACAGACCACCTCCCTTCCTACTCCTTCTGCCTCCATTCCTGAGTCAAGGTCCCATTCGCACCATCAAGCTATGGGAGAGGTGCTGACCCGAGTGGACAAGATGAATCTCAAGAGAAAAGTTCGATCTAAAGTAAGATTTGTCAATATCATAATAACAAGCGATTGGCGCACTGGCGTAGCAAGCATTTCGTGTCGGCAGAGTCGCCGTACGGGCGCCTGGGGAATTAAAAATACCTATTATTGACTAATTTCACCGACCCATTTCGAAATTTTGTAAAATATATCTATATATTTTAAACAAAACTGAAGGTGACCACAAAGTATCAGAAATATACAAGTGGGAATCTACACCTCTAATAAACACAGGTCAAACTGTTGAAAGCTAATTCCTAGCATATTTTGGAGATTTTTTTAACAAACAACAATATTTCCTTTAAAACTAAATAATTCACTTCTATTCTACTTAGATCCCTCAAGCACCTGTCGAACTTCCTAAAAAGGTCATAGATAGTCTAGACATGCTCGTGCAGGTTTGTTATCTGTTCTCTATCAGGTGTACATTGAGTATTAGCTGATCTATCTTCAAGTGCTAATACCGAGTTTGTGTTCATAGTTTGGCAATCTGGACAATCTCGATCATATCACAGCAGAACACGAGGTAACCAAGCATCTCAGTGACATAATTATACATTTATAAATTGATTTATCTCTGTTTTCATCTCAAAGGAGCCTGAAACGAATTCGCTGCTCCCCGAAGTTGCGAGGTAATTCCAGGGCATATACTGGCTTGCATGTTATTATACGTACATATTAGTGTAATACTGAAATCTAACCGGTTAGTTCTACTGATCAAGTGGATGCTGATTCGAAGCCAGCCCTTCAAGAGATTAACAAACAACCTTCAATCGATGATAGTGTTCCAATCAAGACTGAAACCGCTTCGCCCCCAACCTCGCCTCCTCCCAAGAGTTCCTCCTCTCCCCTTCGATCCCCTCTTCCTGAGCCACAGCCCCTCCCCGATCCTCCCTCTTCCCTCTCCTCGGCCCCCCCTCACACCACAGCTCCTGCAATGCAGCCGCACACACAGTACCAGCAACACATGAATAGGCAAGGAGAGAAGAAGGGATACTCAGACAACAGTGGGAAAATGCACCACCACGGAGTGATGGCTGGAAACTCCAGCGCAGCTAAAATGCAACACCAACAGATGGCAGCTCCGCCTGTAAGTTTTTCTATAGGCCCATAACATAATATATTTTATCAGTTATTTTTCAGATGAACTCCACCGAACAACCAGCCGCTATGCCATTCTTAATGGCTGGTCCAATGGGAGTAGCTAACCACAACGTTCCGAATTCTCTCCCATCAAACATCCCTAACATTCCCAGAGGTGAGATATATGACAAAATTACTTATATATATAATTACGCATACATAGGGAATTGATTAATATGAACTGTTGTAGGCACTAAGAACTACCCCATGATATACAACACTCAGGGAGTGCCGCAATTCTCCATGATGGTTAGTTGCTATCAATATGTGTTATTTTCGCGTTTCTAACCAATTGATTTTATCTTAATTCTTATAGTTTAATTTTATTGTTTTTACACATTTGTTAGCCCAATTTCTATGTCGATCAAGAAATGATGCGAATGGTAAGTTTTGTTAACATTAAACTGCGTTTACACATAAGAATAACTATTCATTGCATTCTCTACACAGATGACATCGCAAGCTAATGCTGCGCCCAATATGATGAAGGACCAGAATACCAATCCTGGATTCCCAAGTAGTTTATATGATCCCTTTTCAATGTACGTACATTGCTGTGATGATTTATGATCTTCTGTTCCACTAGACAACGATTCTAAGTTTCATGAACCGACATCTCCTGGAAATCCCCAGAGTTAGTGTTACAAATAGTATGTATATTTGCTCAGTTATCATCAATATTTATCATATCTCTCTATTAGGTGGAATTCCGGCTTATGTGAACTTCCCTATCCATGGATATCTTCCAAACTTCTTCCCTAATTTCTTTCCCATGGTAATTATATTGCTTGAAGTTCTATTATTTCTGAATACTATCTTCTGCAAAATCTTATACTGTACTGTTCCTCTTTAGATGCCGAAAGGAAATCCCGTTACTCCGACAGGAGGACAAACTCCCTTCCAGACTCAACCCCCTATTCCAGCCAACATGTCAGCCATGCCCGAGCACACCGAATATAAGGCGAACTACCCATCTGTGCAGCAGAAACCAGGTAATCGCCTCCTGTTTCAAGCATTTCGATTTTTTGAAAAGTAACATTATCAATACTTCGTCTGTTGTTAGGTATCCCTCAACAGAATGACATCGCGAACATGTACAAGGTAGGCTGGGATATAAAAATGAAGGAGTTTGATTGAGTTTATGGTTTTATTCATTGTTCTCTCAGCCTTTCGATCAGAAGACTGGGTATCCTTTCAACTTCGGCTACCCCATGGCTCCTTACGTGACTCCACAGATGGTGCCTCAAGCAATGTCACAGCAGCAGCAACCGCAGTACTCGGCCATGACCCCGAACGTGGTAATATACCGTTACTCCCTTCAATACTGTGGTTAATACTGCCTCAGATTTTGTCGTTGGGAAATTGAGTGCATTAATTGGACCTTTTATAGTTCAGCTTTAACTTCAGCACTTTCAGTGTATAATCCATTCATTCATGTTATTTGCAACCTTTCTTTTTAGCTGCATCAACAGAACATCGATACACAGAGACAGAAGTGGTAGGATGCACAGAAGAGATCATCCTCTCTAGCACTGATTACACCCCACATATTACATTAAGTATATTTACTAGTTCATAGCCCCCTTTGCACCAGATCTATGTACTTAGTCTTTAAATGGTAGTCTTAAATCGCTTCATTTTTGGTTTAGCATTTTTAGAACTGTAATCTTGCTTTTCGTGCGAATTTCACAAATCTGCAATCACTATGAATGATTATGTATTCTTTTCATGTATAGTAGAATTTGAGTCAGTTCAGATTTCCAGACTTGTTCTTATAGATGCAGTCTGTATTCATTCATGCAGAGTTATATGAATCAAAATACTTTATGCGAATTATTTGTAGAGTTTACAACATCTCCGGTGGTTACTGTGATGGGGCGAGTTTCAGTTTAAAATTAATAAATGCAGTCTAAACCGATCTTTTCTCTATATCTTACAGGTTACAGGCAACAATAAGAATAGAAGATAGAATTTGATTAGATTTGGAATTTCTGACACATAAATAGTGAGAAATAATAAGAAAAACTCGGTATTGACTGTACCATATAATAAATACATATGCGTACATCTGTATTCATAATAACAGCTTTTTATTCGAATTATATAATATAGTAAACTGGATTTTACTTGAATGCTTTTCGAGTGCGGTAGAAGCTCTGTGGATGGAATACGATTAGTGAGCTAAGTTCGGATCAATTTGGATTGTAATAAACCAATCAAGTTTGGTATCCTAGAGGGGGGTGATAATAATGAAACATTAAAGTCTACTGGAAACTAGTTTGAAGGAATAGTTATTGTTAATACTTCCTATTTGGATATAAAGCTTTTTGTTATTTTGATGTGAGAGTTTGATCCACCGCACAGCTAGGTGATCCATATTATGTTAAAAGATGAAATTTGAATGATTGCCAACATGTTGATTTTCTATCACGGAATATTTACTTCCATATTGTTTATATTCACAATTTTCTTGAGGTGCTAATTGTCGAACGCAAAAAGTACGCCGCTTATTTCCATTATGAATAGCAATTAATTTCCCTCACGATATAATTCTCTCAATAATATTCAACTTTTTTATCAATCTAGTACAGTGTATTTTCAAACCAACAGCATTGAATCTAGTTCCAATGCTATCATCACTATTTAAATCATTTAATCAAGCTGATAGTGTAAAAGGTGAGTAGTTGTAGATGACACCGAACTAACTAGCTGTATGTAATGCTCCTCTCTTGTATCTCCATTAGATGCTGAAGCGAGAGAAATGATACTCCAGCAAGGGCAGCTTTTTATCCACCTCACTACAAACTGGTTTTATGGAGATAGTTTCAAGCCCTGTTTAGCTGTTCCTTCTATCGACCATCAAAAGCAGGTAATCATGCTTGAAAACAATCCAAAAGTTACAAAGATTGCCGTAAATGCGAAGAGTATAATCTTCTCAAGCATGAATACCATCGATAAGGCAAGGGATGTTCTTGTCCAAGAGATACAATCAGCATATCAATTAGAAGATCGACGTTTCTTAGAAAGGATATTTGAGACGCCTTGGGTTAAGAGAGAAAAAATTGAGTCATTTACCTCTACAACGGATATGTTGCTGTATACTCTATCACATCCTTCCAGTCTGAATGTATTAGACTGGGTTTTATTACAGAAAGAGATCAAATGGGAACACAGGGATCCTGAAAATAATACACTCTTACATTTAGCGCTCAAAAATTTCGATGATGTAGAAAAGATCGTCTATGTGATGGATAGTGTATATAATGCCAAGCCTGAGTTGATTAATCAACTCAACACTGCTCAGGTTACGCCTTTAGAGCTCAGCATCCAATTGAATAAACTCAATTCCAGATTATTGGACTGCTTCCAAACGAACAAAGCTAAAATATTTCATATACAACAAGACGGGACTTATACGATCCTACTGGACAGATTTGAGGTTGGTATCCTGGATACAGAACTCGTCGTTTCTTCTGAAAGTTTTAACGACTCAAAATGGAGAATTTGTTCTCCCATATTTGGTCCTTACCATTGCGTAATGTGCCGGGCTGAAGAATTTCAGTGTCTAACATCTGCTGAATTTACTGTTGATTGTCAAGCGAAGATGTATTCCTTTCCATGCATACAGCTAATCTCCTTTCTCACGAGTAATAGAATACTGATGGATTTGCATATCGCAGCGAGATATTCTTGTGCCATTAACCTGCCCCACTTATTCAATCAACAAACGTATCTGAAATTGATTGACAAGAATGGAAACAATTTACTACATTCGTCACTCTTAGCTGCAGAGTTGAATAATTTCACACATTTGCTAGTCCTTCATAGAGATATTGAGACAAAGATTGACTTACTTATGATGCCAAACTCTGAAAGTTTAACCCCGATACATATTCTGATTGACAAGCACGAATATGGCCTAATTAGCAGTTTTCTAGCTTACAGAACAATCAATGGCAATAATCTCTGTCATATCGCGATGGCAGCTAATGACATCCGACTCCTTAGAGTGATACTGGAAGAAACTGGATGTCTGGATCTGTGTAACGAACTGAATGGTCAGGGCGAATCTCCTCTGATTCTTGGTATAAATAGAGAGTCTACACAGGCAGTTGAACACCTGTTAGAAAAAGTCCGCGGCTGTAAGTTGGAACAAGAAGATGACCAAGGACGCAACTGCCTCCACATCTCCATAATGAATTATAATGAAGATATATTTGCTCTACTGTTATCTGCTGTAGTCGAGTATGACCCTAACCATGACGTCATCAATTCCAAACTCGACGGGTTGACTCCGTTTCTGCTAAGTTTGAAAGAGCACAGACCAGATGCTGCCATTAAACTAGTGCAATCGAGTGCCTTCATTGGTAGAGGACAAGATTTATTTCCTCACATTATGGACTACTACAACAACTCTCTTAGCTTAAAGGAGCTCATTACCTTACCATTAAATCAGGGAAACGTAGGCAACGATTTCAATCCATCTAAGGTAGCTTCCATTCTAGATTTGAGAGATGAGCAACAAAACTCTCTTTTACACTACTCCCTTAAATCGGGTATAGTCACAGGTTTTCAAAATATTCTGAAAGAAAGTCCTCTGAGTATAATCTTAACTCTTGACAATGAGAATAACCATATATTACTCACCGCACTAAAACTGGAGCTAATCGATCAATGCAACAACATTGTAGACGCAGTAGTAGACCAAGCGGATTCTGCTAACTGCGATGCTTTTGTAAATCAGAAGAATATTTATGGAGAGTGTCCCATTTCTCTCTCAGTCATCAGAGGCTATACTTATGTAATCACGGGGCTCATCAGATTGAAAACTCGTCTTGACGTGGTGGATGGCAAAAACAACAATATTTTTCACATCTTATTAGAGCAACCAAGTTCTCCGGCTGTCTTCGGAACATTCAAATTTCTTATGGAAGAAACTCATCTACGTCATCTCCTCACGCAAACCAATGATCTGAAAGAGAATCCATTGCATTTAGTGGTGAAGAATAGTCACGTCAATATTATTCCCCTTCTAATCAAGGAAGATATGATAGCTGGGTTCAAAGAGCCCGATGGATCGACTCTACTGCACTATGCTGTAATTTGTGATTCTTCGGCGAATCAGGAAAGTGTTATCCAGGAGATTTTGAAGCATAAAGACATTTTGAATACTCCCGACTTTTCAGGACAAACCCCACTCTTCTACGCCATCATTCGAATGAAGCTTGCAATCGTAAAATTGCTGTTAGAGAAACGTCCCAACTTGTCCGCTACTGATAACTCAGGTCAAGACGTCCTGCATTACGCAATAGCTGGGTTGGATTGCTTGATATTCCAAACTGTAATGCTAGCTTTTAATCAGAGTAAGTTGATTGATTATGGCAACTATCTCCTTTTTTGCATCAAACGAGGAAACTTGATTTATCTGAAAGAGATGCTAGTTCTAAACCCAAGCATTAATCAGAAAGATGACCAAGGTTCCACTCTATTACATCACATGGCCAGTCGCAGAGATAGAGCTAAAATGCTCCAATCACTGGTGACCCATATTGATGGTTCTTCCAATGAGGAATACTACGCCCAATGTGACAATGAAGGTAAGACTCCATTACACATAACAATAGAAAATGGTAATTTCGATGCTTTCAAGCTGATGTTCCATAGCACCTGCCATATCTACGTTAGAGATAAGCAGGGAGATACTCTGCTGCACTCAGCTGCCAGAAGCAGCGATTTGGAGATTGTGAATGATCTTCTAAGATTATTGTGTGCTACCTTGAAAAGAAAAGAATTCGATTCATTTCTTCATATACAGAATACAAGAAGTTTGAGTGCATTACATCTGGCTATTAAGCTCAGAAGAGATTACTGTGTCCAGTGCTTGATTGATGCCCGAGCTACTCTCTCTTCTGCTTCTAGAACAGGAGGAGTTTCTCTTTCCGGAGGCAGCGAAGATCTAACACTGAATATCTATTCTACAACTCCCACTCACAATATCAGTAGTGTAAGCCAAGAATTAGGTAACCTTCCTTCTACAATGTATGCTGGCTACAGTATTGATTCGGATGATAGTTTGTTTATTGTAGCGGAGTTGCCTGAGCTAAATGTTACTCAGGTCAAAGAGAGCCACGAAATATTTCCTGTAACTTCTATGGCAGAGAAATCCTTGAAACTTCTCCTCAAATCTCCGAGTGCCGAACCCCTGAGATTCGCAGTTAAAAACAAACTGATTGATCCTACGAAAGACCTTTTCAAGTCAGGAAGTATAAGCGATATTATATCTGAGGAGATAAGCCTTCAGGTTTCAGGGTATTTAGTGGAGATAGATACTTCTGACAGATCACAGCACTTTAAAGCATGTTCCAATCTTGCCAATACTGTAACAGACTCTATTGACTGTCTCCATTCCCAGTTGAAGTTATTATCAGAGTGTGAGGAACTGAACTTGAGAAATGATGAGCAAGTCTTTAAGAAATATCTCATATGGAAAGCTGTGTTGTCTAGCCTCGAGAAGCTTACGCCCGAGGCTCTGAAACTGTTCTTATCCTACGATCTTTTGAGGTTTGATTACCACTATTGCTTCTATAAGAAATCCCTTCTTCACTACGCCATAGAGAGGGGAAAACCAGTTAATTTTATACTTTGTATCCTAAAGTATATTCAGGAACTAGAGGTTAGTTGTCCTGAGAAAACAAAATTGAATGGAGACCGGTTTATCGATGTTTCTAACTCGCAAGGTAAAACCGCACTCCATCTTTGTATTGAGGAGAAGCAGATCGATGTATTGAAGACATTGCTTGATTTCTCGCCTGACATAACTAAACCAGACTCAAATAGAAACACACCTCTACACCTAGCAGTCAGCAGCCTCAGTGCAGAAATGGTGAAACATATAATAACGTATGTACTCAAGCAGTCAACTCCCCGCAGGATACTCCATCTGCAGAATTCTGATCGCCTAACACCTCTGCAGCTAGCTGTTGATCTTGGCAGCTTGCCAGTTCTAACTTGTTTGCTATCAAACGAATGTTCTACTTACCTTTTGGATCTCTGTTTTCGCAACAGAAAAGCAGACCTCTTGAATCTCTTGCTGAAGGCTGGGGCTGGATTAGATATCAGGGATTCTTTCGGGAATTCCGTGTTGCATCTAGCTGTGATACACGAGGACATAAGTACTATGCAGGATCTGATTGCTACCGTTAAAAGAAAATACGATTTATGTTCATTTCTCTCAAAGACTAATGACATGGGGATCACTCCACTTCATGCCGCAATAAAATGCGACAACCTCCAAGCTGTGAAGATACTAGTGTCTGTAGGAGCGCAGCTGGTCAATAACGAAAAGTTCGGTGAGCACACTAATACCCGTTTTGAATTCATGAAGAAGTTAAAATTTGTTAGCATGAAAACGGATCCTGGGAGCCTGTATCTAGGATTCAAATTGTCTCCTTTTTACTGTATTGTCACATGTCTGCCAGAAATGAAGAAAACTGAGCTAATTAAGGGCTCTTCTCAAAACTTGAACATTTTGACAGAGATGAACGTAATATCCATTTGCTGTTGCGAATCTTCCATACCATTAGATCTCGCAATAGGTGAGAAATTAATCCGAGAGGGCACTTCACTCTTAGATGGTTCCCCGATTTCGAATCTGATTTCAAAAGTCGGGTCAGTGGCTGTCGTGGAGATCTTCTTAGCGAGATTTTCGGGGTTTACCACTTATCTTCGTCGAGGTTGGAATATGTCTATGATCGAGTCAGCAGTATATAATCCTGAACTTGAAGTACTTAAGTTGCTGTTGGACAAGTTACCTCCATCCGTGCCTAAGAGCGAAAGAATAAAGATCAGTTATTGTCTATCAAGCTCTCTTAAGTTGAGTGTCGAAAATGAATTAATCGGTGCATTTGATCTACTATTGGACAAGCAGGCAGATGTCTACTCCACCTTTGGGATTAATAGCGATACATTACTTCATTTGATGGTGATTAATGACACGAGTAGTGCGTTCATTTCATCCGCAATGAAGAGAATTAGTTTAGTAGAAGATAAGCACAGTGCTGGATTGCGTTTTATTAACTATCAAAATTCGAATGGACGAACTGCATTACATTCTAGCACCGATCTCAAGAAAGAGCAGATGGTAGAGTGTCTGCTTACCTGGAGTCCTGACCTATCCATCAGAGATTCACAAGGCAATACTGTCCTTCATCTAGCTGTGCAGTCGAATAACATTAAGCTTGTTCGTATGCTAATAACTGCTCTTAAGAATGCACCAGATACTACTCAATCCCCTCTCGATTCCCCAAACAAGATTGGCTGTAGACCTTTACATCTCGCAGTGCTAGGAGGGAATGTCTCCATTACTGAGCTACTGTTAGAGACGGAGTGCGCTTATAGCAGCACTCAAGACAGGTTTGGAGACACGTTTCTGCACTACGCTGTCTGTAGTAAGAAGAGTCAACTGATGCTTGTTAAACTGCTAATCAAGTTTAATCAAACTCTGCACAGTAAAAAGAGAATGTTGAATACTCGGGATAGGCGAGGGAACACTCCGTTGCTTCTCGCTGAGACGCTTGAGCGAGAAGAAATCGCGGAATGTATCAGAACGTCATCTGGTACAGCCGACGAACCGAACTCCCAGGCGCTACACTCTGGTCCGAATAGAATATCTTATCAGCTGGTACGCATTCTCGCAGAGCAAACTGACGTCGGATACATACCAAGGGAGATCAGCCAGGAACTGGGAATACATTCTCATTTCTTGTCCACTCCAAACTCTCAAGCGTCTATCACAGGCTGCTACTGGTGTGGAGACAGTTCCAATGAGATGGATGGGTTAACATGTTCTACCGCTTGCTTCTTCCGCCTACACACCTGGTGCTTGGAAAAAGCTGAACAGTTTTGCGGCGTATTGCTATGCAGTCTGCCAGGTTGCAGTAGCGAGGTGATGGGTGGCACTCACGGGTGCTGCTGTGGAGCACATCTGAAGGTGTTGCTTGCTCTAAGAGGAAAAGACTTGAAATGTGGAGATAAGACTTGTCCTCATTGGTACGAGGAAATGCCTCCATAAATTGAGTTAAAATGAAGAATACCTGACAATCATGGCGATTCTAGATTTTTCAATAATTCGAAATTTATTTTACAACTGCATTGTACAAATTATATCCGTGTGGTTTTATGTGTTGATTAACTGATTGTCTGGTGTGCCTAATCTTGTAACTGTCAAATGTTTGTATATGATAGTATATATTTTTTTAAAACTTGGAAACTGATAATGAATTATTTCAGAAGTAAAAGCAGCTAAATTTAACTTGATTTTGCATCCAGGTAAGTAGGTAAGTACGGTTTGGGGAATGATTTCTCGCCTTATGTTCTCACGGGTTCTTCCTCGTGCTCGCCCCCTGCTGGCCAGGTCGCCGGTTAGTCGCTTCTCCACCGCCGCCTCCTTAGACCCAGAAGCTGAGCCGGTCCCTGAGACCAACCCTAAGCGCGTTATTCAGAAATACCTGCAGCCGAGCCTCGGCGTCACGGGGGTTTGGACCCTAGGGTTGGGGATACTGACCACTCTCATCTCCAAGGAGTACTTCATCCTCCACGCAGAGACCCCGATCGTTGCGGTGGACCTTGGCATTATTATATTTTTCTATCGCCGCTTCGGGAAGCAAATCGCAGCATATTTTGATAAAGGGATCGATGAGCTCACCGCGCTCTTCTACAAAGAGAGACGCGACCAAGTGACGAGTCTGGAAGATAAGATCAGTACAGAGGAGCAGACAGAGGACATGCTGAGTGTGCGGCACGACCTGTACGAGCTGGAGAAGGAGACCAATCAGCTGGCGCTGCAGGTGGAGTACGAGCGGAGACAGGAGATGGTGAAGAAGGAGGTGAAGAACAGATTGGAGTACCATCTGGAGTTGGAGCGCCTCAACAGGCGCTTGGAGCATGAGATGCTGGTTGAGTGGTTGAACGGGGAAGTGATCGCCTCGATAACTCCAGAGCAGCAGCGAACGACTCTTACACAGTGCATCTCTACACTCAAAGGCATCGCACAACCTTTATAATAACGAATTTGAGTTGGAAGCTCGCTGAATGAGCTCCAATACTGTATGATTCAAGTTACTTATGCGTGTGATGATATTACATAGGTTCTGTGTATGGTTCTGTGTTGTGTTACGATATGACGATATGAGTAGTAATCACTACAGCCATTTAGTACATCTAATTACAACCCCAGGGTTCCAATTCGGTCATGGACCTAACTCCTTAACTGTGTTAATTGGGAATGGGTTGATATCTCCCGTGAATTGACCATATTTGGCGTCATTGAGTTGTCTACAGAAACTGATCTATTTTCGAGAACTACCTACCTATTAATATGTACTATATTGCTATACTATAAACCTATAAACTTGGTGCTTTAGCATTGAATGGAAGATGAAGAAAATCGCAGTGAGAGAGAGAGACAGAGACCGCGCGGCCTTTCGCTCTCCAGTTTCGTCCTGAACCGCTACTTCCAGGGGGACAGCATTACGTTTGAGCCGCCCCACGAGGTGAAGCAAGCCTTCTACAATGCAGCCGCCATCTTCTTCGTCCTCCTCCTCTGCGCCATGGGTCTCTACGTGATGGAGATATTCAAAGCCTTCATCCGCCCGCTCCTATGGGCGCTATTGTGCGGTACGTTCCTGTTCCCGTTCAAGAAGACCGCCTACGAATTCATGCGCGCAAAACTCAACCACTCCCGGGCAGTAGGGCTTCCGATCACTTTCTACCTCTCTCTCCTGCCGATCTGGCTCCTGAGCGACGCTGGAGATCTCATTGTGCGGATTTTCCAGCGGCACTGGATCCTCCTCTTGCTGACAGGTGTCTGCATGGCACTCTTGGGCTGGTTTAGCCAGGCCACCGTTATTCTAATCACAAACCTACTCAGCTTTGTGCTGGAATCGTCACAGTACGTGCTAGAAACCGCAGAAGAGCACCAGACACTGCTGATCTGGCTGCTAGTCGTCTACTTCCTCACTTTTCTCTTCCTACCCTTCATTTCCCAGAGCGACCTCCTCGCTTCCTCCCTGTCAGCACTGCTGCTCCCCATCTGGATGCTAGCGGCCACGCTGCTCGTGTTGTACGTGCAGGTAGCGCAGGTGCCGCTATTTATACTGCTGCAGAGCGTGCTGGTGTGCGCCACTCTCTTCATACAGGTCGAGAAGCGAAGAGGCAGTCTCCTCTCAGATCTCGACGCCAGCATCTCCACCTACAAGTCAGACCTCAGCACCACCAGCATCGGAGAGACGATGGAGCATGTCATAAGCCCGGTACACCCCGTCTCTGAGGACCGGCACTTAGAGCCAGACCCGGAGTTGTCAGTGTCCGGATCAGACGCCACTCCACCTCCTCACACCGGTGATACCTCACATGTGTCTGTGTCCACCACTCACTCCAGTCCTGAGGAGCAGAAGCGCTCACCTCAAGACGACCTGACAGCTGGACAGTCCAGGTGGAAACAAATCGGGAGTTTAGTCCGGAGCAAGCAAGAGGTGCCGCACCATTCCTTGTCACGGCATGCCATCGGGAAGGATCGTGGGGCGATACAGTCCTTTGAGAACCGGACCTCACGAGACCGGCTGTTCTACCTGCTCTTCTGGGCCTGCTTCCTCTACAAGCTCTACAACAACTTCTGGCTGCTCCTCCTCCTCCTGCTCCCCTTGCCTTGGATAGGACTAAAGAGGATCCTCTCGCTTCACACCTCTCAACAGCTGTTCTTTAGACTCAGTTCTGTCTCCTCGCGCATGCACAACCTCTGCCCCGAGGCCCTAACCCGGGCCTACTTCTTCTTCCTCAAGGTGGACGATAAGCTCTTCGAGTGGCTGGAGGCGAGTCTGGATAAGCTCGTCACCATCTTCATCATGTGCATGCTGTGCATCGTCACGTGTCTGGTGGTGGCGCTCACTGTGATGCAGTTCAGGCAGGAATCCTTCCAGATCGTGATGATGGGCTCTCACGCGTGGAACCGAACAGCTGAGTACTCCCTCAACGCCATCAACCAGCTCATGAACTCCACTGTCTACGAGGACCAGAACGTCAGCTCCCTCCTCTCGGACAAGCTGGGGGACTGGTCCGGGCAGATCTACTTCTCCAGCAGACACTGGCTCGCGGGTGAGATCAGGGAGCTGCTCAGCGATGAGGATGAAGACGGGAATGAAGAGAGTAGAGCGAAGATGGAACAGCAGCTGGTCGACACGCTGGATCAGCTGTTCGCAGCTTTTAAGGCGCTGCAAAATTCCAGTGGAACGTTTGCACTCACGACCGCTGTCAACGCGAATGCGACCCTCCCAGAAATGGCGCTCGAATTCGTCTCTTCCCATTTCACATCACTCTCAATGGGGAACATCGCGAAACTTGTCAAGTCAAACTTGTCTGTGATTATCAACGTGTTCCGCTCATTGGGAGAACTCGTCCTCACTAATTTCGGTGTCATATTCTTACTGTCAGGGAAGCTAGTCTCTCTCTTGTTAGGAGGCGGCACTGCCCTCATTAACTTCTTCTTCGCATTCATCATATTCTTCACGTCTCTGTTCTACCTCATGCTCTACTCCAAGTCAGACTACTTCCCGATGCGCCGCATCCTCGAGTTCATCCCCATGTCCAACGCGGCAGGAGGCACAAACGTATCTAAAGAGATAGAACTGGCACTGTCAGAAGCAATCGTGTCTGTGTTCGACGCCTCTCTACGCATGGCACTCTTCTACGGAGTGTACACCTGGCTCATTCACTCGGTGTTTGGTGTGTCCATCACTTTTATTCCGGCTGCTTTCGCAGCGGTCGCAGGGGTCGTTCCCTTCGTGGGGTCCTACTGGGGGTGTCTAGCCGGGGCGCTAGAACTCTGGCTTATGCGCGGAGAATCTCTCTACGCCCTTCTCTTCTTCCTCCTCCACATGCTCCCCTCCTATGTCGTCGACCAGGCCATCTACTCAGAGGTTAAGGGGGGAGCGCACCCCTACCTCACAGGACTGGCTGTGGCTGGCGGTGTGTACTTTAGCGGGATAGAAGGGGCTATGATCGGTCCGATAATCCTCTGCTGTCTTCTCGCAGGAACTAACATGTACCGACTGTTCATTGGTAGAAAAGAAGCAGATATCTCCGTTAGTTAAGCAGATGGTTTATTCATTGATTATCGTCTCTCTCCTGATGATTAAATGTCTGATGTTAATATTCTAATTATCTAATTCTAATATTCTTAACCTTTTGTCATTTCTATACAAGATATTGATCTTGGATAGTCTTATAAACAAGTCTCTATGTTTCAATCGTACTAGGTCAAACAATGCATCATAGAACACATAATTCGTGGATTCAAAGCTACGTAATACAAATTTTTAGATCATTTAAAACCCTCGAGTGACCAGTCTAGTCACTCAAGGTTGCAAAACCAATTCCAGTAAACCCCCATTAGACCGTAGTTACATGAACGAATCTTCAATATAATGCCTCCCCGATATACGTATATATATGTATATACAAGCGCGCTTCGCTTGCTTGCGCTGCGAGCACCTGGAGTTACTCAGTCTAGCCTATTTTCGGGATTTTTTTACTTTATAAAAATATTGTAAACAAAAGTTAACGAATAATTTCTCATATGGATCCGAAATATTATATTCTAAATCAACACCCCTGAAACCCCCATGTCAACCGTTGAAAACAAGTTTCTAGCATATTTTTGACATTTGTTTACTTTATGTATCTAATGTAAACAAAAGTAAACAAATAATTTATCATATATATCTGAAAATATGATATTCGAAATCTACACCCCTAAAAACCCCATGTTGCCCGTTGGAAGCTAGTCTCTAGCATATTTTTCAAAAATTCGTCAAATGGTGTGAAAATATGTAGATAAAGGTGTAAAAATTGTTTTTCACTTTTTTGCAGAGGTCTGAAAATATATAATAATTATACAATAATTATATAATAATTATATAATTATTATATAATTATTATCAAGGTTGAAACCGCTTCAACCAAATACCATTTTAACCGAATAATGGTCAGACCAAATAATTTGGTTAACCGAATAATGGTCAAACCGAATAATTTGGTTAACCGAATAATGGTCAGACCAAATAATTTGGTTAACCGAATAATGGTTAAACCGAATAATTTGGTCAACCGAATATTTGGTCGACCAAATAATTTGCTGAACCAAATAATACTTTTTGCATAAATTTTTATATATTATATAAATATTTATACAAAAATATAATCAAGTATAAGTAAGCCTATTAGATTTATTTGTGTTCGGACCACCTCATGTAAGAACGTGTGATTGTATTAGGAAAGCATGCAAATTATTTGTTTGACCAAATTATTCGGTTGACCAAATATTTGGTTGACCAAATTATTCGGTTGACCAAATTATTCGGTTGACCAAATTATTTGGTTGACCAAATATTCGGTTGACCAAATTATTCGGTTGACCAAATATTCGGTTGACCAAATTATTCGGTTGACCAAATTATTTGGTTCTCAACCGAATACCAAATAATGATATTTGGTTACAAACCAAATATCAATTATTTGCAAATAATATTTGGTTAAACCGAATAATCAACTATTCGGTTTCAACCCTGATTATTATATAATAATTATATAATTATTATATAATAATTGCAAAATAAGGGCAGCCCGCAAAATAATTATTAAAAAAAAAGCAAATTTTGAAATTGATTAGTGGAAATGATCAATATTTGGCACCCGTAGAGACTTCTGAATTTGTCGACATTCCCAGGCGCCCGCAGGGCGACTCTGCAAAAGCAAAGTGTTCGCTAGCCGCGCTACGCAAGTGCGGTTGTATCCATTAATTGGCAGTACCTACTTGTCTTCCTTGTTAATAACCCTAGAATCCTAGATGCACAGTTCTGAAAAGTGTTACTGCAATCCCAGATATAATGTCCCTCCCTTATTGCAGCGGAGTTAGTGATAAATAATTTCATATAAAATTGAGAAATGAATCACACCTGATGAACTTTTATGATTAGAATTAGTTACTTCATTTGTATTCTTGTATTACACACACATGTCCCGAAACAAAGGTATTTCTGCTAGCTCTGCAATTTGTGATTATGATCGCCAGGAACGAATTATTGAAGAAAAAAGGAATATTTTTCTAGCAAAGAAGGCAGGATTAATTCCTCCAATTCAACTCAAACCAAAATCAACAACCACTTCACCTTCTAACCAATCCAATGTGCATCCCCAGGCACCCCATCAACCTGATAGATCTAATTTACCATTCGCAAATGATGGAAGTTTCTTTGAGCAGTTTATGAAAATCCAAACACCTCTACCTGACACTAGCTCTTCTCTATCACACTCACGTCTTCACCCGGTATCACTACGTTCAATTCGCTCCCCTCCGCCCCTCACACCTACCATTTCTCCATCTCAGATTTTGGAACAAAAACCTCCTCTCCCGTCAACACCATCCCCTGCACCTCCTTGCTCCAAGAAACACCCCCCACTACCCCCGCCTATCCCTTCCATAGCAATCAAGGCGGAATCTCCTCACCTCCCACCGTCCCACCCTATGTCTCCACATAATCTCAAACCGTCAGAAAGCGCACCTCCACTCCCTTCCACAAGTTTTAAGCCTCCCCCACTCCCCCCCGTCACCCTGAAGCTACAGCCCCTCAGACAGACGGACCAGCTGGTCACAGCTCCGATCCCCATCTTCCGGTCAGAGGAGGCGCACGAGGAGCCCCACGACCCGGACGAGGGAGACATGGTGTCTGAGTTTGAGATCGCGGAGAAGATGGCCAGACAGCTGGCTCTGGATGGGGAACAGGCGATCAAGGAATTCAAGAGAGTGAACAAGAAGGACGGGCCCTACTCTTTCCTCTGCGATTCCTCCAACCCCGTTGCTCTATACTTCAGTCAGAAGCTGTCAGAATACCAACACTCCAACGATCCAATCACATCTCCCCCTCCCCCCGTTCCTCCCCCAGTGCCCCCTACTCCCCCTGAGCAGACCCCCAGGCGTAAGACGAGATGGTCCGATGAAGGAGAGGCAGTGAAGATCCCGCCCAGTGTGGTCTCCGCCATCAACGCCGCCGGCTCCCAGCACAAGCAAGCTGAGGTACAGCGCGCACTGAATCGATTGGCTAACAGCATCAGGGGCGCGAGGGGACAGGGTGCGAGGGGGCAGGGAAGGGGGAGGGGGATGAAGAGATTCTGTGGGATCAAGTATGAGTATGATAGCGATGAGGAGAACGAGTATGGGACATGGGAGCACAAGCGCCGAGCTGTCGAGATGCAGAAGACGAGTGACACAGCCAATCAGCTGACTGAACAGGCACACGGGAAGCACCACCTGTCCGACTACCTCCCTGGGGAGGAGTACTTGCGGTTCATGGCACAGGTGGAGAAAGCGAGAGGAGGCGACGTCGCGAAAACGGAATATTCAGATTATAAAGATCACGAAATTAAGCAGGACAACATCGGATATCAGATGCTGCAGAGGGCTGGATGGCACGAGGGGCAGGGACTAGGTGCACAGCTGCAGGGGATCACCACCCCAGTGAACAAGGGGCGTAGTTCTCTCGACTCGACAGGTGTCGGGAGCGGGAAGGTAGCCGATGTGAAATGTGAAGACGACGAATTCTCTCTCTATAGGAAGAGAATGATGCTCGCTTACAAGTTCAGACCCAATCCTCTAAACAACCCGCGGAGACCGTACTACGACTGACTTAAGAATATTAAAGAGTTCTGTGGTTGGAACGTGAGAATTGATTCTCATTTGTTTATGTGGTGCGATGAGAACTCATGTATTAATGTGGTTAATTAACATTTAATTATTTCCATAATTGCATTTCTGCTGTACAAGTATATTCACATCTACTGCATATTCTACGTAGTATATAATACATCTCACGTGCGATAGAATATTAGCTATCTTGATTGAGAATGGCAGAAGCGAATGTGAAACCAGTTCTAACCGAGACAGACACAACAGCTGAAGTGAAACCCGGGGAGAATGAGGCCACAGCCCCTCCGAAGCCCACTTTCCCGCCCACTGGAGATCCCGAACTAGAGCCGTCGATGGACGAGCTACGCTTGGAGAATTTGAAGAAGAAGCACATGCAACTGAACGATGAGGTGAATGAGCTCAAGACGAAGCTCTTCTACAAAGAGAGGGAGCTGAATGGAGTGAGGCAGGAGCTTGGAATAACTCCGTTCAACGAGGTGAAGGAAAACCTTAACGCGAGTCTCCGTGTCATGAACGAGAAGTGGCAACAGGTGAAAGAGTCCGAGCGGTACAAGAAGACGGGGGAGGCTTTCAGCAAGTGGAAGGAGAACATGACCGCCAGTGACGGGTACAAGAAGGCGTCCACCGGCATATCTACTGCCGGAACTAGGACCAGCGAGGCTTTCAAGAAGGCTGGGGACGCGATCAAAGAGAACGAGTCGATACAGAGTGCTTGGGGGCGAATGCGCAGTGCAACCATCAATCTCCGCGAGAACCTCTCGAAGCCGAATGTAGAGCAGCAGGGGGGAAGGCCCGACCGAGAAGACTTCGTCCCTGACGAGCCCAAGTAATGCGGCACTAGTTGCATGCGTACGTTTCTCCCTTTCGTTTTGCTCGTTTTTGAACTGATAATTTGAGAGCTTTTTGTGTGGTTTATATCCTAGATCAGAAAATATATTATATTTGTTTGCTTTGTACGGTTTTATTATTTCTATTATAAATGTACCACTTCTAACTATTGTTGTTCTCAGATTTGTCAGTTCCAGTTTTGATGCATTAGGTTTAATAAATCAAGTGTAGCTCATATCTGACGTTAAAATGTGTTTATCTTAGTGAATTGTCGCGAGTAGGAGCAGCTGGTTTAAACCTCTAATAATAATAATATCAGCAGAAATCAGGTTCTAGTACTTATTGCAATATACCTTCAAATCATTAATGTGTGGGGGATGACCGTGCAATGAACTGTGTGATCTTTGATATAAGTACCAGACAGACTACTGATCTAGCAACAAGATAAGTGAGAAGGAGGCTGCTATAGGAAGGTTTATTAGATGAGTTCTTGAAATCATTCCATGCACTCGCTCCACTTGTCACGAGAATGGTACTAGACGCGAGGACAAATTTTCTAGTAATAATTTTAATAAGCTAGATCGAATATCCTTGTTTAGGAATTCATAATGATATTATTCAGGTTTAAAAGTTATTCCATTTGATTCAAGTATAACTAGCATTACTAAAGTCGAGCTGGTATGAGTGATAGCATCCCACACTTCTCAAGTGATAAGCTATTCACTCTTTCACGTAGCAAGCATAACTATGAAGAACTTCTGGACACCTTTACCTACTACGTGATAACCGACTCAAGTCCCCTCTCTCCCAAGTCTGAAGAATCCCCCTTCCTGTGCCAGGGACTGTTCTGGCAGTCCTTCACACACCTCTACCACTCCCTACTGCTCCCCCAGCATAGCGAGTACATCCGCTCTCTGATGGGGGCGGACTCAGTGCTGTATATGGTGCGTAGGCTCCTTCATCAGGAACACGGACCTCAGCTGTCCTTAGGGGGAGAGAAGGCGTTGCTCAGTGCTCTCTCCTCTGTCTTCAACCTCCGAAACAACCCAGAGTTGACCAAATTTCTACTCGCTACTGGCCATAAAAAGTTAGTCTACCACAGCAACATAGATAAGATCCTATCCGATGGGCTAGATGGATTTGGTAGCAATTTGTATGGTAAGATGCTGACTCAGATTCGGAATGAGTTGAAACTGCTAGCTCTGATTGAGAATTGCTACGGCAGCAGTGGCTCCACAGGAACTCTCCATTCTAACCTCAATGAGGAAAACCTGAATGAAGACTTTAATACTAGTATCAGGAATGGAGAAATTTATCCAGCAAAGAAAACACATATCAATGGTGAGAGCTCTGAATTATCAATGTTATTGCCATCCAGTCTTGAAGCATTTTCATACGGAGAGTACCGTTGGCCATCCGTTGAGCACTTCTATCAGGCGAAAAAGTATAAATTTATGGATGAGTTCTTAAGTCAGCAATCAACTTTACCCAAACTGAGAAAGATTGTCTATGAAGATAAAGTTATGAAGAGTTTTGTACGGAAAAGCTTCAGGGAAGAGAGGATAGGCATAATGTATACTGGACTGAAGATGAAACTCGAAGAATACCCTGAAACGAAGCGATGTCTGCTCGCTACTAAGAATGATGTCCTCATGTACAGTAATCAAGATGAGACGTATTGGGGTTGTGGTAAGACAGAGAGAGGTGAAAATTTCATTGGAAAAATCTTAATGTTCCTTAGAAAAGAGTTCAGATTTGAGGAAAGGAAGTTGGATACTTATGATTATCCCAGTCTGAACTTCCCTATCAAATCGAATGTCAACTTTCCGAAAGAGTATTTTGATTCACTTCTACTCAGATCTCTCCACTCCACTTCTAAGTAAACATCGAATATCTGATCTACACAGTAATTAATCAAGACTAATTTTATCATCACTCATGACACACATCAATACGATTAGCTGTTTAATTTCTTAGAGGTTAGATAGCGAGTATGAGTACGTTGTGAAGGGCGCTCCGCAGACTTCGCTGCGCGGCGGCAAACACTGCGTCCGCATAAATGCATATAAAACTATTTAAAAATCTTATCTATTAAAACTTAAAGGTTTTTTGTTTGTTTGTTCAAGTTGATTGAAGAACTGAGGTGCTAGAAATGTGAAAAAGAACTATTTGTGATTGAAATTTATTGGTTCATGTGAGAACCAATCAAGTATCAGGCTTTTATAGATATATAAAGTAAATAAAGCTCAAAAATATGCTCGATACTTCCTTAGAACTTTTACATTTGTTTTTTAGGTGTGTAGATTTAAAATTATTTTGATCATTGACCTAATTTTTATTTTCCAGTTCTTATTTCATAATTCACGGGAGATGAATGACGTTTTTTAGTAGAGTTTGAAGAAAACAATCAATCGTTTCTTTGATAGCCCGCAGGGCGACTCTGCAAACAAGCAGTGCCCGCAAGCTGCCCAGCGCAAGCAAGCGAAGCGCACTTGATATTTCATAGTTACGTATTTAAAATAAAGCCAAAGAGGAACCGAAAGGTAAATAATGTGACACGAATCCAAAAGTGTTATTTTCTAATAAAAATTGTTTCTCAGCACATAAAAGTATATATCCACTGTAAACCCAGATTATGCACTAATGCAACACTTGAGTTTAATAATATAGATATTATTCTAAAATAATAATGCTCGCATCGATGTACTTCAATTCCCGTTGACTGGCCACTAATTATATCTCATAGTTAGGATGAGTGAGAGTAGTGGTACTGAGGATCCTTGGGAGAAGTGGATTTTGAAAAAAATATTACAAGAGCATAGAAATCAGATGAAGCAGGAAGAGGAACTCAGAGTGAGAAAGGAACAGGAGAACCTCCGTTTAGAGAAGGACAGAGTTAAAGATCAAAAGAATAGGGAGGTGTATGCCAGATGGATGCTGGAGAAGAAGCGGCTCCGTGGTGTTGAGGTAGCGGAGAGACAAAGACGAGAGAATGAAAGGAGGATCGAGCGTGAACAAAAAGATAGAGTTGTGAAAGAGAGAGCAAGTGAGAATTTCCGTAGCTGGAAGATGATAAAGAAAGAAGAGTCCGAAAAGCATGCTCAGGATAGATGTCAGAGGGAAGAAGAGAGGATGGTGAGTAAGAAAATGGACAGATTGCGTGCAGCTGAAGCGTATGAGCAGTGGCTGATAAACCACCCTTTCCAAATTCTCCCCCAGTCCGCTTTTGTTAACCCTAATCCTTGGATTGACAACGAAGATCAAGACTGAAACGAAAATTATTTATAACCTACTATGCCATTGGAATGTTGGCTAAAAGAGTATCTGTTTCATATCTTCAATCCCTATGCTTCATTACCAGCTACAGCTACATGTGCACTTACATTTTTGTCTCGTTTCCTATATCCCCTTTTCTCTATTAAAACCATATTTCCTGGTCGACATAAGCATTCTCAGAATTGAATAAATACCTACACTGAAATTACTTTTCATTCGCCTTTATCCTTTCCAATTTCTCCTCAAGTTACCCAGTTGTTATTATTTCCACTCCGCAACCTACACATCTTTATAAGCTGTTTCTTATGAGTGGTTTAACTCATTGGATTGTGATTAAGTTTTGGTTGAAATATTATTTTATATTATTCGACGGATAGAAAGCATTTTCGTATGATAATGATAATCATCTTTATACTACGTACTAGCTTGATTACCTAAAGAATTAAGTTAGAAAAATCGCGGTTAAACAGCAAAAGTTAACAGGATCAAAGGGGACTACCTCAGTTCGATTAATGTTCTACTGCTCACCGAAAGATTGGAGATAGCTTTTTCCTCAAGAGATGAATACTCGAAAAGTTTATTCAAAATTGCTATCAAAACTGAGCAGAATATTCTGTCTACTTTCCAGGTAAATAATTAATTTAAATTCGAGTTACTAGAATGCGATATCAGTACTCACAATATTAATTCTATCAATTCTATTATTTAATTGATCAGACAATTCAGCGAATATTTAGTTTGACGATATTCCCTGATTGCTTATTTGACCAATACAATCAATCACAAATAAATTGAATTGATTGTCAGTTCATTGTTTAGTATTATATAAAACAAATTTATTTCTATATAAAACAAATTTATTTCTATATAAAACAAATTTATTTCTATATAAAACAAATTTATTTCTATATAAAACAAATTTATTTCTATATAAAACAAATTTATTTCTATATAAAGCAATACTATTTCTATATAAAACAATTTATAACTGCATCACTACTGCCTGCCATAATGAATTGATATATTCTACAATAGAAACTCGTCCGCGAACTAAAAACTGTCTCAGATATTTGGAATTTTCTGTCTTTCGGAAGGGGGAATGATTTTATTTTTAGATACTTAAAGTTAAGCCTGGGTCAAAATTGAAAAATTTCTCGTACGGGAAATAGGCTGAAATTTGTTGTTTTATACCAAAGGCCCCACCAAGCACCTTTATAAACATAAACAATCCTCAATTTTGTATACAAATTCTGAATCTTTGATATCTTTATTTTATTGATCTCTAATAGTAGGTAGCCGACATGGCCGAGATATCACCTTATTATAACGAACAGCCAGCTGAAATAAATATTGACACCTACCCCCGTCTCCGAGCTAACACGGTGAGATCAACTCCCTCGATATCTGACTCCTCTCTCCCCGTGTCTAACACTACAATACAGGGAAAAGAAATGAAGAAAATGTTTAATTTTCTTATGAGAAGGTTGCAAGAAAAAGAAGATGCTATTTTGGCGATGCTAGAATCACACGAGAATACAGCTGAAATGGAAAAGATCCAGCAACTACAACAGCTCTATGATAGTAAGAACAGTCTCAAGGAAAGCATGAAGAACCCCATGCTCGATTCCGGGCTTCAGTTAGCTTTAGAGAATATCCAGGATCAGATAAATAAGCTTGAGAAGCAGTTGAATATCACGAAATACTTTGTGTGGAATTTGACTGAGTGCGAGAGAGCAATCGACAACGTCTGCTTATTCGTGGAGCATGGCAGCTTCATAGATGCGTATCGAAGGAAGAGAAGACTCCTGTGGCAGAGTGTGACGAACGGATCTGAGAGGACACAGGTACTGGGTCCTTCCGGAATGGCCGTTCAGCCCTACACAGACCACATTTATGTAGGAGACCCCGGTAACCGACGTATTCAGACCTACAACAGGGAAGGCAAACACCTCTCTTCTCTCCGTCTGGAAAAAGACTTTCACATCTTCCATCTCGAGTTTTTTGGAGAGTCACTCATTCTTCTTGGTAAGTTCAATAAATATAAGTAATTTATTTGGTGGGGATCAGTTTATTGATTGAAATACATTTATTTAGGTACAATTGAAAAGGTTTTTCATCTGGTCAGAATTAACCCAACGAATGGTCAGCTGTTTCGTGGAGTACTCTCCAACCTCGATCACATTGAATTCAATGAGCAAGATAGACCAGAGTCACATATCGTCTTTTGCTTGAACAAATCAAATCTTGCCATTCAGGTCTGCGTTTATCTTCCTAACCATCTGATACTGATTCAAGCCTTTTCATTCGAGACGTGTGAACCAATCAAGAACAACGGCGTTAATGTAGTGCACCTAAAATCTCCTTATATTGAAGATGCTACACAAGCTGTCAGACTGAACGCAGAAGGAGAATCGCTGGATACTATGCAATTCCATGTTTTATACCAGAATAGTCCGTTCATTTTGCAAAGTTTTAACTTGAAAGGAGACCTTACTAAAAACATCATAACGCCCAGTGTTATCTCCCCCACGCCAAGGTTAACTCAATTTCTGCTCGATAAAGATGGCAACGTTATTATTTGTCAGGTTAGACACGTGACTAAACTGAATAGAGCGACTGAGTCGATAGAGCTTGTAGATGTCATTTATACTTTCCATGTGTTTTCTGATTCTGGAAAGCTGGAACATAAATGGATATATAAAAGCTCGAAGCGTAGCTCGTTTGCCAATGTCTGTATTCCTAAACGTTTCCAGAAATCGCCTCAACCACCCTTCCCTAAACTTCCATTAGCTGAAGATCATGATTCCCTCCAGCTGTTTGCAAGCCTCAACTCTAATCAGGATATCGTGGTGTTGCATTCCGCAGAACCTTCGTTGTTACTCAGAGCTTTTTAATACACCAAGTTAACACTATTAATTAAAGACTATTAACTACAATTTTGTGGGGATTTACTCTGTATCAATTTTATATATCTTCGAGTTTAATTTTCCTCAAATAATTAATATGCCTTATACATATTTTATCAAATCAAAGCAACCTTCTTGTTCTCTATCAATTTTGTTTACCGACTATACTACAATAGTAGAACTTTTAACATACTCTGTTGCCTACTCCCTACCAAAGGTAATTCGTACACCCCATTATTTTTCATCCAAATAGTTGTATTTCTAATCTATTTCTAACACTTGCTGTAATAAGATAATCGTTTAATTATACACACAAGACTCCTAAATATAACTCTGTACCAAGCATAATCTCTTTGCATTAGTAATTAACTTCTGGTTTTGTTAAATTAATTAATTAATTAATCTTCAATCTCGGTTATATATTTATGAACTCAATAACATTTAGTCAGTAATTTGTGGAAATATTCTAATAAGTAAAGTTCACAAAAGGAGAGAAAACACGCCCTACACTTTTGTATATAGGCTGAACAATTCTAAGTGGGCAGTCACTCAGCTCAGGGGTAAAGGTTGTCTTATGCGTTTTGGGACCATCTTCGAATCCAGGGGGTTTGAGCCCGGTTCGGCGCCTATGTACTCACTAAACCGGGGTGGGTACGTGTCCACCGAAAGTGGCCCTAGTTGTGGCCATGATGGGCACAAAGAGTAAACTGAACATTTTCATAAAAAATATATACGTATGTAGTGGCGATCTAGTGCTGCCACTCAATCAGTTTTCCCCGCGTTGAACCAAATCTTAGTAAAATCTAAATAACGCAACACATACAGAGCTTGTGTGAAACTTCCCAAGTATCTAAAATTTGACCGAAACCTTAGATTCTAAGAAGCATACTAAAAATAACTCTGTATCTAATAATAGCACGCTGTACATATACTCGTATATCTGATATTGAGACGAGTGGTATAAATTGATTTCACTGCAATTCTATCTACCTTTATTGAAACTCCTAGATTAGATTTACTCGCTGCAATTTCAAGACTAAAAGAGAGAGAAACTACTTGTAATACTGATGCAATTGTTTGTACAGACAGAGGAAGGTACACATGTGATCGATATTAGTAAGGACGCCCCTGTTTCAGATCTGCTGGAGCTGATCTCACAGGAGACCGGCATTCTGGAGGAGCAGCTCGCCCTCTTTTATGGCGGCAGTCCCCTGAGTTCCGGCCTGCTGGGGGATCATGGGATCAGCCATGAGAGCAACGTCCAGCTGTGCGTAAAGGTCCCAGGAGGTAAGGTGCACGGGTCTCTGACTCGTGCGGGGAGGGTGAAGAACGCCACGCCTAAAGTGGAGAAGCAGGACAAGCAGAAAGCGAAGACTGGACGTGCGAAACGACGCGAGCAGTACAAGCGCCGCTTCCAGCAACAAGTACCAGGGAGAGTTGGACGTCCGAAGGGACCGAACTCCAACAGCTAAACAGCTAACTAGGAGTTACTAGGAGTATTGTCTGTGTGTGAACGGCATTGTGTCTGCTGCTAGTTTTAGATGAATCTTATCATAGAATGCCTGTAGACTTGAGATCTCTATTCTTGGATTCTTACTGTGTTGTAAATCCCTTCCCGAGATTATTTGTTGAATTTGGTGTTGATTTAGTCTCGTTCTACCAACTTTTCCCAGTAAAATTTCTCTGTAGTTTTTCAGGGGTGAGAATAATATCTATTACCGCTAGGGTTGCCGTGGGAATGGAATTTCAATACCCAATCCCACAGGATTTCTGTGGGAATACCCACCAAAAAAACAAAACCCCACAGAAAAACCCACAGGAATACCCATAGGCTTAAAGTCATTCCCATTCCATATGGGAATACCCACAGATTCACATTCCCACGGCAACCCTGATTAGCGCATATATTAGATACAGACATCTTTATGATCTAAGTACATCCATTTTCAGAAGCCAGTTCTGTACGAAAACCGACATCTTCCGAATTCTATCTCGACCCTATAATACTATAAACTTCTCAGAAACATGTCGTGTTTCTTGTCGATTGGTTATTGAATCATTCAATTCTGAGATTCCTAGCATAGAGTGGTCATGAGTAATGTAGATTCAGACCAACAATAGCGCTACGTACTACGTACATAAATATACTCAATTTAAGGATAACTGAGTTTGTCTAATGGGGGACTAGAATGAGCAGGAGAGAGGTGACGCTAACACTGAAGCACTTGAGAAAAGCAGTCCAGGACTACCTGTACAAGCACATGTACTCCTCAGCCACTTTCTGGGCGGACAAAGCGGTCAGTCTGAGTGCAGACTCACCGGAGGACGTGTACAACTTCATTCAGTGTCTGCTGCACTCCGGGGAGTACCAGCGAGTGGTGGACCTGCTCTCCAGGGGGAAGTGGCGGGACCTGGGCAAGGAGCACCTGGTGTTCGTCTACCTCACTGCCAGGGCTCACTCCAGTTGCTCCCAATGGAACGAAGTGAGTTCCTGGAGCAATCACATATGAATACATCTCTTCATAAATGCACCTCATAGGTAATCTCGCTCCTGGAAGTCCCTGTAACGGAGGACTTCCCTCCCAACCACTATCCGAACACGGATCCGTGGAAAGGGTGTCCGCTAGTGGACCTCAGATCTGAGTGCCACCTCCTCTACGGAATGGCCCTGGAGAAGATTGAGAACTACGACAGTGCAGTGCTGCACTACCGCAAAGCTCTGCTCTGCAATCCCCTCTGCCACGAAGCGCTGGAGAACCTGAACAGACACGAGGCCAGTAGCGAGAGGAAGGCGGGTAACACATAATAGCACTCATTAAACTGCATTCCTGTAGTGTAATGTGTAACTAGGCATATTTTTCTCAAGTACGATGCTAGCCCTCTTTCATTAATCAAATTTTTTGAGTGATCACAATTGAATTTTTTTCAAAAATCATATTGAATTTTTTTTCAAAAATCATAATTTTCACGTCAGGCAGATATGGAGAAGTCCCTCAACGCCTCACTCCAGAAGCTGCCCTCGAAGGAGCTGAGAAACCTCGTGTACGCTGTGCTCCTCACTCAGATCCGCTCTCCAGCGATCGACACGCTTCCCGAACACTTCCCCGCCCTCAAGGAGAACGCAGACCTGCTGGTCGTGAAGGCGGAGCGGCTCTCCAACCTCTACGAGTTCGAGGAATCGTACTGCATCACCTCTGGGATTCTCCAAGATGACCCTTTCCACTCGAGAGCTCTCCTCATCCACCTGGCCTCCTCGGTGCACTTGAAGAAGAAGCCGGAGCTCTACCGGATCGGACACCGGTTGGTGGAGGCGTGTCCTGAGTCCGCGCTCTCGTGGTACGCGGCCGGGTGCTACTACTACTGCGTGGGGAAGCAGGAGGAGGCGAGGAGGATGTTCAATAAGTCCAATTCGATAGATAAGCAGTTCGGACATGCACTGCTCGCGTGCGGACAGTCCCTGGCCGTGGAAGGACAGAGAGACCACGCCATAGCGGTCTACTCCATCGCCGCTACGGTCATGGAGGGATGCCACCTCCCTCGGATGTACATCGGACTGGAGTACATTCTGATTGGGAATTTCAATTACGCGGCTGTTTCACTGGAGCGAGCTAAGTGCATAGCTCCTTACGACCCAGTGCTCCTGCAAGAGATAGGAGTACTCAACTATAGTTTAGGTATGTATACTTCTTTCTTGGTAGAGCGAGTATATTATGAATCTGCTTTTCTATTCGAAAAGTTGATGGTTATATAATGGCTGTGTACTCTTGCATCAGCACACATTCATTCGTCTACTTCAAAACACAATCTGTGTATGCAATGTTTGTCAGTACTATTCACATTTATTGACCTATTTATATTATGTACCAATACAATTATGTGCGTCTGTTTTTCCAGGTAATTACACGGTCGCAGAGAAATTCTTCACGATGGCCCTCCACAAGTCTCCGCTGGCCAGTGGGAGCCAGTGCAGCAGAGAGTGGGAGGTGATCCTCTTCAACCTGGGACAGACCTATAAAAGACTTGGTGTCTACGACCAGGCCTTGTCGTGTTATAAGCGAGCGCTGAAGATCAACCCTGACACTCCTTCCACACTCAGCTCCATAGCACACGTGTACCTACTGCAGGAGGAGTACCAGGAGGTGACCATCCTCTGCGAGCGCATCCTCGAGCTCAACAGCAACGACCAGTTCACCTGCCTCATGCTCAACTACGCCATCGAGGAGTTGCAGCACCAGTCCCTCCCCTTCGGCGGCCCTCCTAGCCTTGCTGGCACTCAGGTTGTCGACGCCACGGGTACCGTCAACACCTCGAATACCTCCGAAGACATAAGCCTCGATCTCTTGGAACACACTTAGTGGAGTATATACGCGATGTCATACGTGAATTAGAATTCTTTCAAACCTCAGAAATCGTCGCTACAGTAATTCTCATTCGTTTAGACTTGCTGTAACCACACTACAGAATTCAATCATTGTGTCACCTAATCTAATGCGCATAGTGTATGGATTGGTGGTGTATGTACGGGGATACGAGAGAGGTAAAACTATCCTGTGTTAGAGCTACATTATTTAAACTTAGCTTTATGCATAAGGATACTAGACGCATTGTTTGATAGAATATAAGTTAAATTCGTTAGTAGAGTTTTCACTTAAACCTAACTGGTTTGGTTCCTAACACGTCTCATTTTAGTACTAGGATGTCCTATAGCGTCGTTAATATAGCGGGTGTCTCTGCATCGGGTTTAGGCCGAACTGAGTACCTAGAATGGATCAACAGTTCACTCCAACTCGGCTTCAAGAAGATAGAGGAGATGTGCACAGGAGCAGCTTATTGTCAGTTATTTGATATGATGTTCCCCAGGGCTTTAAGTTTAAAAAAGGTAAAATTTAACTCGCGTCAAGAATATGAACATATCCAGAACTTCAAAATACTCCAAGCAGGATTCACCGCACTCAAGGTAGAGAAGACAATTCCTGTAGAGAAATTGGTCAAAGGGAAGTTCCAGGACAATTTCGAATTCCTTCAATGGTTCAAGGAATTCTACTACCAGAACTATGACCCTGAACGCATTGGTGATAGCTACGATCCAGTGAAGGAACGTTCCTCCTCATCAGCAGGCAAAAAGAAAGTCATTCCTTCTACAGGCACTAAGGCAAAAATACAGGCCCCGGTTCTAAGGACCACACCTATCAAAGCTACGACAGCGCAAAAGAAAATCCCTGCAAAATCGCCCCAGGACCTTCATAAATCTAACTCGGCTAGTTCCCGTCCTGATTCAGTGAATAGTGAGCTGGAGAAGCAACTAGAAGACGCACAAGTTCAGCTGGCGGATTACGAGCAAAAGCTTCAGGAATACGATGTGTATACTAAGAATTCCCAATTAGACTTGGAACAGGCGACGAAAGAGCGAGAATTCTACTTCACAAAGTTAAGAAGGATAGAAGTGATTACTCAAGAGTATTATCAAGAGGGGGATAAAGTCCTAGAGGCTATCCAGGCAGTTCTGTACGAGACAGAGGAAGGGTTCACACTTCCTGAAGACGAAGGCAACCAACAGGACATATCCGGCGATATCCTGCCGGAAGTAGGAAACTTGAATGTTGATGAACCACAGGAAACGTACTAACACTGCCTGCACGGTGGCAATAGGCTTACTATGTGTACTATTTATTCTAAATTGATACCAGACTTTTGAAGGATTTGATTATCGGTATGGTATTGTTGCATTATCCCAAACAACTGTGTACCTTTCCTAGCTCTAGACACATTGATGTACTGAATTATTGATCTAGTATGTTATTTGGACTTCATTAGCAACTAAATGTTAATTAATAATCTTAAGACAGAATTTTCAATTTACCTATAAGCTTATGTTGAAATGTTATGGCACACTTCAAAACTGTATCAACACAATAGTTCAAATACAAAACGAGATTTGTTCAAATGGGTCAATCCAAGGGTAGATAGTTCTACATGACACTACTACTGTCAGATTTCTATTTTGGATATCAGAAGTAGGGTACCTGTCATAACTTGAGTAGATTGCCTACCACGAATATATTCGCTAGAACCATTCATGATCAAAAACTTTGTGGCGTCAAATGCCTTTGCCAGGCAGTGCAATACATACCACGTACCTAGGACAAACACTATAATGTGGATATAATTCTATTCGATTTGAATATGTGAATTACGCTCATAAATTCACGTAAATTACATCTTGCATCAATTGTTTATTAGTTGTAAACGCATATCGAATAGACCAGTAAGCTGAATATATTTGAGAGTGCTTCGACACCTAAACCTAACTAATAAGTGCTACTACGTAAAGTTATCAATGTGACTATGTTTGTCTGTGGCAGCATCAATCATTCAACTCGTAGATGAGGTCGTTGCAGAGTCCAGTGCTTAGCTCGGCAACCCCCGTTTCAGAGGTCACTTGCTCATCCTCTCTAGACTCAGACGGCGGAGAGGGAGTACCAGGTGTCAGGTTATCCGATGAAATCTCGCCAGGTTGACACTTTCTTTGCTCTTCGTTCTTGGCAAAACTCTGCTCAGAATGTTTCATGTCTAAATAAACCTGTAGCGGGGCTTCATCTTGGCTTACTTTGATAGTTAGAGGAGGATTTGAACTCTCCTCACTCCATGGATCTCCGAATTCTTCCACCTCCCTCAAAATGTTTGATTCCGTCAAAAATCTCTTTTCTACCATCTTACCGTCCCCACAACCAATCCTGAAAGTATCCCACATCTTATTCCCACTCCCTAATTTACCAATTTTGAGTAAAACGCCATTCTCACTGAGCTTGCAGGTCGAAGTTTGAGCGTTGATAGTGCATTCAGTTGGTAACCGAATGCTAACTTTATAGAACAACGAATCGTCTTCGAATGACAAATCCACTTCATTGGACCTGTATAATGTAGAGATGGTGCTGGGGATTATATCAGGTAGAGTGAAGCTGAAATAGAATTGCTTGAAAGTCTGCTTGTACTGGAGTGTTGGGAGGTCACCTGGTTGTTTTGGTGCTGGATTACTGTCACTACTTACAGACTGCTGTGCTACTACACTCGCTAACGTATCAGTTTCATTCTTAATTTGTTTTTTCTTGTTCTTCTCACCTGTTTCACCGCCAAGGTCATCATCTGACATGACATCATCCGAGTCATTGTTATTAGACTGTGATACCTTCTCACTCAGCATCAATTCAACTTTACGTTGCAGATTTTCTGTTTCCTCATCTCCAGAATAATCTTGTTTGTCTTCACCAAGCTTTGTACCTATCTCCTCTTCATCTACGAGGGTGGGTGGTATCTCTCTTGGGGGTGGTGTAGGCTGGATCTTGTGGACTATCGGCAGCTCCACTATCAGTTGTTTGATGTCCTGCACAAACTTAGCCTGTGCTTTGTTGAAATCTACGTTGTAAGAGAAAGGGATGTTTAGCTGGTAGCGAGGAAAGTTGTGGAAAAGATTCAGCTCTCTCTCCTTCACATCCAGTTTCAAATCTTTGATTGATTCCAGTTTAGGCAAAGTAATGCTTACAACGGTTTCCTTCGGCACTCCCTTTGTCCCCTGAGGGTCCACTGTGTAATCCTGCATATCGAAATACCCCCTGTACTTGACTGTGTACTCAGGGAGGGTGGAGTCAGACTTAGGAACGGACTTCTCAGCAGGAATATCGCTACAAATTAGTTTCCGGATGGGATCAGATTCAACCTTCTCCTCGAATCCTTCTACTTCACTTTCATTCGTTTTCCGTATCACAGTTGGATTCGGCACTCCTTTGTATTTAGATTTCGGATATTTCAAGTTACTTCTTTCTAAGATAGCTTGAAACTGTTTCTCGATACCATCCAGTGCTGTGGTTACCATTAACTCTTTGAATTTAGAATTATTCATTCCTTGAGCATATGTGTCTGGACTGAAAATGCTATCATAAATCGTATATTTTTGCTTCTTCGCATCGACACCCTCTTTGGCCGGAACGAGCGAGTAGGGAATAGACCAAGTCTTCCCTACTTCTCCGTTGGGAAGCTTTTGCAGGGGACCAGGCGTGGCTGGTTTGATTTCGCTATTAGTAGCGATGTTGATGAAAACTTTCTTTCCCCCATCTTTGAATTTAGTCTTCACGACAAAACCAGGAGTTGGGTTGAGGAATTTGACATCATATCCCCTTTCTCTCTCCATCTGGGTGATTTCATCCTCGTATCTTTTCCTGTTCTCAGGGTCTGATATTTCATTCGCGTATTCGACTAAAAGTTTTCTGAATTCTTCTTTCTTGAGAGCTTCTTCCAGCTTTTTGACTTCATCGCTTGTAATTTCAAATTCCTCAGACATTCTAATTTTACAAAATTACAGTATAATAATAGTATGGGTACGTATGTACGTATATGTTAATTAGACGGGGGAATTGATATATTCGTTCATGAATAGTCTTTTGTCATAATTGTCTAAGATCATTGAACAATCTTTTTGTATATTTTAATTTGTGATTTGAAAACAATTCTGAGTTTAATTACACTTGAATAATAACATATGTACAGTAGTACAGTCTAAGATGTCAATTGCTTCCTTCGCTAATGTTTGACCAGGATATTCATTTCAGGTATGTTGCGGTTAGCGAGAGCATCTGCTCTCCTAACCAACTTATTCTCCATCCCTACTCATTCCTCATCATGCCGTCAAGCCTCCACAGAAACCTTGAAACGTACACCACTCTATGACTTCCACATTGAACATGGTGGAAAAATGGTTCCTTTCGCTGGTTACGCAATGCCAGTGCAGTATAAGATGGGGATCACCGATTCAGTTCACCACACAAGGAACTCTGTTTCCCTGTTTGATGTATCCCACATGCTTCAATTCCATGTCACCGGTCCGAATGCAGCCGACTTTATGGAACGAGTTGTAGTCGGAGATATCCATGGTCTGAAACCGGGACAGAGCATTCTCAGCCTCTTGACCAACAAGAAAGGAGGAATCATCGATGATTGCATCGTGAATAAAACCAAGGAAGGTTATATCTATGTCGTCTCGAATGCTGGTAACACTGAAAAGGACTCCACTCACTTGACACAGCAACTTGAAGATTTCAAGACAGGTGGTGCTAGCATTGAGTTTGAACAAGAGAGGTCTCTCATTGCTTTGCAAGGACCCAAAATGCCCAGCGTCCTGCAAGCCGGATTGGTGGATAACTTAGAAAAGTTGTATTTCATGAATAGTGTCCACACTCCAGTGTTCAGTATCCCGGAATGTCGAGTGAGCAGGTGCGGCTACACTGGGGAAGATGGCGTAGAGATATCCGTGCCATCTCAGAGGGTGGTGGAGTTGGTTGAGCGCCTCTTAGAGCAGCCTGTCCCTAGTGGAGGACGGGTGGAGCTGGCGGGGTTAGGGACTCGTGACACCTTACGACTAGAAGCAGGACTTTGTTTGTACGGAAACGACATTTCGGAAGAGACAAGCCCTATCGAAGCAGGTCTCACTTGGTGTATTGGACAACGCAGGAGAAAAGAAGCGGGATTCCTAGGCGCAGATGTCATTCTTCCTCAGATACCTGGAAAAACGGAGAATGTGAGGGTTGGTCTCACCTCTTCTGGTCCCCCTGCTCGCCCTGAGACAATAGTGCTCAGTCAAAAGAGTGAAGAAGTCGGTTGGATAACATCAGGCGGCCCCTCCCCTACATTGAAGAAAAATATTGCCATGGCCTACGTTCCGAGATCCTATGCAAAGGTTGGGAGCGTTTTACTCCTCAAAGTGAGAAAGAATCTTGTAGAAGCGACCGTCACCAAGATGCCATTCGTACCGACTAGATATTACTTAGAACCCAAGTAATCACTTCTTCGCTATTAATTATATTGCATTGTGTTTATTTTAGACTTTTAAAATTTTAACTCAGGCCCATGGTTTCTTTAGTCACCCCACCCCCTGAGGAGAGGGAAGTAAAAATGTCTCACTTATTTTGAAAATACCCCAAAGGTTGGGACTCACTGACTTAAACACGTTTCATTCACAAGCTAAAATTACTGAAATTTAGAAAATACAATCGGTTCTGAGTCCATTCAATCAGTTTTCTCTTTCTTTGAAATTCCCCACGAGAGCATGTAGATGTATTTTCTTGTCGTACAAGCGAACACTGATGTCGTTATTTTTAGAATTTTAGACACGTGGTCCATTTCCTTGCCCTCTCTCAGTTGTATCACCTTTGGCTCTAGCATGTCATACGTGAGGTTGTACAGGACTGCGCACCCCTTGCACCCCACTACTAGGAGGTTCTCTGTCAGCAGACACATGGATCTCGCCATTGAATCTGGTTGTATCTTCTTCACCATCTCGCCACTCCTCCTCTCTCTCATCCTTACCATTCTGTCCATGGCGAGAGATATTACCAAAGAAGTAGTTGTGAGGATGGATATTATTTTATGTTGAGTTTCCTGGAAGTTTCTGACACAAGTCCCTGTCTCTAGGTCCCAACTGCAGACCATTCCTTTTTTGCACCCAGTGGCGCATCCCAGGAGAGGATTGTTGTCTATGCAAATACAGGTGATATAGCCTGGATGTCTCAGTAAGGTGAAGAGCTCAGTCATTCGGTCTACTCTGTACACACGGAGTGCACACTCGAAATTCGACACTACCACTCTATTGTGTGCATACTCGATGTGAGTAGCCATATTGTCACTGATTTTTAACTTCTGCACGAGAGAAGGGTTGCTGATTGGTATCTTAACGATAAACCCATCCACGGTACCATAAAGGATGAGGTTATAGGGACGCGGGATAATCTTAATGCAGGTTACTCCGGTAGAAGTAGGCTGCAGCTGTAGCACTAATTGGCTGGAGTGAATGTTCCAGAGTGTGATAAGCCCGTTCTGGAAACCAGCAGCTAGCCACGAGTCATAGCACTCAATGCACCATAAGATAGGGTCGTTAATATCGAAAAGAGGAATTCTCTTCTGTCTCTCAGGCAGTGTTGATCTCAAACTGTCTAGATGTGGTGCTAGGAAGTTGAAGTGTTTAGGGAATTCGTATCCTCGAATGAGGGAAGAGTTCTCCTCACCCTTACTGCTCGAATCAGAATCACTCCCGTTAACAGTCCCGCGAAGTTCTAAGTCAGAGCTCTCCGGGTGCATATTCTCTGCGAGGTTAATCTGTCTCCATTGATTAATTGAGAAATTGTTCTGCTTGGGTGATATGTTCCATAGCTGTAGTCTCATGTCTCGGAGTCTTGTCGCTATGAAGTTGTTGTTGTTGTACAGGACATACTCGAGTGGCTGGATAACCTGGCTTCCATCGTACAGAGTGCCGAGTATCTGGTATCTAATGTTTGCATTGTGTAAATCTGAATTACTCGGCATTCCTTTATGCAGTGTAAGATTGAAAACGAGCTGGTTGGTAACGGATAGGACAAGAGATATGGTGAAAAGGGATCCGATTATCATTAACAGGAAGTCCAGTCCGAACTCTGGGGGCCGCAAGTATCCAGCATGTCCGACATGAGTGACATCGTTCGGAGGGACCTCTCTATTTCCAACAGCTCTCAGATAGATCGGAGGAAGCAGAGTGATGTACTCGCCGACTAGACTAATGTCATAGTAAGCGAATAAGTTCGGGAGATGGTACTTGATGAGTTCTGTCCAGCACGGGTTAGCACCACACAGTGCAATGTTCGAGTCGTTGGAGGGTTGTAGCGTGAAGGAGTAGTGCTGATCATGCACGTATTGCCTGTCCGAGATTATGTTCTCGTGGAGCTCTTGGAAATAGGGGTTGCTTTCCTCTTGGCTAACTTGTCCCATGGTTGTGTCTTCTGCTGTGCTATCTGTACCGATCATTGATGAGATTGTGTGACGTAGTTTTTCCGCGTCGTCAATTCCCATTTCTTGCATGAGCATCTGGAGAGAACTGCGGCTGGTGAGGAGCCACCAGGCCAGGAGGACACAGAGCAGGAACGTGAATATCTTCTGAAGAATCCTCACTTCTTCCAGTTTGTGTATTATCTTCAGATATATCGGATTCTTGCCCGAATCTTTTTGTCTGTGATTATTCGTGTCGGAGTTTTGTATAAATTCTGTATGTCTCATATCGGATAATTCGAGTCTCTTGAGATCTATTGAGAGGATGGGAATGAAAAACGCCATTAGTAGCAAAAAGTTGTTTAGCAGACCGAGGATGGAGATGATGCAGAACTCTTGAATCGCAGGATTGAAGGTTAGGTAGGCCAGTAGCAGTAACGAGATCTGTGTAGCCAATGAGCGAGTAATGGCTACTCCCTGCTGTCCCAGGCCCTTAGCAATCCTCAGGGGTGCGTCTAGTTCTCTAGGAGTCGAGATGACGCAGTTCGTCACGAGTAGAATGTTTTCTAGTCCAATCACGACTATAATGAAAGGGACAACATCTCTACCGTCTAGCGTAGCTCGCAGTCCGAACAAAATGCACATTCCAACTGAGATGCACACAGAGCCAAACAGTGTGAGGATAGCGGCACAGGCTAACCCCACGCGAGATTTGACTTCCTCAATCTTACTGACGGAGATAGAGATGTATAGGAATACAACGGAATACAGGAAGATAAGGGGAAATAGTTCTACCAGCTCCTCGTCTCGAGGGTAGAATATGTGTAACCATTCAGTCTGTTTCACCCCGAAGTTGAAGTTCCTTCGTAGAATTTTTACAAATTCTGATTGTTCTGTCTGGATGTGTTGAGAAGAAGTGTTGAGAAAGAGTGTAAGTGAGAATGTCAGCTGGTCAGAAGTATCAACTAGACCCAACCCTAAGATAGAGGACCAGTGGGTCCAGAAACCCCCGAAGAGTAGTTCCTTTACAGAGGAGGAGGGGTTCCGCAACTGGCTGTCATTGGACAGGGTATGGGGTGCGTAGGGATCTAGAATTTTGCTCGGTTTCTCATGGAATATATTCAGAATGATTGGTATTGGGGATAGGACGAGACACTTGGGTTCAGGATAGATGGAATCATCGAGAAAGCTTGATTCCACTTGGTAGCAAATGTATTCAGAGGAACTCTTGTTGAACTCTCGAAAACTCTTGTCAATCACACTGAACAGATGTTCTGAGATCTTCTGTGCGTTCCTGAGGATGTTTCCGATTGGTTGGCGGTAGGAGGAGAAAGATACGACAATCTGTTGCAAGGATAGAGCTGGAGCTCCGTTCAACCAGTATGGCGGCATATCATTGCATTGATCTGGATTCAGAATGCAGTGGAAGTAAGAACTAGTCACAGAGGAATCTACCCGCGCGTCGCCCGAGCTGGACGCTGGGCTCTGCGCGCTCGATGACCAGTAGCGCGGGCTTAACGTCAGCTTGTCGAACAGAGACCACATGAGGATGGGGGAGGCGAGGACGGGAATGGCAACACATAGCAAGATGAGTAGAGACTTTGGGTAGTGCGCTACGAGGAGCCCGTGCTGGTAAAAGAGGCGGGATAGGGTCGGCCTTATACCGGAATGCGTGAAGTCCCACGTTCTCATAACAGATAGACGTGCTTCAGTGAATCATTACTAAATATGTCAACTGTAAATATTTTATCATTCTTATATAGTTTCTGATCGTTATGAGAGGGTTTGCTAGTTCTAAGAATATATTCGGTTTCATGCCTAATGCGTGATTTACCACTATATTGTATAAGCTACTATAGAGAATATAATTTGATCAGCTAACTCGGTAGTAATCAAACCTTCATGTCGTACAAAGTGGTTATCCTGATAGGGGGACAGCAGCACCAACAGGGGAGTATATTCCGCCCCCTCTCCCTTGACCTCCCCACCCCCCTCTTTCCAGTGGCAGGACGACCACTGGTGCAGCATCAGATTGAGTCTTGTCTCAAGGTGCCCTCTATCACAGAGGTTTTGTTGATCGGCTGTTATAACCAGGGCGACGCTCTCGACCAGTTTATAACGAGCCTCCAGGGGAAGTATCCCTTCCATGTGCGCTACCTACAGGAGTACACGCCCATGGGCCTGGGTACCGGGGGAGGGCTGTACCACTTCAGGGACCACATTCTCGCAACCGGACCCAGAGGTGTGTTTGTATTGAATTGTGATGTCTGCTGTGATTTTCCGCTCAAAGAAATGATCGAGTTTTACGAGTCGAAGGTCCCGTCCCCTCATCTCATTCTCGGCACCACTGTCAATGAGAAACAGTCCTCACACTACGGCTGTATCGTCAAGGATGCATCTACGCATCAAGTGAGTTAGCAGTGCAGTATCTTATACCAGAGGAGTGGAGTAATTGCGAATATTCTAATTAGCCTACTTGTACTAGGTAATGCATTACGTGGAGAAACCAGAGACGTTTGTTTCTAACTTGATCAATACAGGCATCTACTTGTTTGCCCCTACCGACTTCTTTTCACACCTCAGTTCTGTGTTCCAATCACGCTGCATCCCTCGAGCGGATCGTTCTAACAACGGAGAGGGGAACTGGGAGGAGAGAGGGAGTCCCCTAGACTCGATGAGTCTAGAACACGACTTCCTAGCTAAGACCGCCGGATCAGGGAATCTCTACTCCATCGAGTTAGCACGCGATAGATTCTGGAGTCAGATCAAGACGGCTGGCTGTGCGATCTACGCCAGTCGCTTCTACCTATCCACGTACCGTATTGCCAACCCGGAGATGCTCTCCCCGGCCTCAGGCCTAGCTCCAATCCCTAGCTCCGAGGGCGGGCCCTGCATCACCGGGAACGTGTGGATACACTCCTCTGCCCGCGTGGACAGCTCCGCGCGCCTGGGGCCTAACGTGAGTATCGGCGCTAATGTGACGATAGCCGCGGGGGTGCGAGTGCGGGAGAGCATCATCCTGGACGGCGCCCGCTTAGAGAGACATTCCTGTGTGCTCTACTCGGTGGTGGGGTGGAACTGCCGTGTAGGCGCTTGGTCGCGAGTTGAGGGTCTACCGAACAATCCGGATGCGGACGATCCTCACGCTCGCCCCAACGCGGACGCTCTATTCGATTCAGAGGGGCGACTGCTCCCCTCCAGCACCATTCTGGGCCAGGGCGTGTCCCTAGCCTCTGAGAAGATGCTCCTCAACTGCATTGTTCTGCCACACAAGTCTCTCTCTGCCACTTACAAACACCAAATCATATTATGAGCTGTATCTTGTTTGATTAAGTTTATTCCTGAATTAGATTAGTAAGAGATATTTGATAATTACTTTTGTCACCACTCGTTTAAATAAAAATGTAGATTCACTTACAATGCGGAAAAAAAGCAAGGTGTACTCAAAAAAAACTGTGAGAAGTAAGAGACTCTTGACCAGACCCGCTTCCAGAAGTAAATATAAATCTTATAAGAAAAGCAAGAAACCCAAAAGGAGCAGAGGCCTCTACTGCTTCTGTAAGGACAGCAGGAAGGACAAGGAGTTCATGATACAGTGCGATGGGTGTGATATCTGGTACCATGGGAGGTGAGTCGATAATCCCAGCTATAAATTAATTTCTCGTAGAATTGCATGTTATAAATCAATCTAATACGTAATAACAAGTTACAAGTAGAAAGGAATCGATGGTTACACGAATATAAAATACGATTATTCACTCCAATTTATTATTTGCTTGCTTTTAGCTGTGTTGAAGTACAAGCGAAGGAGGCAGAGATTATTGACAAATACTTCTGTAAGCAGTGCAGAGCTGAGCATGGTACCATTCAGTGTAAGTTTATACGTTAGTGCTTTGCGTATTCTTTTCGAAATTGTTTGAATGTAATATGTGGAGGATATGGTCTCTATTGCTCACACCCACAACCACGCATCCCTTATCAGTAATGCAAACACCAGTTAGGTTCTCCACTCCATCTGCATCCATGAACGATTTCCTGAATATCTCTTCCCCATTAGGCGCATTTATCACAAGCTGTCCGTTATTCTCCGTCCTGATGATGTTGCCCACTTCATCCAAGTACAAATGATGGTTGCATTCAGAGGAAGTTTTGATTATGCTATTGTAGGAGATCTCGTAAGCAAGATCGTTCTCTTCGCAGCGAGCGAGGGAACTGTTCTTTGGTTCTTCAAACCACACAACTTCCTTCTCCATCATCATGTATATAGTCCCGTTAAATACTTTGAAATCTAGCGGTACCGCATCCTCTGCTAGCTTCATTCTGTACCCTCGCACGAATTGAAGGTTGGAGTTGAGTACGGTCAGTTTCTTAGCCCGTTGATCCAGAATGTACAGTTCTTCTTTCTCGTTGAATGTTATAGCGATTGGATTGGTGAATGTTAATGGCGCTTTAGTATTGGTTATAAACTCATGTGTAGTCAAATTGAATTTTGAAATGTGATTCAATCCTGTATCTGCCACAAATAACTCATCCTTTAGAATTGCAATGCTTTTCGGCGTTAGCATCTTACTCGACCAGAGCCCAATCTCCCCTACGTACCCTCCTTGCGTGTTATAACTTCTCACACATGAGTTGTCTGGGTCTGAGTAATAGACATGTCCAGAAGTGTTGTCCACTGTTACAGATTCTGGCATGCTCTTCCAATCCTTGATTCGCTCTTCAGAGATTGAAATTGATTCAGCGTTCGAGGAGTACGTTATTAATTTTATTCTCTCCAAGATATCAATGATTCTGTTAGTTTCGCAGGACAAATTCATGTAGGGTGGCAATGGTTTATCTTTTCTGTGAAGTTGCAATTTTTTCTTAAGTGTTGCAATGTGGTAATTTTGCATATCAACGAGTGTGTTTCGTTTTGATTCCAGTTCACCATTCTGATTTATAAAGTCACATAATTCAAAATCCTTAGCTTTAAAATCAGATTCTAAGTTCTCGAATTCTTCTCTGATTTGTTTCACTTCTTCGATAAGTTCACTTCTGATCGATTCTAGTTTAAAAATTATTACCTCGATCTGTGAATTGATTCGAGATTCAATTTCTTGGAAGATGTCCTTCTTATCGGGAGAAATACTTTTAGCTCTTAAGTGAGGAGGCTTTGGCTTTATTATTTTTTTACTCATTTTCAGGTATCAATTTTTCAACAATAGTTCAGTAAGGATTTGAGTCGTATTTATAGAGTCTGGCTCATTCGTGCCAGCATAAAACAGTGGCATCATATTTGTAGAATTGGTGGCTTAGTACTTTCTATTCAAATTAGTAATAGCGTCCTAATTACGTGGATACTATCTCAACTCAGAAAGTTGATAACTTCAGTGACCTGATGATTCGAAAAAGATAGCTTTATATCCGTATTTCCATGAATAATTACCGGTTTGAATAATCGCCCGGGCCTTTAATCATAAAAATACAGTCTATGATATTTCTAGGCGATAACTAATGAAGGAAGTTAATAAATGTGTAAACATTAGATGCAATCATTGCCGATTCATCTCATTTGATAAAAGTACAAGTGCGCAAAGCGCACTTGCGTAGCGTGGCTGCAAACACTTCATGTATGCAGAGTCGCCATGCGGCAAATCCCTACGGGTGCCAAATATTGATTACTTTCACTCATTCATTTAAAAATTTGCTTACTTTATGAATATATCGTGAATAAAAAACAATATATAGAATCGAAAATATGATATTTGGCATCTACACCCCTAGAAACCCAAGTCAACATTTGAAAGTTATATTTTTAAGATTTGTTCATACTCATCTCTTGATTGAGTTGGGCATGCCTTAGATGAGCTTAATCTCTATTCCCCCTACACTCGCCTATCTTTACTGCGGTTTTTCTCTTTGTATTTAGTGAAAGATAGGAGGACCATTCAGAGGTTGAATTATCGCGAAATTAATGAAGGCATTTCTGTAAGTTTGTAATCAGATGTTTATGAAGAGGGATATTTTATTTTTTAATCTCAACCTCCTCCTTTAGAACCATGATTCAGAGAAATTGGGGTTTATTCATCACCTTAAAAACAAGAAATTCTTACAGTTAGTTAATTTACCCTACTTTGAATGTGATTATCAGCATAATTGACGTTTAGCTATTATCAGATTATCTCATACTGTCTGCGTGACATTCACTTTCAACAACTAATAATTATTTAAGATTACGTATTTTGTACTTTTTGTTTACACGTATTTAGGTCTTAATGGAAAAACAAAATGCCCAAAGATTTCAATTAGGGGTATTACTTTCACATACTTTCAGTAACGAAACTATCCCCTTTAGCCAGGACGAGGTTCTGGTCTATTTGACAGGGAGCGAACTGACGGAGAATTACCTGGCCAAGCACGGGTTCTCCAGACCAATCTTAATTAGAAGCACAGGAGGTCTGGGGATGAGAGTTCCTCCTTCCAACTTGACAATACAGGATATCGAGAGATACGTCGGTATGTGTTCAGATTCCGCAGTTAGGGTAAATGTTAGCTCTTGAAGGGACATGTTTAAATGAATGGATCTCTCATACCTACTAAGTAGTTATAACATTGAGAAGCACATCTTTAGAAGATTTTATTAATGACTGAGAGATCAGTTATAAATTGAAGCAGGCTTCTTCTTAATTACGATTATTCTGCTGATGTTCTTTTCGCTTAAATGACGAAGAATAATATATATTTATCTGATTAGATAATAGTAATACTGCCCACATTAAGAATTGTGCTGAATTACTAATTTGACGAAATTACAATTATTGTACCTGTTATTGGAAAACTCTTACAAAGTGTAACCAATTATTGTTGATGATAAAACCCAAGGAAATAAAGTTGCTTTATGCTGAAAATAAATAAACTAAGACTTTATTTTTAATTTTTAAAACCTCAACAAGAAAACGCCAGACTATTTAATTAGTTAACAAAATCCTATGACCTAACTTCATAGACATACCATCGGAATGCTGGATAAAGCAAGTGTACTAGTGGGAGTTAGCTACTATACACGTTTAGGCTATAAATATAACTTCCATTAAAGTTTTTAGATCTACATATGTAGGTTCCTTGAGAGAACTTGAGGTCATAGACACACTAAAACAGGTGCTTACTTAAAATGATAATTTTATCAAATGCTTTCATCTGTTTAAAAGAATTACATATTCATAATCTGAATACTAAATCGTTTTCCAGAGCGATTTTAAGTTGAAGATGGGGGAGTGGACGCGGTACTTTGCGCAGAAAGATAGGAAGCACATACTGAACGTTATCAGCTTAGAAGTGTCTAATACTGGGTAAGGATCAATGATTGCAGTAAATGCCAGTACGTGCCGTATACATCAAATTTATACCATTCATTCTCTTATTACCTGGGACCTCACTGTGTACCAGAGAGAACATATGTTGTTTCTTAGTCAATTTGTGAACTTATGATTGTGTCATATTCTATAGACTCGGAGAGATCATCCTACCTCCAAAGATAGTGAGACAGTTGGACTGGGTAGCTCGCTATTGGCCTGAAAAGATTCCACAAGAATGGTACGTGTGTAATAGCAGAAAATTGCAATGTAACTTCACCATAGATCACTTAATTGTCTCGATTTGTACATTTTAAGATTAGCTAAGATTATAGATCTCTCCAAACCAATTAATTAAATATTTCGATATACGACAAGCCAAATGATTTCTCTAATGTCTCTACATCTCGGAGTTACTAGATTACTTCCATTTAGGTTCTTGTCAAAACCACAAGTTCAGAAGTACTGTCTAATGAGCGTGAAAGGGTCTTATACAGATTTCCATGTTGACTTTGGTGGCTCGTCAGTTTGGTATCATCCTATCAGGGTACACTCTATTTTCAATAGTACTCATTAGTCGTCAAAATCAGGCAAATTGATAGATAATAACATATCTAGGGAAAAAAGTTATTTTACATGATCGAACCAACAGAAAATAATGTTAAGAAGTATGAGAAATGGAGTTCTTCTCATTTCCAGAGCAACACCTTCTTTGGCGACCTTGTTCCCAAGTGTTACCAATGCGAAATCAACGCCGGAGAAACAATGTTCATACCTACTGGTGAGTGGAACTGCTTATTATCAACGTTCAATCTCTTTACTTGAATGCTTGAATATTGAATAGGTTGGATCCACGCAGTCTATACCCCGACTGATAGTATTGTGTTCGGGGGAAACTTTCTAACCAAATTCAACATTCCTCTTCAACTAAAGTGAGACTATGCTAATCAGTTATGTATTAGAAAACGTTGATTGAGGTATAATGTATTTTTATTACGATTATTCCTAAATATCTGAAGTAATATGCCGTCGAATGTTTTCGTGAGTTCATGTTATTCATTCGAATTCACCTGTTAGCTTACGAAGGTTACATAATGTCAGCATTTGAAGAGTGGTCAACACAGCATTACGTAAAGTCAATAATCATATTACAACACGCTAGATTCTCTTCTTTGCTGGTTAGAGTAGGCAGTTTATTAATATTATTGATTAGGGTTTATAACATCGAGAGAAATCTCAGCACTCCGGCCAAATTCCTCTACCCTAATTACGAGGCTCTCTACTGGCTAGCTGGGGCTCAGCTCATGCAAGAAGTGAATAGTAGGTACTATTAAGTTCTCCATTAATTAATGCTATGTGAATTCTTGATGCTAGTCACCTGAGGTAAGGAATAAGCAGAGTTTCTTATTCGCCTGAAATAACTGTTAGATAGAAGAGATTCTGATGGAGATCCACCAATCGGGTATCTAGTTACAGGCCTTGAGCTAATGCTCAAATTCTTCAAAGACTGGAATCGTAGAAAACAGGTTAGTCCCTGTTAATGAGAATATATTGCAGGCGCCTACCGTCTTATATTATTAGGGATATGCGGAACATCACTTCCAGATTCCTTGTACCTTGTCTCCAGAAGAACTTATTGCTCAGCTGTCAGAAGTTTTGGATAAGAGAAAGGTAGATGTGTATAAACATAATATAAAATGTACACAATCTATCATTCAAATTTGTTTATTTAGAGTTCACATCTTGCGGCAGATTCTCACTCAAGATTAAACAAGAATCAGATCGATCGGTATTCAAGCTTACCCCGATTAAACAATTTCCATATTTGCTGCCCTCCTTTATGAGATATTCAATTCTTTAGATTGATTAAAAAAGTGAAATCAAAGAGGAACAGAAAAACGGTAATTCTAGCATTATTCTGATATACTACGTAGACGTAGAGGGATATATACACGAATATTATTGTATGTTTTTAAGCTATTTCCTCAATTGTGTAGATACACGAAATACCGCTAAAGAATATTAATAGTAAGGCCTTTATATGTGAATATTCTGATAGCTAACTTATCTCAATAGTAGTTTCTAATTATCTAGGAAAATACAAGATTAAAAAGAGTTTATAAGAAGAGAATACCGTGAATAAATCCCAGAGTTAAACGAGTCTTAGTCTTGCTCGGATCTATTTATTTAGTTATCTGCTCGAAAATCTGCCTTATATTAAAATTAATATGTGTTACGAATTAGTTATGTTAGTGTTTCAAGCTTCTATGATAGACTTATTATACATTTATTAAATATTTTATTTATATGCTCTCCCAATTCTTGGGGAAAATACGCTAATAAACGTGGAGGAGAATGAATGGCAGATGTGAGACAATACTATTAGACTCGCTCCCCACAGTTCCTACTACCACCTCCGAAGTATACTTTAATATAGCATTTCATATCAGCATTAACAATATCCTATTGTTCCACTATTTCAATTGGAATATACAATTTCCTAAATATCCTTTTATCGAGCTGGTGCTGCTAGAGCCAAGTGAGTTGAGTCCCTCTCTCTCATTCCAAGAGCCTTGACTTGCTAATGAAAGCGAACCACATTATGCCCACCAGAAATATTACGAAGAATGATTCGATTGGGATCGTGGGTTTCGGAGATCGCGCTCCCTAAACAGAAATAGTTACAGAGCAAAATTGAAACGACGAAATAGAGATTTGTAAGTAAGCTGACTCACTGGATGGTTGATTTCTATCTCGAACATTGGTGTAGTACTAATTTCTTCCGATCCTGACCTCTGAACCTGAGAACAATAAAATTTTAAAATCAGATTACCCAAAAAATTAGTTTCACTTTTAAACGTTCCCCCAGCGAATAATTTCCTTCGCAATCAATATTCTTCCTTAGACGAGAATCACGTAGGATGATCTAAGTTTATTAACAATATGTTAAATGCAATTCCTCAACAAGATAACCAATTTAATATGACCTAGAATTAACAGATGGAATTTCGTCCCTCGAAATGTCTTTTTGGAAAATTTTTCATGGAAATTTAGGTTCTTTGAATTGGTAAACGGATGTTTTGTTGCTGATATCTCTTCGAATGGAATTACAAATTGTTGGGAAACATGAATTTGTTCTAAAGCTGAATGGGATTAATAGGATAGTGAGAGTGAGCATTTTAGAGAGTTTTATGTATAAGAGCAAAGAAAGTGGGCATTTTCGGTTTGAAATAATATCAAATGGCACGCGAGAGTGCGAGTGGTATTTTTATTTCGTGAGGGGGTAGGTGATTGTCATTTATTATTTGTTAGAATGAATGGGAGAATGAAAGAGGATTCAATAATTTCATTCAAAGAAATATCAGCGACGAAACATTCTCCATTCCTTTGAATTCCATAATTTGATACCTCGAATTGATTTTCTTCATAGTAGTAGTATTTTGAAGATTTTGAATTGTCACAGTTATATCATAGCAGTAAAGTGTTGAAATGCTAATTTTGGCTAGCAGTGAAAATTTGTGTAATAATGCACCATATCCTGTGTTGGGAAAAATGTATTTTATTTAGTAGTGAAGAAGCGTTTTTTCGCTTGATCGCTCGCATTTTTTTGATGTCTTCAAATACTGCTCATCTCGAAAAAAGGTTGAGCATGCTCAACTTTTCAGTTCATTGTAAATTCAATGAAACAAAATTTCTTGAAAAGAAAGTTCTGTTTCTGATGTTAGATAATTATCTCTTACTTTTCTAAACATTGCGAATCCTTCTTCATCATATATGTTGAGCACATACTTCCCTGAACTTGCTACTGCATGCTTATCCGTCCAACTCGCCTTCAATCAAGAATTAAATACATAAAATACCACATACATAATCAGTTTGTAAATAATTGAGAATTCCACCTGGTACTTTTCAACCCCTTTTGCTAGTTCCACTACCCTCCCATTCACTTCAGCGTAGAGATGACCAGTCTTCTCCTACAATGTACTATGATGATAATTGTTATTTATGCTTGAATCACCGTCTTAAACTAACATTTCCCAGGAATATTGAACTCAAAATCGTCATTCCAAATGGAACGCTATGGTCATACCTTGTCACAGTCGATAGAGAACTCAGCTAAGAATACCGTCTGGGAGGAGAGGTTTATGTCAGAGGTCGAGTAGGTTGTGACATCCCCTTCTCTGCAGGCACCTGTGCAATTAACCACACGACTTAACCTAATTAAATTTAATTGAGTTGATAGGAGGGGTAGCTTACCATTGACCAACTGGAAAGAGAGTATCATGGTTAGCAGGAGTACAAGTTTCATTGCTGATTCAATATCTAAAGTATACTGCTTTTCTACCCAAGTACGCACTAAGAAAATTATTAATTAAACTATATATATAATGATGATGATACAATGTGTACTATAGGTCGGCGAACTTGACGAGGTCTGAGTTACTTTAAATTTAGTAAGACTGTTCTAGATACATTATATAGTGATTGAAGCTATAAATCCAAATTATATTTACGTGCCAATATGTAGTGCTGTTCGCCGAATATTGAAAATTTTGTGTTACACAGCCTGTTCGACTATTGCTTACAATATCCTGAATTAAACACATTATTCTTGTCGAACAAAATGTGTTTTCTCGGCGGCTGATTGAACTAAGTTGGATCAATGGAAGAACTAAAATTATATTTACATTACACTATTTGAAGGTTCGCATACTACAATCCTGCTATTTCTGTTTGCTTTGAAGAAGAGTTTGCAACAGTTTCGCACACTCGGAAACCTTTGGAACTTCTTCATAAGCTGCAAGTGACTGGACGACCACAAACACATTAGCATTCGTAATCAGGTCCATAATGGCCTCAGGAGCTAGTGCGGCGAGGTGTCCAAACGCGACGAGAGCTCGGAACTGAGTTTCGGGGTTGTTCGCGGTTGAGAGCAGCTCCCGGACCAGTGCGCCGCAGAGAGAGTAGAGCTGCTCGTTCTTCACGGCGGTGGCCATGAAGCAGTAGTTCAGACAGATCGTGCTGACGCCTATGTGCACCTTAGCTGCCGACTGCTCGTAGATCAGCTGTATCAGCCTGGGAATGACCTGGTCGAACGTGTGCTCCATCAGGTACTGCCCCGGCCGGTGTGCGAATAGGTTATTCACGATATTGACTCCGATCCAGAGGAAGCCGCACATTTCTCCGGCTGCGGGTAGGGAGTAGAGGGAGAAATGCAACAAGCCCTCCCCCTCCTCTTCTGCGTAGAACTTGTTCCCGGACAGGTCCAGCAGGGCTATGCGGATGGTGTCCAGGGCGATGAATGATTTCTGCGGAGGCCAGGATAGCAGCTTAATCAGGACGCGGAGCTTCCAAGGCTCGATGTCTCTGTCAGTGAGGACTGAGTTCACATCAGCCAAGTCCTGAGCCGAGAGAATCCCATCCGTGTTGAACTCCCGGAGCTTGTCCATCATCTTGGCAGGATCCTTCGCTGGGAAGAGTTGGAAGTCTCGCTTGGGGTAGAACTTGTTGTCCGCAGGGGAGGCGGGCGGGGGGCGGAGGCTGTTGGTGGGGGTTATTCTGGACTTGCGCGTGTAGTGAGCGGGGAGGCTGGTGGGGATGTGTCTGAGAGGTGTGGAATCTGGGGGAGGAGTGGAAATGGGGGTCGGGGCGTAGCCAGAGAATCGAGTGATAGGAGGGTCAGGAGGGATCGAAATGTAAGTCTCAACCTTCTGTTGGGGAGCAGCAGCACCAGGGATGTACCTGCCAGCCCCGCTGAGCGGGTCTCCCTGTGTCTGAGGGGGAGCAGGGTTGGCAGGCGTGGTGGAGGTGCCAGGAATGTAGCGGTTAGCGCCGCTGTAAGGATCTGAGAACGCAGACACATCTGTGCTGACACCGGAGAGCTTCTGATTCTCGGCTATGAACTGGGCAATCTGGTCCAGAAAGAGCTGAGATAAGCCGTGCTTCCACATGAATTTCTGTGCTGTCATCCACGGATCGTCATTGTAGTTGAAGCCCAGTTTGAGCGGGTTCTGATCCTCCCTCACGTCTACATCAATCACCTACAAGGCGCTGTGTCAACATCTGCTAGATGACAAACAATCTATTTATCTACCTGGTCAAATTCCTCTCCATCTAACACCATCTTATTGCTGCCACCAATCGTGGGCTTGTGCTCAGTGGCGGGACCTGTTCCTCCTATAGAGGACCCCACCGCCTCTCCCATCTTCTTCCACTCCCCCTCTTTCTCATACCACTGATACACCTCTGCCAGTCCCTGATTGTTCACCAACTTGTTCTCGTGGTCGAATTTGCCGGGCGTGGCCAGCGCCTGGAGGCCGGGCAGTTCGTTGGGGTCTATCTTGTCCATGGTGGCGGAGGACTGGCACAGCTCCTGGTACATCTCCAGGATGTCCGCGGGCGCCTTTCTCTCGGGATCTCGCGAGAAGACACGCACCACTCCGTCGCTGCTGCCTGTCGCGATGTCCCCGTTAGGCAGGACAGTCACCGCCCACACAGACATGGCTGGGTGCCTCGTGGTCTCAATCGGGGAGGTTTTCTCGTAGTTCCAAATTCTGAGAGACTTGTCCTCTCCGACGGAGACAAACCCTTCACCCCCTGGGAGAGGGTACAGCTGATAGATGAGCGACTCGTGTCCCAGGAAGCTCTTCATTCTGTCTCCGGAGTGCAGGTTCCATTGAATGATGACACTATCGTTACTGGCAGAGAGGAATGAGTTCTGGTCGATTGGTAGGATACTCCTGACCGCGTCCTGGTGTCCCTCGTACTTCAGCCGAGCTACTCCCTAACAAAGCCACAGACATGAACAGTGGTCCCTTAGACCAATACTGGAGACTAGAAATGATTACAAGTATATATTATAATTAATGAAGAAAAGTAGAAACAAACGCACCTGCATGTCCCACAGACGCAGACTCCTGTCTCCGGATGCACTGAGCAGGTACTCCGTGTCAGGCACCCCCACCACACACCAGACAGTGCTGGTATGCCCCTTCAGTTCCACGAACGAGTTCACACCCTTCCAGACTCTGCAGGTGCCGTCCCACGAACTGGAGAGGAGGGCTCCCCTGTGGTAGTTCAAGCAGCACACCGCATTCGTGTGTCCCTTGAACGCTGCTATGGGGTTGAGGAGGGTTTCGTCTGTGTCTAGAGCGTATAGGTTGATAAGATGGTCGTTACTCCCAGTGGCTATCAGGTCTGTGCGTGCGAAAGTGCCAATCACTTCTGCGAAATCTTTCGGGAGAGCACACACTGCTATGATGTAGCGGGAATGTCCTTGTAGAGTCTTGTTCGTTTCGTAGTCACGCGGAGATCTGTCAGACCTCTGCCACAGACGGCAGGTGACGTCACGTGAGGTGCTCACTATCTGACCGTCAGAGGTGTGAGAAAGTGCCCTCACATCTGCTGTGTGGCCTTCTAGCTGAGAACTCAGGCTATACATACCACACTGTTCTACGCAAGCAACAAGAAATGCCAAATACAGTCGACTCCGCTTAATAGGGCCACATCGGTCAGAGGACATTTTGCCCCGATTAAGGACCCTATTAACCGAAAATATTTTGTATTAGCTTCTATGTGTGAGAGCTATTCCGGTCCTGCCAAAAGTGTCCCGATTAAACAGTGGCCCTATTAAGCGGAGTCGACTGTATTTGAAATAAATTAGGATTCCAGCTTCCTACATCATACTTAGAGTTATGGGCTCGGCCAACCTTTTTCCTTCGCCTACTAAATTTCAATAGTGTGCCGAATGTAGGAATTTCAAAATTGTGAGATTTCTCTTTTGTTTCAAACATTTTATAAATTAACCTTTGTTTATTGAACAAAAGCACCACCAACGTTTGATATCGTGAGATCATGACATTTTGTTAGAAATCATTAGAGTTGAGAGTCCTACTGGTGTTACATATCCTGGATAAATCAAGTACCAAAACAAAGTACAAAAACATGAAATCGTTTACAAATACTCCTATTTATAAACATAAAGTCAGTTCACATAACCATACACCCAAATAAAAAGTTTGCTATCGTTATATAATACATCAATTAAATTATCTGCAGGATATTGTTATCTTGATGCGAGTTCAGAAGGATTAGTTTATATATAGAACTCACGCAGAGAAACAACTTCTCAACACAGTTTTTCGAACTACTAGTGGTGCCTTGAGTTGAATACTTAATTACTTGTTGCAACTCTCCTGAATTAGAGTAGATATCCATCGTCGTATTTGAACTGATGCTAACGGAAGAGGAAAGGGAATGGAATGAAGAGCATTTCTGATTAGGAGGTTCTACTTTAACCTGACATATAATAATGTTCTTATCCTTGTCAATGGCAAAGGAACTAAGAGGACTTGAGAGTTCTAGCTGTATTACAGCTCTTACTAATACTCCTTTATCGTTGAATATCTGAACACAGTATTCACTCCCTCTGAGCAGTAAATAGAGATCAGTTTTACTCGTAGACCCAGAATAGTAGTCACTTTTTTTTACATGTACTACTACCTTCATACTGATAACCGTAGTATTATCCTTGATATGAGGCGACTTTAAAATACAAATGAAGTTTTTTGCATTGCTTCCTTTATTACCACTAAAAATTTGTTTGGTCAAAATAAAATTCAACAACTTATGGTAGATGTAGATGGTGATTCGTTGTTCATTCCACCGCTGATCATCCTCCCGCACAATGGCATATATCGATAAAGCATTAATGTTGATGCTGGATTGATAAAAGAGATCGCAAGATCGTATATAATCAAGAATATCCAAACTTTGGAATTTAGTCTCTCCGTTTACTGGATTGATTTTAATAATACAAATATCTTCGTCTTTTTTGCCTAAAGATTACATAGATTCAGCATAAAATACAAATATTAAAAAAGTAGTTTTTACAAATTAACTAAACATACGAAAAATTAAAAAGTCGCTCAACAGACCAAGAATGCAGATTAGTGACTAGAATTGAAGGACACGAAATATGAATATTCTTATGTAATATATCGGGAAATATCCATCTTAGAGCTTTCTACACAGTGAAATTCTCAATAGCTTAAGTTCTGGCCACGCCAATGTCTGTCATCAACGTTTTATTGCTAGCCAAGTTACAATATTAATTTCGAGGTACGATAATCACCTGCAACATAAATGTATCCCTCCTCATAGGTTAAATAATCGAGATTCGAGTCTTTGAAAACTGGCAGTGGAAACTTGTACATACGTCGGCCTTTTTTATCGTAGAAATGTACAAATCTATCGTCTAGTATGTAAATGTTATTTGCTGCTGGGTCTATTGCAAGGCTCTTAGGTTGAGACACATCATCACTACCGGTTCCGATCTTTACTCCACTGAACAGCGGTTGATCTGTTGAGTTGTACTTTGAATCGGTCTTCACCTGACATACCTTATCAATTGCTGATTTACATGCCTCAACATTCCATACTAAGCTTACTTCTGGATTCAGTATCTCCTCTATCTTTTTGATATCTTGATTGAGAGAATCTAGACTTTGTTGAAGTGTGCGTGATATTTTGGACAGATTAGGATCTCGCATGGTTTGTTCTAATCCTTCTTTACTGGCATACAATTTCTGGAGTTGTGTATTGAGCCGATCATACTCAGAACCAGTAGAAGGTGCATACTTACTCTCCAAGCTTGATATAATGCTGACTTGTTTTTCTTGCAGTTTCGTATGTAAGGAATCGAATTGTTTGTTTATTTCTTTTTTCTTTAAATCAAGAGAGGTCTGGGGCGCTAATAGATCTGATGGGGGACGTGGATTCACGGGAGAAGAGGACATTTGATCTAATTATAACTAAGATATATGTCAAAATGCAGCAATCGGGTAGATATCGTAATTTGATTATGATGGGAAATTAGCATTATGATCAATTCAGGAATTGCCTTTGACAAAATTCACCTGGTAGGTTCTACGTAAGCTTTAAACGGATACGAAATCTGTTATTAATAATAGAAAAATTGCCATACTTCAAAGTTCGAAGCAGTAACTTATTAACATAATCTTAATTTCCTCATTGTGCATAGCATTAAAAATATTATTTGTATATTTTCACATCTTGTTAAATATGCTATAGACTAACTTTCAACGGTTGACCTGGGGGTTTCAGGGTTGTAGATTCCAAATATTGCATTTTCGAAACTATGCGCTCAACATTTTATCTGTTTCCGTTTACAATTGATACATAAAGTAGGCATATCATCTCCCCAGTTACCCACAGGGCAACTCTGCGGACAAAAAGTGTTGGCTAGCCGTGCTACGCAAGTTATGTTATCGACTGTATTTATAGAAAGGTTAACAAACTGAGTGTTGTATGAACCAAACTAGATCTGTTCAATTATCAAAATTTCATTCAAATTCACTAACAAACGATCAGTACAAAACTTTGAATTCCGAAGAGAGAAGTTGTTAATGATAATAGGAAGTTATGGATAGTGTCTAAGTACAAATATTCAGTGTAATTCTCACCCACTTCATTAAACAAGAAACCTTCACAGCTGGAAACACCTGTTCATCAGATCAAACCGTTTCAGATAACACATCGTCTAGAGTATTAGGTAGATTCTTGCTCGAGAGTTGTCTGTGCTTCTTTTTAAACTCACTAATAATTTCTTTACATCGGTAGAGAAGATAAACACTCCGAGCGGCATTTTCTAGAGTATATGGTTCCTCGATATTGATGTACCCCTTGTAGCCCCTGCCAGCCTCCCAACTGGGTCTCTCATGGAGACACCCAGTGCGGATAGAGATCAGTTTATCCCGGAGGTCTATCTTGGCGTAGAACTCAAAGAATCGAACGAGAAGTTCCCCTACGGACATATTGTTATCCGCCTTCCATGAGTGGCACACCTCCTTGATATCCACCATTTTGATCTGGTCTATGGTGTGGTAGGCGTTGTACTTATCGGGGTACATCCGCTGGAGGGAGGGCAGCACCTGGGGGGAGACGGCGTGCTGCAGGAAGAATAGGACCATCAGGTTGAGTGCGTAGCTGGACAGGAGCCCGGACTTGGAGTTGCACACGTTATTATGCTTAGCCCACTCTTTAACCACGACCACAAGCGGGCGCACACGGGGATCCATTCGCGAGTAGGTGCGGAGAAGGAACGTGTTCCTGATCCCTGAATGGTTGTTGAGGCTGATGTCAATCTCTAGACCGTACTTCACATCCTCAAACATTACAATGGGGACTTTAGCTGTAATCAGCTGGCAGTTCCGAATCTGTGAGGAATGCCTACGCAGACACTTGTACAGCTTTCTAAGCGGGTTAGTGTAGAGTTCGTCTCCCTGCACGATCAGTGTGATGTCTAGGTCGCTGGAGCGAGTTGAGAATCCGTTGAGACTGGAGCCGAATACGATAAAGCGCGGATTGTAGATAGAGCGCTGAACCTGGTGAACCAGGTACTCGCAATAGTCTAGTTTAATTTCGGTGAGTTGGTCGGAAGGAGAGTTGTCTCTGTCATATTCCAGGATCTCGGAGGTCAATCTCCTGAACGCCGGGCTAACAGGATGTAAGGAGGCGGGGGTGTCATCGATACTTTCAGCGCCTATAAATATGACTGAGGAGGAAGGGCTGGTTTCTTTATTCTTTGATTCGTGTGTTGAGATTCTAGCTCGTTTCGTATCAGTTTTATGAGACTCGTTTGGGGATATTATTTTGTCCTCAGGACGTTTTCTTTTCCCTCTTATAGGCTGCTCTTGATGAAGCCGCCTATTCGATTGAATCGAGTCTGTGACGATGATGGATTTGCGTGATGCATAGGAATGCCTATAATTTGGAGATGGGTTGGAATATACCTTCTTTTCAAAAGTGACAACGTTTCTGTAATCTCTCGTTCGGGATCTTGTGGAATGGTGACTGGGGGAGATATGAGGAGGAGAAAAGTGAATTGGCCCCTGATCCCAGGGGGGAGGGTGTTCGTAGTGGTACCCAAAGTTCTGAGTTGGTCTACCTCTGAAAGAACGAGGGAAATCTCGACGCTGGTCGTATGGCATATGCATCCTGTGGAGTACTATGTACTAAGTATGAAATACATTATTCATTAGAAAGTTTATTGCTGATAGAACAGATAACAAGTCATACATTAACTAGAATTTAAATTTGAAACCATGACAATTGACAATGCTGGAGAGATGATAATCGTATCCCAGTGCTTCAATAGTGTTCTCATTATTGAGATTAGAATTTGGTAATACAAGAGAGTTCTTGCCAGTCCCAGATCTCTTCCTCCAATCAAGAAATAGCGAAATGATCGGGGCGGGATTCAGAATGGAGTTTACTGGCCTGTGTGTTTCGAGGTAGGAAAGAAGAATTAGGCATGCGACTGCTCCCGATCTAACCCAGCGTCTCCCTCCTCTCTGCCCTGTGACACACCTCCCTTCTTCTTCCTGCTACGCTGCAGGAAGCACTCATACCTCTCACTCTTCTTCCAGAAATAATAGAACTCAACCACTTCCTGTAACTTCCGGTGTGGCAGCATTATCCTCTGGACCTCGTAGAAGTTCTTCCAGTAGCGCCTCAGACCTGCCTCGAACTTCTCACACTCCTCCGCCCCCCAACAGTCCGCCTGCCTGAAGAATCCGTCCGGGTCCAGGCCCTCCTCTAACCGCGAGCAGCTGCGTATCTCCTTCAGCGCCTTCGCGCTCTTGTGTCCCGTCTTGTTGAGGTGGTACAGTGCTAGCTCATCGTCCCGACACTGCTTCCCCAGCGGCAGCACCTCCCTGCCACACTCTCCCAGCACTAGACAAGCGCTGTAGAGGTAGTCTCGAACGGTTTCCTCGTCTAGCTGGTTTGGCGCCCATAGCAGCAGCGTGTTATCTGGCTGTGAGGTGGTATTAGCCGTGCTGTAAGGTGGGATGTCCGCTTGGTACTCCCTCCCCACTCTCACCTCTTTCTGCTGGCTGTCCTTGCCTCGTGTGAGGTAGAACTTGGCAGCCTTGATACTGCTTCTCAACTGCATGAACCCGTCCATGCTATCCTCGTTGCACGAGTCCATCCTACTAGTCTATCAACCACATAACTGATGGAGTTAATTACGCAACTAGCTTAGAAAGTTGCCTACATGTAGTTATTCTTGGTGATCCTTTTGTAATAATATATAGAGCATTTTCTTCATTCCTAGTTTGACTTGGTACATTTAAATTTTAGTATAACGCGATCCCTCAATTTCCCTAGGTAAGTGAACTAGAACGAAGCGTGATTTTAATTAATAAGCTAAAATGATTTGAACCACCAAGACATACAATAAACGGACATAACATTACACAGTTGCATTATCGGATAGGCTGGAGGTGATTAAAATGTCTCTGAAACGGCTCGAGACCTGAGATGTACCGCATCTTTCCGGTGTTAGTCTCCATTCGGAACTGAGTGACCGCCGATCAATTTAAAGAGCCCCGACACGCCGTCGCCCCACAGTAACAGGGGATTTTCTCGTCTTCTAAGGGGAATTTGTAGTCGTAAGTGATCTCTTCGTTCACTTCGATATCTCGCTTGGAGTAGATGGCGATTCTCTTCTCTGTGCCGACTGGGATTATTTTGGCGTAGCAGTTAGGGTCGCAGCTATGGTTGATAAACCGCGCAAGATTTCCCTTCTTTGTCGCGTCTATGATGTAGTCGGAGTCCACTCGGAACATGTAGGAGCAGCCGATCCCCACTTCCTGGTACCGCCGCTCCCTCACGTCTCCGATGGAGGACCGGATGCACTCCCCGATGTACTCGATCACCAGTTCGTCCACGGCGATCGGCTCTAGCGTGAACAGGCCCCAGTTATGAATCGTGGATTTGGCGAAGCAGAGCATTTTCTTCCGCGTTCTGAGGAGGTTTTTGGCGAAATCGCTGTTGATGTCCGCCCAACCCAGCTCGGTAGCCAGCCGCCTCTGAGTGGCCCTGGAGTCCCTGGAGGTTTGGATAACATCGAAGTTCTCCTTCCATCCCCTGAGACGCTCCGTGTTCCCGAGTTTCCCGCGCTGGATCAACTTCTCCTGCAGACTCAGCCGGTAGAAGCCCTCCGTGCGGACGGAGCCGGACAGGTGCTCCCGTGACGTCACATGTGGCGCGGTCTTGTGGCTCCTCTTCCTCTTGAGGAAGGGCAGCCCCTCCTCGAGGGAGGGGGCGGGTCGGGCCACTTCAGGTCGGAGAGGGTGGTATGCATAGTTCACATTCCTGAGCAGGATGGAGCTGTCGGTCTTCATCCTGACATAGGCGTACTGCAGCATCTTAGTGTCCTCCTCGTCGAACCCCCCCTCCTCCAGGAAGTGGTCGCGCACGCGGATCTGCTCCCACGGGTGTCTCTTGGGGAAGCGTCTGGTCTGGGGCGGCTGTTGTCTCCGCAGGGCGGGCGCGTATTTCCTGAGGAAGGCGGGGTCCTTGCTCCAGGAGGCGGGGTCATTGGCGGAGAACCAGCCCGGAGTCTTCTCCTCCCCACTCAGCGTCCAGGAGTAGGCCCCGTCCGTCTGAGCGGGAGGAGGGGGGCTGTAGATCGCCCCCAGGTCAGAGTCAGAATCCTCGTGGGGAGAACTTCTCTGGTTAACTATAAGTGGGGGCGAGGAAGGGACATGGGACACGGGACTCTGTCTCGCACCTTCTAACAGGGCTTCAGTTTGTTGGCTGTTCGGGGTGACCATTTTGATCGATTTCTCGTCCCTCTCTGTCCTGTGAGGGGGAGAGGGGGAGGGAGAGGGAGAGAGAGAGAGAGGGGGAGAGGGTCGGACAGAAGCACGCTCTGAATCGGAGTTAGAAGAGTACTCTGAGCTGCTGGAACAGCTGCTGCTGCAACTGCTACTCGACGAAGCGGCGGAGAATTTCGCGGAACTTGGCACCTCTAACTTCTCGTCCCCAGTCAGAACCTGATCCGTCTCCAGCTCTGGAGAGGATGAGATCAGCCGCTTCACAGTGGACTTCCTCTTCCCCTTCTTCCTCCCAGGGGACGAATCGTTGCTGGACACGCTCCGGTTCCTCTCTACCCTCTGCTCCCTCTCCCGCCCCCTCTGTCTCATTCCCCCTGTCCCTCCCCCGGCCCCTCCCCTGCTGTCCTGACGCCGGCCTCGGTTCATGTTGCTCAGACTGCGTCTAGCTAGCAGCGGGATCTTAAACCTGGCGGGGGGCTGCGTCCGAGAGGAGGAGACATTCGAGCCCGTCCCCCCGCTCCCCCTGTGCTTGCTGCTGGCGCCCTCGCTCTTGACAGGACTCTGGAGTTCCTGGCTCTTGGACCCCGAGCTGGAGCCTCCCTTCCTGGCCAGGGGGCCGTAGATGTCCAGTCGGGTGTCCTGCGACTCCCAATACTTGTCCAGTCCCTTGTACGCCGCCTGCTCGATCAGCCTCTTGCTGATGTCCTTGCACAGGACAGTGCGCAGCTCCTGCACCAGACAGAAGAGCACACGGTTGCTCAGGTCCTCTGAGAAGGTCTTGGGGACAGGGTGCATGGGTCCCAACTGTCTCCTCCTCCACCCTCCGGGGAGGGTGACGGGTCCCGGGGGCAGCTGCTGCTGCAGCAGTTCCGACAGCTCCCCCGGCTCCAGGTTCTGGTAGGTGTTGGGACGGGGGCTGGCGGGGGGAGGAGGGGCGGGAGAGGGAGAGGGAGGGGGGTAGGAGGGAGCGGGCTGTATCTGCTGTGAGGTGTTGAGAGCCGCGAGAGCTGCGGCGAGTGGCAGGTTGTTGTTGATGAGCGTCTGCAGATACAGCTGAAGGATGTTCTGCTGCAGATCCAGCTGCTGCTTCTGCTGCTGCGGTTGGAACATCTCGATGACTGGCGCGCCCTCGCTCCCGTCCGTGTCCAGCTCCATGTCTACCTCCCCCGCCGGGGCGCTCTGCTCGCGGCTGACGTGCTCGGAGGTGTGAGATTTCGCGGATTTGCTGTTCTCGTCGTCAGAGGAGACGTCCGAGATGGGATGGTAGCCGGAGCTGGTGTCGTTCTTGGAGGGTGTGGAGTGGTGCGAGGAGTGGTTGAGGTGGCGCTTATGCGAGTGTGTCTTCTTGTGGCTGGGTGCTAGGATGGACGCGTGGGAGAGGAGAGGGCTGCGGCGGATGTTGAAGGATGCGTGGCTCATTGGAGGGTAGCCGTGGGACCTCTTCGAGGCTTGTCTGTGCGAGGAGGGGCTGGGGCTGTTTCTCCTGTACCTGTCTCTGTCCTCTCGGCCTCTGTTATGACCGCGATCTCTCTCCCGGGACTTGTACCTACTGCTGTCCCGCTCCTTGTCTCGACTCTTCACTCTATCTCGTCCCCTGTCCCTATCTCTGTCCTTGTCCCTCTCTCTGTCCTTGTCTCTCTCTCTGTCCCTCTCCCTGTCCGTGTGTCGGTGTCTGTGCGTGGTGTGCGGGGAAGTCGGGGAGTGGCGCTTGCTCTTGGCAGGATGCTTCTGGCCGCTGGCAGTTCTGGACCGGTCCCTGCCTTCCGGAGTGTCCGGTTTGTGCTTGGCAGGAGGCGGGGTTGTTTTCTTCTTTGACTTGGGGAGGGGAGGAAGCGGGACGGGAGGAGAGGAGGCAGGAGGTGGGGGAGGGGGGATGTTGAGGAGGAGAGGAGGGGGTGTCAGGAAATTGAATGCAGGAGGAGGGGGCGGGGGAGGGGACAGGTTTAGGGGGACGGGGAACACGCCTTGCACCTTGAGCTTCTCGAGACGTTCTTCTAAGCTGCTCGGCTGGTACTCGGAGGGTTGCAGACTCACTTTCTCCTGTGTCTGAGGCGCTGCCACCGAGGCGAGAATAGCCGCGGGGAGCAGTGGGTTGACCTTCATGAAGGTGGCGAGCAGCTCTGCGGGGGGCAGCAAGGGGGTGGGAGGCTGTGGAGGGAGAGGCGCCGAGACAGGGTTCGCAGTCACGGCAGACCGGGGGTCGCTAGGTCTCCTCTGACTCGACTCGGTGCTGGCAAGCGTCGGCTGAGTGGCGGACAGTTTGCTCTTCTTGTAGTCGGACGCTATCTCGCCGCTATCGTCTACCTGCACCTAGAGTAGGCCGGCAGGATGAGCCACACTGTACATACTGTTTTCTAATACAACCAACTAATTGGTACTGGAGCTAGCTAGTGTGTACGACCTTACTATACATACACTATACGCACAAATCTATGAAGCTAGGATCGAGTATCAATTTCCATTGGATTAGCGTGGTGTAGGTGGGGTATTTCATTTTTCTCACCTGCAGACACTGCCCCATCACCTTCTTACCGCTGAGTTCCTCCTTCACTCTCAACGCAACCGAGCTCTTCAGGAAGCAGACTGTAGCTGCTCCGAGATGGGCCTTCCTCTCAGGATGGTAGTACACCTCCACTGAGTGCACCTCCCCGATCTTCTGGCACATTTTCATGATGTCGTCCTCGCGCAGGTTGTCGTTTATACCGGAAATGAACAGGTCCCGTTGGGGTGGGTCTCCTTTCGAGAACTTGTCGTACACAAAACGGGGAACCGGGAATTCTTTAGCTCCTAGCACGAATCGTCCTCCCCTTGATCGCGGGTCGACAGGGTCCGCAATAGGACTGTGTCCAGACATAGCCCCTTCAAACCGGTAGCTCCTCTCAGAGAAGCTAGGGTCGATGTAAGGGTCTGCGATCAGTTTGTAATTGCGCCGAGGTCGAGTGGAGTTCCCGTTGGAGTGGGAGGAATGGCTCCCCTCTCTGCTTCGGTGTGAATGGTGTCTGTGTCTCTGATCGCTCATCTCATCTGCTACACAATCAACTAGTCAGATACCACATATTAGAACTGGAATTAATAAAATGATTTTGTTCGTTCTCATCGGCTAATTACTAGGAAAAGCATTTTCTAAGAAATAAAACAGAAAGATTTATTGAATGCTAGAAGTAGCAATGGTTTTGTTTATACAATATTAGAATAATCACAAGTTTGAAAAGGTGTGACACAATTGTCATTCATCTCGATTCCATACTCGCCATCCTTAGCAACGACTGAAGAAGAAAGGCATGCAATCTAGGACATTGTAGAGAGGTCAATGTGGCGAAGCGGTAAAAATCTGGGAAAACAATTGGGAATAGTTTTAGAATCCAACTCAGACCTCACACGTGTCTAGCTAGTGTCTCAATTGTCCAGTTCTGGCGATGCCACCAAAACAATCCCAAGATCCCAGCAGCAGGGAGAGAAAAGTGATGCTCGGGAACAGGACCAATGTGGCATTTTGTGACACGTGCCGTGACAGCGGTGTTGCTTCTTCGGAGGATTACGATTGCGCCGTCCAGACACAGTTCAGACATGGCACATACAGTACGATGGAGAGCTTTCCATTGCTCCACACGGCATATCGCTGATGGAAAATACACAAGAAAAAGTTCTCTAAATAGTTTAGGACGGGCGGTGGAAAGATTCCAGGGAATGCGGTATCAAAAATTTACTGTCCAGAGATAACGGTTGTCAATGATTTTCAGGACAAATTGTCAATTCAGTTCGATAAAAATATTTTGAAACATGCAATGTCATGTAGTGATGTAATAATCTTACCTGTGTGAATAAGAATCTACTCTCGATCTGCAAGTGATAATACGAATAGTATAAATTATCATATACAATGTTAATTAACTGAGATATTGATACAAATCCTTTGTTAGATAGTCTAGCTGAATACGATACAATCAAGTCCTATATACTCTTCTATTCCTATATAGATCTGTGATAGCTGATATTACTATACTTAGTCGAGATATAGTTATGTGAAGGTACTCTCCAGTAATTAGTTGTCATAACACAAATTGAGGTTTTTGATGTCAAGTAACACAGAAAATAATCATTCATTTATACTCTCAATTCATAACATAAAATGTAATATAGAATTCTGTACATTATACACTGATTTGCTGTCTCTTCGGTTGGTTCTTTTTGGTTTCAATCCTTCAGGAAGTAAAGAAAATCTCACTCACTAAACACATCTTGAGCTTATCTTTCTTCATTCTTCAATTTTTTGCTTTGATATCTTTGGTTTGGATTTTTGTGATAACGGAATGAATGAATAAAGTACATATATGTTACTGAGCTGAATGACAGTGCAGTTGAACTATTGTTGTAATATGACCTCATTTTCACGGTAAACCCCCATCCAACCTAAATAATGAGCTCATGACAAAATCAGCTGCAGAAGTGCCAGGTAATTTTAAATAAATTACCCTTCATGCAGATCTGAATCATTCATGCACTGATACGACTTATTCAACATAATAACATCCCTGAAAATTTAACTGAATATCTCCCCAAACTGCTCTTTACATAATTATTTTAATAATAATATCATTATTGTCATATTCGTTATTATTGTATTTTCCTACAAATATTTAACTGTAACATCACTATCAAATATCGAAGTAAGAATAAAGAATAAATTAGAAATAATTGTTTCGCTCTAAATTATTTATTTCATTGTCGGCATGGCCACGGCAGCTCTCTGGTGGGTGACGTCTTCTTCCTTCCACAGACTGGTGATCGTCTTGGTCTGCGTGTAGAAGTCGATTCCTTTCCTTCCGTAGAAGTTGGCGTCTCCCAAGAAGGAGGCTCTTGACCCGGTGAACGAGAACATGGGGAGGGGAACGGGGATAGGAACATTCACACCCACCTGTCCGACGTCCACTTCGTTCTGGAACTTGCGTGCGGTTGCTCCATTCGTAGTGAAGATCGCGGTACCATTGCCGTACCTGTTTTGGTTGATCACCTGTAGAGCTTCGTCCAGAGTGTCTACGTTCATGGTGAGGAGGACGGGACCGAAAATCTCCTCACGGTAGCACCTCATCTCTGGCTTCACTCCGGTCACAACGGTTGGGCCTACGAAATTCCCCTTCTCGTACCCAGACACCTTGAGGCCCCTCCCATCCAGCATCACAGTGGCCCCTTCCTTCTCCCCGCTAGAGACCAGCTCCGTGATGCGCTCCTTGGCGGACGGACTAATCACGGGACCGAGGTCAGTCCCTGGCTGGTCCCCTGCGTTCACTTTTAGTTTCTGTGCCCGCGCGACGAGTTCAGGCAGCCAGTTCTTGGACTCTCCCACGAATACCGCCACCGAGAGAGCCATGCACCGCTGTCCCGCAGCCCCGAACGCCGCTCCCACCAACTGATTCAGACTGTTCTCTTTGTTGGCGTCCGGCATCACGACTCCATGGTTCTTGGCCCCCATGTTAGCTTGCACTCGCTTCCCATTCAGAGATCCTACAACGGCCAAGATTCATTCACACCCACTGACAGAATGGCACACAGTGCGCTGGTGTTACCTCTCTGGTAGATGTGCGTCCCAGCAGTGTCTGAGCCAACGAATGAGATAGCTCTGATACGCGGCTCGTCACAGATGAAGTTCACTGCGTCCACTGCCCCGTGTATCACATTCAGGACTCCGTCCGGGACTCCTGCCTGCTTGGCCAGCTTGGTGAGGTACATGGATGCTCCTACACGCAAAGTTGAGTCAGAGTTTCACAGTGAATACTTGCCTACGTAGATATGTACAGGAGACAATGGTACAGTTATAATCTTCATACCCGGGTCTCTCTCCGATGGCTTGAGCACGTAGGTATTGCCGCACACAATCGCTAGAGGGAACATCCACAGCGGAATCATGGCGGGGAAGTTGAACGGGGTGACTCCGGCACAGACTCCGAGAGGGACTCTGTACGTGTAGCAGTCCATGTCCTTGCTGAGTGAGGGCAGGGTCTCCCCCTGTTGGAGAGAAGTGATGCTACACGCATGCTCTACCACCTGCAGGCCTCGCAGCACGTCTCCATCCGCGTCGGGGATGGTTTTGCCCTGCTCCTGAGTGATCACCTTAGCGATCTCCCCCTGGTGCTCCCGGATCAGCTCCTGCAGGTTGAACATCACTCTCTGTCGAGAGAGGACGGACTCCTCGGACCACTGGGAGAAGGCCGCCTGGGCCGCGTCCACAGCAGCAGTCATCTCCGCCTGTGTGGCGCATGGGACACGCGTGACCAACTCGTTGGTGGCTGGGTTGTGCACGTCAATCCATTTGTCGGTGCGGGACTCGACGAACTCTCCGTTGATGAAGAGCTTCGTGGAGGGAGCCGTTGAGAAGGGCCGCGCACAGCGAACGATGGAAGAGAGGGGAAGAGATCTCAGTCTGAGAAGACTCATTGCAACTACTAGCTGTACCCGAATATGGTGTGTGTTCCATCAAAACTTATTTACCACTGCTCAGAATTCATTCAATGCATTTAATAGTATCATTAATTAATGAAAAATACACACAACTCGCACTCATCCTACGTCAGAGAGTAGTGACAGCTACCGACACAGTGGAATGCCGCTTCATCACCTCAGGCAGGGAGGTGACCAGGGGCTGCTCTATGATAGAACTGATTTGAGACTTTAGTCCCATTCGGAAAGCGTTTATCTCCTCTCTCAGCTCAAACGCAGACTTCAACAGTTTAGTTTGTTGGTGGTTGAAGTGCTCCAAGTTAATCGCGGCTGCTCCAATCTGCTTGACAATGTCCCAGTGACTGTCCACTTCTTCCTGTCTCAGCTCTTCAAACCCGACCTCGCGACTCATGCACTCAGCCGCCATCTCGTCGAACAGCTCAGGGGTCACGTGCTTCAACTGGTCGCAGCTGGCATTCTCTAGGAAGTTGACTGCGCCTAGAAAGTTGGTGAAGTAGTACGCGGACTCGCCTGAGTTCACGAGATCCGCCGGCGCGAACCGTTCGATGTACCGGACATTGGATGCGAGGAAGGGGGGCGCGGCCTGGATGAGAATGAAGATGAGTGCGGGCAGGAAGTCATCGGCAGAGGCGGCGTGTCCCTGCGAGCAGTGCAGTGCGTTCATGATGTGCTTGCTGAGACTGACGATGGAGCAGAGCTTCTGTCGCGGCGTGTACCGCTTGTCCAGGGACCAGATCTCCTCCTTGCACAGCTGGAGAGAGTGCTTCACCTCCGACTTGTCCAACTGCAGGTGGCAGTCAATGTTCTCAGTGGTGGTCCAGCTTAGGCAGAGCACTTGGCGCCTAAGAGTGCTGTCCAGGAACTCGTCGTCCGTGGAAGGGAGACAGAAGGTAGACTTGTACACGTGTGTCAGTACGTAGTTCTCCAGAGCGAGGTAGATATTGTCCTTGGCCTCTATCTGAATGTTCTTGAACACGTCTGTGTTGTAGAGGTTATACGACATGGCGAGGAAATAGTTCTGTATCTTCTTCACTATCTCGTCAGGATACACTCCAGACTCTGGCGCTTGGAACTGGTCCATGAACGCCTTGGTAGCATCGACTATGTTCTGGGCCTGACTCTTCTTCAGACCATTGAGCAGCTCGTTCAGGGCGCTGGTCACCTCTTGGAAAGGAATGTTGACTTGTTCCAGACAGGAGAAACTGCTCCTCTGCCGGGTCTTCACCTCAGTGGTGAGAGGTTGCTTGTTAGGAGAGCTGATGGTAATCTTCGTGCGAGGGAGTTTCAGTCCGATCTTACTCTTTGTCTCTTCGTTCTTCGTCGGCGTTGTCGACCTCTCAGTCTGTGTACTGGGTGAGTTGGAGGCGCGCAGGAAGCGTCGAGATTCCTTGGAGGACTCCTTTACTGAGGAGGAAGATGACTTCACTTTGTTGGACGCGGTTGGATGTACGTCCAACGATCCGAACTTGCTCTTGTAGCAGACGGAGCAGTAGCCGGACCAGTGGGGGTTCCCGGCAAAACCGCAGCCATTCTTGCACCGCTGAACGGAGGGGTTGAGCCTCTTAGTGATCTTCTTGCTGTTCAGCCCTGCCTCCATCCTCTGGGGGTGAGAGTAGCTAACCCTTATATCTGGAAACATAGTGATAATGAGGCAGATATAAGAAATTAATCAACCTGGCAGTTAGCAGATTTTATATAGAACATAATGGAAACAGGTTTCCTCACACTTTGTACTTACAAATAGAATGGCCTCGAATGCTTCAAAATACTTGAATAAAACACAAACAGATGGTCACATCAGAAGCCGCAGAGCATAAAGCTAGTCTTACATAAAGTCATTAGATGAAGTTTTTGTTTGGAAGTTGCAACAACTGTGACACAAACTCTGCAGTCTTGTGCAGGTGTCGGAACCCATTTTGAGGGTATTTCGGGATGACTGGAAGCCGCGTTATCTTCCGAATAAATGGAATGCAATAAAAGATAAACTCAATTAACTAAAATTTAATTAATAAGTGGCAAAACATGGAACAGAATCCTGATTATGTCTGTTGGGTAATATTCGATAAGATCTTTCTTGCTTATCCCAGTTCTAGCAGTGCAAATAAGTTGGAACAGACTGAATACTAATACAATCATTTCACTTCATTGTAACAAAGGGTAAATAGTACGAGTAAATATATATGTAGAAGAAATGTTTCAGATCAAATAATTAATAAACATCAACTACTCCGTATTGTAATACCGTAGATCTAGATAACTATGACATTTACTTAGAGTCATATATATACAAACATACTAAGCTCCAATCACATTCCACATGCATAAAGGAGTGGGCAGACACGGCTAAAAAGTAGAACTTCGAAACAATCCTAACTGTTACTGGCCTTGGAATGTTTCACTAACCACTGGAGAGTGATATCTAGAAGATAAAATTGATTTATTACGCTCCCATTTAAGGGGTAGAAAAATATCACAGGGTAGTACCAATGTTGCTTTTTTCCTTGCATGAGATGGAGTAGCAGCAAATCTCCCTGTCTTTGATCTCGCCAAGATGCCTATGGAAGATACTCATTAATCCGTGAATGTAGGTAGCTGAAACAATGATATGTAGTCGTATGTATGTAAAATACCCAAATAACTTCTGAAATAAAGAGAAGAAAGAATTAAGACAACTCACATTACTTCGATGAGCTCACGTTCTCCGTAAACATTCGGCAAATCAATCTTATTTCCCAATACCAGCACCTAACACAGAAGATAGTAAATGCATAAACGTAAAGTCAAGCATATTGGGCGCTGAGGCTAATTCTCACCGGTATCCCGCTTAATTGTTCCTTCTCCAACAGAGCGTGGAGCTCATTCCGCGACGCTTCTAGCTTCTCATGATCTGCGGCATCAACCATGTAGCTATTTTAAGGATTATAATTTATGATAATAAAGAGTTGGAAATAAATGATCCTCGCTAATCGAACAGTCCTGTATCAATGGTTAGAAAATAGTAAACGTTAGTTAATTTATTCTGATTACTCAAGTAAAACTGTTTGATGACTAAAACATAGTTTGATGATTCCGCGAAAGTTCAAGTTAATGATAGCAGTTTTTAAGTGTTCTCACCGCAGTGAGTGTGATTAGATGAACAAGGCCTACTATACGTCCGTAATACTAGCATACTCTCTAGCTAGGACACTAATCCCGTTGCTGAACTTACAGGATAGCCTGGACTCCTCGACAGTACCTCTCCCACATGTTCCTAAATCGTGGTTGGCCGCCAATATCCCAGATCTACCAACAGTCAACGATTAATTAAAGTGCTTGATTCAATAGTCAATTGGAAAACTACGTACCTTAATCGTCACATTTCCCTTGGTGACTTTCCGCATGTTGAACCCTACAGTAGGGATCATGTCCTCGTTGAACTGTCCAGACTAAAAAAATAATTAAAAATACACATAAAGCCAAGTTGCAAATACAGTCAATCTGCTTAATCGGGACAAGTCTCCAGGACGGAATGGTTCCCACACATAGAAGCTAATACTAAATTTCATCGGTTAATTGGGACCTCCGCTTAATCAGGACAAAATATCCAGAACCAAAGGGTCCCGATTAAGCGGAGTCACCTTTAATTGGTTGACTTGAGATGGTCTAACTAATGGAAATTGGCATCACTATCTTGCTAAAGAACGTACTGTATGTTTTACAACAGCTAATACAGCTAATAATTATTCTTATAAGTACCAAATTCTTACATCTGTATTACAATTGACACTAAAAGGAATCAACAGTTTCACACTAAGAGCCCATAACGATTGGATTCGACAGAACACAAGATTCAGTACCGCATTCATCTCGTGCAAATATCTAATCATTGTCTGCGAGGATGCAGTTTCTCCGTCCCTTCAATCTGGTGTCCCAATTTAAATTTCGATTCGCAGAGAAACTCACATCACGCGTCTACAGCTCTAACTCACTGTCTAGTCAGAAATGGGACGTGACAATAGTGGGCGGGGGTCACAACGGACTAGTAGCAGCAGCCTACCTCGCCAAAAGTAAGAAGAGGGTGCTGGTACTGGAGAGGAGGCACGTGGTAGGAGGGGCAGCAGTCACAGAGGAGATTGTACCAGGGTTCCGATTCAGCCGGGCTTCTTACGTCCTGAGTCTGCTCCGGCCTCGGATAATCAAAGAGCTGCAGCTAGACAAGTATGGACTGAAGGTGTATATGCGTCCGATAGACAGCTTCACACCGATGAGAGATGGACGCTATCTCGTGATGGGTTCTGATCCTGAAGAAACGAGCCGTGAGATCGGCAAGTTCTCTGCCCGCGACGCAGAGAAGTATCCCGCCTACGAGAAGCTGCTCACTCAGTATGCGGAAGCGATAGAACCGTACTTGGAACGTCCTCCTGCCGACCTGAGCCGCGGACTCTCGCTCCATTCCCTCTACGAGTTGGGACCCTTCATAGAAGCAGGAAAGAAGGTGGGACTGAGAGAGATTCCAGGGCTGATGGAATTCCTGATTGCGCCCGCTTACAAATGGCTTGTCAAATGGTTTGAATCAGAACCGCTCATAGCCACCTTGGCCACTGATGCTGTGATCGGCGCCATGTGCAGTCCTCACACCCTCGGCAGCAGTTACGTGCTCTTGCACCATGTGATGGGGGAGTGCGAGGGGCGGAAGAACACCTGGGTGTACCCTGAAGGGGGCATGGGGTCTGTGTCCAGGGCTATCGCGCTGAGTGCAGAAGCGGAAGGCGCCAGAATTGAGGTGAATAGTCCTGTCAGACGCATCTTAGTCTCGGAAGGGAGCGCGGTGGGAGTTCAGCTAGAGAGTGGAGAGGAGATCTCTAGCCAAGTCGTAATGTCGAATGCAACACCTCATGTTACCTACTCACAGCTGTTGAAAGGCAACTTCCCTTCACACCTCCAGGGCGAGTTGGACTCGATTGACTACACATCCCCAGTGACAAAGATAAACGTGGCTGTCAGTTCTCTACCTAACTTCACATGTCTTCCCAACCCATCCCCCAACACCCCACAGCCAGTACACGGCGCTACGATACACCTCAACTGCGAGTCCACACGGAATATACACGACGCTTATCTGGATGGTGTGAATAACCGCGTGTCGCAAGCTCCTATCGTTGAGATGTGCATACCATCCTCTCTGGACCCTACACTTGCCCCTAAAGGCGCCCATGTGGTGAGTCTATTCACGCAATACACGCCGTACAGTCCTGTGGACGGAACATGGACAGAAGAAAAGAAGGAAAAGTACTGCAACACTGTCTTTAACTTGATTGAAGAATACGCTCCGGGGTTCAAACGGTCGGTGGTAGGGAAGGATATCCTCACTCCGCCAGACCTTGAGGCGGTATTCGGCCTAACAGGTGGCAACATCTTTCACGGCAGTCTCACCCTAGACCAGCTGTATTGGTGCCGTCCCAGCCGCAGCCTGTGTGGTCCTGACACCCCACTAACCAACCTCTACCTCTGTGGGAGCGGGATCCACCCCAGCGGGGGTGTGATGGGGGCTCCAGGACTGATTGCGGCGGAGCGAGTGATAGAACGACTCAAATAATGTCTCATAACTACTTCGATATTTCCTTTATTTTCTAGTTGTACCTTCTATAAATCGAAACTTGAATACAATCTAATTCAGAAAATGGCCTAAATATGCTAAATCATGATCAAATGCCTCCCCACATGAGATAATAGATTTTGAGAAATCAGTCATCCTGCTTTAGTATGAAGTTTGTGATCCTCCTCAGAAATTCCATGGGCTGGTCAATATGGACCCAGTGCCCAGCTCCCATCACCATGCTTATCTTGGCGCGAGGGAACATGCTGTGGATAAGATTTGTAGAATCCCCTGAGAGGTATTGAGATTTGTCCCCGCCTATGAATAAGGTGGGTTTGTCATATTTCATTTCAAAATAGTCATCCGGGAGTGAACCCAAACTTTGGAAAGAGTCAGCGATTCCTCGGAGGTTAATCCTCCATTTCCACTCTCCATCCTCAAACACCAAGTTGGTCAGAAGGAAGCTCCGAACACTCGGGTCCAAGATATCCTCTGCAATCAGTTTGGCAGCCTGACTGCGACTGGTCACATCTTCAAGAGGCAGTCGCAGCATCCCATCAATAGCATTTAATGCGATCGCAGGATTCGGACCTTTACCAGGCGATACGTCGATTGGAATCAATTGCTCTACCAGATTTGGGTACTTCAAACTGAGAGCCATACCCACCCTTCCCCCCATGCTATGCCCTATCAGGACACAGGAGTCGATAGATTCTTCACTCAGGAAGTTGTGCACATCCCCAGACATGAGGTCATATGTGGTCGCGGGGGTGTGTTCACTCTCCCCATGGTTCCGCAAGTCTAGAGCGTAGACCTTGCGTTTCGTCATCTCATTCAAACGTTTCGAGATATTCATCCAATTGCGTTTATTCCCAAACATGCCGTGTAGTAAGATGAGGGGAGGTCCCTGCTGTAGGGGCCCTATCATAAAGGAGGAGAGACGAACTGGACCAGCCATCAAAGTTTAGAAAGATGGTTCAGAATATTTATCTGGATGCAACGAATCTTAAATTAGTTAGAAAACAAATCGGGTGTGTATGGATTGACTTGGGTAGTTTAATAGTATTTAGGTTTAATAATAAAATAACCGAATCAAATCAGCTGAAACGATCAACCTAGAACAAGAACTGACTAAAATGACGGTGAGCAAACGAATCTAGAACTCCACAAAAACACACAAGTTAAAATGAAACTAAATATAGCTACAATCTACTTGTGATTGTGGATACATTAAACGCAAAAAGTCGCGTCGAAGGATCGGAAAAGTTCAAAGGTTCTAAGGATACAGAATCCGAACATTGTAGCTTACCTCTATCTGACAAATTTTGTGTTTGTTTTATTGCAAAAGTTAAATTTTGTAGAATAGACAAAATACGAAAAATAATGTGATAGAGATAGCAAGCAGGTTTGAATTCAATGATTAGAATTATATTAAATTAATTCTTACAGACATGCAGAAATATTAACACTCTCCAGCTTATAATTTCAAAACTAATGCAACAACTCGAAACTTAATTTCGATTTGACCTCAACAGTTCACCAAATACGTAAGCAGATAAATTGCCTATATTTGCACTTCATGATTGACACTAGAAGTGGTTACACTCTTAATTTGATAAAAAATATTTGCGTGGACAGTAATTAATTAATTAATACATTCGCTAAATTTACCGAAAAATCTGAATTAATTTTAAGCAAATTACTCACCGCAATAACGTTGACAAAAGAAGTTTTGCCAGAGTTCTGCAATCCCACCAAAGTCAGCTCCATTTCTTCCTTCCAGAAGAGACTTTTGAACCATTCCAAAACTCTGCTGATAAATGAGAACATCTCGATTGGATATACTCTAATTCAGGGTTGTAGGAGAGTTCCAAACTTCAACATTATCAATATAATATAGTCAAATGAGTTGTAAGAATTAGTAAGAATTATTTTTCAAATGATACTATTTGTACTTTAATTTAGGAAGTTTCATTAGGAAATAGCGACATCATTATAAACTAGGGAGCTATCAATATAGTAAGATATGCATCTAGTTATTGATAGGTTAAGGAGTGCATTCCAATGGAGTATAGATGTATCTACCAAATATATCATTACAACTTCATGTTTAGCTGAATAGTTTAAATTATTAGAACACAATACCCAATCTATCTTTCAACCCTAAACGGGTATAGTATTACAATCGAGCTAATGATAAAACGAATTTATAGAAACAGTTGGTATGTGAAGTGGTGCATCGCTGTCTAGCTATCTTTGAGGTGTAATAAGATATAGACACATATGCTGATCGTATATCGAGTGTAGACTGATATAATTTCCTCATAACACTCAAACAATAGTATAAATTAGTCAGATCTGTATCACAGTCAGTATTTTGCTAAGCTAAGTGTAATATAGACCTATTCACTGATGTGGTGCTAGTTTCAGACTTCTGTGAGCTTAGAAATAAAAGGCAGAAACTCGACTAATCAAAATAACGTCACGATAATAACTATGAACTTAAAACTACCACTTCAACATTGAAATTAGCATTCGTATCGAGAATAATTACTGGTCTAATCGCAATATGCTTGATAGACAGACAGTTTCGAACAGCATAGTTTAACAATTAGATATTAGACTTAGTCTTCACACTCTTACAACCACTTTATTTGATCGTAAAATTCGTAATAATAGGAAATTCTAACAAGTATTTTAGACATGCTCAATACTACTGAGATCATGTGGTAATAGGATAGTGGCAGGAGTATGTGGGTTGCAAATCGAAATAGGCTACCTAGCTAATACTTTCTTTCTCCTAGACTAGTATATTAGAAATATTTACGCATCATGAGTCAAACAATTCAAACTCAAAGGTTGGATAAAAGATCTCTACTTCAACACATGAACAGTGCAGACATGTCACAAGACCTAGACCCTTCATTCCTCTACCTCGCAAATGCTCCACGTCAACACCAACAATTAAACATGCGGCCGCTGTTTCCACGTCAACATAGCCTCACCGCTCAGACAAGCAACACAGCCAATATGTCTCCGAGCAAGAGCTTCGAGACGCTCTCAAGTGCGAATGATGATGACAGGCCTGAGAGGCAATACCACCACTTGCCAGGAAACGCACCTGAGTCTCCAAGGTCAATCACAATGCCGAACCTATTCGATCAGCAGCAACCACCGCGTGCCGAAATTCAGAGCAATACTCTCCCAGCTGCACTCTACCCTCCCTTCCCGCCGCAGCCACACCCCAGAACCTTCACACCGATGGAGAGCAAGAGCCAGGTCTCAGGGTCAAATCCCACCCTTGGGCACTCTCTAATTCCGTTTGCTAACTCCTCTAACATCATGCCTGGACCTGGATTCGAGAAGAAAGGTCAATCTTTCAGTTCTTTCTTGGAAGAGAAGCAATATGAGACATTGGATGAAAAGTCCAAACAGGATGATGTACCCTCGAGCTTGGTCAGCTTTCCTCCTTCAAAGCCAAATACTATTTCAGAAGATAAAATAATGAACATCGGGGATGACGACACGATAGTGCGCCATATCACTGTCATGAAGAAAAAGAAGAGGTACCCTACCAAGTACATATTCTTCCTTTATCAAATAATTTTGATAATCCTTTTGCTGGCCGTTGCAGCTGTAGCTGTAGTCGCTCTGTTGGAGGTAAAAAGATTAGAAGGTCAGTTTAAAATAGAGAAAATAAATTTTGTATGATAGACAAGGGTTGAATAAATTTAATCTTACAGGATCTGCAGCAGTCACAGCTCCTGAACCAGAAGTGACATCTCCACCACCGACATCTCCACCGACAAGTCCACCAGATGATAATAACACATTACAACTCATCATGGTACGGCGTATAGCAAAGCAAGAGTCTAGTATTCGAAATATATAATCGTTGGGTCACTTGGGATGGGTCCATATCATGAACAAAGTTAGATAGATTTGACCATTTCATGGACTTTTGAGTTGTGTGGCATGAACATGGCATGAACTTTTGACTTTTAGCATGAACTTGGCATGAACATTTGAAGGTATGTGAACATGCTAAGCAATCCATCTGGCAACACTGGTATGGGTGTGGCTAAACCAACAATAGCATTGTGGTTGAAATAATAAGATTTAATGATAAGTCATTTGAATAATCAATCTAGTATTTCGTGTAGGAACTAGAGGGTCTGATTTCAACTATGAATACCACTATAACGGAATTACAAGATCAAGTGAGTAGAGAATATTGTAAAGTTGAGCATTTGTAAAACTTTTCAACTTTTGATTGGAAAATAATGTATGAATTTCATTATAGGTTTCCCTACTGACCTCACAACTGACAAATTCTAACACAACACTGAGTGAGAGAGTGCTTGGAGTGGAGGTGAGAAATCGTCAAGATTGATTTCAATTTTAATTTCAATTACAAAATCATATTAATCGGGTTAATTTAAAACGACCCAGTTACTTGAGTACCTAAATAAATACAGTACAAAGGGGGCTAAAGAAATCCCCATCTCGTGATCACTTTTTTATAAAAAAAGATAATATTTTACATATGAAATTTTAAAATATTTTTATTGAAAAGGAATCCGGATCTCTACTAATCAATCAAATACAAACCCTCAACTCTTCACTAATGCAAACGGCAAACGATTCAATTGGTCCCTGTCAGCACAGCCAGTTTACCTGTAGCTCCGGTACAGGAGGACTGGGATGTGTCCCAAATACCGCAGACCGTGAGGAGTTAATGATACGCGACGTAAGTTCTGAAGCAACGAATCTAACTACAGCGTACATATACGTAGATACACGTATTATAATGATAAATAGTATATCTATAGTATTTACTTTGTTTATGAACTCGCATATTATTCGATAGGGCTATGAACTATCTTCAGTTTGGTGTGAAGGATCTTTAGCTGATGCTATGCTAAATATAAATCTGCTCGCGGATATGAATACTTACGTAAGAGCCTTCAATACAACGCCTCAGGCGTACCAATGCGGATGCAACTTGCCCACGCCAGCTTCAGAAGCGATGCGTAAGTGAAATTTATCAAACTGCAAATTTGTTAAGTTCGTTGAAAGTTTACTAATTCAGTCTTACTCTTTTTAGCATTCATATTCCAATGCACTACGAACATAATTCAATGCAGAATCTGAAGAGAGGAGATGTCTGGCCTGGTCCAATCTCTCCTGAAATATTATTAAATTATTGTGTAAATGTTATGTTGATATTTTGTATGTAGTATTTCAGTATATTTTAAACTCATTGTTAATTTGGAAATAAACGTAAGAAATCCCGGATCCCTAAACTAATTAGTAATTACAACTGCCCTATATCACTGATCTTGTATTAATGGAGCCTAGCCAGCTCTTCGATAATTCTAAACACCTCCTCCGGATTGACTGTCCGGACCCCAACCTTTTTGTCCTTTATCTCGATGTCCTGGATGAGATCGGTCATCTCAGAGCGTGGTAGCTCTAACAGAGTCTCGACAACATCTCCATCAATGAAATTCTCAGCCGGTTTCCTCACGATCTGATTCTTATATTTCCTCCAATCCGAATGGTCTATATTTCCAGCTGCTAGAACGCGATCGGACTCAGTTAGGCGCTTCTGCACGGTGATGAGGATGCTGTACGCCTCTTCTGAGATAGGAATCACGAGACCCACACTCCCACTCACCCCTGCGTAGATAATCGAGTTTCCCTGAATGAAGTCGGGACGGTGTTCAGCTGTTTCCATGACCAGAGATCCGTGTGTCAGCACATTAATCGACTCGCCTAAGTAGAACTGTCCAAACTGGACCAACCGGTTCTGTTCTGCCTCAGTACTGACATCTGGATTCTTAATTAGAGTGAAGAGATTGCGAAAATTCTCACAACCCAGAAAACTATCATCGTCGATAAATTCAAGTGCTAGCATCCATTTAGAGTCGAAATCCTGCGCAATTTCTACAAAAGGTTTCGGCTTATCTTTCTGGTAATTGAGTAGAACGACCGATTTCAACAAATCTCCTACAAGCACGAAGTCCCCCTTTGTTTTGAGCATGAGGGAGAGCACAGATCCGTAGTGCGTGCCGACTATAGTGAAGCCATTGTCTGTGTCGATACAGTACAGTGCAATCGTAGCGTTGATGGAGCATACGATCATGCTGTTGAAATTCTTCATCGAGTAGACTGCTCCGCTCACGTCCGTTTCGTAGACTAGCTCCAAGCGGCCCTCGCTGACTTGGAAGGCTAGGAGGCGACCAGAAGTCGGTTCCTCTTCATAGGGGAAATTAAAAGCAGTCCCGACAATATAGTAAGCAATGCTATTCACTACACACGAAATGATACTTACGGCAAACTCTTGAAGTCTCAATTCGTAGGAGAAGAGAACCTAAAACCGAATACATAATATAAAACTCTATTCAGCTATAATTTGGATGGGAAAGCATTGACAAACTTACATCAAAGCTATGCTGGTCGAGTATGAGCAGAGAATGGATTTCCACTTCATCTCCGTTCGCTAAAATGGCACTCATTGTTTTCTCAACTACGATCTCTCCTAGAGGCCCCTGCCCCCTGTTAGGAGCCCTCAAACTCGCACTGCGAACAGTCTCAGTCAACACAGACTTGTCTGAGTCGTAAAGCGCGGAACGAGAGCAGAGCACTCCCAGAGTTTTCGTCGCCTCCTGATGCGCTATTCTGTACGGAGTCTCTTCTAAGGGGATTTTCCTAATATGGAGCTTCTGTATCTTGTCAATCTTGCCAATCTCCAACTGGTTATAGTGTGCGAGCACCAAATGCTCCGGATAGTGTTCGTTGTTGAGTGATGCCATGCAGGTGACTTTAGGCTGGTCCACATCGGAGAAGGTAAGCTTTCGGTTGTGCGAGTATATGATGGTTGGCTTGTCAGAGCAGGCGAAGATGTTACTCTTACCATGGGAGAAGAACTGAATGAGACGGACGGGATCTTTTCCAAGGATTATGTGTTTTTCGTTGAAGAGACTGCCACAGGAAGGATCGATCTGAAGTGAGATTTACAGGATTTTAAAATACTGGATGAGACTGTTAAACACAATGAAGTGCTACCTGATAGTAGAGCAGTGAGCCATCGTTCTCTATCGTGCAGAGCAGATACTGGATTCCTTCCATGTCCCAGCACAGCTGAATGGAACCGGGGCACTTGAGCTTGGAGATCTGAGTAACGGATATGTCCACCAAGTTGGGGAGTGAGAGCATGTTAATCGTGACGGTAGGCCACAGGCAGATGGCACACACATCCGCCGTTCCGAAGGGTTGAGTGGGAGAAATGTCCAGGCAGGGAATCTCGTGATGCAACTCTCTGTCTGCGGTGTGCTCCAGCGACCCGTCTAGGATGGTGAGGTAGTAGAGGTGTGTCTTGGCGGCGATTAACATCTGGCTGATGTTCCCGGAAACTTTGTCTATCTGATGCCCGGACGGAGGCTTCCATTCGCTGAGCAGGGAGAGTCCAGGAGCTTTGAGCAGACGTAGAGAAGAGGAGGTCACTTGGACAATCTGGAGCGAACCAGCATATAAACAACCCACAACATCTCATAAACAAAACATAAAACCTTTCCAGAACCTAAATCGATACTTGACGTGGACACTTTGATGAATTTGCTGAATTTGCTTATTATTAGCAACTCCCTTATTAGCAATATTGCTCTGTTAGCAACCAATCTTCAGGTCCCAGGTGAAGATTTTGTGTTAATTCTGTTCCCTTATTAGCAACCATTTCATGAGCAAAACTCGAGTTGCTAACACGCGAATTCCACTGTATAATCGAATTGAATTAAACATGTCGACTCAAGGAATTTCAATTCGCTTAGACTGTGTACAAGTATATCATAGGGATTGGTAGGGACATTTCGGACACATTTGTAATATGGAAAATAGCGGATAGCAGCCTTTGACAAATTATTGGCATGGCCAGAGCCTACGCCTATGCTGTATATGTACGTATGTAGGTATGTGGATACTGTATACTCTCACCTGCCCATGCACAACATTGCTAATGTATAGAGACTGATCTTCTGTCGCCACGTCTCCGATCTCCGTCAGCTCGTACTCCTCCATGTCCAGCCCCACCAGCTTCAGGAAGTGGGTGGAACTGGAGGTAGTGAAGACAATGGTGTCGTGTACCAACTGAACGCAACTGCCATCCACAATAGATTTGCTGAGCGATAGAGTCCATACACTGACAATCCCATGCAGATCCACGGTAGCTTTGCTCTCAATTCCGATTCCATTCCTGATTATGCGAAGTGAACCGCCCTTTCTGTATCAGAACAAAATATCTTTATTGACAAGCAGTATATAAGCTCCATATATACATACAGCCTACAGTAATCAGGAGAACTTAGGAGAACTGAACACATGATTTGGTTGAATCTGAAATGAATGTTACCTATTCAGACATTAAATTGGTGTATCTTCCACGATATACGTATACGGCAAAAACACATGCGGTACCATTTAAATAATATTTGTGACAAGCGCGCCATCTTTACGCTGAACTTGCTCACAAGCACTACATACGTACTGTGTTCATGAACAATAGTTTGTTTTTTAAAATTCGAAAGTTTAAAGAAAATAAATTTCATTAAAAAATAAAAATTCCACCTTTTGATCCAACGGTAGATTAATTATGCTTAATTACATATTTATGATGGAATTGTACATAAAAACTTTTAAGATTACTTTCAAACTCTTAGATCGCAGAGATCCGATATCAAAAAAATTGGAATATTCAATCACGCGACCATAAATCCACTATCTAATTTCAGCCAACAGTTCATGAGACTTTTGTCAAATGAATTATCATAAAACTGGTGAGCAGATTCTAACCTGTAACCAGAACATGTGACCAGCTGTCCCTGCCCATGCTTCTCTAGGTCCACGACCTGCATGTCCACTATAGGCCCGATGTTAGCGATACTGTCTAGAACTTCGAAGTACTGATCTTCTTTCGCAGCCTGATTCTTTGCATTCCCCATGTCCATAGGAGTTGCCATGGACGAAGCATCTTCTGTGAAGTGTAGGAATTGAGAATCTTCGAGCTGTGAGAAACGGTTTCAATTTCATTTAAAATATAAGATATATAATGCATAGTTGATCCAACAATACAATTATCTCTAAATTATTCTGAACACTCAGTTATGTAACTATTGTTCCATCGTGAGTGAATTCAGGCGTTTTATGGGTTTGAAAACAAGCAAGTTTACATGGGAATCTCCAGAGCAAATAGAATAACTAGATTCAGGGATACTTGATAAGGCACTGAAAGGAATCACGTTCACAATACGGACAGCTAACCCCATTGAGAAAGAATCAGTTAAGTATTTTCCGTCCAACTATTGTTTAGTCAAACATCCAGAAAACCCAGTATAGGCTCTGGAAGGAAATTAATTAACCTTTGAGCCAACAAAAAGTGCTTGCTTCATATATCCAAGGAACGTCGGTACACAGGTCTCGCCTATGAACTCCACATTAACCTCCATCATCCCTCTCTCCTCGCTATTGTACCTGAGCAGAGTCATGAACAGCTGTCCCCTATCATCCCCCAGTATCATTCTACAGGGAGATATCTGCGTGTAGCAGGAGAAAGATTCTCTCTGCTTCGAGATGTGCTTACTCTGCTTCATTCCTGTAGCATTGTGGTAGGTCAGTGTGGAGCGACCCACCACTAGCACTCCCTCTGTGAGAATTGGATTCATATAAGACGCAGGAGGGAATTGTATCAGTTAATAAATGCATATATTCTTTTGCTATTAATAACTCATACAACGTTGCCCCTGGAATGTATCGCGTCATTTCCGGTTTAAGCCTTTTTTGGTCGGGGAAGCCATAAAAATTCGGGGTATTTACTATAAATAGAAAAACCCCCAAGCCATCCGGGGGTTTAAGGCACAATCTTTGGGCAATAATTGGCCAACAATAAGATGCTAGATGGATTTCAGAGTGTCAATAAAAACATCGAAAAACAAAAACAAAAAACTGAAAATCCCGAAATAACAAAAAATTTCCAGGAAAAAAATCCTTATTCGAGTCAGCTAACTCACGCATGGATTCGCACAGCGGGATGAGCATGTGCGCCTCTGAATCTTGGGTGATGACATTCGGAATGGGACCAGTGGTCAGGTGGCTGGTCGGATATTTGACTTGCTCCTTGGAGAGACTCACCTCGTAGGTTCGCAGCTGCCTCCCCTCCGTGGTCTGTGTGAGCAGTGCGATTGTGGGAGCGGAGTAGCCTTGCAGGAAGACAAAGTCCACCACGATCAGCTCGGACAGTCGTATGCAGACGTTAGATGAGGATGCACTAACAAATTCATTAGAGATAAGAGAAGGGAAACCTAGCAATTGAGAATACTACTCCGCTAATTAATGACGGTACAATGAGTAGATTCATTTGTTTAAAAAGGTGGGATTACTGATTTCCAATTTACAGTAACCTGAGTGCTTAGATGTGTTGATACGGAGTGAAAATTCGAATTGATGTCAAATTTTATGGAGAGTTGGTAGCAAGCTGTTGCTTTTCTAATAACTCAGTTATCCAGAGTTCTCAATGAATAACAGACATTCTTATCAATGCTTACTCTGAGGCATCTTGACCTGCAAGTTCGTCTGTCAGAGAGATGACATGGAGGTAGCCAATGAATGCGACTATTCCCAGGAGTCCGTGCTTCTGATCCACCCGCATTAGAGGCCCGTAGTCCGTGGACTGTCCCCCTAACACCTCGAGGGTGCAATGAGATCTCGTCACAAACTGGTCTTCATTCAACTCCACTACTCGCAGCAGGTTCCATGACGTCATGAAGCAGAGCACGTCCTTTCCAGTTTCTGAAATGTGATAGGACTGGTGGGGCATAAATATTTATGTATAAAAAAATAAATAAAAGCCAACTTCCTACTGACCTGAAGACAGTCTAGATTTCCAAATATGGAAATCTCAATGAGAGGTTTGAGTGTGCTCTCGCACTGGTAGAAATAGAGGTTCCGTCCCTTCACGACCACCAGGTCAGGGAGAGAACCAGCGTCCGATTTGGAGTGAGTGAAGTACCCTGTCAGTCCGAGTGTGACAGCTGTCGGCTTATGGGCTGTCACGACGTAATTCCAGGCCATCGTCCTAACTAGCTAGTGTAAGCTAGTAGAGACGTAATCAATCAATCGCATAGAAATTTCACTAAATGAGTTAATTTAAAGTATACAATCAGAATCTCAGTCAATATTTGTCTGTACATTTCAAGCTATTTCTTGCTCTCCAACTTGGCTAACAACTCATCCACAACTAAGAACTGGTTGGATATCGCAGAGATAGCGGCGTTGTATCTCGTCACCAGCTCCTGGACCTGTGACGTCAGACCCTGTGCCTCTGTCTCCTGGTCCACGCTCACCTCTATGAGAGGTCTGACACGAGGTTGTAGAGAACCCGTGTCTATTGACACCCCACCAGCATACTCTTTCAGTTGTTCCAATCGTTCGTAATCTCTCGCTTGCTGCCGAATCTCTTCCGCTCGTAACGCTAACACCTCTCGAAGACTGTCCTCCTTCACACCCTCTGTGTCCATGGTCTGGAGATAAGGACCCATCTCGTCTAGTCGGTCTGAGAGAGATTTGGTGTTCTTCCATTTGTCCTCGAATACATCGATCTGATTCTGGATGCGTGACGCCATTTTGAGAGCACAGAACGGCATGTTTTTCAGGTGGTAGATGTCAGAAGGTCCAGCTATCGTATTCTGAAGTTTGTCCAGTCGATACGTGAGACTTTCTATCATCTCTTGCTGGGAATCGGTGCCAAGTGCCATTGCTGCTTACTGCATTGAATATCAAACGGATTAAGATCACCTGTGTCTAAGCATAAGTCCCAGACCAAATACAATTAAACATATCGCCATAGATCGGCCTAGCCACTTTTTGGCAGAGGCAAGTGGTTTCACGGTACCATTGTCGTTCCGTTCCGTTCTGTGAAGTAATAATCTCCATACCAATAGACAACATCATTTTCAAATATAAGGTACATCATTCTTAATATGTATATCACAGTTAAATAACTCAGAGAAATAGTTTAGAATTCATTCATTACACACAAACTTGGTAAAGTCACTCATTACAATAATTATTTTGAATTGCCTCATTCCCTCGTCAGTCCGAGTCCCCTCCATCTTCGTAGTCTCCTCCCACACTCATGCGCGGCTTGAGAAGTCTGCCCACTTCCGGAGTTTTGGAGAGAGCGTAGGGGATCTGCTTCTCGCTGTTTTGGATCATGAGGTCAGCCCCAGCCTCCAGGAGGAGCTCCACGATCACACTGTCCCCCTTCCAGGCTGCGTTGTGTAGCGGCGTGTCTCCCAGCTTGTTCTGTGCGTTCAGTTGGATTTTAGGATACTTCAAGAGAGTCGTGGCGCACTCGACGTGTCCGCCTCTTGCCGCCCAGTGCAGAGCCGTGGAGCCCGATTTGTCCAGGCTGTTGACGGAGACGTTGTTCTGCAGACACTCGTGCAGAAATTCCATATTTCCTCGCTTGGCCGCTTCCTGCAGAGGATTAGGGATGCTCTCCGACTGAGTCTCCACGTAGTTTCCTGGGATGAGACCGATCTTGCCTTTGCATTTTGCCTTCAGCCAGCCAGACTCCGTCTTCCCGGACTCGATGATGTAGAGCAGGTCTCCCTCCGCGAAGGAGAGCTCGTCTGCGTGCTGGGAGTGGTAGGGGTAGAGGGCTTGCACCACTCGGATGGAGCCGGGTTTGGGGGGTGGGGGCGCAGGAGCTGGTATTTTAGCCATAGTGCGCTTAGTTGATATATAAATAGGTGAATCTAGTTTATTCTTGATTAGTTCGTACAGGTAGAATAACTGAAAGCAGTACGAAAGGATAATTATACTTAGGAGCTAGGATTGTGAGCCGAGTTCAACATCCGCAGGGAAAAATGAATGACCAGCCGCGTTAAAACCGTTCAATAACAATTATAGTGGTGGCATAAATGTGGTTACCAATAAAGGGAGCAGTTTGTAAAATGATTGTCACTTATTTTTGCTAACACATGGCAAATTCTCAGTACAGTATATCTTATCGTTATCTAGTAAATACGTGTTGAGAAATTGCTGATAATCTCAGACAATAATTCTCTGTCGATGGTGAATATAATTATCCTCGCACTTGGTTTTGCATTGCAACTTACGATCATCAATGTTTTAATCATTAATAGCGACAAATCATATCCAATTTAATAATTGAAAGTCCGGTATAGCAAATTCATTATTGAGCATCTACTGAACTTGATTAGGTAGAAACGATAGCACTCATTTGAGTATCCTAGCAACAAGAGGAATGTCGTATGATCAGTATTCTGGAAGCGTTGATAATAACGGCCACCCACACGGTAGAGGCAGCATGTTCTGGGAGGATTCAGTGAGATTTGAAGGCAAGTTTTCTCATGGAGATCGGGTGGGGAGGGGCACTCTCTATTTCGGCGACGGAGGATATCTGACCGGGGTTTATACTGAGGACACTTTGAATGGAGTAGGCCGCTATGTTTTCAATGACGAGACTGAGTTGGTGGGTATGTTTAGAGATGGAGAACTGAACGGTCTGGTTCAAAAGTATTCTCCGGATGGGGAGATGACATTCTACGGTCACTACAAGGACAATATACCTTTCGGTAATGTGTGTTCGTATGATGAGTGGGGAGGAATGGTATGCGGGGGGGTTGATAAGAGAGGGGATCTTACAGGAAGTGGTATTTCTTACGTTTACCCAGACCAGAAACATGCAATTACCGGACTATTCAAGGATGGGAAGTTGGTGGAAGGAAAACCATCCATAGTTATAGAGAAGGACGAAGTGACGAAATGCTACAAGTGTCAAGTGGCAGATAAAGTAATCTTAGAACCAGATGTCTCAACGAAACGCAGGCTAAGCAGAAATCCCCTCGTACCAGACCACTATGAGCAACACTATGTCTGCGTCTCCAACTCCCTGATAGCAGGAGCTGGAGAGGGACTCTTCGCAAAACGAGAACTCACTCCCCATCAGGTCATCTCGTTCTACAATGGTACCCGCGTGAGCCACGAAACAGTTGACAATCGGTCTTGGATTCAGAACTCGAATACCATTTCATTAGATGAGGAGGTCGTTATCGATTTACCTGAAGCTTTTAGTAAATTAGATAAATACTGTGCAAGTTTAGGCCACAAAGCTAACCACTCTGATCTCTCGAATAGTTACTATGACAAATTTACTCATCCTAGATTCGGTAGGATCAAATGCATTCGAGCGGGAAGGGAGATTGCTCCTCATGAAGAGATAACTGTAAATTATGATTACCACCATCTCAATGGGGATGATGAGCAAGATTTACCTTCATGGTATTCACGGTATGTTAAAGTTAAACCAGACAATGCATAACAATTGTAAGTAACTAGCAAAGTTTTGTGTATTAATTAATTAATGGTGAGATAAACTAACTGTAATTACACAACTGGGATGAGGACTAGGGATATGGCAGATAGGTAACTGCATTTAAAACACTTCATCTTAGAAATAGTTAGATTTATTGGGGAGCCTGCACATGTCAGAAATTGGAGTTATGATTTTGTCAGAATATCTAGTTCTGCACATGTCAGAATCGGCTATTGTAGAGTTCTGCACATGTCAGAATCGGCTATTGTAGAGTTCTGCATTTGTTAGAATGTAATTTCTATAGTTCTAGTAATTGCTACTCGACCACCTCGTAAAATGCCACTTTCAGACTCAAATGGACACTATTCCGAACATAAAATGCCCCTTTTCACACCTTTATTTTACATATTACTCTCGAAACTGCTCACTTTCGCTCTTCCATTCATTCTAAAAAGAAATAAAATGCCACTCAACCACCCTCCCACGAAACTAGAGTAGAACTTGACTCCCATTCTAACAAAGTCATAACTCGATAAAACTGATTCTGACATGTGCAGAACTCTATAATAGCCGATTCTGACATGTGCAGAACTCTATAATAGCCGATTCTGACAAGTGTAGAACTAATTATTCTGACAAAATCATAACTAGAAATTCTGACATGTGCAGCTCCCCCGATTTATTGGGTGACGGGGACTAATTAAGGAAGCGATTCTCACATTAGGATCATTTTTTAAACCCACCGTTTACGAAAACTAGAGGTTTAGATGTCTTTATCGATTGTTACTAGACCCTAATGCCTAATTTCAAATTAAATGCCTTCTTGATTATATGTGTAGTAACCTGCATAAAATCTGACAGTATTTATCTCATAAATACTGCCAGAAATCTGGTAATATTTTGAGACTAATACGGTCAGATTCCAGCAGGGGCTTACAGTGCCCCCAGACCCCCAGCTGGGTGTTGTGTCCCCTATCACAAATATGTTTGGTGGTTTGCCCCCCTCCCTCCCCCCTAGAGTAAAATCCCTGCGACCTCCCTGCTAAGGATGGCTATTACAATTGTTATCAAAGTTCATTTATAGTGCTGGGCACACTGATTAACAAAAGATAAAGTAAGTTAGTATGCATGGCGCGAAGCCACCGGTAATGAGTCCGCAGCGGATTAAAAGTCGCACTTCCAGAGTCTCCTCTCCCTACTCACAGGCTCAGCCACTCCCCGCCTGGACACCCCCCGGATCGGGACTGAGTACCAAGTCCCGATCGAAATTCATGGGCACGCAGAATGAGGGATTTTCTGAAGGAGGAGAAGGAATAGTCAAAGTCGAGGGCAATCTTTGGAAAAGAGCCCTTGCAATCACCGGAGTAGGAATGAGCGGTGAAACACTTGATTCTAACCAATCCACGCGCATGCCTCAGCTGTACAACGTTGTTATGCAGGCCACTCAAGCACAGAGGGGGACGGATAGAGCTAACAACAGTTTGAACAAGTCTGCGAAGCAATACGCCAGCAAAGAAGAGATGTACTTGGAGCTACAGGGACTCAAGAAAGCAGTCCGGCTGTCAGCAAATGAGAGGGACAATCTCAAATCCAGGTTTTGGATAGATTATCATTAGTGAGGCTAGATAACTGTGGAAATATGAAATTTATTGAATGAATTGTTCATTCAGACTTAGAAGAACAGAGGAGGAGCTGAGTCGGAGAGACAAGGAGCTGGAAGAAATGCTGTCTGGTAGCGGAGGTTTGTCTCAACAGGAGTTGGTACGGACTCTTGGGGACAAAGAGAGGACGGGACAGGGACAAGGTACAGGGGGAAAGAGTTTGATTCTCTCTCTCAAAAGACAAATCTACACGCTACAGAAGTCATTGAGAGATCGGGAGCATGCACTGAGTAAGCTACAAGACGACTCTAAAACCATGGATGTCAGAGAAATGCAGGTTAGTTAATCTAGTTGCGTACTAGAACGAAATTATACTAAACAGATACAGACTTAAACTCAATCTCTAATTGCTGCCACATCATTAAATCATGCAACTATGTAATGTGCGTATGTGCCAATATAACATAATGAATCTCTGAGTTAGAAAAGATTGAGATTAGAGCTATTGTCACTGTACGGCTGTTGAATGAAAGGCATCTGGTGGACAGCAAGTGGAGACCGGAAGTTTGGCGGGAGGATTGTCGGATTTCGGAGTAGAATTGGAGGTGTGAAAACATGTCCTGTATTAATAATCGGCATTTGGCAGTGAGGGGGCATGGGGCAAGGAGGAGGGGGAATGTTGGAGAGAGGTTGAGGGGTGTGCGAGACAGGACACACGAGGGGGATACTATTAGTCACGAAATCATTAGGTTTACAAGGGACTTGTCCTAAGGCTTGCAAGCAGGCCAGAGCAGCTTGCTTCTTGGCCTCCTTCTTGTTGATGGAGGGCTGCAGGGGCTGGTAACAGCCTACTGGGATACTAACCTTGAACTTGAAACTCTTGATTCCCTGCTCCCCCACCTCCTCGAATACGGGAGCCTCCCAGCGCTTCTTGGCGCATATCTCCATCAGCACACACACGGGGTGCTTGCCTCCAGCCAGCATGTTCGGCTCTACCAGCCTGCTAGCCGCTGGGACAGGAGCAACTTCCGCCACACTCACAGGGTGACTGATCTGAAAGGGAGGGTAGGGGGCAGGAGGGGGTGGGAGGAAGAGAGGATCTCGGTTAGATCCTACTCCGAGCCCCTTGCGGTCTGTTTTGACGTCCAACTCCAACGGAGTCATCACCCCATGGCCGCTCTTTCCGAGAGCCATCCCCTCTCTCCACCCCATCTTCTCCATCAGCTTGCGTCCGAACCCGTCCCCTATGGGAGCCAGCCTCTTGAACTGGTTCTTTTTCGCCCAGGCGGGGTCCCCTCCCTCAAGTAAATGAAAGGGTAGGAGAGTGGCTTTGTCACCTGTGAATTGCCCGGGCTTTATTCCGAGAAGCATTTTGTTGATAGAGGTTGGGTCCGTGAAAGGCCGTGCTTCTTCGGGAGTGCTACCTATCTCTGAGTCAAAAGCCGCTTTCCGGTGTTCTGACCCGTGAGAGCAAGGGAACTCTTCCTCCACCCGCTTAAACTTGCTGTCTGATTGAAGATAGTCTCCAGAAGTGGAGACGTGAGCCTCTGATACAGCTCCATGTTCGCCCTCTCTACATTATAGATGCAATAACATACTTGACTTTACTCAATCCATAGCAACGCAGCACACCATCCTATACGGTAACAACACACTGAATTAACACAGTTACCTCGCTGAAATTTTCTGGCAGATAGCTGTGTACTTGGCTATCACCGAGTCCTTCTGTTGCTCTGTCTGTCCTTGCTTTACTGACAATAGAAGATCTCCCATCCCAGTTTTACTAGTCAACTGCGGAATGTATAACCCTTGTCCGAAGCCAGGTGGATTGGTAGTACTAGTAGCAGGTGCTACATTCTTTTCTGCAGGTAGTGTATCCAAGTCAGAACCGTAGGAGCTGATGCTGAAGCTAGTCGTGCTGTCTGATCTCGAGCTGGACCCTAGGGAGACTGTGTTACGCAGGCTGCACTGTATCCAACAAATTAGCCAATTAATTATTAAATCTAATTAGTATTTGGTGCAACTACTGTTGGATAGAAGACAATCTTAACGAAGTATTATTCCCTCACACCCAAGAAATGCATTCTTTTCCCATTGTTTTACATATTTATGTGATAACATAAAGTATTTGCTTGCATTTACTTGTTTCTCATTTCAATGATCTCTGATGTCAGACTAATTACAGGCATAATTAGTTCATTACGTAATGATAAGCTCTCAGGCATACAGTATTAGTTGGCTTTACATTATCCACTTAAAGTTTAGTTCATAGTTAAAGAATGCTATTTGTCAGTCAGTTCCTTGTAACGATTTCTTAAATTTATTGATAACTACGAAGCTCGGGTAATTAAGTGGGGATAAAGTAGTAGTGAATCACAGCTGTTATAAATGGTTGCATTCTTACTTGATCTGGAGTAACAGCGTCTTCTCCAATCCCTTGAATCTCTGCCACCCCCTACTCGTCTACTTTCACGTCTATTTCTTGAATGGTGTCCAGGACTAACTCGTCTTCTTGTGGGACTTCTGCTTCTATCCCTAATTGGAAATATATAAAACAGAAGTCTAAGTGTACTAAAATAGCTAAGTTGAATTGAATAAAGCACATTGTTCCCTATACAAAGATTCTAAGCACAGATTCATATAAATTGGAACCTCCAGAGTTACAAATAGACGCAATCAAGTGAAGCTGAGTAGTCTATCGACCTAATGGAGAAGATAGACAGTGCAAATACGAATTTATTTGTAGCTCTGCTAGGAGAGCCGAACACAGGAAAGTCTAGCTTTCTCAAACACTCTGGTGGTGTGAAACCGGAAGATAATTTCAAGATTGGAACTAGTTTGAAACACAAATATTTAGAACTAGATAGCAAATCGATTGAATTCTCTGTTTGGGATACATCAGAGCAAATGTGCGGTCCATTCCTCCCACTCTCCGTTATAAAGCTAATAAGGAACAATGATGCAGTGTTCTGCATTTATGATGTGACAGACAAGTCAAGCCTGGATGGAGCAATCCAGTACTTTGCTCCTATCAAAATGTACACAGGGTCATCTCCATTCGTGCTTATAGGTAGCAAGGTAGACCTAACAGAGGATAGAATGGTGGATGCAGCGTATGCTGAGAAGGTAGCTTCGGATCATGCTATGCACTACTTCGAAGTGAGTATTCACAATCCCGTCAGTTGTGAATACGTATTTGCTACAGTAGCAGCCATATTGACGAGGAACCAGTCTAGCATCCAGTGACGCATTATACTCTTAGTACTTGTTCACTAATCCAATTGGTTATATTTACACATTATTAATTCATACATTAAAATGCAATTCCTTTCCAATTGTTTTGTCCAGAATTAATTTTTTAGAACTGGAGCTAGGGATGTGAACTATGTGTCAAATGATGGTATGCAAACAATTTCGAATATACAGGGTGTCTCAAAAGTTCTGCAACAAATTTTGCTAATGTATTATACATAGATAAATAGATCGAACATCCGATATACCTCATTTTAACAAAAAATAGTGAGGATTATCTTAATTATTTGGCATTCCAATGGCCTGTATTTATTATTTTAATTGGTTGTTGCAGAACTTTTGAGACACCCTGTATATTCAAATTTTTCACACCTCTGCCAGAAAAAAGAAAAAAAAATTACACTTTTCTATACACAATGATTATATATTACTTTTGTCGGACACTTGGGCATTATGTCACTGCGCCATGTTAATATAGTATTTCAAACCAATGCTGTAAACATTGTTAAATTTTTAATTTTGTCTATTCCCACTCTCTTGGAATAATTTTCAAAAGCTGGTAGACAGTAGCCTGAACACATTCCCGAGAGTCTATGAAGGTTTTTGAAGTACAAAATATAAATTATTCTCAATGCATTGTGTATATTTAGGTCTTTAATCGATGTTTACACAACGATACGGCACTTAACTTCATTGCGTGATTCTATTACTGACCTGCGCCTGTCATACCCCCTAGATCTAGACCGAGAGCGTCGCCTCCTCTCTCTATCCCTTGTAGACTTCATAGGAAAGATGGAATCCCGTCTGTACCGAGACCTTCTCTGGTGTGAAGGCGATCTAGAATGGTCCTTTTTCTTACTGGAAATATAGTGCTTTTCAGCAGATCTATTTCTTTTGACCTTTCCCTCTAAAGATTTCTTCATATGGTCTCTCTCCTTTTTACATTCAATCTTCCTTGCAGAATTAGCCTCCTTTACATCATGTATTACTTTCCTTTCAACCTTTTTATAATTCCTGTTCCTTTCTTTCGATTTTTCTTTCTTTCCTTTCTTATTTGTTTTTAGCTCTTTCTTCTGCTTTTTGTGTTCTATCTTCTTTACAACTTCATCGTTTCCTTTCGTACTCTCAGTCATTTCCCCACTGCTTATCTCAGAATCGAATGCGTTACACAATTGCATTTGATTGCATTGACTTTCATTTTTCGCTTTCTCTAATAATTTAAATTCAGTATCTGAAGTTTTATGTTCCAACTTATCTTTTGAATCGTCTTTTCCAGAAGTGAGATGTGGTGGGCGAATTTGTCGTTGTTCATTTAAACGACTAACTAAGCGATTTCTCAGCGACTCCTCATCCATCTGTCCATATTCATCACCAAGCTATTTCCTATTACACAGGATGTCACTGATTGTTACAAGCAACGATTACTTAGTAAATTAATTCCCCGCACACAGTTCGTGGATTTTGTGTCCAAGTTTGCAAAACCGATCAATTGTATGAGATAATTAATAGGAATTACTCTATACCTCAAATTCAAAATAATTATGAAGTATGTAGACTAGATGTACCTGCGTGAATCCGCAATAATGAAGGTATTGGGAAATTTATTAATTATTCAAATAATTTCATCAAAAATAGCCACTGGTCAGACATATAACTTAACTTAAGTATGGAAGACTCAGAATCGGACACTGGGGCACCTGCTTAATTGAGACAAATATCCAATAATGGATATATCAGTATCCACTTAATTGGTCCAAAATGGTTCGGCCGATGTGTCCCGAGTGGAGCCAACTGAATTTCGAAAACTAATTTTATCTGGAGCCCAAGTGTATCACAATAAACAGATTGGATGTACAAAGCAAAATATACTGAGAATACTTACATCCAATAATCTTGTTTCAAAATATTCTAGAACAGCAAAAATTAAAATGTGCTGTTAATATGCGAGATTTACGACAGTTTTTTTGCAGGTGCAACTTGACGTTTGTACAGAGGAGATCTTGCGTCTAACTGGAATCATAGACAGCTATGAAGGTGAAGTAACGGACCACTTCAAAGACCAGGTCAACTCGCTCCACTCTTCTCTCCGGCAAATGGAAAAGGAGAAACTGAGAGCTGAACGGGAAAAAGGAGAACTAATTGAAAGATTGAATGAACTCGAACCCTTCATACCGCCTAAGGAACTTGCAGGAATTGCGGAAGAGAAGCGGAGCATTGTTGAAAAATATTTAGGAATGGAATATATTCCTCTGTTAGAGAACTTAGCAGCCCTCGAACTAGAAATGAAATCGACAAAGGAGAGCGAGGAACGTACCAAGAGCAAATTTAAGGCGCGACTGGAGGGAAAAGAACTAATGCTTCTAGAAATGATTGAAAAGGAAAATTCTTTGAAAGGTGAGGTTGGTGCATTGCAGAAGGAAGGTCAGAGCTTGTCCGTTAAGTTTAATGACCTCTCACAACAGTATAGTGACATTGGACAAGAGAATCAACAAATAAAGTGAGTTATACGAATATACATATAATTTTTTGCCGATTGCTTAATGAATTTGGACAAAAACCTATCAAAAGTTTTAACCATAGCATTCTACTACACTAAGGCAATGGCACAAGCTTTATTTTTACCAAGGATGATATACACGTAGTAGAGTAATGCCATTTCACAGTATTGAGAATAAAATGTTCTCTGTCCACGATAAACCTTATGTATTACTAGCATATGCGAACTATGTATCTTAGTACCCGAATCCGTTATTAAAATGTGTTTTGTCATCATCATATTGCACAACAAGCAATATTTAGCACTAATTTAATTTCTTATCCATTTTATACAGTCTTGACATTATGAATGCTTAATTAATGTAGGAAATCTCACCATGGTTCAAAGTCATGGGGCGATTTACTTTGTATGCCCAAAATGGCAATTTGCTCCAAAACTTTGAAATGCAATTTTAGGCAATCGAAGTGTCTTGTCGGTGAATAGGAAGTACCACATACTAGTGTCTAATATTTGCCGTCTTTGAGATATATAACCCTAATCAGTCAAATTACATTTCCCTAGCAACGCAGGAATGTGTTAACATCCCAATGAAAATTCCGTCTATTTTAAACGGCTGGTCCATGGTGAGATTTCCTACATTTGTAAAGCATTTACAATGTCATTAATTAAGACTGTATAAAATGGGTAAGAAAACCGCCTAAATTAATTATATATAAATGCTGCTTGTTGCTCAATAAGATGATGACAAAACATATTTTAACAACGGATTCGGGCATTAAGGTATATTGTTTGTATATATTACATTCCCAAGGTCTATCTTGCACAGAGAACATTTTATTCCTAATACTGTGAACTCGCATTACTCCACTCTATCATCCTCGGTCAAAAATGAAGCTTTTGCCATTGCCTGGTTTATTCGAGGCAATGTATAGTTTAGAATGATGATATTATAGCCAATACAGTAATTGATAATATTATAAATCGGTTACTATAGAGAGCAAGTATCGAATCGTGATGGCGAGCTTAACACTCTGAGAGAGCGAACAGCGGAAATAGAGAACGAGAAGTCCGGCCTATCAGATGAGATTCTAACACTGAACAAATGGAAAGATAATGAACTGTTAGCTCAGGGACATGCCAGGAAGCTACAGAGCAGCAGTTTCAACCCATTTCAGCGAGGCAGCCGAGAACAGAAACTGGAGAGTTATGCTCGCGTAATCCAGCAGCACTGGTCAAAGTACAAGGCAGGTAAACGTCAGAAGTCCTACTCGGACGACCAAGCATGGGCGGTGAACATGGTTCAGAGCGGGTTCATTAAGTACAAAGGAGACACGGACGCAATTACCACAGGTGTCCAAGTGCTAGCTAAAGAGGAGTCTGCATCGTCAGCTGCACTAGAAGTTAGAGAACCCAAAGCAGATGCTAGTACGCAGACAGAAGAGGTTATGTTGATCAGCGTCTTGAAAGAGTTGAAAGAGAGAGATGAACTCACCTGGGCTCTAGATACCATTCAGCAGAATTTTGAAGAGTTTTCCCAGAATAATCTAACCCTAGCACAGAGAGATGCGAGTAAGGAAGAGGGGATCAAGAGCTACATGAGCACGAAAGAAGCAATGCTACTCTACAAACAATCGAAACCAGAGAACTAAATCTATTTTTACATTTTGCATCCCGATCCCTTATTCTATTTACGTATAATAGCTCATATATCGTACTTGTTGAATTACACAAATATAATACAGCATAATTAAAATATATAAAAACAAGTATTAAAATTAGGTTAATTTTAGGACAAACAAATTAACATGCATTCTATAAAATGGTGACAGTATAGGTAGAGTAAATGAATATAAAAAATCAAACGCTAGACTCATGTTTCATTTTCTAGTTCTAGTCGATCAGACGATCCCTGCTTTTTGAATTTGTCAGCCTTTTTGGGCTCTAAATCATCATAGAATGATTTCTGGGCGGCAATGGTGCCTGAACGCTTGAAGTTGGCAACTACTGTATGATCAATATTTTCCTCATCCGAATTCTGAGTTGGAGAACGTATGCTTACTTTTGTATGTAGCCTCTTCAACTCATTCGGAGCCACTGATGTAAATTTAGTCTTGTCTGAATTACGTTCTTTCCTGAACCCAACGCAGCATTTCGTGTGGATGACCCTTCCTGCTAGAGCTAGCAACGCAGGAGAACCCCAGAATGTAAAAAAGAACCCGGCCAGTGTGCTTAGCCAGCTGGAGTAGTAATCTCTGAAGACTGTTTCACAGCAAGAGCTATTCCCGTTGAAATCTGTAATGCACCTGATGTATTCCTGCAAGTAACCGATGTAAGGCAGCTTGAGGTTCTCGTACACGATGAAGTCTATCATGATGATCCATATCAGCGCCCCGAACGAGATGAGGAAGACTATAACCTGGAAGGCGAGGTCCGTGATGAGTGTTCGCTGCAACCCCTGACCAGCACTGGATATGAACTGCTGTGTGAACAGCTTGTAGAGGATGATGACGGAGAGGGTACCAAGGATGAGGGAGAATAGGATGCCTGGCAGGTAGAGTGTAACGAAAATGAATTCGTCCTGTGGAAAGCAGACTTCTGGGACATTTAAGATTCGGTACCCTTGTCCCGATGTGTCGCCGAAGTAACTCACGATGACAACTAGAACGGGGGCGAGGAAGCATATGAGGAACTCAAATAGGTGTATCTTATTATAGTATTTCATTATCTTGGTCACGTGCAGAGGAAATGCAATTAGTATCGTTAAATTCACAAAGGCGCACAGATACCAGAGCATAAACGCAAATATTCCGTATTGAAACACTGCACCTTGGATCCTACACGCGATAGTGCTCGATTCTCTCGACTTGGCCAGCTCTACACTGCTACAGTAGAATCTCTCAGGGATTATTGCGCCGGATAGTATGGCGAATGATTGGATGAGGAGGGCAATCATTAAATAGAAGGAAGTGACGGTTGGAAACTTCCACACGGATTTGCCGGCCTGTACCCATGCGATGCTGAACACCAGACACATGCCTAACTGAAAGACCGCACCTAAGAGGGTGGAAATTCTGTAGATCCAAAAGTATGCATCACCTCCTGGATTCCACTTTATGCACTCAGGCACACATAATGTCCCATTGAACACGTACATGGAGGGACACGTACCGTTGAATGTGGTCCAGTTATAAGCAAGCGAATAAGAATTCGAGTCAGTGACGTTGCAATTTCCGTTGTACACTACAGGTTTGGTGTTGTTGCGATTTGAATAGTCGATTTCTGGATCGATCACTTCAAATGTACCGATCAGAATACCGTTTAGCCCGCCTAATAATGGCGCAATAAACAAAACCCAAATGAAAATAATTACGCAGAGGCAAACAATTCTGAAGATCCATTTTTTTCTTTTTTGGTAATTCGGTTTCTTCATTGAGTTTTTGAAAATGGCCTTTTGGTCCGAATAAGACCTATTTATATTATCAGTCGGTGAATCCAGTGTCAATGTCTTCCTTTAGCAAAAGCGTAGTAGGATTATGTAACATGCATAAAAAGATGCAGAGAATGCAATCCTACTTGTTAATATTGCATATACATACAACTTAGTTCTGATTGTAGGCAGCCTGGTGGTGTAGACGATTGAGTTACACAACCCGACCAGAGAAACCAGAGATTACAGATAATTCCATATATATTGATTCAGTGTCATTCTAATTCGGGGTATCTTCCACGGCAAAATTAAATTCACAACCATAATATTCCAATGCATTTAATTCTCTCTGGTTAGATTTTTGTTTATAAATTGGTTAGATATCGGATACAGCTTAAATTAATACAGATACTATTCCAGTTTTTTAAGTGGAATCAAAAAGTTTTAAATTGATTACAGATAAACCTCCAAAGTGGCACCTCCGAATTACGGCACCATTTCTACTCATGAATTGGCTATTCTCTGTAAATAATATTTTGTGGAACTTCGAAAAACACATCGAAATAAAAGTAAATTTTGAAACGCAACTTTTGCTTCTGAAATGCGCTAAGTTACATTGAATTAATTATGAAATTTGAAAAAAATAAGATTTATTAAGGCATGTATAATATAATTAACTACCAATCATAACTTCATAGCCAGAATAGCAGTAACAAAATAATTCTTCTTTCTCGACAAACTTGATCGAATAGTAATTTTCAAGAGTTGCAATATCTAAATATGAAAGGAATTCACAAAAATCAAATTTTAACGACCGTCACGGTTTTATCGGTGACTCCGAAATGCGATAATCTCAGATACAGAATTTCAGAGATGTGCTGTACCTGTAATGACAGCCTGATACTACATGTTATTTACTTTAGAAAGGAACAGAGGCGTAGCCAAGGTGTAGGTAGTATGCACAAAACATATAGACATGTATTGACATACAAATAATGAGAATTGAAGGGTTCTGTGGCGAAGTCGTAACATTTTGTCTCTAATAGTGTGACAAGACGATGTCAGAAATTCTTCGAGATGTTTGTTAACGATGGTCACATTCAATTGTACGTATATGCACCACCTCAATGTGACAGTGCAAAATCTTGGCTACGCCACTGGCTCACAACCATACAAACTTATAAACAAAATCCACTCTATTTCCCCAGTAAAGCTTATCTGTTGAACATAATTGATATACTAAACCATAGCTACAGAAACAAATCACAATATTGCCATCTACCATACTTTCCCTGTAGAGGCATTAGCACTTGGCTGCCACATACTTCCTCCCAACCTGCCCACAGCTCTTGAAGGGGCGAACCCAGTCAGCTTCTGTAGATTCTCTCTAATCGCCATCGTACACAGAATGTAGAGAAAGATGAAAGAGCAATCCCTCATGTCATTTCCCATCAAATTCCTGTGAGTGAGTCCTTGTAAGAAAGGGATGGGTTCGAAAGGAAGTTTTGCCACCACCACAGCATCGAATATCTGGTTGAACATTCCCAACAAGGCAGTGAACGTGAAGCCCAGGATTACCATGGACTTTGTCTTGATCATGTTAATCTCGCGGTTATCTCCTTGCAGCTTTTCTTCGCTTTTTTCTAGCTTCTTCTTCTGATTCAAACCTGGTTTAGAAGTCCACGTCGCAGACTCCTTCTTTTTCTCTAACTTCTTCGCCTGTCTTTCAAGAGAAAGTTTCAATTTCTGGTAATGCTCAGTCCTGTAGACGAGGAGGTAGAGAGTGAGCTCGGAGAGACAGGCTGTCGCGAACGCAATGACAAGGATAATCAGTGAATAGCCGATCATGTTTATTCTATATTCTCAAATAAAACTATAACAGATCAAGATAAATATACGTACTCATTTACTAAATATGCATAGCTATAGCTAAATATACTGAGAATAACTACAGAACGAATTACGTACTGGAATATACATATATATTTTAGGGGAATTATAAATTTTTAGTGGGGAAGATAATATTAGAAATAACTTAGAAAAATTGAATGGGATAGTTGGGATTTTGAGAGGCAATAATAATCCTCCCATCCGAGTCCATTGAAATTCCTCTGGGCTTAACAAACTGTCCGGCAGCATACCCCTGCCCACCAAACCGATGTATCAGCTGTCCACCGCCTGTAAATACTAGCACGCAGTTCTCAACCGTATCTGTTAAAAGAATGTTGCCATTCTGATCAATAAATATGTTATACGATTCCACCACTTCCTTGCCTGGACCGTAGGAGATTATTTTCTGAATCGGCTGGTGGTAATAATTGTAGACGAGAATACAAGGGTTATGATATGTGAGAATAAATATTTGGTCGTCAGTGGTCTTGACATCATCTGGAAAAGAGTTACACTCGATGAGAGAGAAAAGGTTCAGAGATTGATCCAGGACTACAATTCGTTTGTTTCTATTATCGCAAATATAAATATTTCCGTTCATGCTTGAGACAGATACACCTTTAGGTTGATTCAACTCTACATTTTGGATGCTAGAAAACGAGCGAATAAAATTCCCATTCATTTCGTAAACGTTCAGGGTATGACGCATCATTTGTGTAACATAAACTCTGTTTGCGAAAATACAGATGCCAAATGGTGTTGCCATCTCATCACAGAACGTAAACATGAATCCGCCAGTGTTGTCGAATACCTGCACCCGATGGTTTCCTCCATCACAGATGTAAATTCGTTGAGAATGTTCATCAAAAGCTATCGCATTCGGAAACTTGAATTCTCCAGGAAGTGAACTACTCGTTTTATGCGTTCCAAATGCAAGGACTGGCTGGCCTTTCGATGTATAATGATCCATGATTGATCTTGCATTGCGTTGGATATTTCCTAAAGATTGAATTTTAATTTCAACCTCGCTATCCCATTCCAGATTTATACATTCTGTCCTCTTACAGTCCACAGATAATTCTCTGACTTTAGCTTCCAATGGAATCATCACTTCTCTTAGCGTACTCGTATGCTGATTGTTTTTCAGGCTGCAGAAGGCTTGCTCTTTCGTAAGGAGGAGCTGTTGCAGTTCTCCATTTCTCCTTTCTTCTTCTTCTCTGTAACGCTCTTCTATCGTCTGTAGCTGATTGAGTAGTTGCTGCTCCCTTTCTTGCAATAACCTTCGTAAATGAGAGAATTTCTCAATTATTAGATTGCGAATGAACGCTATGTCGTTTAGGAATTCCATCCTTCTTTCTAATGTGCAATCAAGTTTTGTGCATTCGCAAAGAATTTAAAAATTTGCAGTTGTATATATACTGTATGCTCATTTGCAAAATCTAAAACAAAAGCATAATGTGATGCTACATAAAGCATTATGTGCCATGTTGCGCAACAAAGTTCTCCATCAGAATGGCTCTTCATTTGGAATGACAAAGCTACGAATAGTCTACATCATAGCATACTAGGTAATGGTTCAGCAATAGCTTGCATAATATTACAGAACTAGCTATGAGGAACGCCTATGGCGCCAGCTATGCAGACAAAGGTATTTGGAGTACATGCACTTTAATCTCCCCATTCAAAACAGAATAGATCAATGGTCATATCCAAAGAATTGACTAATTAATTATTGTATACATTTAACTGAGAGTTAAGCCATACAAGTTTGGGTAGTTACTATAAATAGAAAAATCTCAGGTGCAAATTAGGGTTGTTTTAACTGCGTTGTAAACATTTTTTTCGACATCAACCAATCTGATTTCAAGATTAGGGGGTCATCAGGATATATTTGAGGTAAGGTGTGGAAATATGAATAATCGTTACATCAGGGACAAATCTATACCATATAAGGAAGTTACAAGTTTGGAAAAATCAAGGTCGGGAAGACTGATCAAAAACTTCTGGATTGGCGTAGTACACCACAAGAAGCAAACAGATGAACTTATTGTACCACAAATGCACTAAATTAAAACAGATTTAGCAACTTCATGAACTTTTTTCGTACATTTAGAATAGGAGGTATAAATCTAAGTTGACTAATTCATGAATTATCAATGAATTACTCAAATTTTGAAACTAAAATAATGAAAAACTATTTGATATTTCGCTTAGGGACTGAGCAATGTTAGAGGTATATAACATGAGCAACCTTTTAACCACTTTTGGGCATAGAATCTGCACTAATGTTTGAGATTTTGAATAATTCATAATTCTTCATCATCTTTCAATGAATTATTCAACTTAGGTATAAATATGTTGACTGAACCTGATAGTTCCTTTGTTAGAAATGAGCAAGAATCATCCAAGGTCAATATTCCCCATTTCAGACAATGTATCGTGACTAGACATAGCCTACTTGAGTCCATTGTACATTACGTATCTGCTTGAATTTAATTATGCTTGCTGTTTTTACAATGCTATATTACTCATAAGAAATAAAAATAACTATAGGGACTGTTTTCATAGAACTGAAGCTAGTCGAGTGTTTAAATTCCTGTGTGTTTGTTGTTATGGGAGCTTAGCTAATAATCAATCACTCTGAAGCAACTGATAAGTCTCAGATATGTGTGTAATACAATACAACATATTTGAAATTCTTATGGATTGAGTAGTTTCAGGACCACCATGCCTTTATTATTGCAGTAAATATCAATTATTGAATTCTATATTTGTAGAATTTCATTAGACAATATCGATAATCAAAAATGGCCGAGTCGGCGAATACAATTTTTGAACTGTTCACATGCATCAATTGCAACTCAGTCAAACAGTGCAGTTACATTCTGGCTTGTTTCCACGTAATCTGTGGAGATTGTTCTGAAAGTGTCAATTCAAACCTTAGAGAATGCTGTGTACTACCACGCAATCCACAGGAACTGGTACAGCACCCTCTCACAAAACAGTACGCCCAACAGCTACAGAGCTTGTTGGAGGTACATACAGGAGGCAAAGAGAAAAATGTGTGCGTCATTTGCCAAGACATGGAAGGAGGAAATACTGACGTCATGTTTTGTGTTCAATGCGCCTCGTTCTGGTGCCAAACCCATTTGCTCATACATCATCGAGCCATGTTAAAAGGGAATGAACATCCGTTTTTTCGTTTCGACACGGACATCGAGTTAAAAGAATTATTAACAGGTGCTAAAGGTGGCTCAGTGGCGGTGAGTGAGAAAGAAGACCACCTCGTGACTCAATTCATTCAAAAGTGCGAAGAGATTATACGCGAAGGTGAAGAGCATCAGAAAAAGTTAGAGGAGCTCAACATAACTGTCGATAAATGGAGGGAGATGGTCGGTAGAGACCTGGGAAATAGATTCACTACAATACGTGAAAAGTTGGCTGAACTTGAAGAAATAGCGAATACGAGTATTGATAAAAAGTGCCAAGATACAAGAGAACGATTGGATCAGTGTTTCGGGGAGAACGAAAAGAAATTGAGAAATTTGCATCGAGGCATTGAAATGATTCAACAAGTCAATAATTTGTGTCCAAACAAAGCGAGTGAGATCCTCAGCATACTCACGATTGATAAAATTAAGAAGCAGAGTATGACCTCATTCGTTACGTTTCTGCTAGAAATGATTCCGAACATTACAAAGATAAATCGAGAATTGGAGGCTGATTCAAATCAAAATGTCATTGAAGCTCGAATAATCGAACCAAACTACACATATGTTGAGTTCAGGCCAGATAGACAGCTGTACGAAGGTATGGAATTAACAATAATCGTTCAGACCTGTGATAAGCTTGACACTCCTACATTCAGCACCAACTCTGTCATTGAGATGGAAATTAATAGGATCAAATCAGGGATTTCTACCAACTGTGCAAAAGTAACACTAAAGGCCCTAAGTTATGAAAAAAAATCCCAGGGCTATTCCCATAGAGTGAGTATGCTTGAAGCTAGCAATTATCAACTAAAGTTATTCGTTAATAACTGTAAAGTTCAAAGAAAATGGAAGTTTACAGTGACGCGGGACTTACAAACGATCAAGGAACCCACCAGGTGTAAACTAACAGGGAAAGGTGAAGCAAAGGCAATCGCATTCCACAAAAACAAGCTATATGTCTCTACGCCCTCCCAGCAAGAAGTTGGAGTATACTCCATTGATGAAGGTTTCTATACAAAGGAAACCGTTGAAGAAACACCCCTGTCTCCCCTGCCTCCGAGATTTTCGGCTTCCGATGACAGTAAATGTTTCACCCCAAGATTCGATAGGCAAAGATTTCATAACCTTTCCCCTGAATCCACTGAAACTTCATTCCCGAATCCTAAATTCGGTGTGAAGTATGAAGATGCGATCGGTAAAGGCATGCTCGCAGGTCCACACGGCATCTGTTGCTATGAAGACTACATCTATGTCAGCGATAAGGTATTGCATACAGTATTCTGTTTCACGAATATAGGCGCATTCATTCAAAAGTTCGGAATTCGTGGTGATAAAGTTGGAGAATTTTCGAGCCCTCATGGAATCGCGATCAACAAAACACTGAAGCTCCTCGTTGTATCGGACAGATATAATGATAGGATTCAATTAGTGGATCTACAGACGGGCTCCATGATGGTGGTAGAGAACTCAGAAGGCTATATGCTGAAGCAACCGCTTGATGTGGCTATAACGATGGAAGACTACTATATCGTATCCACTTTCAAAAATGATATATTGTTCTTTGATAATACTTTTCAGTGGATTAGTGTCATCATAGAAGAAATTGACAATCCCTTTCACATCACGATAGACCAGACAAACCAGCTCTACGTCTCCTCTTATACAGGACACAGAATCTACATGATTTTGCCACTCCCACAACCACTTCATGGTTTCAATGTTCAGCAAATTGAAATTAGCAGTGGAGAGTTTCCGAACGGAGTTACGATTGGGGAAGATGGGACTCTCTATACGGTCTGCCATAATACTAAAGAGACGCCTTTCGAACAGTTACTGTTCGGTTGGTGAACCAAACTATTCGATTAAGAAGCCTGAATTACTCCCAGACTAAGCGTGGGTATTATTTATAATGCAGTGGAAAACGTTTTGTACTTAATGAACCTTCTATTTTTGAATGAATTATTTACGGAAATAATCACACAGTAAAAAGATTAGTACTCTTTGTAATAAAAATAATAATAATAAATATACTTTGAACATTCCAAGGAATCACTGATTGAATTGGCAGAATTCACTTAGACATGTACACCTCATCATAATACTACTTCATTAATTAATAATTATCAATTCTAATAATATCAAATGTTGCAAATTTATTTTTATAACTAATTACCGGTCATTTTAATAATTGAATAGCATTTCATACAGTTTTGGGTTTACTGGTGATATGCGTGTCGTGGACATACTTCTCAAATATCATGATTCTAATGATACTGTATTACCAATGAGTCTATATAGTCTCTCAAGTATAAAACGTCTTAAATCTGATCCAAAATATTCAGGGGAACAAAATGTCAATGTTGAGTCGTAAATCGAAGAGGCTGAGCGAGCTAAAAAATGACCTAACGATGGATAGCATTGTGGACTATACAATCAACCAAGCAGTAGTGAATGAAACTAATAATAGTGATCATAGTGACGAGGTTCCTGATAAAAGTAGAGAAAGCCCTTTGAAAGAGGATCAACAGCATCTTAAGGAAAAGGAAATTGAAAATAAAGGCATGAAGAGAACCATATCAGATGCTACAGAAGAATTTTTAGACGCGAGACGCAAAAGGGAAGAGAAGAAAAAACAGATTGCAAAATTGAAGATCCGGCTAGGGTACGTTGTTGCTGGTCTTGTGTTAACTATTCTTTGGGTGGGATACATCACGACAGCTATATTCCTCCTCTACGGTTTTATTACGAATAAGGTTACAACTCAGGATTATGCTTTTAACCACGATAAGGCTTTTAACCAGACTTATCAAAACAAAACGGAAAAGTGTCCCATTCCTGCTTTAGCTTTTAACAAATATTCAATTTTCATAAACGCACTTGAAAACAGCAGTTACGAATTCAGCCCAATTAACGCGACAAATTCTGTTTGTCCAATCGATTTCGTGAATAATAAGACCCACTGTACAGCAGAATGTCTCCGTTTCACACCTGGAGGTCGCCCAATGTGGTACGCGTTTAGGCTGACAACAGTCTTCGGATCCAGTCTGACGATATTCGCGGCCTCAATCGGAATGTTTGCCTGGCTTCTTAACAGAGAGCTCTGGAAGTTTCCTAAAGTAGTGAACTTTTACATGATGATCACGGTCCTCTTACAGGGTTTTGCGATTTTATCCGGCGCGATAAAACCAGAGGATTTTTACTGCACCAGTCCGAATATCGACAAATCAAGGGAGACGTCGACTTATTTTTGTTTGGTTCAAGGAGCCATCATGCATTACGCCCTACTCTCCTTCTTATTCTGGTACATATTTGGAATCTCGAATCTGGCAATCATAGTCCTAAGCCCGATTAAAGGCGCTAGGTGGTTCTTTAACAACAAGAGCAAGATACACATCGTTGAGTCGATCATAGCTTGGGGTTTTCCAGTTCTAATTGTTTTTATTGCTGTCATTATAAGCGTGGCAGACCAAAAGGCAAGGTCCGCATATAGAATAGAAAACGTTCCTGAATTTTGTCTCGCAGGGGAGACGGAGATACAAATAGCCTCAAAGCATGTCCTAGGCTTTATCTTCTGTCTTTTCAACGGAACCATGATAACAATCATCGTGTTTAAATTGGTTCAACTGAAGTACAAGCAGAAGACGTTAACCAGGTATACAACAGTCAACACAGAGTGGGTATTTCAACTGTCGATATTCACATTCGTATTTTCGCTCTCTATTTGGATCGTATTACTGGACAGTTCCATTTACATTTTCTACGAGACTATCTACACAAACCTTCTCAGGGCTTACACACAATGTGTGTCGCTGTTTCCTAATGAATGCTGCCAACCAACATATCAGAAGTTTTATTTCCCATGGCTTAGCACCCTGTCTGGATTGTCAACCTGTATATGGGGGATCGGGGGACTCACTGCAGTGGCCAACAAAGAGATTAGGCAATTCTGGAAGAGAGCTTTCATGAAGATTTGTAAATGCGGGCGAAAATAACTACTGCCTCTGCCTCACAATGGCCTAGAAGAATTCCTGAGACAATATATTTAAGCTCTTGTATTATATCATTCCATTGTATTGTTTTCTGTTGATTAAAAACTATTTATACCTTGCCTTTAATACTTGTAGAATAGTGATAGTTTACGAGTCGATGGTGTATCTCCAAAGAAGAGTACCCATTTGAGGTACGAAAATGTGAATAATTGTCTATACCGTATATGTATACTCGAATAATCGCCTCCAAAGAGGGTTTAAAAATTAATGATCGCCCCGGATACTATTCGAGGCTAAAATTAAGAAATTCCGTTAAATTGATGTCAGTTGGTACATCCAAGGGAGTTAAACCACAACAGAATAGCGTGGACATATGGACAATCGAACATAACAACATTTTTTGGAATCGAACTGTCATCTACATTCAGAATAGAACTGTGTGCGCTTCCCGTTATAGTATACCCTCATATTGATAAGGGTGATGCTTTAGTAAAACCCCATCGAGTTTGTTTACATGAATGGAGAGTCTTTGTAAGCTAAATTCTCTCCACGGACAGAATCTAGTGTTATGCTCGAGTCAGTTTGATCGGGACTTGTATCTTTGATCCCAGCAGCTATTCTTATCCAAGGCTGAGATATCTGATTCGGCGACAGCTCGACTGGAGCTTTATCCTTGTCTACAACACGCACGAGGATTTCTATCCCCATTATCCTCCCATTGTTCATCTCGTTCACGACTTGAAGGTTCACTGAAGGCTCCTCATACAGTAGGAAGAGTCCATCATCGCCCCCTCTGTCGATTAGAGTTTTGATTTTTCCATAGTTTGCAAACGCCTGTCGGATTATCTCGGTGGACAGGACCTGTTTGGAGGTGGTGGTGGTGGGAGGCACGTGAGATATCTGCAGGTAGTCGCTCTTGGGCCCAGGGGTTGCAAGAGAAGTGTCTTCTGAAGGAAAGTCCTCATCCAAGTGTTTGTTCAAAACCTCTTGAGAAGGAAAAGTAAAACTGCTCGTGAGCGTAGCTCTCTTGACGAAATTCTTTCTATATTCGTCAGTGATCTGTTTTTGAATGTTTGAAGGGTCTTGGGAAAGAGGGGACGGAGTGCTTGGGAGAAAAGGACTGAAATTGGGCGGACTCAACCCAGAATAAGAATCGCGCCGATTTATGCCAAGTCGTTCTTGAGATTTTGTCTTCTTAAATCCCTGATTTCGAGTCTCCCGATTGATAACCAACTTCCCCTCTGCAATCTGCTTCATGACGTGCTGTCTAGTTAGGGTGGGGGACAGGGGGCTCTGAGGTAGGCTCTCTCTTCTTTCTGCTTTCAATCGTTTGGACAACGGAGACTGTGAAAACGAATCCCTAGGAAGGGGAGAGGTTCCTATGCTACCTAGAGACTCTCGACCAGTGCCTCTTCCGGGAGTGGACACTTCTCTATCTTCCATCTGCTCGTACAGCCGGAGCAGGGCTTGCTCTGAGTCAGAGAGTTCGTCCGGCATATTGGGAACAAGGCTTTTCAGAAGTGTAGCCATAGCTGTCGAATCTACTTTTCCAATTATAATTTGAATATATTGTTTATTGTGTCCTAATCTGTACAAATATAGAGTTTATTTGAGATATTTAAAATCAGAAATCTGTATAATAATATTGCAGATACATACTTGTATTATATTAGACTAGAGTTAAGTTTGACTTTCTGTTCAAGCCGATTGACCAGTTCTTCAGTTTGCGATTTATACAATTCTTTAATGTCTTTGAGGTCCATCTTGAGCTCTTCATTCTCTTCCATCTTCTCTCCATACATCTCCAGCGTGGTGTCGTGGCGCTTTGTCAACTCTTGAAGCTGCTTCCTCAGTTTGGGCACCGCGTCCAGTTGATTCTTCAAATCTTGGTTACCTGCAGTCAGTGTGGCCAATTCGTCAGTCAGTATATTACAAGCTTTCTCGAGGCGAGTTGCCTGCTGTTTGTAGGTGGTAGCTTGTCCCTCTTTCTGCTTCACAAGCTGCTGCAGCCTGTCAACTTGGGTGGCAGAGGACCAGAGGGAAGAGGTAGCCCCGGTGTCGGAGTATTGGTCCGCGTCACTCAGTGAAGCTGAGCTGTTCACCCTATCAAGCCCCACCTCCTCGGGGTCAGGGGGCTTGCTGTCGTCACAATGCTTAGCGCTGAAGTCTAGCGAAGAGAGGAATGGCTTGGCGTAGGTGGTAGACAGGCTAATCTCCCTCTCTTTATCGAGTAAGTCGGCCTGCAGTCTTCTATTCTCTTCTTGCAGCTGCTCTATGCTCGATTGGTAGGACTCCTTCCACAGTTTAAACTTGGTTTCTTGGTCTTCCCCTTCACTTTTTCTCTTCGTCAACTCTGCTTTGAGGGATTCCAGCTGTTGAACGTTGAGCTGCTGCTCCTCTCGCTGCGAACTGATTTTCTTTTCCAGAGAGGAGAGTCTGATCTCGAGCATCTGTTTCTCGTCTTGGAGGAGATGGCTGTCTTCTCTGAGTCGAGTATGGTCTTGGTGAGATTTAGAGAGATCACTTCTCAGTTTGGACTCTACGCTAGCCCAGTTTAGAGACTGGTCGTTGTGAGAGGACCTATATCATGTCAGCTGGTTAATGTACGCAGTACTACGATAACGTATACCGTACGTGAGCTACCTGAGATGTTCTATCTCTCTCAAGAGAGGCTGCGTAGAGGTGCTAACTGACTGAGAGAATTGTTGGATTCTCTGATCTCCTCTCTCCAACTGTGCGCGAAGGTCTTCTATCTCATCTTTCAGCCTCTCTTCCATTCGGGCAGCGCCTTGCTCCTTCCAGACTAGCGTCTGCTCCAAGTCAGATAACTTCTCTTGATAACTCCTTCTCTCTAGCTACAGCAGATTCAAACTATCACCATGGTGCGTATAATAGCAGTAATACGTAATGGAAATCCTCTAAATCTTCCATACAAATCAACATGGAAGATACATGTATCATTCAGAAAGAGAATTAGATTCAAGGTTCATAAACTCAGTACGTACAATGGATCCATGTTATTATACTCATTACTATACAACTGAGAGTACGCCTCCGAAATGAGCCACAAAAGGATTCTCTCGGAAGTTTACCTAAAAATAATATGTACAAATAGCTCTACCAGTAATTATGGAATCAAACTGCCGTTGACATTTTTCTACCAAGCAGTCTGCAGTGAAATTCATCAAAGAACTGAGCTAATCTTACTTCATCAGTTCTAAAGTAGTACTTTCAGAACTTGATGAAGTAAGATTAGCTCAGTCATGGGATGAGGTTATAGGAAGTATCCAGTATCACCACCAATTAAAAAAGTTTATTCAATACTGCTAGCGATAAAGAAATTTTGTTTATTGTAATCCTAGTGCACAGTTCAAAGGGATATTATATTATATATTATATAAATTTAGACAGGTAGGTAACACATATTTGTAATCCAAATTCTGGGAAGATAATCTTCTTTTACGCTCTCAGCTAATAATAAGACAACCAACGCTAGAACTAATTATGTAAGACATCGACATGTGCAAACGGTAGGCAACTTCCGCAATATCTCTAATGTACAACTGCGAAGAATGTACAGTTCGTTTCACTCTTATCAGAAATCCAACGGAAACACTGAACTCAGTCCATGACTGCAATCAGCCAGTGCTACCAAGTTCCAGTTACCTAATGGAATTTTGAGAAAGTTGTCGATGCACAAAAGACTGGAATTATGAACTGGGACAGTTCGAGGAGAAATTAATGAGTTTCGTCTAGGAAAATGAAATTAACCTTTACTTACTAAAATCTTCGCATACTTTTAGCTGGAACCCTCAAACATTTAAAATAAATTTATAACACTCGAAGAATAAAAACAAAATTTTAATTGAATCATCTCCTATATGATAATATGAAGATGCACTACACAAAGTAGTAGGGTTGCGGTTATTAACAAGTTAATCTAGTACAGCATATTTGCAAGTTAGGCTAATTATGTGTCCCAAACTCCCAATAGAAGTTCCCATAAATACAATTACAAGAAAATTTCGAGGAAAATGCAAGTTGCTAAGTCGGCGCAAACTCAAAATATTATCTAGCTCCAATTCTTATAAAGTTATTAAAATCCATTATTTACAAGTTCGCTCCTGTGCATTAGACTAACCCTCAGGAATGTCCCCAGTTTAGTAACGGTCTAGAAGGAAACAGTAAAACGTGTGATGATTGGTTGTTGCAAGTTGCTCAATTGGTTGTTGGAAGTTGCTCAAAACTTATAATTTTGACCATGGATTATTCCAGATAATTTTGTAATTTGACAAATTATATAATCATTGTGATGATATATGAGAGTTTGTAGATGGAATAACCATCCTAGAGGATTAAAAAAGGGAGGTACTCATTTCAGAAGTTGGCTACTGTACATAGTATAGTCGGCAAACTAAAAATCCATGGAAATGTATTGACTAGGTGTCATATTCGTAACAGAAGTAACAGAAAATTCAGATCGAATGAACAAAGTTCTTATGCATTCTCAAAAAACTCACCATAAATTCAGCTTCTAGGTCTGTGAGGGCTTTTTGTTTCAGTTCCTGGAAGCTAGACTCCGCACTTTGCATAGCCCTCTCCGAAGACTTCTCAGTACTCACATTAGATTCTTTGAGAGAACAGATCTCTTTGTTTGCTTTAGAATTCAGCTGAGTCAGTTCCTCAATTTTAATTAACAAATTCGATTGCTCTCTCTTCAACACTAGGAGCTCCTTTTCTTGCTGAGTGAGCACATTTTCCAGTTTCCTGAAGGGAACGAACTCACTACATACAATACAGTACACGATTTTAGAATGTAACTTCCATACCTATTTGATTCTTGTTCTTTCTTGTTCGTACTCTCCAAACTAGTCTTCTCTTTAGTCAGAACACTGTTCGCTTTCTCTACCTCAGTGAGACGAGATTGACTAACTTTGTGTTTGTACTCCAAGTCTTTGATCGTATTTTTCTGCTTCTTGATGACGTTATTCTGCTGCTGCTCTTGCTTGTAGAGCTTTTCCCCTTCTTGGTACAATCTCTGAATCTAAAGGTGTACTAGATCAGTAAGTTAGTTTCAACAGAACAGAGGAATTGTAGTAGAGTGTACTTGATCATCCTTTTCCGCTAGAAGCTGCTCTACCTCAGACTTCGCGTTCTCTCTCAGCACCTCGTACTTATCATGGAGCAGAGCGTAGGTCTCATGTAACTCAAACAGCTTACTCTCCCGCACCCGTAGCATCTCCTGCAGCTCCGTTACTGAGCTAGGAAGTGCGTTCTCGTGCTCGATGGTTCCATTCTCTGTCGGAATTTGACTGGAGTTGTGCTCATCATCATTAGGAGCTGATTCAGGCAACTCCTCAGCATTCTCAATCTCTGTATTGATCCCTGGTTTCTCACTGTTACAGCTTTCATCATTAGAAACATTACCTTCATTACTTGTTTCTGCTCTTGGATTAGAGTAGGGTTCAGTAGACACATCGAGGAGAGATTCTTCATTTCGTGAAGGAACAGAGAACAGGTCTACCTCCCTGAACTCAGTAGACTCAGGCATGTCTTCTAACCCCCCGTCAGTAGCACTGTCTTCCCCTTCAATAGACTCGTCCAGTTTCTGATTGGATGATTCAGTATCAGAACAGTCGCTAGTCTCAGGCAAGGGATCAGAGTCCGGCAGGGAGGGAGTTTTCTCAGTAGGTAGGATAGGAGATGTGTAGACGTTAGTCCCTACGAAACCTGACAAATCTGAAGAAAATGGATCCAGCTCATTGTACCCTACTTGTCCATCAGTGTTCGCACTGCTCAGAACAGTGTCAAAGGATTTCTGGGCCTGAGAGATCGCGTTCCAGGCTATCGACTTCCAAGACATCCGTATGTTGTCTGGTATCTGATTATTGTGAACTATCCATTAAGAATTATAACGCTAAACTCGATCGCAAAACATACGGTCAAACCAGTCTACGTAGCTCCCAGGTAGCACAGGTAAACGGAACGTTTTTATTTAAAAATATCAAAATATATTGATTCTTTCAAATATGTATTCGCGTCTGCATATAAAACTTGTAATTAAAACACTCATTCAAGTTTTAAAGAGCTTGAATATATTATTCTGATTCATGACCCAAACAATAACTACCTCAAAAAGGCTAGTCTAAAACTCAAAATATGCTGAAAATATGCTCAAATTATGCTCAAAATATGCTGAAAATATGCTCAAATTATGCTGAAAATATGCTGAAAATATGCTCAAATTATGCTCAAAATATGCTCAAATTATGCTGAAAATAATGCTCAAAATATGCTCAAATTATGCTCAAAATATGCTCAAATTATGCTCAAAATATGCTCAAATTATGCTCAAATTATTTATGACGGGAAATTAGCATTATGCTCAATTTTTTTATGACGGGAAATTAACATTATGCTCAAACATAGCCTACTCTAATAATGCCTCCCAGTAGACTGAAAATCATGGACTAGGGATGAAGTAGTAGCCGAATGGATTAATACACGATTAGCCTAAAATCGTTAACCATGCAGAATAGGCATTAAGAATGTATTACCAGCATATATAAACATGGTATCAAAGTACATATATCCGTTGGAAAAATTTCGATTAGTCATCATATCATTGCGCAACAGGTCATTCTAAGGACAATTTTAGCGATTTTCTAAGCTGTTTTAACCGTATTTCTAAATGGTATTAAGGTGTGATTTTTGTGTTTTACCAAGATTAGTAAGAGTTGATTTGAAAAATTTAGAATTTTTCAATGGAATGTCGTTACATTCCCGCATGTGTAGCTACATGTGTAGCTACACGTGTAGCCACATGTGTAGCTACATGTGTAGCTACACGTGTAGCCACATGTGTAGCTACATGTGTAGCTACATGTGTAGCTACACGTGTAGCTACATGTGTAGCTACACGTGTAGCCACATGTGTAGCTACACGTGTAGCCACATGTGTAGCTACATGTGTAGCTACACGTGTAGCTACATGTGTAGCTACATGTGTAGCTACATGTGTAGCTACATGTGTAGCTACATGTGTAGCTACATGTGTAGCTACATGTGTAGCTACATGTGTAGCTACATGTGTAGCTACATGTGTAGCTACATGTGTAGCTACATGTGTAGCTACATGTGTAGCTACATGTGTATAAATGCATTGGAAATGTCTGATATTATATTCTAACAGGTGACAGTAGTCTAGAAAACGATTCTAACAGGTGACAGTAGTCTAGAAAACGATTCTAACAAGTGACACTAGTCTAGAAAAACGATTCTAACAAGTGACAGTGGAGATAATTCTAACAAATGACAACTTCAAAATTCTAACAAATGCAGGCACCTCATCCATTCGGCTATTACCGCATCCTTGGTTATTTTACTGTGAGGCATTATTAGAGTAGGCTATGGCTCAAACTATTTATGACGGGAAATTAACATTAAACCGCAATATGAATGAAGAGGTCACAATGGATGGAAATCCTACAAAGCAGAATAAGCAGAATGTTGCATCAGGGAGTACATGAAGCCATTTAAGCATGAATAATGTGTTGACATGGTCTCAACTTAAATATTATTAAAAGTGAGAGCTAGCTTTACATGGAATTACCCACTCTATTAGATCGACGGCGGAGCCCCCCTGTTGTGTTACTCTTGCTATCCCCTCTTACCATTTGTTAGCCAATAGCATAGAGAATCATAATGTTGTAACTTCAAACGTAAGTAGAGTAATAGACAAGTGATACAAGTTGGAATGTTATGTAGAGACAACAGTTAGAGATCAAAATAGGTCGAGTTGGCTTGAGTGAGAGCAGCTTGAGTTTCGTTCAAGAAAGTTTCTTTGGATATCCTATTCGTGCTGGCACCAAGTGGACTATTATTGTAGATTTTCACGCCTAAATTGAACATAGCAGCCTTGTACTGCTCAAAGCTTATAACACCATGTTGTGTGATGTCCAACATGTTGTACATAGACTCGAGGTTGGATGTCTCTACCAAACTAGGCGGGTTGAGTTTGCTATTGCCGCGAGATGCAATCAACTCCTCCAACCAATTAGCGATGAATTCCTTAGGATCGTCTGGCTGAGCAAACAGCACAGCGGAAGTTAAATTCTCAATTAATGGCAGCAGTTTGTGCTGCTCCAAGTAGGCTTTGACTTGATTGGAACCGGTTTCAGTGGAGGCTACACTTGTGACAGAATCTGATGACTCCATTACTCGAAGAATATTCTGAATAGCATTGAAATTAATAACTGTACGTGATAGAAATTAACCAAGTACTAACTTGATTAGCAAGCAACTCATGCTTTCTTTTTGTAATTAACTTTAATAATTTAAGAAAGAACAGTCGTAACAAATTTGTTTACAAGAGTGGAAGCGGAAATTTTAAGATTTAATAATTACCTGCTACCTGAACATGGATGAACTCTTACAATGAATATTCAATTACTAGTATTATGTATATCGTCAGCACTTATCTTAGCATGAATCAAGGTTCGTCTATGTACGGAAAGATGATATCATCAAGTCAATTGCATCACAAGGATTAAAAGTGTAGAGTGTATATGTCCCAGGTGATGTGTCAATTGACTCGAAACTGTGATAAACACCGTTATCATATTTCAAAAACATTTACCAATCTAGATAGCAAATTTCACTTATCAATTTTTCCGAAAAATCTAAAATTATCTAATCAATCTGAATATATTACAACTGATCAATTAAGAATAATACTCTCAATCACAGATCACTTCTTGACTGTTTCTTACACTCGCATCCTTCCCGCTGCCATTCAATGTAATTGCCACACCCAAATGCCTCCACTCCCATGTGTATCATCTCAGCAGAATATTTGCAAATCTTCGTAGACCTCCCGTTCAAACCTTGCTTAACTTTGGCATCAGTTTCGCAGTACTTTGTCATACAATCTCTGAATGTATCATCACACTTCTCCCTGACCTTGTTACAAGTTCCGTAACAAACGTCATGTTTACTACAGCACTTATCTATCCCATCATAACCAGAAGTATCCAGCTTGACCTTAAGTAACCCCAAGGTGGCACCACACCCATTGGACACAGGTTCGTATCCTCCCCTCTTCACAGGTTTGTTTCCATTATCACACTTATAAGTACAATCTTCATCTCCATCTTCGATTGTATCAAGCATTTTCCCGAAAGTTTCCATAAGTCCGTCAGAAAAAGAATTCGTGTCTCCTTTTCCTCCGGTGAGATCAGAGATTTGTGAGCCAAATGTAGATTCAAACAGTTTATCAGTCTGTTCCATTACATCAAATTTGTTCTGGTACATACCACCATAGAAATCATATTCGTCGTCCTCAGAGGAATCGGGATCGCAGAATATGTCAGCAAAGAATAAGTTGGTTAAAAAGAAAAATATTGATAACTTCATTCTAAATTTACTAACTAAAAGTAAAATATTAAATTATTATAATAGAATTTAAGAAGATTTACTGAATTCTAAAAATTCCGCAATCCATTTAAATACATTACAAGAACCACAAAATAATCTGGAATGAAATAACTATTAAAGTAAATGAATTGATACATAAAAGATCTTCGTTAGCCGTTAAATATTAACAATAAACCCTAAGTGACTCAGTTCGGTTCCACCATATCAAACAAGTAATCGAACTGGTTGTCCGGAGGGTCGTCCATCAGAGCGTTCACATCTTCATTAGTCAACTCCTGGGCACTTCCTTCTCTCGGATCATTACTAGCTACAACCTCAACTGTTTCCGCAGCTAACTCATCCTCTCCTAACCCATCACCAAGCTTAGCACTATACGGTACGCGCCCCCCATTCCTAATATGCTTCACGCATACCTTGACCTCTGCTTTAGAACCAAATGTCTCTATTCTATCTAGGAGATCAGGAAAGCGAAGTTTAGGGAAGAGCCGATTCCCCCAATGCTCATAGTTTCTCATGAGCAGCTGTAGATCATGTTTCTCGTGGCCTTCTCCTCTAAACTCTATCCTGGGGAACTCGTTAACCAGCGAGTAGAGTCCTCGCTCACTTGTCAAGTGATTCGGTTTGAAGGTCAAAATGTTAATCTTCTTACGGATACGCACCACCGCCTTGTCCTTATCTTTATTTTTATCATCTCCTTCTGGGTTCGCCTTTTTCTCCGGAGTGAGAGCTGAATGAACAGAATCCTGACTCAGACGTTCCTCATCTTCAAACAGATCATAGTACACTCCCTTCTTCAGCTCGTCGTCAGAACCCTCCTTCTCCACAGCGTCATCATCTGAGTAATTTATCATTAGTTACTGCTATGTACGACTGCTATGTACAATCTGACTATTCTGTATCTTACAAAATTTGCTATTTTTAATAAAAAAAGAAAAATCTCACTTTTTGGACGTATTTAAAACTCAATTTTATCAGCTTTGACGGATTGTTTGAAAGAAAATTTCGACACTAAACATAAATCGATTCGCTATAATGAATAAGAACATTCACTCTAGTGTGAAGTAGTTGCGAGCAGAATGTTGCAGCTATCTAGCAATAAACTTTGTGTGCCTCCCTTGAGCAACCATCTTCCCACTGCTGTTTAGGATGTCTACAACACATGTAGCTAGCGATCTGCCCAGCTTAAGACAATGCGAATTGATATCTATCTCTTCCCCTATTTTGGCCGGCCTCATGAATGAGACATTCAAATCAACCGACACTCCGGGAGGCTTCTCAGCTGTCATAATAGCTCCTGTAGAGACCACGTCAACCAGAGTACAAGTCTGCCCACCGTGTAGAGTCCCGAGTGGATTGCAATCGGATTCAGTCACAATTAACTTGCACTTAACCCATCCAACTCCTGCGTCTACAACTCGGAGGTGATTTATGTGCTTATTGAATCCTGACTTGTAGATAGTCTCAAACATTTGTTTGGTTCGTGAGAGAAGTGACATATTTTGATTGAATTGGCCAGAATAACGATTTGATGTGGTGAGTAACTACAATGCCGACAAAGACAAACGTGCCTTTTAATGTGTTTAGCGTCTAAAGTCTAAAGTTCACAATTTTTTAATTATTATCAAATACAGAAATTTACATACACTGCCTGAACAAAAGTGTTCGTACACCCCATAATTTCCCATACAAATAGTTATAATACTGATTTATTTAGCGAGTCAAGGTATTTAATTGACTTCAAATTCGAATTACCCACTTTATAAGCTTTTAACTTAATTACTCTCCTTCAAAATTAAGTATTTTCGGCATTTGCTACCCTATAGCACATATCACGAGTTATCACCATTGTATATGATGGCATAAGTAGTACGAGGTGGCACAGTCTGAGAATATTTAACCTTGTGGGAGATTAATCGAGTGGAAAGATCATAAAATGAGTAATTCGAATATGGAGAATTCGAATTTGAAGTTAAATTAAGCGTATCTCTTACCAATTAAATACCTTGACTCGCTAAATAAATCAGTATTATAACTATTTGTATGGGAAATTATGGGGTGTACGAATACTTTTGTTCAGGCAGTGTATACAAAGAACCGCGAGTTGAACACATTTATGCTTATATAATTGAATCATTTAAATTACAAATACAGTTTATGTACACATCCAAACAATTGTTAACTCTAACTCATATACAAAAAATTAACAAGGAACCAAAGTATTACAAAATAAGTTTAAACTAGCAGCTCTCTAATTGATAAAATCCGCCTCAGCAGTCTCAATGTTTCCTTAATAAGACACCCTAATTAACTCTGAATAAAAATCAAATTATATACTCTAAGAATTATGCACAGCGGAGGAGGGAGGAGGTGTTGGGTTCAGGGACTGGACTGCAGGTACTCCATCACGGTCCTGTAGCACAGGTCGTACTGGTCCACCGTCTGGACCATCGCGACCCTCTGCATCCGTAGGCGCTTTACGGTGTTAAAAACGTCGATTCTATCTTCATATTCTAAACGCTGCAGGATAATGCACACCGCGATGAATACACCCGTCATTCCGTTCCCAGTGCCACAGTGTACCACCTTGGGAACTTTCTTCTCGTGCTCTTCATCAGAATGTAGCGTCATAGTGATGCCCGTTATCAAGCTTAGAAGGCCTTTAGCGCAGTCCTTCATGCTGTGGATTGGAGCGAGTAGCTTGGTCAGCTGGAAATGGTGCACAGTGTACGATTCTTGCTTATCGTCAATGCGGATTAGCAACTCACGGTGCACGTAGTCATTGTGCATGTGCTTCTTTAGCGTTTGAACGTGGAATGGACCGTGGTGGATGTGCGAGAAAGAGAAATAGTCCTCAGTTTTGTCCTCCGTGTTCTCGGTCAACATGACAATTACATTGGACCCAATTTCTATGATCATCCGCCAGAAGTCCTCCATGGTGGACTTGAGGGGTCCCTGGGTTGCGATAAAGGCTCGGTGGGTCTTGTCACTGTCAATATAGCTCGCATTAATGTAATCCGATCCAGTGACTCCTGGGATTGGTCGAAGCTTGACGCAGTTGTTATCGAAAGGCATGGTGTTGATAAACCTATTCTTGCCTGAGTTCTCGCTCCGCATGGCATTCCTATGCTGATTTGACATCACCTTCATATGTAGCTTCTTGAACTCCACCTCAAGTCTCGACATTCCGATCTTATATGGGTTTTCGTCCGTCACTTCGTTAAGGAACGAAATCATCTTAGGAAAATCGGCAGCAGAACATTCCGTATCTCCGAAGTGGATGTGCTCATTTATTGCTTGATGAACAAATTCGTATTGCAGGTATTCTTGAATCATGTGGTTCCTGTTATGACGTAACCTGGACGTCTCCGACCATATATCAATGGTGTGAGCGGTTTCTGCCAGCTGCTGCAGCAGGATGTCGAGACAGATGAAGGTGCCAGTCCTCCCTACGCCCGCGCTGCAGTGGATCAGGTTCGGGGCGTTGTCTTCATCTCCCGTCTGGCTGATATGGCTGCGGACCCGCTTCACGAACTGGATCATGGAGATCGGGAAGAGCGGGACTCCGTGGTCAGGCCAGGAGGTGAAGTGGAATTGCGTGATTTGCCGAGCGGCGTTAGCACCGCTCCTCACCTGGATGCGCTCAACTAGGAACTTCCGGATTACGTAATCACAAAATTGGCTCTCTTCAGTCAAGCTAACTCTGATGCGGCCGTAGTTGCGGGTGTCTGCAGGCCAGTAGAGAGCGCACTTGATGCGGTTGTTCTCGATGAGGTTCGTCAGCATCACGACCGTGGTAATACTGTGCTCCCATATCATCCGCCAAAAGTCATTCACCGTGTTCAGCTCGGGAGCAGCGCTGCTATTCGCGGTCGGCGTCGTCTGCAGTTTCGGGGGACCAAGCGGTCCTTGCGCGGCGATGTACCTGCTCTCCGGTCGGAATCCGTCCATAAAGTTTGCGTTTATATAGTCAGTTCCTTGAACCTTTGAAATGATCACTCGACTGTGGTCATAGGCTAAAACGTCCGGGTAACGGTTTTTGGTCGTGTTAACGTTCTTTTTCGCTTCCTCGGCTACTGCCTTGATGGTCGCCAATTGTGAGTACTGTTCCTTCAAACGCTGTTGGTTGTCTTCCAGCAACATTTCGTAAGTTTCAGAGAATTTCGAAACTAGGATTGGGAACGAAAAGCCTGTGGCTGCAGCTATAGGTGTGTCTAACTCGACATAATTTTTCGTGTTCTTCGGAACGATGTCTCTGCGACGTCTCTTGCCCTTAACACAGCAGCACACAGCTGTGATGATCACCAGCACCAGCAAGATGATGAACAGGATAACCACGATTGCAGAAATGGCGTATATATAGGTAAGGGGGAATGCAAGAATGGGAGTGTCGGTTATCCTTATAACAATCATGGAAGATTCACTCAGAATCTTCCCACCTTGAATATACACCCTGCAAGAGAATAAGTAGACCGTTTCAGGAGTTTCAATATCATCAGCGACAATATCTACGGTCGCTGTCTTGTTATCTGGACTCATTACCGTGACGTGGTCTCCTGTTACGTTATCTGAGATTACATAGCTCGTGTCTATCAGCGGAATGTTTAGATCATTCGAGGCTACAGAACATGTTATTCGGAAAGCTCCTCCTTCTACGATGGTAGAAATATTCGACTGGAGTTGAATAACTATTTCAGGTATTGTTACAGTGACGGACTTGGTATCGCTAGCTGTTCCATGTATATTTACAGCAGAACAGTTGTATCCCCGTTGGCCAGGTGAGTCTTCAGAGAGTAGATAAGGTGGATCTAAAATTCGCATAGGATCTTGAATATCGATGAAGGTGACAGTAGGGGTAGGGACTCCCTCTGCTTCACATACAGCTGTATATGTTAATCCAATGTATATCAGATCTGACAATGAGAAATTTGTAATTCTCGGTTCAGACTGTAGCATTAGAGCATCTCCCTCAGCCATTCCCTCCCCACTTCCTGCGACCGTAGCTGAGCACTGGTAAACCGAACCATTGGTTGACTCATCAGCAGTGAAGCTATAGTTTTGTGAAGTAGAAAGTATATCAGTGCTATCCTGTCGAGTCCAATTAAACAGGAAGTCACTGATATCTCTTCCAATTGGAAGAACACTCGTTACATCGCAAATCAGAGTAAAAATTCTGTTTAAAACTGGGTGTGATTCTGACGTAGTGACATCCAACATCGGAGCAACAGGTACGATTGTGATAAATATTGATTCGCTGGCATCTCCAGCTGCACTCGTGGCGATACACGTGAAATTTCCAGTAGCAGTGTTGTTCAGCTCGAATAATTGGAGCGGGTTCATATAATTACGATTGAACTGATCGGACCATATTATACTCGGTTCAGGGACCCCAGTGGCATTACACCATATCATATTCATATATCCTTCAATGGTAGTTCGAGGAGAGTTGGATAATATTTGATTTTGTGGCTTTTGATAAACTTCAATGCTAACAGGGGTAGAATTTCCAGAGTCGCTCCCCTCTATGGTAGCAGAGCAGATATACATTCCTGTGTCACTTAACATAACTGAGGAAATTACTAGTGTTTCATTTGATTCATCGGTTATAACCGTCGAATTAAAGTACCACGTAATATTCCGGGGAAAATTGGAAGAGATCGGAGACATGATGCTACAAGTTATCGTCAACATACTTCCAATGAGAGGGTTAAGATTATCAGCAATAGCAGTAAGACTAGGGGCGAGTGGGACTATATCCAAACTGATTGAAAAAACGGTTGCATCGCTATTTCCAACGCGAGCAGAACAGACATAATTTCCTCTGTCAGTGAGTTGTAGATTCGTAAGAGTTTGTGATTTAGAGTTGGTCAGGGATCTAGTAGTAGTACTGGGGAAGGTCCAGTCTATGGATACTGGAAGATTGTCATCAAATGGTAAAGGTGTGACGTCACAAGTCAATTCAATGCCCTGGTTTACAGTTAGTATACCTGTTTCATTTCGTGTGATAGTGACACGTGGTGGAGGAGAGATGACCATCAGTTCAACAGAGTTTGATGTTACAATCTCACTGTTTAATATGGACGCACTACAGGAGTAAATTCCGGAGTCAGAAGTGCTCACATTCTCAATAGTATAACTTTCCCCAGTAGGAGGTATACCGTTACCATTTAACTGCCATGTAATGCTAGGCTGAGCAGTGGTCAGGTCCGACGTGGCGCTACATTGAAATGTTGTAGAATTGCCGATGAATTCTTCGATAGGTGAAGAGGGAGACAATGAGACGGTTGGAGGCATTGCCTGAACGGTTATAGTGATACTTGTATTTTCAATTCCTATCGAATTAGCACCAACACAAACGAAATCCTGGTCATTTCCTATTTTCGTCTCATTTGAACGGAAATTCAGAGTTCCATTGCTTGAGATCTGGTATGAGTCTAATTCCCACGTGACAGAAGGAGGAGGAAAACCACTCGCGGTGCATTCTATCGGTGTGTTATTTGGGTATAATATGGCCATACTGATAGTCTGAGGAGATATGGTTACAACGGGAAGCGAGTTAATTGTAACATTGACATTACAAGTTATTACGTTTGTGGTTGTTGTCCCATTATCAGTAATAGAATAATTAAAATCGCATTGGAACATATTGAAACCTGGAGATGGATTATTTACGGTTGATAGATCCAAATCATTAGTAGTAGTGGTGGTAAGAACTTGACCTTCTAATCTCCACTCTACTGAGTTGTTACTGTTGTTGGGTAGAGAGACGGCAGTAGCGCAGGATATATTTCCCAGTTGAGTTATATTATATACAAAAGTCTGTCTAGTACACAGAGGAGCTCCCTCTGTACAGGTCAAGGAAATGAAGTGAAGGATTACAACCAAGCCTACACGTCTCAGTACATCCATGAGGCTTGAGGAAATGTATAATTCAAACGCTAATAAATTACTAAAAAATAAAAAAGATAAGTTAGGGTTTTAATAATACGTACCTATGTCTTATAGTACATTTTAATTTATAAGAATACCGAGCTTACATAACATAACAGAGGCCTCTCAACTCCCACGATCTCGCCGTGTATCTCACGATTTTCGCTGTTATATGAGACAATATTTACTATTATCTGACGATTTAGAACAACAAATCGTAATACTATTTTACCATATCTCAAGATTTGGCTCCATCAAACGATTTCGTTGAATTACAGGTTGAGAGGCCTGACATAGAGACGCCGTATTTAACTGATCTGCATAAATCAGACCGCAAAACCTTTTTCAAAAGTAAATTAGTTCCACTACGAGAAGCTAACAAAGTAATGTCTCTTTGATGCGAAACCAAGCCAGCTAAATGATAATTATGATATGTGATCAATCTCACAGTATTTATCTCTGTCTGGCTTAGGTTAATTGGCAAGCTATAGGAGTTCTTTATTAGATAATATCTACTGAATGGCAACTCGTGTCGAAGATACAACTTTAAAAGCTGAACAAACGAAACACAATAGACAGTTCAATTAAAAATGGACACACAATTAGCATTCAATTGAAATTTGGCAAGTATAATATCTTTTGAAGGTGTCAAACACATACAAACTAATCACTGGGCTGTTGATAATCAATCAATACTAGCCGATGCTAGTTGAGGAGAATAACAATAGTTCAAATTACATGATAGACTATGTGTATCACTCTCAGCATTCTATGCTTACAGTTTAATTAACTATCAGATTTCAATTAACTATCCGTATGATGTATGCATTATAGGATAATTTATCGTTGCTATAGAAGTTTATTAGTAGCAAAGGAATCCTGATGCTACTCCCCTAAACCGATCATCAGCCTTGATTACAACATAAATCAGAGAGTGTAAGCACGAGAAGTAAATTGTCTAAAAATGAATACTTGCTTCAAATTCCAAATTTGTTTATTTTTCAAAAGTTTTGTGTATTATCAGAACAAGTCTAGTTAAATAAACATAAAATCAGTATAGTCATCATCATAAGAAGTAAGAAATGAACCCAGTTGCAACTCAACGTTCTGAATACAGGACGGGAAATAATCGGCTAAGGAATACAATATAATTCCGAAGCAGAGTTATTGATAGCACGACACATCTCAAATAAACGATTGTATTAAAATGCAATCACTGAATTACGCTGGCATGACGTGATTAACAAAAATCAAGAATTCCCTCTTAATTAATAACTACTCAACTCAGTTTGTAAATGGGGAGTATAATATAATAACTTAACTACAACAGCACACTACCTGATCAAGAAGAGAGCACAATACGATGTCGTAGTGTAACGTAGCACTGCACATAATACTAGTGAATATAAAACCTAGCTAGCTTAATATATACTCCTCGTGAGAGGATTAAACCCGTGTAAGCATGAGTTTGAAAAATATCACATTTCATCATCAGAATATGTGTCTTCAGGGAAGTCGCCCATCTGTACAAACTTCGGTTTAACAAAGGCGCCGAACTTGTCATCACACTCAAAGTATCTCTTTCCATTCACGCTGCCATTGTTCTTGCCGACAGGTTCATCGAACCGAACTCCAATCCAGTAACCGTCCTTAAACTCTGTTTTTCCAATGAATTTAATGGTTCCTTTCCTGGCAGGTAGATTCGGGATTGTGACGAGACAACGAGAGCCTATCGACAACATCTCCGCCTCCTCTTTCCCTTCATCCGTACTCTTTTTTGCTTGAGCCTCTTCACTGAACATTCCTAGTTTATTTTGTTTCAGGTACTCACGAACAGTCCCCGTCCTTTTATTATAATCCTCGTCATCCAGCGTGACACGCTCGAAGTTGGGATCGTCGAAATTAATAACTTTGCTTTTTGGGTCAGAACTTGTCACCTCTAGAATCATTTCATCGGAAACGTTGTATGCTGAGAGAGGTTTGGTATCGTCAATCAGTCCACAAATGTAGTCCTTCTTCTTAGTATACAACCCTACATCCATGGTTGAGCTCAACATGCCGGTTATCAGCTCGAGTTTTCCTTTCAATTCTCCTATCAGCGTTGAGCTCTGGAATCTCTTCTCAGTGAATTGTTCTGTAGAGGGACAGCTGATATGGAATAATACCATTGAGGGAGCTGTGTTTATTACAGGTTCATTCGCCATAACAAAAAGACTAAAAGTACCAGGGATTGTAGCAAAAAAACATATGTTAATTAATTAATAATGACAAAACTTCAGAAGGAAAAAAATAAAGTGACTTAATAAAAAGTTTTTTCGTTGGCAACTGATATGCTTATTTATTCTATTAAATTAATTAAACTTATTGTGATGTTTCAGAATAATATGATTATATCATGTATAAACTATGCTCAAATCATTCTATTACTTAGTGATAAGGAAATTCTTAATATCAAATGAGTGGAGTATAATTTTACACTTATATCTAGGAATAATCATTCACAGAAACTAGCTTACATTTGCACACTAGTTTCATGCATCACTACCACATGTATTGCAATGTACCATGTATGGACAAGGAACAAGATTTTTTTGCAAAGCATTCTTGGAACAACTAGTGTCCTCGATATTAAATTTCATGAATAAAGACTATTATATGCTCAAATACTAATTAGATCACAAACTGGCACTGTATTAAATGCACGAATATTTGAAATTATTGCAAAAATGGAACAACCAACTCAGACGAAGAAAAAAGGATTCTATTTCTTAATCTTGGTATTTTCTACATCACTCTCATCTGCGTTGTCATGTCCTGTACGAAACTTATGCATTCAAGAACCAATACAGAACACTCTCTCATTTTCATTTTTTGAAGACACTTATTGTGGATGCCAACACATTTTAGGATCTCTAACAATACGACTGGACGTGGACTCCCCGATGCTAGAGAGCTCAAATTTCTCCTTCCTCAGTCGGTTGGAGGAGGTTACCGATCACATCCTTCTCTTAAATGTAAAGATACCCCAACTCGTGATACCATCGTTAAGAATTATTGGAGGAAGAAATCCACTTAGGATAGCACCACCCGGTACAAATCAAGCTCAAAACTATGCAGTATTATTCCTAAACTGCACCATAGATCAAATCATTCTACCCAGACTCACCTACATAGAATCGAACACAGTAGGAGTTCAAATCGACACGGATGACATAAGCGACCCCAGTGACATTTTCAAGGGACTGCTGGATAGCACAACTGGATGCAATTTATACGGAGTCAACTGGAGGGAGATAGTGAGAAATACTGACATCATATTTAGGATAGATATTCAAACATTGAGCTCGGTGCCTCCAGAAACTGAAATCATAAATTTGTCAAGCGACTGCAATCAAACTTTGGAACAATCTCAGTGTATTGCTTGCATTGGTGGTGCTTGTTGGAATCAGACGGAATGCCAAGTGCTGACGTCTGCATTCTCGGGACACTGCGTATCCTGTGAGCCAGTGTCAGGATGCTATAACCTAGAAACGTGCTGTGATCCCCTCTGCCTTGGTGGCTGTTCTGGGCCTGGACCAGATCAATGCTACGGATGCAAACAGTTAGACAATAACAACACATGTGTAAGTGAATGCCCTCCAAAATTTATATTCAATCCCATCACCCTTCTTCCTGAATCAAACCCAGATGGAAGACTCCAACTAGACAAATTCTGCGTGGCGGCATGTCCCACGGGGTACAGCCAATTTGATAGAGAATGTGTGGAAAGATGCCCTGACACATTCACAACTATAATAGAGGACAACATTCAGATTTGTGAATTTTGTGGCACCGGATGCCCGAAGGAATGCAATGGAACTGAAGTGCTACCGGATGCGGCGTTAACAAATTCGACTGCACATCTTTTCGAAAATTGCACTCGAGTCAACGGGAATTTAATTATAAATACAGAATCTTATGAGGATGTTACAGCGAATGAGTTGAGGTACTTGGAATCAATCACAGAGATAACAGGTATTGTACTAATTCAATCTACTCCAGCTAATATACCTATATTCACATTTTTCAGGAACTTAAGAACTATACAGGGAAACAATCATGGTGTGAACCCTGCTCTAGGAGTGGCTGTCAATAACTTCGAATATATCGACCTCTCCCAGCTACAATCTGTGGATGCTGGAACAATATTTTTTGCAAATAATAACAATCTATGTTACCTCGCAAACCTCACGACCTACACAGCAGATAACTTGATATTTGTATTACCAAGCTATCCAGACAACCCTAACTGTACATGTGATGAAGAGTGCCAACCGGTGTACAGGTGCTGGGGCCCAGGTCCCACACACTGTGGGAGATGTAAAAAATTTCTAAACGACCGCGAGTGCGTTAGAAACTGTTCAGGAATTGAAAACGTGTACTCCGACTTTGAAAGTAAAACTTGTAGACCCTGTAACACAGAGTGTGTAAATTGTACAGATCCCACTCCTTTCACATGTGCTGCTTGCAGAAATTTCAAAAATGACGATGAATGCGTCAGGATCTGTCCAATAAATCACTTCGGCAATGAAGAAAATATTTGTATAGATTGCAATCCCGTCTGTACATTAGGATGTACAGGTCCGAACACAACTATCTCGCAAGGAGGGTGCAACCTGTGCGAGAGAATCGTACTAGATGGTGACGAGAATCAAGTTGGTTGTATCCCTGATGCAGCATGTCCTGAACTCTCGTTTGAGAGGGTAGAAGTAGTGGTCGATGCTTTGCCAGCTATAAACATAAGTGATAGGAATATTCGCGTGTGTCGACCTTGCCATTCATTGTGCCAAACTTGTGACGGAAAGGAATTAGGGGACTGTTTATCTTGCAAATATTTCGAAGGGACAAACGGAGAATGTGTTGAGAGCTGTAACGCAGCGACTGAGTATGGATTTCAGAAGGAATGCCGAACTTGCGATCCGGAGTGCATCGGCTGCACTGGAGGGACAGCGAGGAACTGTTTGAGCTGTAAGAACGCGAACCATGAAGGGGAATGTGTCGAGAGATGTCCGATATTAACTTACCAGGATACCAATTCTGACTGCTCTCCTTGCCATAGTTCCTGTGAAACGTGTGAAGCGGCGGGAGAGTATAACTGCACCACTTGTGGCATCTCGCGGTTGCTTACAACCTGGACAGCTAATAATGCCACTTGCACAGTGGACTGTTTTGATGGATTCTTCATGAATGCAAGAGAGTGTTCACGTTGCGGAGAGTTGTGTCTCGAATGTACAAGCTTGGAGGACTGTACCTTGTGCAAGTACGTAAGGCTTGAAAATGGAACCTGTGCCAGGGAATGTCCAGATAACTTCCAATTAAATAATTTAGTCTGTACGCCCAACCCTAATTCAATCTTTGAAAACCTGGATCGTTTTAAGTTTTACATAATTGCAGCTTTCATCTTCGGATTATTTGTGATTATTGGTTCAATCTTATGCTTCTTCATTTGCATTTGCGTCTACCTCAGATACTTGAAGACGAATAAAATCAAAGTAAATGAAGAACTAGAAAATCCAACCTATGGCATGTTACCGAATGGAAGACCAGGAGGATTCGAGATGAACACCTTGGCAACTGAAAGCTCCGTAGGATATTCTCTTTTAAGGGCCGGGAGCCAGGAGTCCATAGCTGAGGCAGATATGACTCAGTTGGCAATTGCAAATCTCTCCAACATTGAAAAGCAGGATGCGTTGGGAAAGGGAGCCTTTGGGATTGTCTATCGCGGCATTTGGAGGCCAAGAGAAGGAGAAGAGGTTACAGTAGCTATCAAAGAGCTGAACGAAGATGCACCCATTGAAGATATGCAAGAATTGATAAAGGAGGCTGTTCTACTAGCAAAGATGCGACACAAGTACCTAGTACAGTTCTACTGTCTTTGCATGGCGAGGCAACTCATGATCATAAACGAGCTGGTGTCAGGGGGTTCCTTGTTGGACTATCTCAAGAAAGAACAATTAACTTCAAAAACCAGATTAACCTTCATGTATCAAATAGCAAGTGGAATGAACTATCTGGAATCGAGAAGACTGGTGCATAGGGATTTAGCGGCTAGGAACTGTCTCGTGGCTTCCGAAGAGTTAGTGAAAATATCTGACTTTGGGCTCAGCAGGATACTGGATGTAGGAGAAAACCAGTACATCTCGAGTGGAGGAAAGATCCCAGTGAGATGGATGCCACTCGAGTCGATTTTCTACAAACACTACTCGCATAAATCAGATGTTTGGAGCTACGGAGTGACGGCATGGGAAATTCTAACATCAGCCAAACGACCATATGGTAACATCAAGCCTCAAGAAGTGATCGAAATGCTAGTAGCAGGAGAGAGGATGGGGCAGCCAGTGAATTGTAGCACCGATATCTACAGCCTTCTTAGGAAATGCTGGGTAGATAAACCCGAGGATAGAATATCATTCGATGAGCTTAAAACCCAACTTCATGACATGCTGAATGAAGCTGAACTCTTCGTTTTCCCAAGTGAAGATGAAAGGGCACAGTTTGGATCTTCTGGCTACAGCACTATACCTGACTACGAGGAAATAGATGAAGAGATGATGGCCTATCTCGTCACTACGCAGGTTCAGATATTAGTACGAGAAGCTATTAACGGAAAGAAGGGAACGATGAATTATGAGAACCTTCGAGAACACAGAAGCGAGCCAGTCTTGCAAGAAGTGGAAACGCAAATTACCGATGGGCAAACAGCGCCTGATTATATGGTAGCAGGCAAAATAACGACAGAAGCGAATCTTAATGAAGCAGACAATCCTAACCCGTACTCTCTGGCACAAGACTTTGTCCCATTAGGGATCGAAGTATATGGAAATGCCCAAGCATCTGGAACAAGTGAAAATTCTCCACCAGAATCAGGGATAAGTGATTACCTCCTCGCAGATGACCTCACTAAGAAACTGAAGGAAAGCACTTCTTTTAGCAATCCACATGCCCAAGATGATAACATAGAAAACGTTTTGTACAATTCTCAAAGCCAAGTCCTAAAGAAACCGTCAAGCGCCTTGACTGACAATGTAGACAATGAATACATGCTTTCTAGTGATGTTACTAACCCGACCCCCGTAGTGAATGAATATCTAATGACAAGAAGTTCGGGACAGAGGAAAGAACAGGGGATAAAAGACAAACCAATTGAGAACTCTCCGTCCCCTGACCCAACTAGTCCAATTCCATCAGAATATCTCGAATCTAAAGAAAAGGGACTGCTCCCATCTGGATACCTAGAATCGTCCCCAATCGTCAAGAAAGAAAGACTTCCCTCAGAATACATAGAATCTAAACCTGACCCAACTAGTCCAATTCCATCAGAATATCTAGAATCGTCCCCAATCGTTAAGAAAGAAAGACTTCCCTCAGAATACATAGAATCTAAACCTGACCCAACTAGTCCAATTCCCTCAGAATATCTCGAATCGTCCCCAATCGTTAAGAAAGAAAGACTTCCCTCAGAATATCTCGAATCGTCCCCAATCGTCAAGAAAGAAAGACTTCCCTCAGAATACCTAGAATCTAAACCTGACCCAACTAGTCCAATTCCCTCAGAATATCTCGAATCGTCCCCAATAGTTAAGAAAGAAAGACTTCCCTCAGAATATCTAGAATCGTCCCCAATCGTTAAGAAAGAAAGACTTCCTTCAGAATACCTAGAATCTAAACCTGACCCAACTAGTCCAATTCCCTCAGAATATCTAGAATCTAAACCTGACCCAACTAGTCCAATTCCCTCAGAATATCTAGAATCGTCCCCAATCGTTAAGAAAGAAAGACTTCCCTCAGAATACCTAGAATCTAAACCTGACCCAACTAGTCCAATTCCTTCAGAATATCTAGAATCGTCCCAAATCGTCAAGAAAGAAATAGTTCCCTCAGAATATCTAGAATCGTCCCCAATCGTTAAGAAAGAAAGACTTCCCCTGGAATACCTACAATCTGGAGTAGGTCTACTCACGAATTCAACTCCCTCAGAGTATCTTCAGTCTGTGCCAATTCAAAAAGGAGTATCTCCATCCGAATATCTAAATTCGGATTCAAGTGGAGATAGAATAGCACCATCAGAGTATTTGAAAGCTTCAGGTACGTTATCACTAATTTTCATGTTATAACAGGACATAATAATCCCACTGCTGTACTTTAACATTTGCATATGTACGTAGGAGATAACAGAGATGCGACAGAATACCTAGACCCCAAACAACAGAATCGAGCATCCGGCCGCAGCACTTACGAAGCAGCTGGGGGATACGTCAGCAATCCAAGAGAACAGGTCACTGCAGGAATTCCACTTCATGGAAATGCCAGTGGATATGAACAAGCCAGAAATCCTGGCACCATAGAAATGGACGAGTACCAGTACATGGGGATTGGTGGCGTGATTAAATCGCCCAATCCTCAGAACTTCACCAATGAACAGCATTACGAAACGACGATAGTGAAGAGTGCCGAGCACCGCAATCCTGAACAGACGCAAACCCCGAACGAATATGAAGATATAGATAAAGAGGAATCCGTCGGGGTGCACGAGTATTCTGAACCAACTGATGTTGTTCCTTCAGGTCTGCTGGAGAAGATGCAACTTTCTCAGAGCAATAGTGATAAAAACGAATACGAATACATAGAAGAGAGTAAGAATCTTCTACCACCATTAATACCAACGTCCAATGAACCTCATTACGCTACTACCATAGTTAAGGATCCCAAGCTGCGCAAGTTCTCCTTAGAAGAGGGCAATCCTATCTATGATGGATTTAACAAGTAAATATAAAAATATAGGTTGAGTGCACTGCATGCTAACATTAGTTTATATCGTCTCTTCGTGAGTTGTGTTGTTAGGCCTTGCTGTCAAAGCAATCTGGATATATGTGTATAATCTTGAAAGTTGTATAATTTAGCGGTAATTCAAAAATGTGTTTAATGTTTATTACATATTAATATTTCTTAATTAAGGATCAATTTATACAATCAAGTACTGGGTAAGAACAAGTTAAGATGTTAACGAGATGGAAACAATGCAAAGGCAGTAGAAGTAGTAGAAGAGGAATCAACCTCAACCATAAATCTGGGCTCTAATATATCAAATTACATTTCATATTACAAAATACTTCTCAATTAATAACTTATGAAACAAACGATTACTAGCTCTTTGTCTGAGAGTAGGGGTAGTAACATAGATGGAGTTGGGCTGCGAATAGAAACATGGAATGAAAAGCAGATCCATACTACAAGTGGGGAACAGAGAAATGCAATGACCAGAATAAGAGTTAGTTTTCCCAGCACACAAATCTTTAAGAATCTACTCACACACCTTATAATAACTTGTGCGATAACGCTATCTATCTACGCAACAACGCAATATGTATTAAACGATTTTTGGTCTGTATCAGTCTCCGTGGGATCGGTCTACTTGGTCCTAAGCCTGACCACCATCATCCTGTATGAAGATGTCCTCGTGGTGCATGGGAGAGTGCTACAGATATCGACCAGGTATCTATGCTGGCCGCTCAGCTACCATGTACACATGTGCGAGAGTATTGAATTGGTGTGTATCAATGAGGGTTTTAGGAGACAGCGTGTCATATTCTACTTGATGATCGTAATGACAGGACGTGAGAGACAGAAAGAATGCAAAGTTCTTTTCGAGAACATGTTACCGGGTCTGGATGTGCTCAAGGGGATCTTAGGTGAGTTGAAGGGAGTTATCAAGACTAGCGAGAGCATGGAATGACTCTCTCTATATTTGTGTTATGTGTGTACTACGTACATTAACGATAAACTAAAATTAACTGAACTGTATATTACTAATTACAAAGAAATGAAATAAGTTACTTCCCTTGTGTGTAGTTACGTATGGATATGTCTTGGGGTTCTGCTACCATTAATATTAAGATCTATATAATTATGAACGAAGATAATTTGGCGGTGGCAATGGCTCGTGCTATATTTTAAAGCCGCTATACTGTTGTACAGTCGTTAATTAAGTCCAATATGACCCTCTTGATTTATAAACGAGTCTCAAAAAAAAATGAGTACGCACTGTGTTTTCTATTTATACTTGGTAAGAAATGCATTGTGTTCCATGCTCAAAATACTCAACACTGATTGGTCAAATCTATAAGTGTCATTTTTTGATGAAAATGTCAAGAAACCGCTTCAATATCTAAAAATATTTACTCAGCGTATAAAAATATCACCCTGTATACCTTGATTACATTTCTAAACCTTGCCTGCTGTTCCAGACGTCTGGACAAACACAAATACAACAATTCAATTTTAATTACGTACATAGATTACCTCAGTCAAACATGCGAAATAAGATATTTGTTCTAGATGTGACTGAATAAACATGTTCTATCATTTTTTGCCAACTAAAGCAGTTGTAGTGTCTGAAAAGAAGTTATCATCATCACAGAGATCTCCAAAACGGTTGAAGAAGTCCGAATGAACAATCTTGTCACTCTGGGAGAGCTCCGAGGAGACGACATACCCGGAATCTTCATAATCCATCATTTGGTTGAAGTCTGCGGCAGACTCTTCGTCTGGGTTGCTACTGGATGCCACGCCCTGAGTCGGTTGGATAGGCATTGCTCAACTGTCAGTGAGATCTAACTTATTAGCAAAGCTCTATGCAATAAATTAAATAGCTTGTTTTGCAAAATATTCCTCTGTCGCTTTGGTTTGGAACCATTTTCTGCAAATGCTGATTGTAGATGCATGTTTTACACACACCAGCTCAGAAAACATTCACTTAGAACTTTACCTTACAAACGCTCCAATCATGATACTGAACTGTATTGTACTGTCAGGTTTTCCTAGCCAGTATTACTAAGAAATATTTCCAAATTTAGTTTGTCGCTCAAATTTTGAAAATATTCTCCTGAAATAGCGTGGGTCTTATTAACCGCTAATCAATACTATTGCTGTGATCCATCATGATAAAGTAGGTTTTGAATAAATTTAATAACGGAAATTTACATATCAGCAATGCCGACCGAAACAGATAACTTTAGATTTACATATACTACTGAAGAACACATGGCTGTACTAGCAGTACCCCGCTCTAGTTAGTAGCGATTTCCCAGCGTTATGATATCAACCAATTTCCTTCTTAATCTATTTGGTTATCAGACAATGGTAAGGTTTGATAAAAAATAATATCTTGCACCCTGCACTGCCATGGTACCTACATCTTGTAAATAAATGTATATTATTCACCAACAGACAAACAGGTTACAGATTACTGTTGACCAGCATTGTGCTCTGAAAGGCCGCATCACTGAGAGAGCAGAGCTCAGGACTGAATATCTTGGCTGCAGCTTTGGAGAGGCGCTCGTTTTGGACAGACACGGTGGGAATGGCCAGGTAGATCGAGGCTAGGTGCGAGAGGAGAGGGAATACTGACTGCTGGGATTTCCAATACTGAAGCGGGTCATTGTCCATCTCAATACAAGGCTGTGAGAGGTACTTCTCTGCCTCCTCATTCGACATCACGACTGATTGGGAATTATTAGGCGCCATGAAACTGAACAGGTCATCTTCGTTATTCTCTACCTTAATATTAGGGGTGCAAATGCTCACAGGGGTTGGGTAGAACATCTGGATAGCGGACACTTTGCGGACTAACTCAGTTTTAACTCCATAATACTCCTCTCCTTCACTCCATCTCAGTTTAAATCTTGGATCTAGAACGGCGGCTGTGATATAGACATCGTCACGTTCATACCGAGACAGCCTTTCACTGAGAGAGGTTCTGAAGGATGACAGCATGTTACTGCTGTGGGTGACTTTGATCTGATCGAGCTTGTGCTTAATCCCGCGGGTCACTGGGATGGCAATGCTAGCTGGCACCTGATGCTTCTGTCCCACCAAATGCATGGCGTGTTCGAAGGGATTCAGAATAGTGCACAGCTCCTGGAGGAGAACGCGGTCATTCGGTGTTAACTGATCTGCCTCAAAACCGCTTATCTCTTCCTCTGAGAGGGAAAGGACGAACCGAATCATGTCGAGCTGTGATATCCATTTAGTGCTGCTCATGGACTGCAGTGAGCTCTTCAGAGGAGTTTCTGACGTTGAAAAGGAGCTCTGGAAGAATTTCACAATATTTGAAGCTTTCGCAATCGAATCCTTGAGGGAATCGCTCATCTCGTACAAACCATCCCTCACGACTAATTGGATGCTCATCGCGTAACAAGGACTGTGTCTTGTTAGAAATTCGAACGCGCTTAAATGCTTCGTGTCTACTTCTAATTCCATCGAATTATTCCAGATATGTTCCTCCAGGAACTCCTCCCCAGGGCAGTAGCCGGGGAGGGAGAAGTCTGTCTGCGAAGCTTTGTTCGTGACAGTGCTCGTGATCTTGTCAGCGATGCCATAGAACGTCAACGCCTGCTCATACTCGCGTCTGACGTCATCTTGCGTGAGGCTGTCCTTGCACCGGCTGCAGGCTAGCATCATGGAGTACATCCGCCACTCTAGGCTGAAGTGAGCGTAGATGCCCAGGAAATTCATATTGGCCGCTTGATTGGTCCACATGTCAATGCTGAGGCAGACACCGTGTGAGGGGACCAGAGTCTCCTTTATCCTATTCTTGACAGAGATTGATAATTCGGGCATTAATTTCTCTGAGATGAGCTTGCTGCTCGGCGGCTGGTAGCAGGGATCTAAGGCGGACACGAAACGCTGGAAATGCGGACTCTCTACGGTAGACAGAGGCATGAGGTCCGCCGCGATGAACTGGAGGAGCGCGTCAGTGATTTGAGATTGTTTGGAATTAGTTTGGTGATATTTAGTCCCTTGGGAGGGAGACTTGGGAGAGACCTGTCTTGCAACTGCATTCGCATCTGATCTATCAACGCAGGCTGAAGCTTGAGTCTTGTTTATAACTGTTAGGTAAATTAGTTTGTGTCTCCTCTGAAGAAAATAACGTAAATAAAATAAAATAAAATAATCTAAAACATCAAAATCCCGAGCTTACTTACCCTGAGATGAGTATGGAAGTTCGATGTGGTGTTGGTGCGTCCAGAAATAGTCGCAGAGCAGTACTTGCACTTCGCTTTTGTTGGACTCCCAACTGAATTGGAGATAATGTCGAAATGAGAGAAGATGGGTGCAGACATGTTGAATTGTTGGAAGAATACAAAGGGAGTAATTCTTCATAATATATACCTAACTGCTGCTGCATTATTGTATAACAGCTATCGGTAGCTCTGTAATCAAAAGGATTCTGGAATAGTGGTAATCATGAGAAATTGTTGAGGTAATCAATTAAATTTAAATTAGTATTCAGATTGTAAAATAATTGGAATTCTTTCAAATACAACTCAGCGTGTAGGAGTAGAACTTGTGCAATGGTAAGGCAATGTTTTGAAGAACTTATGAAGCAGTGCAGTGTAATTAACTGCTTCAACAAATCAAACAAAATTATTCAATAAAAGAATTCGCATAGTCTCATTTCATAAACACTGAAATGGATGATCTTATTTAACCAAGATAAAAGCAGGATTTTTATAGTACAATAATCTTGTTATCAGAACTAAGTGAGAAATCAAATCGTACTAATAAAATGATTAAATAATTTACAGGATTTAAATGCGTGCCGTCAAATAAAGCGTTTGAAGGGAGCTATGATCTTATAGGCCTCTCTCAGACGTGGTTCTATAAGCCCGTCTATGAAGACGATTTGATATTGCTGCTTTTTGAACTGGCTGGACATTCGCGAGAGCATCCATACCAGTTCTCTATCCCTCTCCCTAACACACCTCCTCAGCTTGCCAGGGTCCACCTTGGGGTCGAGCAGGATGAGGTAGCGGTTGCTCCGGTATTGTCCGCAGCCGATGATAGTCTGGCTGTGGCCGGAGTACTGGAGGTAGAGAGGAGGACGGTCAACAGAGGCTCGGAAGAAATCCTCAACCCATCCCACAAGATGGATATGTGTCCCGTTTAGACCTGTCGGTCTCACAAAATCCAAAACTTCTGCCTTTACTCCGCATGACCTCAGCAGGACTGCGGTCTCCGTGGCTCCTATCCATGTCCGTGTGTCACGGACTTTGAACCCGAGGTCTCGCGCCCCCACCGGATCATACCCTGCACGCCACGCCTCGTCTAACAGTTCCTGAAGACGTGGGACTGTTGGGACTTCTCTCTTGAAGATTCGGCTCATAGGCTCGCGGTATTTCTCACTCTTCAACAGACTCCCGACAAGCATCTGGATATTTCTGTATCCGCAGCCCCAGCCCCTGTCCCCTAGGGAGTAGGAGAAGTGCGGAGTGTCGATGGAGAGGTAGAAGCGCCAAGGAGGTGTGAAATGTTGGTACGAGTAGCGGAGACTCTGAATAACCCCCTCAGAGCAAGAGGTGAGGTCATCTCTGCCTGTGTGCATACTCTCCAGCAGATCTTGTTTCTGGCTGTAGTACTTTTGTGATGAAATCTTCCCGCGGGAGACATCCTGATCTAAGCGATTGATGGTCTGTTCCATGAACCCACCCCTCCCCCTTTCCCCTCTCCCCCTTGTCCCCCTCCCTCTTGTCGCCGCTCCATCCGACTTGTAATCTGAGAGAGTGTGGACCTTGCTGGTCGGTTTGTACTTGGTAGAGCTGGTTGGACCGGGGAAAGGAAGGGTCGAAGGAGTGACATAGCCAATTGTATTTTTTCTGGATGTTGGGTTGGAGGGTCGAGTGGGTGGACTGAGGAACGGACTCAACGGAATCATGTTAGGTATCGTAGGATGTGACTCATTCTCTTGCTGCTGGAGGGATAGAGCTATCTGGAAGTCAGAATCCTCAACGGAAAACTGCTGTTCTTCTCTGAGCTGGAGAGCTGTGGCCATCTGCACATCCTGCGAATAGTCCAACTGCTGCAAGCTAGAGTCAGGAGCTGTGTGTGAACGGGAATGCAGGTCGAGTTCGGTTAGTGCTATCCTGCTCCAACACCCAGGGTGTGAACAGACCACCCACCCTTCATACTGCTCCTGTAACTCAACCGAACATAAGACGCAATCATCATCTTCCGATTCGTCTCCGATCGCAGATTCCGATTCCGATTCGTCTCCGATCGCGGATGCCGCCGCCATAATGCAAGATAATCCAGCCAAATAGCTTATGGTACCAAATAAGCATGCTTAAGACTGTGCATATAGTGATACTATTAGTATGTACTGTAAGAGAGCTTCGAGGTTACTAGCTAAAACCTCAAAATATTAGTCATTTTGCAAAGACTGTTCTATTCGTTCTGAAGTAATAGCTAGCGGGACTATGGTGAATTGATTTTGGGGCAGAAGTGACAGTTTGAAATTGTTCGCAATAAACTCTTTATAGCCCTTCTTCCCATTGGGCATGAGTGTGTAACCGTCCCCCGTGAACTTCTCAAGGATTCTCAGCTCACAGTACAGGAACAGTCTCACTTGCCAGGCACTCCTAGGAGCGGGACAGCAGAGGAACCGAGCATAGCTGAAGTAAGGAGAAGTCAAGTCTGACTCCTTTTTGAGCTTTAGACACTTTATAAATTTAACACCACTTTCCTTTTCAAAGTAACCACAAGGTTGTGTTGATAAGATGTCTCGGTGTCGAATGAAATCTTCATATGCTCCCGCAAACCTCTGTGCTATCACCTCACCTACTCCATCCCACGTAGCAGGGTAGGCGCAAACTGGGGAAGGAGACCCTGCCTCTACGCGAAATATTACAAGCCAGTACTTGTACCTCATCACTTCCAACTTCCATCTTACGTACTCAGCGATCAATCCCAGTTCCATCAGCACAGTGAAAGGGTCAGATACGACGTAACCTCTCACTGCACTGAGGGCGTCCTCTCCGAACAAGAACGTTGTGTCCTTCCCAGCGGACAATTCAGTCGGAGGTCCGTTGTCAGGGGGTATCGCTAGTATTCTCCCAAATACGGCATACTGCTCCTTGTCATTATCCAAGTACTGAGAGAAAAGGTCTGCAAGGGAACACTCTGCCATTCCTCAAACAAATTATTAATCTAGCTACACTACACAATAGGTGGCGAGCATTATTTCGAATTTCAATGTAGTCGAGATGAGTCTAGATAGGAATTATATTATTCTTCATTGGTGAATCAACTGTCTTATCAGGTGAGCATCCATAACATTCATTATATACATACAGGACACACGAGTAGTACGTGACATTAGATAGATAATATACTATACTATCAATACTATGATTCAGAGAGACTCAAGCTCTCTGATACTCCACCTTCTCCACCTTCACATCGTCATTGACCAGCTTGTACGTGTAGGCCGTGGCGAGGTTCTGCTGGATGTCCATCACCACGAATGAAGGGTTGACGGAGCTGTCCAGGGGGTTGTACGCCCCCGTGGCAGAGCCTGGGTTCAGGTAGAACTTGCCTTCATTCTCAAACGCTTCTAGCTTGTGCGTGTGTCCATACACCAGGATGTCCACGTCCAGCTGCCTCTGTATCAGACTCAGACTCTCGTGGTCTCCCCAAGGGACCACTTGGTGTCCGTGAAGGAGACCGATCCGGAAACTCCCGACACTCACCACCTTCTGCTCAGGGTATGTCGTGACGTCATCGAACTCCCCCTTCACCACGTGGACGTCGGCGGCTAGCGACTTGAGGTAGTCGAACGTCTCGCGCGAGCAGAGATTCCCGGTACACAGCACGTGCTGGATCTTGCCGGGCACGAGCAGGGATTTGAACTTCACCGGTATCCCCGCCTCGCGGTACGGTATGTGTAGGTCTCCAATTATCAGCACAAGCATTCCACTACTATATCTAGTTGCTAGGTGAAAGGAAATGACGTAATGATAAACGTACATACAAAAGAGCAGCTATAGAAGCAGAGCATATCAAAATGTGTGAGAAACATATTAAACAGTTTATAATCTAGCTCAACTACTCGGGTTCATCAGCTCCTCCACCTTCCAATCCTCGTGACTTCCATCGGGCAGGTAGCGCCGTATGATCATCGGGATCTTCTTCTCATTCAGCTCCATCGTAGCGATCTTGAGGGGGTCTGTCTCACCGTCCAGATCCACCATCACAGGAGCTCCCATACTGATCTGGAGTGCTCGCGTACCCAGGATGCGAGCGCGTTCGTATTTGGTCATGAAAGGGGTCGTGATACGCTTAGAAGGGTCACCCGCAGTCCCCGGACCTGATAACACGTCCACATGATCCTCTCCCAGGTTCCCGAGCTCAACCTCTGCATCGTGAATCTCATCTATGTCCTCATCCGAGTCTCCGATGTTGTCTCCATCGTACTCCGCCATGTCTCCGTAGTTCGGGTCATCGTCATCCATCTTGAATGGTGGCTGTTTTGCTAGTTACGTCATAATATTCAGAATGTTATGAATGGAAAAATAATATATAAGCTTTATTACTAGGAGAATAGAACCTGAATAAACATATAGTCACTAAAATGGAGAATGTACTCCTACTCGAGTGTAAATACAGAAACTTCCTTTGCTGTACAGACAACACGCCCTGTCCCATCGGTAGAGACGCCATGCAGGGTGTAAGGTTTAATTCCTTTCAGCGAGAGCTTCCCTTCTTTCACCCCGGAGTCACTAAATGCCAGGATATGACAGGCTGCAGAATCTGCCACCAACAAACAGCGAGCAGATTCATCGTACGAGATTGAGACAGGAAGGATCAGGTCGCGACCCTTGCCGAACATCCCAAACTGAGCGAGCACATTTCCTTCCGAGTTCAGATGAATGATACAAGGATCTGCTCCGACTAGTATCCACACAGTGTTGTCTAATGACACACACACATCCACTGGCTTCACAATAGCGAATCGGTCGTTACTTGAGACAATGTCAACAGGCTTCCCGTTTTGTTCTAGTTTCTGCACCCTGTTGTTATCGCAGTCCGCAACCCAGATGTGTCCGTCCGCACCAGCGCTGATCCCCTTCGGGGACTGGAAATCTCCAGGAGCAGTCCCCCACGTTCCGAACCGACAGAAGTAGATCCCCTCCAACGAGAAAGAGACCACATTGCCTACGCTGTTGTCACTAATCCAGAGCCTCTTGCCGTGTATGCACAGGCCCCATGGGTTCTTGAATTCGCCCGGACCTCGCCCTAGCTTTCCAAAAGCGAGAATTTGCTTCCCTTCAGGAGAAAAACAATGGATGAGTGAGTTTCCTTTATCCACAACAAATATTTTCCCTTCTTCTCCCATAGATACGCCTCGGATCTTGTTGAGGTTGTAATTCGCCCCAAAATGGAAGCTTGGCTGCTTTCCTTGCATTGAGTACTTATGCGGTACTACCACTGCAGAGGAGAGAGAAGCTCCTCTGCACTGGTCTGGCTGGACTGGTTTCTGTTTAGGAACCGTCTCGGTTAATGGCAGCAATTTGTCTGTGACTCTAGGCAAGAGAGAGAGCTGTTCTTCTTTGGACTGGGCGAGTAGTGGGCAGGACTCTGTGATACGAATCGCTTGGTAGAGCTGGTTCAGAGTAGACTCGAACTGCTGAGTCTGAATAAACAAGGTGTTGATGACGTTATCAAACTCTGTCCTCATTTGATTCAGTTTCCCATCTCTTTCATTGTTAAGTTTTGCTAAGCGTTCTTGATATCCGTTCTCAATTTCTTCTTTCTGAGTCTGCCTTTTCTCTTCCAAGGATCTTTTCTTCTGCTCAGATTGCTGTAGCGACTGTTTGCAATCGTCGATTTTCTCTTCTAGGCTCTCTTTGCACTTAGACAAGTCTGAGCGCTCTCTTTCCAGAGCTTCATCCACTCCAGTGACCATATGTCCGCCATGATTTATCCTCACGCAGCTGGAACAAGCTAGAGAGCTGCAGGTGTTGCAGTACAGCTCTAGCTTAGAGCTAGGGTGCAGGGAGCAGTGCTGAGGGGAATCAGCGGGAGGGAGAGATTGGTCTGGTTTAATATCTTTGCGAATACAAACGTGGGATGTAGCACCTGGATAGAAATTCTGGTGCGCATTCCAATCGATATTGCACATATAGCGCTTGCATTGGATACAATATAATTCAGAGGGAGATATTTTGCCTAGGCAGCAAGGACTACATGGCGATATACCGATGTTGTTCCTGATGTCTTCTTCGTTAGTGTAATGCTGAATCAGAAAATTGTCGTCTAGATCTGCAGCGCCGTTAGGAGCAGGGGTGAGGATGCTACAAGCGGTGCATTCTATGGACCCGCCAAGAATCCTCTCAGACAGACACGTGTCACAGATGATGTGGTTGCATTTGAGGAACTTAGAAGAATGTTGGATCGTTTTGCAGGTTATGCATGCGAGTGTCTCGTTAACCACAGAGTGCGGGCTTACACTTCCAGACCCCAGCCTCTCCATCAATCAGGCCTTATGATAGTGTACTAATATTCAGAAACAACAACTACTACTGTATCTTTATGCGAATTAGTTTATAAATTGGGAAGTACTAGAAACGTGAAAAGGCACCAGAGGCGCACAAGTATTGTTCAGCGCAAGAGAGCGAAGCTTACTTGTTTTAAAATAATTTTAAAATACAGTCGACTCCGCTTAATTGGGGTACAGCGGGTCTCGTATATTCCGAATATCGGATGTATTGCAATACTGTGTTAGAAACGTTTATTTTAGAACGGAAAAATTAGTAAGTGATAGAACAGAGATAGGAGGTGTCCGCCGACCGCACAACAAAATCAAGTGAAGTCTGTTGTATATACATACTTTTTCTAAAATAATTGCAAACTTTTAATCATACAAATTATTCAGATACAAATAATAACAAATAGAATACAAAAATATTAACAACTTGACAGAACAACTAGATCTTCTGAAACTTTCTACATTAAGAGTATTTAAAAATAAAATTAATTTTTCTAGGTAAAGGACGGGGGAAGTAGCATATGAGGAGAGGTCAAGACATGAATCCCAAGAGTCATTGAAGTATCCAACTTATATTCTTAAAGTATATACTCTTGGACCATGTTACATACTACCCATGGTATCTCCTTGCATACTGAGGAAGTCTTGCTCACTCTCAAATGAGGCTGTACCGCGTACCAACGAATCCACTTTGTTGGTCAGAGTGACGATCAGGTGCTGAGTGTTCTTCAAGCGATTATCAACTTCTGTGATTCTCTTGTCCAAGTTAAGTTCATTTGTTTGTTCGAGATTAAAATTGCAAGCCAGAACGCATCTTTTCTCGAAGTCAAACAGCATTTTCTCTTTCTCTTTACGCTCGTCATCTCCCTGATCCTTACTTCTCACTGTCGCGTCAACTCGATAGCGGCTGCACACTAAGTAGAGCCTCTTCAGCACGCGATAGAATATTACAATGACGTTGAAAGGTGGTGGGAGGACAGGTTTGTCGCGAAACTCTTTCACGGAATTAAAAAATTTGTATTTCCAGTAAATAGCAGCGTTTGATTCAATCTCAACGAAAGTGTTATTAAATTTCGCGATTATGATATTGATTAGAAGGATATTCGACAGGATCAACCAAATTACTAAGAAAAAATAGACGAAGAAATTGGACGATACGAAAACCTCTGGAAAACTATTTCCAAACATGGCGGAACTCCCATTAGTGAAAGCGTTAGCCTGGATGTGTTCTAAGAAAAACTCACCAAATACTTGGAAGTAAGGTCGGAATAGAATATTCCCGAACACGAACGCATAAGAATTTGGATCGTCTCGTGGAAGGTTTGGGTAGAGAATCGTCTGGGACGCTACACCATAAGCGAGAAGGAAGATGAGAGCTAGAATGAGGAAGCTGCCTAGGTTCTTGAGCATCCTGAACACCATGTAGACGAATGGACCAGAATCTTTTATAATGACTAAGAATTGGAGAAGACGGAAGAAAAGGACAAACCCAATGACTGCGTACATGTGCCTACTGTATGATAAGGGAACTTGGGGAATGAGACGAAGACATGTGCCCATGATGAAAAATAAGGCGAAAGCAGTGTCAAATTGATTCCAGCGATCGTTAAAGTAAGCTCTGGCCCTTTTCATCACTCGTCCACTCCCTGCGAATAACTGACGTACTTCTTCCAAAATATAAGTCAACGACCAAACTATAAATATCCATTCTAACGGGTTCAGGTTGGGAGAAGGGTGCCACTGAAATAGGACTACAAACGAGTATAGAGTCAAGTATAATATGAAGACGATCACATACGTGATGAACTTGATGGATGGAGATGTGTAGAATTTGAGATAACCTAAGGGTGAACTGGGCTGAGGGTCACTAAAACTGATCAGAAAATAGATGAAGAAGGGAAATATCATGGAGAGTAGTTTCTTCCAGAGTTTGTTCTGATGGTAGAGTGGTTTCTTCCACTGCTCATCTAGCAGGGATTGGACACAAGGGTGTGAAAGAAATGTCATACAGCGCCCAGTGACTGCCATCTCTATACAGTTGTTGTCATCATACAGGCGATTCTTTTGTTGTAATATGAGATGTGCTTGCTCCTTATCGCGTTTGTAAGCCTCCTCCATCATCCCGACAGCAGTCATTTCAAACTTATCAGCGACTTCCACCAGTAATCCCAGATCGTTCTCTGACACGATTTGATCGTCCTTCAAGTGGTGGTGCACTCCTGTTATAAGAGCCTTGGCAGCTACTGCATTGAATATCACTGAGTTGGTATTGTTGAGCAGAACCTCTGCCATTCTCCATCGCTGAGTGAGGATAGCCCAGATGAATAGGTTATCTATGGGTTGGTCCACTATTATGTCCTGCATACCTTCATTCTCCACATAGACATCCTTGAACGAATACTTGAGTACGTACTTGAGTAATTTCCCTATCTCAACGATGGGAATTTTCTGCTGATCTTCAGATATTGGCCCGTTCGTTTGATTAGGAGGGTTGCTGTTCTTATTGTGTGGTTTCAAAGTTTTGATAGTGGAGTGGGGTACATTTGGGTGCTGATCGATATTTGAGCGGTCCACCAGTTGTTTAAATAGCATATTGTTATTGTGCTTTCTTTCATTCGCGACGAAATACAACCGCTCAAGGTTCTGTTTTACAAAGGAAGCATGGTCGATCACATTTCTCTCCAGCATCAATTCGAGAAAATCGATCTGGTTCAAGATAAGTATGGCAAAGTAGTGCTGGAACAAGTCGGTATCCCCCCAGACCATGCTCTCAGTGAATATATTCTGTTCCGCCAGGTCAACTCGGTTCCAGTCTATGACCAGGTCAAGCGCCTCCTTCAGCTTCTCTTTGCCAGTACTCTTTCTAGATTTCAGAAGCGCGACAACGATAGCTTTACTCAAGTCAGCTCCAAATGTCATGTTCATGTCGAACATAGTGAACAAGTTAGGTTTGTCTAAGATAAATCCAATATTCGTTAAGATCTCTTCACCTTGAGCCTCGTTCTTAAAAAGCCCGCAACATGATTTGAGAAACTCTTGCTTTGTTGACGCCTTTTTCTGGTCTCGTACCGTAAGTGTGAAAATGTAGCTATGAATTTTACGCATCAGCTCGTTACTGCTGATAACGACCGTTGCTACGTTCTTATTCATAGACTGGCCTACTTGTTCAATGACATGCAGCGTGTTGTCGATGACTATCCTTACAATGGGAAGTGGTTCTGTCCCGATTTTGAGATGGTTTGAAACAGTCTCTTCTATGCAACTCCACTGATCTAACGATTGTCCGGAAATGGATTTGGATAGCATGATGAAATGCGAGTGATTGACATCTAGTAGGTTTCTGTCTGGAAAGCAAAGACTCGAGGTGTCTTTGCTATAAGTAATGCTATCCATGGGGTTTTGAAACAATGTACCTTTGTAGATGTTATCTGGATTCACCATACCAATTATGGGAATTGGTGCGTCGTAGTCGCCAAAACCAGTCCCGATGAACCAATCTCTCTGGTTTTGCTCCTTCTTTGCAAACCGCTTATAGGCATGGCTCTGAAGACAACTCCCAACGAAGGCGGAGATGCCCTTGTTAACTCCTTCTGTGAGGAACCAAGCTTTAGTTGTTGCGGCGATGCGAATTAGGTTCTCTTTCAGCATCTGTCTGAACCTGGAACTCTGGCTCAGTTGAGAATTCCCAGGTAAGGATATGATAATTTTCGGCGGTGGGAGCTTCCATGTTTTGTTTAGGACGTACAATAGGTCGCTAGGTGAGGCCAGGGGTGGAATTATCAGATAATTTGCATCCTTTCTCCCGTGACTAGTCGGGAAGTGGATGAGTCCATCTACAGTTTTCTCAATTTCATTTTCTACATTTCCTGTGTGTTGGTCCAACAGAGGAGTGCTCTCTGTGTTGCTGATGGGGTCAGGAGTTGTGAAAATCATTTCGATATTGTCTCCCGGAGAAGAATTATCAATTTTCACTTTTGAAAAAATGGAGTTCTTTGTTTTCGATGAAAGGTTTGGAGTTTCGTTCTCGTTTACTGAAGCAATGTTCTCTGTTTGGCGACTCAAGAGTATAGTCTGACGCTTCATCACTTCTGTGTCTGCTCGATTTAGGGCCTCTTGGCTGTTTAGAGGGGAGCCAGGCTCCTCCTGTAGCATCGTGTCCATGCTATTCTTTAGTTCTCTCGCGAATTCTTCATCGAGCGTAGAACTCGCATGCGATTCAAAACGCTGCAGCATAACGCGTTTACGAGGTAATGAGCGAGAGAAAGGAACACCAGCGCTCGGACTGTTAAAATCGAATGTTTTATTCTCCTTCGCTAGCCTATCATAGGGCATGCGTGGACGAATCCTGCTCGCCTCAAGGTGGCTCAAACTTTTGGTAACATTCATTTCGCTGGCTTGAGGAGTTATACTGGAGGAGATCAAACGGTCGGTCTGAGAACCTGTGGGAGAGGGAGATGGGTCGTCCATTACTTGTAGATTCAACGAGGCTTCTCTCGACATATCAAAAGTTGTGGAATCATTATCTCTTGTGCTTGCAGTGAAATAGACACTTCCAGCACTTAATTGTTCTGAATTTTCGCTCATCAAAGAAATTATTTCAGTAGGGAAATATTATTGGATGCAAGACTACCATGATGGCCTCTATTTATGTGAAGTGGGTTATACTGAACTGAATAGGGATTCGCAGAAAATTCTGAATATGAAATCGTATAGCTGGAAGGTGATTGCCATTTGATGGAATATGGTTACGAGATAGCAACATTGATTGCGTAGAAAAGGAAAGTACATACAAGTGTCGCACCAGAACATTCGTCCTGGAAACTACGGTAAGAGGGGAAAATTGAGCGTCTAAAAATAGAGAATTAAGCTGAATTGATCAATCATCCGAATTGAACTTCGTTAATGACCGAGCGCATATGTAGACATTTTGGCATGATTTCTACAGAGAAATGGCCTCATGATTTGTTGTCTAATCTGTGACTATAAGCATTTGTTATTATTCCAAAATTCAATTAGCTATCATAGGGCATGCAGGAAGTTATACAATCTATTGTAAGAATGTATTTCTAGCAAACATTACCAGCTCACAGAGGAGATCTTCTGCATGCAGCATTTCTCTCTTGTAATACATGTGTAGTGTTGTCATCTTCACAATAACACTGTCTGAATAAAAAAGATAAGGGCAACCCGGGGATAAAATTTTTCCCCGTGAGAAGGTTACTCAAGTTATAACATCTACCAATCTACACATCTGGTGTTCTTTGAAAAAATGTCTACACGATGTTAGGAAAGAACAAACAATATTATTTTTGTCTGTGAACCACAAATAATGAAAGTATTCAAACAGTTTAGAAATATGTATCTCCTCCCAACTTTAATCTCTCAAAATATATCCTGGGATAACTTATTTAATGTGCACAATAAATATGACATAATATTAGTAAATATTGATCATGTTCTTTTCAAAATAAATTTAGAACAGCGATATCAGTTTTATTACCAAAGAATTACGACTAAGCAGTGCAATAGTATCAGCTAGACTAAGTTCGCAACGTAATGTAAATATGTAATTATGATTTATTCAAAAAAGTTGAGCTATTTGTACGTAATTATATAAGTATTTCTAAGAACTTCCATAATCTACACTCAAGTATGAATTCAGTCTAAAGTAACAGCAGACTTACTATCTGTGTAAATCCAAATGAAGGGATTAAAATAGTTCACAACAGAGACTAAGCATTCCCAATTTTACAAAATCATAATTCATTTTGCAAAAGTACAATTTAGTAGGTACGTACCATTTTCATTTGTTCACACCTAACTTGACTAATTTATGGACTATTTCAGTACACCCTCGCTAATCCGAACACCCAAAATATAATCTTATTCGCCTCTATACTTTGAATCAACGTTTATAATCTTATATCTTTCAATAAGAATGAGAAACCTCGTTAAAAAAGCAATCATAACAAAAGTATATATCCTAAATATTCTAACAATACACATAATTATAGTTAATACCCCATTAAATTAGTGTTATTTCACTAATCGGAACAAATTCGATAATCCGAACGATATTTTCGATAATTGGCACAGAGCTGTTCGGATTAGCGAGGGTGTACTGTAATGATTCGTTCAAAATATGAACTACTTGATATTTCGCTTCAGGACTAAGCAATATTGAGGTATATACCTTTGTGTGCAACTTTTAGGCATAGAACCTACACTAATATTTGAGATTTTGAGTAATCAAAATTCTTTTTTCAACGGATTAGTCAACTTAGGTTCACACCTAAATATGTTATAATCTATATTTCAAGATAAAAGAGTTACGACTGCTTCAGTAAATAATGTATTGTGTAGAAAAAATAATTGACATTACTGGAGAAACGAGGTAAAAAAGTAGGGAGTGAACAGGAAGAAAGAATATATTTCAAAATTGTGAAAACTAGAATGTATACCCCCGCCTATACCAGGAATGTGTTGCGTCATTTCCTGTTTAAGCCATTTTGGGCGGGGAAGCCATATAAATTTGGGGTCCAGACTATAAATAGAAAAGACCCCGGGGAAAAGTGGCAATACGTAGATAAAACTCTTATCCAAATGTAGTACGGAGACAGTCCCTATTTCTGCTACAATTACGATTGCTCAACAAATTAAAATATAATCTTCTCATTATAATTATGTATATTCACATTGCAAATGCACGAGGCATTCAAATAACTCGGAAAGCAGATGTTGCTAATTACACAATATTGTCTAGCAATCTTACACACAGAGTGTAATAAGAAACTTATCCTTAAGATAAGTCCCTAGAGAGAAATAAAACGTTGTACAATATTGCATAATATAATCAGGCAGTAATAGCCTTATGATAATACTTGTGAGATTGAGCCTTCACCTTTTGGGATAAATAAAAGTATCAAGTTTGGGGTAAGCTAATAGTAATAATAAGAAAGTTCATCAAAATCAAGATAAATAGAAAAAAATTTGTAGAGTTTCCAAAAAATGATAGGACTTACTTACTTTCTTCTCTTGATCATTTTCTCACAGGCTCACGGACAGACTAACTTGTCTAAACTAATAGAAGAGCAACATGGAAGTCGAATACTGCTATCACTGAATAGCGGGAAATATTATTTGGATGGAATGGTCGTTATTCAAAACGTGGAAGAGTTTATTCTTCGAGGAAACGAAACAATCGTCGAGTGTGCAGAGAACAAACAAACCAACAGAGATTACAAATATTTTCTCGAATTTTTAAACGTCTCCCGCATCCTGTTCGAAGGAATAACATTCCAAGAATGCAACAAATACATCGAATTAAAAGATCCTCCTTCTGAAACGGAAGGGTACTTCTTTTTCAAATATTGCGACAGCGTACGGGTCAAACATTGCAATTTCATCAACATTCGAGGAATCAACCTACTCTGCTACAACACGTTCGAACTGAACGTATCGGATTCTATATTTCAGAATATATACACCATCTCCAAAGCCATGCTACTGTTCGTGAATGATACGAGGAATCAGTTAACTTCTCTGGAAGTGAGACGAAGCAAATTCGTAGGAGAAGAGTGGATGAGTGGGTACAACGACCAGAAAGACCATGCAAATTTTGCAGTTAAATGTGGAGGCGCAATTTCTGTTTTAATCACGTGTAAAATGACTGTTTCGATTCAGATACTGGATAACGAGTTCATAAGGAATAAGGCGGCCCATGGCGGGGCGATAGGTGTGTGGTTAGGTGAAGACGTTCATGAGTCGAGTATCAACATTGAGAGGGGGAACTTTGTGGGAGGAAAGGCACAAACTAGATCAGAAGATGAAAAGTTCCATGAGCGCCCAGGTGGAGGGGCCATTGTGCTATTCTTATTTACAGCAGATAGTAAACTCCTGATAAGCAACTGCAACTTCACGAATAACCATGGATACAGGGGTGGCGCACTCTACCTAGATTATTCACTTCCTACAAACGAGAGTAAAATTGAAAATTGCACATTTGAAGGAAACAAAGGTCAATTGGGAGGAGCCGTAATGATAACTACTACCTTAATCCCTGATAAAGTTTACATCAAATTCGTCAATACTGCTTTCATCGGGAATGAAGCCAATGAATTAGGAGGTGCCATACTTGCGATGCAGGCCAGCATTTCGATGTGGGAAGAGAATATTGTCACAAACAATGTGGTTAAATATGGAGATGGAGGTGGTTTGGGGCTGGTTTACAGTCACATTCTAGTGAATGGGAGCTTCCAAGTAGTGAATAACACGGCACACAGAGCAGGAGGAGGCGTCTACATGACGAGTCAGGGTAAAATCAGTATGGGGACCAGTGGAAGCGTATTGAACATATCAAGAAACATAGCCAAAATGTATGGCGGTGGTCTCTACGCATATAGTTTGAATTATGAGTACACTTTCATAGAAAAGATAGCGCCAATGAAAGAAAAGTTAAGACGAATCTGTTTCTTAAGAGGGCATCCACATTCCACCATCGTCATGCTAGGAAATATAGTGGAGAATGATAACAAAGCGTGCTCTGGGAATACTGCGTACACGCAATTGCTAGGGAAATGTCTGACACAAGATATCGTAGAAGGAAACCTGGAAATTGACCAAGGTGAGTGTAGCCGCGATTCACGAGAGAATTCGTTTAATTTAGAAATGGACTCCATCATATCGATTACATGTAATAAGAGTTTGTTCACAACTACGAACGATATTGACAGCACCAGTGTGAATATTTTGCATTACTGTAATGCGGATGGGAATATCGACCCCTTCATTAAAAAAGAGGATCAAATTCCTTTGAAAATGATCCAACAGTTCTATAAAGCTAACAATAACATATCGCGATTCTACTACATTTATCCAGGTTACACCACGACTATAAACATCTCAAGTAACGACTATTTCAATAACTCTGTCGTCACACGTGCGAATCTCAGTGCGATAATATATTCTGATGGCAAAAAGAGACACGACCTCAAACCCAATCCCTTAGAATTCAGTGTGTTTTCTCAAGCCTATAATACAAGCTACTCTTTTTTGACCAACAAATCGCTCTCTGTCCTGTTGAAAAGCAGATGGTATGGCTTAGGAGTAGTATGTGTTAAATCCGTAGGAGGATACACCCAGATTGAGAAATGCATAGGAATCATTATGGGGAAATGTCCACCTGGTTTTCAACAAAAAAAAAATGAGTGTCAATGCATAAAGAGTAGTTGGTATCAGTGTACCCAGAACAACCAAGTCATTGTGAAGCCTGGCATTTATATGGCAAATAAGTATTCTTTAAATGATTCGAGGATCAAAATGCACCAGGCTAAATGTCTCTCGTTCCGATGTAAGTGTCATTTAGGTGTGCCTCAAAGTACTTGCACGTTTAATCCAATGAAACCTGATGAACAGTGTTACAACGATTTGAAAGGCCCACTTTGTGGAGAATGCTCGAATCCGAATAAAACACTTCTCTATTCACCATTTCTCTCAGTCAATTTCTATAATAACTGCTTTGATTGCACACAACCAGAGTTGAGGATTGCAGGAGTAGTTGGTATCCTCTTTCTAATATGCGCTATCATAATGATCCTGAAGACAAACTTCTTCCAAGATTATTTGAGAAGCATCATATTCTATGCGAACATTCTCTACATCATTCTTGCCAACTCCAATTCATACATAATCCCGATAGTACTGAAAGCATTGGCAGTGCCGGTCCTCCTCCTTAACCTTCTCGTTACACAGTTTATGCCTTTTTGCATCTACTCTCAAAACAACCCAATTTTGGTAACGATTTTTCAAATGATCGCACCCACGGCAATGCTCTTCTTGTTCTTGGGCTTACAAAGGCTCCTAATCAGATTCAGATATAGCAATTTTTTTTCCAAAAGAGAGGTACCCACCCAAATCTTGTCAATGCTCCTTCTCACATACACAGATCTGTCAATACACTCCTTCATGGTTCTGAACTGCCCTGAGATTGTTAACACGCGATACTGGCTCTATCAAGGAAGTACGGTCTGTTTCACGGGAACGCATCTGAAAGCTACATTACTGAGTGTCTTCATAATCAGTATTCTGATAGCAATACCTTGTTTTTTATCTTTCATCGCATACGACAAGAGAAGGATGCAAGACTACAGATTTATCGAATGCATGACAAACTATTTCAATATAGGTTTGCCCAGATATTGGGAAATATTCAAGCTTTTCCTGAGACTTCTAATTTCCTTCCTACTCTCATGGGTCACGAATTACGTCAATTCAGATGAAATCAAGATTGTGGTCTCCATTATTTGCTTCGTTACAATGATCATCAATTCAGTCTGCCAGCCAGCAAAGGATGAGTACTCAAATCACTTTGAATCTTTATGTTTCTTATTCCTCGGTATCATTGCAATCCCGCAAAAGAGTAATGGTCTATTCATGAGCTACTTCGCTCCGATCCCATTTGTGGTCGGCTCATTCGCACTGTTGTTAGTTAAGTTGAAACTTTGGAAAGCAAAGTTTAAAAAAATCAAAGAGAAGTTTGGAGAGGAATTGACGATTTGGGAGAAACTGAAAAAACTATGGAGCATAATGGATGCAAATGACATCAATTCCGTTGAAGCAATATAAATTAAATTTAAAGATACCTTTACTTGAATTTCAAAAGTTATATGCAAAAAATGCTATTTTAATATGTGTGAAAGTAAATGTTCATGTATCTTAATTATTAATTCAACCAATTATAGCATGTACAAATAACATGGACAATTAATAATCATGTGTTCAACACCTATCGCTACTGTAGCCGCAGATAGATTAGAAATGGATAGGATTGGTTGATGAGTCATCTCGCCTTGGATCCGATCTAGAATAATGGTATACTGATTTCCCATTGACGTTTACATAGGTTATCGAAAAAGTATCTTTAGTCGCGCTGATTGATGCAAATGCACCGTCAGAGCTAGAGCTCCTTTCCCCATAATGGAACTTGAGTGACCCCTTAGGCACTGCATCTTGGTGTTCCGTACTGCTATCAATCAAATGTCCGGCCCCTATCACGAAGTAGTCTACGCTCGTGTTTTCCTCTCGGAGATGTTGCATATTATGGTCATGTCCACACAGGTAGGCTGTCACTTTATATTTCAAGAGCATAGGCTTGAGGTATTTAACCAACTCTGAGGTAGGACCATGCTCTGCTATCGACCACACCGGATAGTGCCCTGCTACCAGCAGCCAGTCAGCTTTTGACGAATTTAGTTGACTTTCAATCCAGTCCCACTGTGTATTTCTCTCGATTTCCTCTGCGATGAATTCGTAAGGTTTAATAGGATCGTAGAAGTCTGAGATGCCACTGAGCAAGACTGTGTCGATGTATATAATCTCGACAGTAGCCTGGGAGTCAAGGAATGTATAGATTTTGTTGTAGTAAGTATTGGGGAAGTGCCAACGTTGGGAGTGAGCGGTATATGCGATCTCTCCACTAACGTTGCCGTAGTGGTCATGATTTCCTGCTATGACGTACCAAGTGTGATTAAGAGACTCGGCTGTAAAAACGTCTTCGAAAGTAGTTTTAAAGCGAGAGTCGTACTCGTTTTTCACTCCATAAGTGTAGAAATTATCTCCTAGAGCAACGGTGAAGCTAGCTGAAGTTGAAGTAGCGTATATACCCATTTGCTTGGCACAAGAGACCTCTGCGGCTGTAGTGTAAGGAGAACTTTCCCGTCCGCCCCAGTCACCAATCACTAAGAAGGAAAGAGACTGGGATAGAGACTGAGTGAGCTGCAGCAATAGAAGGACAAGAAGGAGAAATGAATAATTCTTATACATCTTTACTCGCAAGCTTGCAAACCTAATAACTAGGAGCTACTGACAAAGCACAAAATAAATATTACACACACATATTGGATATGATTCATAAAAATAATTCTTTTCCATATTATAGTTCGAAATGCTAGTTTATTTAAAATGAAAAAATAATATTAATAAACGAATGCGACGCAATAAATGAATATTAACATTTTGATTTGTCCATCGATCGCTCTTCCTGTTTGTGTCTCAGTGGAAATATATTGGAATACGTATTGACCAATGAAATACTAGTTTGAGGATCAAAATCTGAAAGGAATTTTAGCAAAAGGTATAAATAAAAAGCGAATATGCAGACATAAGAAATAATTTCATCACTGTGTCACAACTATTATGGGTGTTCAAGGACTGTACTTCTTATTCTGCTTAATTGTGTTAGAAGGCAAGTTTATTGATCGATTTCATAATATCTAACTTCATGTCAAATTATTTATGCCTGCTCCAGGTCCATATGGAAATGTGGCAGATTCCGGAACAAATAACACAATATACTCCACCAACTCAACGAACTCTCCTGTCTACTACACCAACTCAACGAACTCTCCTGTCTACTACACCAACTCAACGAATTCTCCTGTCTACACCAACTCAACGAATTCTCCTGTCTACTCCACGAATAGCCCAACCACCTCTGTCAATCATAATTTCCCAACCAAAGAAAGAGGTCGTTAAAATGACTAATAAGCTTATATTTTAATGTACTGTACTTTACAAATATTCATTATATTTACTCGTTTAGACATTTGCAGATGTCCAGGAGCTAACCTAGCCTGTCTGAGGCACGAGAATAGCACCTCAACCTCGAACGGCTGTCCTGTCTGTCCTACTTCATGTGCGACTCCGCCTCGTAAGTACTACCACAGCTAACTTCATGCAAATATAATAATGAACAGTCCTGAATACGTATTCAATGCAAGTGTGTTTTTAGCTCCAGAATGCAGCTACGACGTGAAGTGTGGGGATGGTCGTGAATGCGAGATCAGAGACGATTCAAGCTACAGATGTGCACCAGGTCGTGATGAATATGTAGGATTAACACAACTCATTAGTGCTGAGTTTATCAAGTTTTTTAAATAGAGAGTGCAGCAGGGGAGAAGTGTATGTACATAGACAGCTGTTTCGGTAATCAGGAATGTGGAGGGATGTTGATGGGAAGAAAGATCGAGAAGAAGTGCACTCCTGGATTCTTCTGTAGGTCCTCAAGAAGATATTCTTGTGTCGCAATGGGTATATGTGTCACCATCGCAAATGCAAGCGATCATGGTAAGTTAATTGTATTGGTTGTTGACATTGATAACTAATTACAATCACAGACGACTAGAGTATATATGTACTCTAGTTGTCTATGTTACAATTTAAATATTAACTGAATTAATGCATCTAATAGAAGCAGGATGTCTTAAAGATCAGAATTCCGATAAATCTCACTGTTCTCCTGACGGGAACTACAAATGCTCTTCCTCTGAAGCAACCGACAACGGAGATATTATTCAAACTTGCTACAACAGGACTACTGGACGACCTATTAAACAAACGAAGCGGAATGCCAATGCAGAGAAATATAATATTGAAGAAAATTGTCGGCGAGAAAACTTCGCTTCTTGTAGAACAAGGAATGGTAGAGTGGTATTGTCAGGGGACTATGTGGAGGATCCTAACAACCCATGCAGTTACTGTATGTGTCATGACGGAGAGATTGATAGGTCAATGTGTAGGAGAAACTTGAGATGCATTCTAGCTCCAAAGGATTGTAAAATAGGAGGTCGCACGATATCCCATGGAAGAGTGTGAGATTTACAGTTAATAAGTGTCATTTCTATGCAATATAATGGTATTATCACACCTGTATTCAACTAGACTAAGTATCCCATCAACATGCGTTCAAAAGCGATGCGAAGATGGGAAGTTGATTGCAACCACATTTGACACAGACTGTGATGGAAAGGATGACATTGACACCTGTGATGAGCAGGAGGACACTGACATGGTGTGTGCGATGGCAGCCTCTGGGATCAGAGCGAGAGTGCAGAAGTGCAAGGCCAGGTCAATCGGTGCGAACTATTCAGAAGGAGGGTATTGCGGCCAAGACGAAGTCTGCAATTGTCAGAGTGATGAGATATGTGTCGAGTGAGTTGGGCTATTCTCGAGTACAGCATACGTTCATTACGTATTTACTATTAATTATCGCAAATCTTTTTAGAACAAGACGAAGAGATCTCTGCATAACAACTGATTCAAACGGATGCAAATCAAAGAAATGTATACCAATGAACAGTACCATCACCTGTTCAACCGATATACGGAACCAACCAGTCTGCAGTAGCAGCGGCGTCACGTACAAGAGTGAGTGTGAAGCTTTTGTGAACCAGGATTACAACATGAAGTACTTGAGAGCATGCGATGACTCAGCCTGCCAGAATACAAACAAAGGACAGGGGTTCTGTGGATTTGATAATAACACGTACGCAGACTTGTGCGAACTGGAAATGACGACTGGTGATACTAAACGCGATTACAATGGTAGCTGTGTGAGGAGAGATGATAAGGGAAGAAACAAATGTGACAAAATACCAGAAGAATGTCGGTTCGCAACGAGAAGCAGTGATTCGGCCTGTCCCATTGCGGGTAAGTTGAAGTAATACTCAATTGTGCTAATTATGCAAATATTATAATACACAAAAACAAAGTTTGGTACTTCCCCCTTTTCACAACCAGATTAAATCCAGGAATCATTTAGGAGCTCAGGGAGTGCTCTATATTGATGTTGAAGAAGCAAAGGATTTCGCATTCAGGAAAGGAAAATCTGAATTGACAGGTAGAGACCTGTGTGAAGAAGCGCTATCTGATTGGGAGATGCTCACACAACTCCAGCTGTCTGATACCTCTTGTGAAGTGACGTGTCGTCCCAAATATGACACAGTGGGGGCTATCATCGTCCAAGTGAGAGCGGTACAGGGAACGGATTGCGTCACATGCGGCGATAGATTGAAACTGTTCATTCGCAAACTGAGAGAGGACAAGTCTGGAGAAAGTAGCGGTACCAGTACATCGAACAGAAGAAGGAGACAAACAGACGATTCTGAAAGTACAGGAAGTGGTCTATTTATCAGTCCTTCCGAGCTAGCTAACGATCCTACTTACTATGCCAGCGGAGCTATGAATCTCCTCTCCTCATCACTACTCGTACTCATCAGCTTATTCATCATACTTATATAAACACTATGTAACACTTTGAGTGTAAAATACTGTAAATTAACAAGAATAACAATAACTCCGAAATTAATCAACAATCAGTTTTCTTCTCTAAATTTGAAATCTGACTGTGTATTGCGAAATAATGTATCCTAGGAACTAGAAGTACGGATGACGGAACATTTTCATAAATGTTGCAATCAAAAGATGCTAAATTAGCCCCTTGCCACCCAGGGTGAAGAACAAATTCCCAGCATATAAATACTCAATGGAATTCAATTGAATTACCAACTCGTAGTAATTTACCAAGTACGTAGTTATGAAGTATTTTATTTTGTGTCTTGCAGTGATAATATTGTCGGCTTCGAGTGGTGAGCTAAATTCAATATGTGTAATTGTGTATAGCTAGGACTGATATTCATCGCTAAAGCCTTTGTGTCCCCTCGAATCGCGAATAGATAAAGTTATCTGCGCTTACTCCAGTGTCTAAGATGCCCGAATGTGCTGTGAACGAGGCTGCGAAGTTGAATTTAAATCTGGTTTATTAGTTATGTAGTAGTTAGGGTTTCATCCCTAACTACTTCTTGGATATACGCCTAAAATATCCCTCGCATTATTACTCACGCATTGACTAGGCATTGAGTATTACAATATAGGAGTTTGGACATAAATTGGGTGCCTAGGTTTATATTTTGGTTTGAATTCACGTGCATGTAGGCTCGCTGCATACGCCTGCATGAAACCTTGGTAGTAGTGCACCGATCTTGTTCGTACTTTTCTATCTTTAGATAATGATTGTCAAAGAAATAGCGGATGCAGTGCAAATGAGAAGTGCGACGTTGTTCCAGATTCCAGTTTCAGGTGCATACCAGGTAACACTCCAGTCAAGCGTAATGATACGAGTTGTGCAGTGCTAATACCTCACTCGTGTGTATTAGATCCCGTAGAGAATGCTGACTGCAGTTATATCAGTAATTGCCGTGATCCTGAAGACTGTGATGCGGTGGCGCTTCCAGGAACTAGGAGGGAACGGGACTGTGCTTCAAACTTATTCTGCAGAAGAGTTAGGAGTGAGGGCTGCTATGTCATTGGAATATGTGTCACTGTGGGGAATGCAAGGGCAAACGGTAGTGTTGACTGTGTATCAGTCCTATTATAATGAATTCATTCGTAAATACTTGTGTACTCTTAAGCGACAGCTTAGAAATGCGGAAGACTGTGAACCTCATAGTATTCAATGCAAATAGGCTCCAAATGAGGCAAACGTGTCTAGTAAACATACAGTCAGGGTCGCTTATTATGAACCCGTTTAATATGAACATTCGTTTATTATGAACTAACCTCCTGGTCCCAATTTCATTTTTAGATAGGATTTGTATTGAATCAAGTTTGCTTAATATGAAATATCTCTATTATGAACAGATTTTTCGGTCCCCTGGTGGTTCACAATAAGCGACCCTGACTGTATTTTTAATCAATATTATAAATCCATTTTTTAACATACATAATTGTGATATACATTGGATGAGTGTAATGCCGTGCTTATCTATATTTAGAAGCAAGGTGCTTACGAGACCAGAACACTAATGCAAGTCGCTGTTCTGCTGATGGGGACTATAAGTGTTCCATTACTGAACCAACTACTGGTGGGAATCAAGTTCAAACTTGCTATAACACAACTAGCGGGCGAGAACTGAGGACTTTCAATCCAGTAAGCCCATCTCGAGTTAGTGAAGAAAAATGTCGAAGCGAGAACGAACAATCTTGCAGAACAGCTGATGGCAGAGAAGTGAGGTCAGGAGATAAAATTGAGGACCCAGACAACCGATGCAGCTACTGCTTGTGTCAGAATGGGAAGATTGATCGAAATATGTGCACACCAAGGGATGGATGTATTCAAAATCCAGCTAACTGCACACATAACGGAAATAATATACCCCATGATGCAGTGTAGGTTAAATGGCAATAATGTGGCTATAATGATTTGACACGCGATTACTTAAAGTATTTTGTAGTTCGAATATCAATCCATGTGAACAGATTAGATGTAACAATGGAGTACTTTCCCGTCCGAGAGATGGTAATTGCGATGGAAAAGATGATACAGACCCCTGTGCTAGTGCTACCCAGTCGGAACGGGAATTCGTGTGCGCAGAAATACCTTCAGGTGGCAAGCAACGAATACGGAAATGTAAAGCTATGGAGCTAGGTGCGACTCATACTGACGGACGGTGCGGAGACGAAGAAACATGCAATTGCGGAAGGAATGAAACATGTACCAAGTGAGTTGATACTAAGACGATTGCACAACCTTCAGTGTCAACTGTTTGACACTGGCTTAACGAAGTGATGAGATCTTTAAAAAGGAGTTTAAGGTATTACAAGCGCGCTTCGCTTGCTTGGGCTGCGCGGCTTGCGGACACTTTGTGTCCGCAGTCTCCTTATAGGCGCCTGGAGTTACTCAATCTAGCTTATTTTGGGATTTTGGTTACTTTATATAACAATTGTAAACAAAAGTAAACAAATAATTTATAACATAGATTCGAAAACACAATATTCAAATTTTGGTTTGACTCAGTGTTATGTGTGCCTACGTGTCTAGGAGGACAGACAGGTCAGATATTTGCATTAGCGCCGACGCGAGTGGGTGCAGGATCAAGCAATGCGTAGCAACTAACGAGAGCATAACGTGCACTACGGATGAGACGAACCGTCCTGTCTGCAGTAGCAGCGGAGTGACCTACCAGAGTGAGTGTGAAGCGTTCGTAAAACTTGATCACAACATTAAGTACACAAGAGCCTGCGATGCCTCCCTCTGTTTGGATACCGATGACGGAAAAGGGTTCTGTGGGTACGATAACGTCACTTACAAGAACTTGTGTGAACTTGAGATGAAGGCCGGGCATACCATGGTCGACTACAAAGGTATGTGTCGGATGGACCCCGGGATCAATGAGGACTGTGATCAGATCCCAGATAGATGTGAATTCGCGACAAGGGCGAGTGACGCAGTCTGTCCAGTTGCAGGTTGGTTCAGTGACAGGGCAGAGAGAATAGGTACAGAGCTGCTCTTACTTAGAGAATTCTCCATTTAGGAGCTCAGGGAGTTCTCTATATTGATGTTGAAGAAGCAAAGGATTTCGCATTCAGGAAAGGAAAATCTGAATTGACAGGTAGAGACCTGTGTGAAGAAGCGCTATCTGATTGGGAGATACTCACACAACTCCAGCTGTCTGATACTTCTTGTGAAGTGACGTGTCGTCCCAAATATGACACAGTGGAGGCTATCATCGTCCAAGTGACAGCGGTACAGGGAACGGATTGCGTCACATGCGGCGATAGATTGAAACTGTTCATTCGCAAACTGAGAGAGGACAAGTCTGGAGAAACCATTACACCGAGCAGAAGAAGGAGACAAACAGACGATTCTGAAAATACAGGAAGTGGTCTATTTATCGGTCCTTCCGAGCTAGCTAACGATCCTACTTACCATACCAGTGGAGCTATGAATCTCCTCTCCTCATTACTACTCGTACTCATCAGCTTAATGCTAGCGTTTATTGTTACGAGCTACTAACAGCACTTTTACCCAGTTACATAAGATACTAGTACTCTTTAGGCATACAACGTATTTATTTCTGATAGGCAGTGACAAATAATATCGTTTTAGCACATCAACAATGCTGCCAAGAATATACTGAAATTTATGTACATGCTTGAAATTAACATTATAATCTAAATTCCCTAGCTCAAGTGCAACCTACTATACATGTAACAATATGATACACACTACAATTCACCAGAAAGTATAAATAGAGTCGGACGGTACCTTAATCTTGAGGAGAGAGTCGGATGCAGAGGTGATGAAATCTGTCTGTCCGCACACGCACACGTAGATATCTCCACGAGAAGGATCCGGGTACTCGGACAGAAACAACCGCTCGATGAACCCATGGTCAATCTTATCTGCGCCTTCTCCGTCCGAGAAGACGTGAGTCAGCTTGAACCTGCTTGGAAGCGAGCTAGAGAGTTGGTTGAACTCTTCTAGCCAAATTGCTGAGTCAGGCCGCTTGTTCCCATACACGAGCCTTGTCTCTTGGATAGATTTTGTTTCCAGAGCTAAGCGCACGATGCGAATCATCGGGGTAACGCCTGTGCCAGTCGCCAAGAGGAGGAGACGATTCGCGCTTTTGAGGTCGGAAAAATCAAACGTTCCTTCTGGTCGGCTGATTTGAACCTTTTTACCTAAATTCGCATTCAATAACGTCTTGGAATTAACCCAATGTAAATCAATGGAACATTACCTGGAGAACAGTTTTTGAGATAGGAACTCATGGGGCCCTTCGGGTATATCTTGATGAGGAGTGAGAGTTTGGTTTTGTCGCTGAGTAGAGACTCTCCTGTCAGGGTGTCCACTGGAGTGTAGCTACGGAGGAGGTGCTGCGAGTTGGGGAGGTGCACCTTGAGGTGGATGTGGTACCCTACAGGAACGTCCATCTCTGCACCTTTGGGGAGTTGGAAGGTGAAGAGGCGAGTGTCTGAAGTGAGCTCTACAACTGAGTGGATAGTAACCTCCTGCCAGCATGGGTCTAAAATAAATTGAAAATAATCACACAGCTGATCAGAAATTATGTTAGTCAGTCAGTGTATATTAAGAATATGGATAATCACCTTTGGAAGTGTCCATGAGAGCAGCTTTCCTCTGTACAGTGGGGGACAGCGAATCAACTTTCGCGTCGGAGAGAGCTGGAGCAGCTAGCGTGGAAGGAGTAAGGAAGACCGGCGAGTGAGTGAGGTGACCCACTACACACTTCTCGAGCATCTTCATCTCGTTAACCTAAAGTCCTAAACTGTCTACATCTGAACTTTGACTCGAATGTAAATAATTTCGTGAAAAAAGTGTCTGCGAAATACAAGTTCGACTCACCCAATTGTGAATCTCCATGAAGAGAGAAGTAGCGTCGATTCCCGCGGCTCTCATCAACTCAGACACTCCCCCTGGGTGAAACTCGAGGTAGTGAGAGAGGTTATACACCCTCCCCCTGATGCAAGTCCAGCAGTTATCCAGTCTGCGGTGCTTCCGTAGCTCCTCTGCGGTTACCTGGAGGAGCTTGCCTCCTGTCCCGGTCAGGTCCTTCTGGGAGTTCCCTAACTTGATCCAATTGACCAGGCTGTATCCAGGCTTCAGCACCACCTTCTTCCTGCTTGTGCTGCTGGAGCTGCTGCCCAGGTGACTCGCAGAAGAAATGGGAACCCCGAGGGACGCCATTCACAATGCACTAAATCCTATCTCCAGACATCAAACAATGTATTAATAGAGAATGCACACTCCACTGCTCATATATATATATAATGTACATATAATATTGAATGTATCAATACATATAATTTCCTTCTATGTATTAATTCATTCCAAATGTGGTTCAGTATTTATACAGAACATTTATCTTCTTTTTCTTTGGCTCCGCATTTATAGTGTGTGATTCTTTCCTCGAAAGAACATAATATCAAATCAAGAATGATGTTATAACAACAGTTTATAATTCTGGGAGGATAGAGTTGAGTAATGATAGTTAATTGAAGGATGTCTCTCAAACAATGGCTAATTAATGTCGCGAGGAAAGAACTCAATTTAGAATAATTCAGTGAATGCATGTTATCATCCCTCAACTGTCACATAGACTGGTATTACTGGAGAACGCTATATATGCATGAAATCCATGACATTCATCAGGGATTCTATGGATGCATGCATACTTATATAATTAATCGAATTTAATCAGGTAACAGGTGTCACAGGTGTCCTTGCACGCATCTGAAAAGATCAGCTTGCATTTTTTCAATTTTTTGAAATATTATTTTGACTAGGTTAAATTTTGTTTAATAAATTATTCGAGAGATAATGACGTCATCAAACATCTAGCATATTAGAACACTGAACTGATAAATTTATTATCATTAATGGCTTATCAAAACACCTAAATCAGCATTGTAGCATGACGATAACAATTCCCAATTGAGATGCTAGGTACAATCATATATAATCAAATAATACAATTCTTAGCACATACCACTAATAAATCCGATATAGTCACAACTCAGGTGTCAGGTTACAATCGGCGGGAGCTTCCCCACGAGGTTAAAGAACTTGGCCGGGGTGAGCAGGTCCGTGCTCCCTATCACGATGTTATAATTGTCTGCGTATTTTCTATTTTCTGGTAGAGTCATCAGCTCGTACACCACACGTAGCTCTGCGTAGGTCACGCCGCCCATTATAAACACGATTACGGTCGCTTTATCCGTGACACTGATGGGACCGGGCCCTCCTATGACCCCACCAGCCTGTCCAGGGCCTTCCTTCCGCCACTTCCACCCCCTTGCGCTCTTAGCCGGGGTGTCCGAGCCCGTAGCTCCGGGGTCGTCCCCCAGATCCTTGCTAGAGGCGGCAGAGGTCCGAGTGCAAGCACAGTAGTTCAGGTCCAGCTTGTCGTTCATGGCGTACTCCAAGATGTCCTGCAGCAGGGGAATCCATCGGGACTGGGGGTAGAAGTGGGACGGGTCTCTAGCTATCCGCTTCAAGTTGTTTTGAGTCCGGGAGCCCTGGTCCTTGATAACATTCACTCCTAAGTACTGCAAGTTCAGGAGTGTGGCCCGCATCTCTCCCACTATGTTCGAGTGCTGCATCAGTCTACAGGGTTGAAATAAACATACTTCAGATTATGCTACTATAATACGTATGATAAAACATTCCTACTAGCTGGATATTGCACTAGGGAACTAACTAAACTAACAAGTTAGAACGAACTGCACAGTTTTGGTATGTGAGCTGCCTCTGAAAAGATGTCGCTTTTTTAGTATAAAACTGACCGGCTCCTATTCTACGCATATTTTACAGTTTAATGAATGGAACTCAGCCATCTAGTGCCACTCACCTGGCGAAGGTGTCGGGGGTAACCCCTTTCTTGTTCATGAGGAGGTAGAGGGCCACGATCCGAGCCTTCACCTCGGAGGAGGACTTATCGCTGAGCAGAGCCGGGATGATTAGCTTCATCCCGTCCTGCACGGCCTCCTGGTTCTCGTCCTCTCCCATGGCCAGCGTCTGCTCGAGTCGACAGGTCTCATCGAACTTGTTCTCATTGTACATCCCCATCGCCTCCTCCGCCATGTTGAAGTGCATCATGAACTGGTTCAGCTGTCTGCGGTACTGCGGCAGCTGCTGCATCAGGGCGTGCAGGTTCTTGAGACTGATGTCCCCCTCCACCTTGCTCATCTTCTTGTCCGCGAGGAAGTCCTTCACCAGATTGCTGATCTTCTTGCTGGCGTCCGCGATGTGCTGGTGACGCATCGAGCACCAGCACTCGTCGGTCTCGTCCAGTTGTACCTGGAGACACGAGTAGAGTTAGAGGACTTTCTTTAAATGCTACTATAATTAGAAAAAGGCCATAACCAAACCACTCATGACAACCAAAGAATTTGATATTTGATCCCATAATTGAACAGATCCTGATTGTGTGCATTTGTGCAGACAGAACGTGTTTATCGAGCAACGTATAGTTAAGCTGGTCGTGGGAAGAGGTGTGGCAGCCTCATCAACACTTCGATGCTCTCTAAATTATTCTCAATTGCCGCACTAATAATACCTCTAAAATGCCTCAAAATATAGTCCTCAAAAATAGCTCTAAATACTTGTTTTTCTGGGGGAGTTGGTCAACAGCTTTTGTCCCAATCTGTTCCTACCAATAGAAATGCCCTAGAATCCTCCAAGAGTTGTCATTTTTAGTGGTACCTTTTTCTTGTTCTCTATTCCCAGCTGGTTGGTGAATTTGAACTCGAAGGTGTCGTTCTCAATCTGAAGCAGGTCATACACCATCGCCTGCACGGTCAGGTGGTGGAGGATGGGAGTGATGGGATCGAACCCGCGGTCTAGAATGATCAGCTGACTCCGGTCCCTCCTGCCGCCAGAGCCCAGCTTGGGATTTTCCTTCTTGAAGACGTCTAATTTCTCCTGCACAACTTTCGCGAAGTCGCTGATGCGGGTAAGTCCCTGTCTGTATCGGACGGTGGGGTTCTCTTCTAGCGCATTACACAGACTGGCAAGTTGGCTTGCTAGCTATAAATATAATAATGTAAGAATTATACCTGTGCTAACTAAACAATATGGACTGTCTTGTGGAGTTAAAATAACGTTGAACTTCATACATACTGCATACGGGCATGCCTAACTTCAGGGACGGGACGAGTCAAGATGCCTAATCTCCGGGAAGGGATCTGTCCCGTCCCGGAAATTAGGCATGCCCTGCCATACTTCATAAAGATTAGTAACTTTTATTGCAGTATGATAATAGTTGATTTGTTTTCTGTTTACCTTGGTGAAAAGGGGATCTTTAGCAGTCTTATCCGACTTGTAGAAGTCGTGGAAAGCGGTGGGGTAGGTGAGAGAGAACATTCTGCTCTCAGTGGCCAGGAAGCAAATGTCTGCTTCTTTGAGTGTCTTGATGTGTCTGACGATGAGTGGGTTTGCTAAATGCTTCAGCAGAAGGTCGGGACAGGACTCGGTGAAGAAGACATGAGCAGCCTTGTAGAGAGGTTCTTTGACCTGTCCTGTCCCATCCCAATCCGGCAGGAATTTGTGAATGCTATCCATAGAAGGCTCCATCACGTAGATAGCCTCGAACTTCATCGGTGCTCGCTGCTTCTCAAGGCTCTCCACTAGCGTTACCCCGCGCGCCAACACATCTTGCATCTTACAAGCACTCGAGATGATCTTAGTCGCTCCCTTGTCCAGCACCAGCACCAGGTACTCGCCTTTCGGGATCTCAACCGTTCCGATTATCTTGTCGAGAATGCGATGAGAGAGAATTTCCTTCAAATCCATGTTCTAATCGAGTCTGGTGTGTTAGAAAATAGAATATAAACGAGCATTCTCAATGAGAATATCGAACAACCCTGTATCTTGTAGGGTATTCCCTAGTGCCAGAATAAATACCGATATAGACCCGACCGACAAAGACTGGTAGCTAGGAGATTCAAATATTTAGATATTATTATTATTATTATTATGAACTCAAATCTGGCTCTAGTGACAGAACTGTCTGGATAATAAAACAAGTTTAAAGTGACATAAAGGCGTTCGGATGTGATGATCAAATCTAAATAATTATTTAAAAAATTTAAAACTTAATTCTCTGATCTCCTATGACTTGAGCTGGCGAGTGTTTGTTGTGGCATGCCTGAGAATGGAATTATGACACCTTTTAGAAACGCATGCAATTCTTCATCCAAAAAAATAGCTAATTTGATGTGGCTTGGAATGATGCGCTTTCTCTTCAGTTGCTTGACCACTAGACCACAAGAATCCAGCAGCTCTGTCACCAAGTACTCCATAACGGCAGTCAGAAAGATGCTCCCACCCAATGCCAGTCTATATCTCACTGTGAAATTCTTCAGTTTGCGCTTGATCCTGCGCACTGGGAATTCTAGACCGGACCTCTTGGAGAGAGAATTTCTTTTCTTGCGTGAAGGAAGATGATGCAGTGGAGTAGTCATTCTTAACTAACACTAGGATTTAAATTGTAATATTATGATTATTTTACGTGAAGCTCCAAGAGGGAGATGTCCTTACGAGGGCCTAGGTCCTAGGACCTAGAGGGGGGCAGCCGGGGCACTGCCCCGGGGCTCATGGCGAGATAGGGCAGATTTGCTAAACTATAGTCAGATGGAAGCATAAATTGGATGCAAAAACAAATTCTATATTAGTCATCAGATCTACTTCCAAACTAAATCAATAGTAATTAATTAGCATCAACATATTTATTGTACATATCATGAACAGGCGCCGTTCGCGGTTTAGACTATGTGCGTCGGTTTCCTTCTGTCTCGCCGTTTGCTGATTTGCTATTCGCGCTAATTCTCGGGCGAAACACTCACGAAGTCAATCATAGTTCCAAACATCCTTGGGATCCCGGGATATTACACTGAATCTAGGGATTTTTTAGCCAAATCCAATGATTTTGAGATACATAATTCATTATTTATATACGTAGGACGTAGCATTTTGTTTGTAAACATTCCATATTACTTTAGTATCTAAAATTATCTATGCATTTGGTGGGCCATCGATACGTGCTGCAACAGGTCTTTTAATTTTCTCGGGGGTCCTGTCCTTACGGCAATGACAGTGTACCACGTCTGTCAAACAGTCAGATTTCTACAGATTTCTAAAAATCTAATGTCAACCGTTGAAGCTAGTTTCTAGCATATTTTTGAGATTTGTTTACTTGATGTATCTATTGTAAACATAGGCGCCAAGTGAGGGTACCTGCCCCCTACACCCAGGTTTGGAGCCTGTGGGGGCCCGTGGAGCAGTGGAGGAAGCTGTGGTATGGCAGGACTTCACACAAACTTATAGGTTACAAAAAAATTATGTTAATTGAATCTAGATATAGTATATATCCCAATTACATTTGAATTCCACTATAGTCCGAGATTTTCTTTTCCTTAGGTAGCAACAATAGCTGTATATCGATATTTGACGTCTAAGATTAAAAAAATTCTGGGGCTAGCCCCCCTGACCTCCCGCAGGTTTTATTTTATTTTCCAAAGCTTGGCACCTATGATTGTAAACAATATGGGTTATAAAAAATTGTAAACAAAAGTAAACAATTAATTTATCATATAGAACCGAAAATATGATATTCAAATCTACACCAATATGATGAGTCGACATTTTCGTCTGAGGACAGAACATAGTGGAGCCATAGCCAAAAGACCCCAACATGCCAAAAATCAGCTTTCTGTGCCTGCAAGTTTCTTCACAATCAATTCGTTAGAGATATAAATATATACACATTAACGAGTTTTAATACGTCGTAGTAAGGATGAGATTGATCATTTATTGATAACCCATAACATTGAAAAATAATTAATGAAGTAGACTTGATATTTGGGTGGAGATGACTTGGAGGACAAGGCAATTAATATTGTAATTGTCTTTGAGTGTGAGATCTACGTTTAGAATTTAAAAGAGAAATTTACCAATAAAAATCTAAAATGTAATCCTTGCTACCTCATCCTGGGAGGAGTGAAGCCTGGAGAAGGTGCAGTGATCACAACAACCAAAAATTCCGGTCCGACTGAAGGGGTCGGGCCAATCGGGCCCGGGCCCGACCAAAAATTGAGCTCGAATATTTATGTCGATAACGATTTTTCTTGTCTAGCGCATGCTGTTTACATTGGAGCTCGGCGAACACAACACGAACACGAACCGTATTCGTGTTTGTATTTATAAATTAACTGACTGTTCAATCAAGTAATGTTGATTAAAATAATATTAGATCGAAAAAAAATTATATTGCATCATACGTGTGTATAATATGCATTAAATATTTCCTATCTGAATCAGGAAATACTGTTAAAAGCAAAAAATAATTTTAGCTTTGGGCCCGACCAAATGAAAAGTGCTTCCGCCGGGCCTGACGTGTAACTACAAGTGTAGCTACACGTGTAGCTACATATGTACTACATATGTAGTTACATATGTAGTTACATATGTAGTATACATCGGGATCAAACAGTAGTGACTTATGCACAGGCGGCCCCAGGGGGGGGCATCCGGGGCATTTCATAGGCGGATCTAGGGGGGGGCCCAGGGGGCCTGGGCCCCCCCTTCGAGGACTAGCCTAATGCACTCGTTCTCGTAGTATATTCCTTGTTACATATTTGGGGGCCCCATTTTCTTTAGACCAATCTAGAAAGGCGATCCTTTCCAGATTAGTCTGCGCATGGGGAATTTTCTCAGTAAATCAAAAGTGACATCTGCTACTGTTGAGAGGGCCAATTCTGCCCTGGCATATGTAAAGACGGAACTCCGTAGCTCAATGGGTGAAGAACGATTAAATGATTTAATTCTTCTTTATGCCCACAAAGACATTAATCTCGCGTATTCTGAGATTGTAGATCGGTTTGCCATCAAAAGACCACGCTTGATGAAGTTAAGAAATCTATTAGATAACGCAGGTGATGAGACTGAGTGCTAGCCATCAGCAGCTGCTAGTTTTCAGTCTCTAGTGGCAATACAGTGGCACAGTTACATACTAGAAAAATATTATGAATCTTAGTATAGTATATGCAAATGGTCATTCGATATGGGTTTTAATATAATTATTCAAAAAATTTTCTGGGGGGAGACCCCCAGACCCCCCCAAAAAGCGCTCGTTCCACTCGCTCTTTCGTGAAATCCTGGATCCGCCCCTGCATTTGCTCCGAGTTTGATTCTGCGGCCCCGGATTTCATTCAACCACCTAAGCCAAAATCATAGTAAGGCCCCCGGATTTTTTTCTTTTGGCCCCGACTCGCCCCGATTTGGAAAATTCCTGTGACCGCCCCTGCTTATGCATAACGTGATCATTATTTATATACGTAGCATTTTGTTTGTAACGTTCCATATTACTTTAGTATCTAAAATTATCTATGCATTTGATGGGTACTGCAACAGGTATTTTGATTTTCTCGGTGGTCCTGTCCTTACGGCAATGACAGTGTACCACGTTTGTCTAACAGTCAGATTTCTACAGATTTCTAAAAATCTTTTGGGCCACCATGATGGCTTGTTCAATTCGATCCAAGAAAAACAATACTCCGTGGACCCCTTTCTCACAACTGAGCTGCTAAAATTGATTCACGGAGCTCTTTCTTAATCTTTCTACTGTTCTCAGAGTTGACATATTTTCTGAAACAACGACAATTTTCATTATATTGATATTTTCAGACTCTTCAACTCTCGAAAAAGTTTTGACAAAGTTTAAGTTGTTGCTTAAAACTTGTGCTGCTGTTCGAAAAATAAATGCGAAATCTCATGTACGAAAAAATCTTTATTGGAGTTTTCGTCGACATTACAATTTACAAGTTGATTGAAAATTGTATTTTTAACAAGTAATAAGAAAAAAGAATATCAATAAAATGAAAATCTAAACATAAGCAATTTCAACAAAAGGAAAAGTTGCAAAACAAAAAAGGGTAAAGGGATTTATAAAAATATTTGTAAACTGAAATTTTCATTATTAGAAACACAAATAAGACTTCCTTCTTTAGTGAAACTTATTCCTCCGGGGTATGAGAACATTCCTTTCTCATGTCCCTGTTGTCCTATTTGATGAAGGAATTCTCCATCTGGAGTGAATACCTTGATACAGTGATCATTACAGGCACTAATAACAATGTTAGCGTTCGAGTCAATACAGAAGAACCAGGGCGCATTTAATTGACTTTTTCCTCGAGACAGGACGGAGCGTATCTTGTCTCCTGTCAGAGTAAACACATGCACACAGGGATCGTCTACATGACTCAACACATACATTAGTTCCTCTGTTAGCTTAACACCTACAGGGCGTGTCATCAAGTCATGCTTGAAAATCTTTTTGAATTTGAGCTTTGAAGTCAGTACTTGAATCCGATCGTTATCTCTATCACAGACATATAAATCTCCAACCTGTGAAATGAATAGCTCAGAAGGGTGTTGGAACTCTAAATTCCCGGGTCCTTTCTTCCCTACTTGTCGTATAAACTTCAGGTCAGGTAACTTGAAGGAGAATACAACATGGTCGTTGTGACCACCGACATACAGGTTATCATTTTGCATCGCTATGCCCCATGGATTATTGAATAATTCAGTTCCAAATGATCTGATATATTCTCCAGTTTGTGAGAATATTGAAACACGAGAATTATAGAATTCTGCTATGAATATATTTCCACTTCTCTCGTTTACAGCTAGTCCAACAGAACCATCAAGTTCTCCAGGACCTTTACCCTTCTTAACAACAGTTATCACAGGTTGGAATGCATCATAATTAATGGGTACCACTTCACTAATCTTTCCTAGTTTTTCTATAGCTTGTTCAGCAAGGTTAGAATCGATCGAGAATTGGAGTTCTTTCTTTTGTGGAGTCATTTTCAGTTTTTCCAATTCCTTTTCCAACTCGTTAATCATTTTCTGTTGCACTTGTTTGAGAGGATTCTCTCTCAGGCCTGACTCAACTTGAGATTTCGTGGCAGTTATCTGTGAGATCATTTCTTCATATAGAGTGTCTCTAGTTCGTAACTCTCCTCTCCTCTCACGCACTTCTGTAAGAATTTCAAATCTTCTTGCGTTCACTTTATCGATTATTCGATCGAAATGTGAATTGATTTTCAACTCCAACAGGTCAGTATTTTGGGAAGGAGCAGGATCATGTTCTGCCATTTCAACTGTTCTTATTCAAACGATTTAATTCTTATTTAGTAAGCTTAGTGTACGATCACAGAACTCGACAATATATGTATAGAAGTCTATCAAATACCTATATAAACTATCTATCAAATGTAGCAGAGCATATAGGCAGCTCAAGATCTGATTTCAGAATAGCTCTACATAAGCCACACAATTAAAGCGTAGGTTGTGCTACACTAGTGAACTACATGGTACCCAAGATGGTAAATGCTTGTAAATGCAATAATGCAGAGTAGTACAATTCATATAAATTTATCTTTGGGAAAATCTGGACTACCAATGAAATCGCTGTGTTTTAATATCCTAGTTTGTTCGATTTTATTGATCAATAGAATTAGACCTAACGCAAAACAATTTTCGAAAATTCGATTCGTAAAATTCTTTTTGTTACATCAACTTTTGTGTACATCACTCATGCCTTGGATTTCAATAAAACATATATTTCATTACAGTACACCCTCGCTAATCCGAACAGCGAGGGTTCGGATTAGCGAGGTTCCGAATAGCGAGGGTTCCGATTTGCCTAACTATTCTCCACGAACTAAGGGAACTGGCAGCGAAAAAGAGGATAAGCAATATAAAGCAAATGAACTTGGATGACTTTTTCTAGTCTTAATGCACTACATTATGTATAGCAATATGTATGAAACAATATAACCGTATATCTCAACATTCTGGGTTATAAAAATAGGTTCTTCACTAATCGGAATGATTTTTTCTTTCCTTGGTACAGGGCTGTTCGGATTAGCGAGGGTGTACTGTATATAAATGCATTTTATTTTTATTATTAGCTTGTATCTTCATAATTTATATAAACCATTTTAATACAAACAAGCGCGCTTCGCTTCCTTGCGTTGCGCAGCTTGTGGACACTGTGTGTCCGCACAAAGACGCCCTACGGGAACCTGGAGATATCAAAGAAACGGTTGATTGCTTTCTAATTTCTCTACTAATAAACAAACGAAATTAACAGGCGCCGTTCGCGGTTTAGACTATGTGCGCCGGTTTCCTTTTGTCTCGCCGTTTGCTGATTTGCTTTTCGCGCTAATTCTCTGGCGAAACACTCACGAAGTCAATCATAGTTCCAAACATCCTTGGGATTCCGGGATATTACACTGAATCTAGGGATTTTTTAGCCAAATCCAATGATTTTGAGATAATTCAATAACGTGATCATTATTTATATACGTAGCATTTTGTTTGTAAACATTCCATATTACTTTAGTATCAAAAATTATCTATGCATTTGATAGGCCCATCGATACGTGCGGCCCCGGGTCTTTTTAATTTCCTCGGCGGCCCTGTCCTTACGGCAATGACAGTGTACCACTGTCAAACAGTCAGATTTCTACAAATTTCTAAAAATCTAATGTTAACCGTTGAAGCTAGTTTCTAGCATATTTTTGAGATGTGTTTACTTGATGTATCTATTGTAAACATAGGCGCCAAGTGAGGGTACCTGCCCCCCACCCCCAGGTTTGGAGCCTGTGGGGGCCCGTGGTGCCGGCCAGTGGAGCAGTGGAGGAAGCTGTTGTATGGCAGGACTTCACACAAACTTATAGGTTACAAATAAACCCCATAAATTATGTTAATTGAATCTAGATATATATCCCAATTACATTTGTATTCCACTATAGTCCGAGATTTTCTTTTCCTTAGGTAACGATATTTGACGTCTAAGATTAAAAAAATTCTCTGGGGGCTAGCCCCCAGGTTTTATTTTATTTCCCAAAACTTGGCGCCTATGATTGTAAACAAAAGTAAACAATTAATTTATCATAGAGATCCGAAAATATGATATTCAAATCTACACTAATATGATGAGTCGACATTTTCGTCTGAGGTCAGAACATAGTGGAGCCATAGCCAAAAGACCCCAACATGCCAAAAATCAGCTTTCTGTGCCTGCAAGTTTCTTCAAATATTCGTTAGTGGGATATAAATATATACACATCAATCGAGTTTTATAATTAATAGTAAGGATGAGATTGATCATTTATTGATAACCCATAACATTGAAAAATAATTAATGAAGTAGACTTGATATTTGGGTGGAGATGATTCGGAGGACAAGGCAATTAATATTTCCAAAATAATTGAGAAATAAATAATTATGTTGTACTCGAAATTGTGATGATTGTGTTATCCAATGGAGAAGATAATGTTGAGGGAGAGTGTAGCGGTGGTGGGATGATAATGTAAGTAAAATTATTATTTGATTTTTTATTAAAATAATTAAGACTTTTAAATTCCAGGTTTGGCCACCAAGAAGGCTTTTCGGAGTCAATCCACGATACGCAGCTCCGTGGACACCTTTCTCGTAACTGAGTTGATAAAATTTCCTGACGGAGCTCTTTTTGAGGTTTTGATGCCATTTTTGAGAGTGGATCTTTGTGTGTGAGATCTAGGTTTAGAATTTTAAAAGAGAAATTTACCAATAGAAATGTAATTGACAATAAATAATTAATAGAATTTGTATCAATGTAAATTATTCATATTGAGGTTGGTTAAAAAAACAAATCTGAAAGCCAACCAGGGCTGGGGTTGATTAACCGATATTCGGGCTCGATTATTTTGGTTTCCTCCAGGACGGTTAACCGGTTAACCGATGTCAATATTAATTGATAGAAATATGGATTTTTCGACTAATATTACCTTATATTAAAAAAATTACAATTTTCAATTATCTCGAAATACACTACCCGGACAAAAGTATTTGTACACTTCATTATCTTACGTGCATTTAATGCTAAAATGGGTCTATTCAAGAAGATTAAAACTCCGAAACGGTAAGTGATACAACTAATCGGGTTTCAAATTCGAAATCTTCACATTCGAATTAGTTATTGTAGGATATTTCTAATCAATTACTAATTCCCAATTATTTCAAATTATCAATCACTGCCACTTTGTGCTACATATGTCCCTTTTTATCATTATACATGATGGTGATGTACTACCCCTTGCGCCACAGGTTGATAATTTTACTCATTGAGTTGTGCAATCTGTTAGAAATCTTCAACTATTACTAATTCGAAAGTGAAGATTTCGAATCTTAAATCAAACTCTTAATAGCTCTTAGAGTTTGAATACTTTTCCCTACAGGAAAAGATCAATTTAGTACTATTTGTATGGGGAATAATATAGTGTACAAATACTTTTGTCCGGTTAGTGTATACTATTTGGTTAAGAAAACAGAAATAATATTGTAAATCAAATTTTAGAAGTAATATTCGTGAATCTCCATCTGAAAACAATTAAATTAGTCTGAATATTTAGAAAATAAAGCAGATTGGTTAACCGATCCAAGATTTTTTAACCGTTAACCGTGATTAACGGCGGTTAGCCGGTTAACCGGTTAACGGAATCTAGCCTTGAGCCAACTAAAATGTATACAAAATGTCAGTCGACAGACTGATAGTGCAGCTCCATTATGTGACTCGTGGGGCATTTGCATAATGTTGTGATAGAACAATTATGGTGATTGGTCGTTCGATTTATATACATGGTTTAGGTGACTGTTGAAAAATTGGAATCTCCCCATTGAAAATGACTTTAAAATGAATTTGGTGATGTTTTTTGAATTCGTGGAATAAGATCATTACAAGGTCAAATAATTAAGAACATATGTGTGATGAAGTAAACGGGAGATGATCAGTACAATAACTTGTGATAAAAAGTAATTATGCAACTTTACGTGGATTTTTTCCAAATTTTCTCCCCCTAAAAATGGGACAAATGTGGTAGTATACCATTTCATAAACAATTTATTCCCCAACCTAAAACCATAATGCTACAAATAAGTCAATATTTATGTTTTTTTAATATGTAGAATTTAATGGAAGGATCAGTTTCAATCCAAATTTGCTCAGAAATGAAATACAGCCTTAGGAAACTCAAAAATCACGTTTGAAGGCAGTATCCTAAACTGATGTACTTAAATCGGATGTAGGAACCACAATAATTGTCCTATCACAGTAATTCTGTATGCAAATCGAAAATAGGATAATTTTACTAACTTCTGGCTACAGATAACGGCTCAGTACTAATGAAATGACCTAAGTACAAGACAAAGCTAATACTTAGTTATGAACTTATGATCTCATATATTATGTAATGATTTGATGTCTACAATACATAAACGAGTTGGAGATAACGGATTTAACTACTACTTGCATGATTGCTTATCGAGAATTATACATTTGGTGTTCTGTTAGCTGTTTCACCACCTAAATAAAATTTTACCTTCAAAGAGATCTTGATTAAAATATAGCAAGCGCGCTTCGCACTTGCTTAGCTCAGCTAGCGAACACTTTGTGTTCGTAGAGTGGCCTTGCAAAAATAAATTTTACTCAATAATTGAAACAAACTTAATTTTAATCTCACACAAACAAACAATATTCAATAAACTGACAATGAACTTGCTAAGATAAATAATTATGTTGTACTCGAAACAGTTATGATGGTGTCATCCAATGAAGATGATGTTGAGGGAGAGGGTGGCGGTGTTTGCGCTGCTAATGTAAGTAACATTAATATTTGTTTTTTTCTAAAATAATTAGGACTTTTAAATTCCAGCTGGTTTGGCCACCAGGATGGTTTTTCAGGGTCTACCCATGACACGCAGCTGCGTGGGCCTCTTTCTTGAATTTGTGTCGATAAAATCTCCTGGCGGAGCTTCTTCCTTAGTGATTCGACAGTTGACATATTTTCTGAAATGATCATTTTCCTAATATTTATACTTTTAGACTCATTCAACTCTCAAATTTCAAAAATATAAAGACAGGTTATTAATTGATTTTGAATTGGAAAAACCAATTCAAAATCAATTAGAAACTAATTAAAGAAACTACATTCGACTATTAGATTTTTATAGAATGAAAAGAGATTTTGTAATGAGAGTAGAGACTAGTTACCAACGGTGACTCTGAAGGGAGCAATTTATTAAATACATACATATTTCAATTAGTTTGTTCAGGAAATTCTTGTAATCAGGGTCCTTATTCACTAAACTTAAGCTTAATTCAACTTAATTAAACTACAAGTCAAAACTAAGTTAAAACTAAGTCTTGACTTAGATTTACAAGGGAAATTCATATTTCCGCAGCCATGGGCATAGCCAGGAGGTTTTGTTGAGGGAGGCATATCAACCAGCTGGGAGCCTGGGCAGGGCTGGATAAAGCTTGAGTCGGGCCCTAGGCTATTGTAATCCGGGGCTCTTGATTCTAATTGCCATAATATATCTATTAGTTTAGCTAGTTCGCAATTGAATTTAATTATATTTGTGATTGATTTCGAATTTCATAAAATTAACAAATTGGTAATTATAATTTGTTTCACATTAATTTTTTTTCCTTATAATTAATCAATGTGACCCCAGGCGCCCAAAGGGCGCCTCCGGCGGACACAAAGTGTCCGCCACCCGCGTAGCGCAAGCAAGCGAAGCGCGCTTGTATATATAGATATACACAACCACACAAAAGTATTTGTACACTATATTATTCCCCATACAAATAAGTGGAACCCCGGAATTACGGTCACCCTTGGGATCGAGAAAAGTGACCTTAATTGTGAAACTTTTTGAAAGAAATCATATTTCATTAACATTAACTTTAACATACCAATTAGAACATACTATTACATAATTACTTAAAAAATTAATATCTAATTTGGATTGCTCCTGATGACCTGAAAAATATGTGGAAATTGCCTTTGCGTTAACTTGAGAGCCAGTTCATTGCGTTTGCTTGATGCCATTAATATCTTACGAACTATTGACAGAGTAATATGCTTACATTAATAGGGGTTACTTGTACAATGTTTTGTTATTTTATTGTTAAGAAATTGTTTTCGTTTTCAAACGATTGTTTAAGGTAACTGGCCGTAATTCCGAGGTTAAAAATATGGTTTCGATCTAAAACAAATGACCGGAATTCGGAAAAGCGGGGTGGCCGTAATTCGGAAAAGCGGGGTGGCCGTAATTCGGAAAAGCGGGGTGGCCGTAATTCTGAAAAAAATGTTATGTTTATGTGAATTCCGACGGGACTTTAAAAAGTGCCCGAAATATCGGAGTGGCCGCTATTCTGAGGTGACCGTTATGAAGAGTTCAACTGTAGTACTAAATTGGATCTTTTCATAAAGGGAGATGTATCAAAACACCAAGAGATACTAAGAGTCTGATTTAAGATTTGAAGTCTACACATTCGAATTAGTGATAGTTGGAGATTAGGAATAAATTGCTCAACCCAATAAGCACAATTATCAACCTGTTGCACAAGAGGTATTTCATCACCATAATTTATAGTGGTAAATAGTGACGTATGTGGGACAAGGTGGCAGTGATGATAATTTGAAAACGTTTGGATTTAATGATTGATTAGGAACCTTCTACTAATTTGAATGCGAAGATTTCAAATTTGATCCGATTAGTTGTATCACTTACCGTTTTGGAGATTTGATCTTCATGAATAGACCCATTTTAGTATTAAATGCACGTGAAATAATGGAGTGTGCGAATTGATTGAAGAAACTGCCAGGTACAGGAAGCTGACTTTGCCATGTTGGAGTCTTTTGGCAATGACTCCACTAAGTTCTGACCTCAGGCGAAAATGTCGTCTCATCATGGAATTATGACGTCACTCCCACCTTTCAATTATTAGAAATTTCAGTTTTTCGACTATAACTCAGCCATTTTAGGTGATAAAAGGCTGAAGTTTTAATAGACTGTATATTAATATTCTTCACATATGATACAACTATCATCAAAAAATGATGGCATTATTCCGTCATGACGCCATCATTACGCATCAAAAAGCATTTAGAGCTGTCATCTACCATATAATTAATCAATGTCAGTCTAGGCACCCAAGGACGCATCCGGCGGACGCAAAGTATCCGCTAGGCGCACAGCGCACGCAAGCGAAGCGCGCTTGTATACATAATTTAACATCCCTAGATGTTTAGAATAGAACTACACTAAACCTTAAAAAGTTATGTGTAAAATTTAAAAAAATTGAGTGTGAGATCTAGTTTTTAAAAAAAGAGAATTTATCATAAAAATTTCGGCCGACCGTACGTGTTTAAACATGTTTAAACACGTTTACACATGTTTAAACATGTTTAAACATACAGTCGAAACCGGTTTTTTCTAACCATTTCTTTTCAGGTAAGAATAGTTAGAAAAACCCGATTGTTAGAAAAAACCGATATTATGAAAAAATATCATCGTCGCTGCCTTCTGACTTCGCTTCCTCCGCCATTTTATCAATGATCACATCGATATCTACTGTAGGATCCTCAATGGTTGTCTCAAGATCCTCTAAATCAGCTACATCAGAGAATTCATCAGAATTGTCTTGCGCCTCGTTCACTGCCTCATTTTGTTCAGTTACACAACTTAAAAGACCTGACTTCCGCCAAGCATTTAGTTCCCAAGCAGATCTTACCATCATAAGGCCTTCATAGAGGGAAACATCCTTAGCTTCCTTGTTTAGTAACAGGTGAGCCAACTATACCCGATAATTAGCCTTCAAGGAGCGTATGACCCCTTGGTCGCAAGGTTGCAACATGGAAGTCGTTCGTTTTGGCAGCATCCTGATCTCTAAACTTGACTTAATGCCGTCATAGATATCCAAAAACCCGTTATGAGAAGGACAGTTATCAATTAACATTAACACCTTTCATGTTTTCAATTTGCTATTGAACTTCTTTAGGACAGTTGAAAATAGTTGAGCGGTCATCCAACCCTTTTGGACGAAGCATAGTCCAGAGGAGCTGTTGCTCTCCTCCCTTGAACCATGGGCCATCTTGGTTTGGCAGCAGTGCCAATACAGAGGAGTGCATTTTTCACCATCCATTGAACACCCAACAAGGAGTGTGACGCGAGATTTGTTGGCTTTACGCCCACGTATTTTCTCCTCTTGGGGGCCGACAAATGTCTTAGCACTGGATATTCTCCAGAAAAGAGCAGTTTCGTCCATATTGTATATATCACGAGGATGATATTTTACTAGGATCGGCTGAATGGCCACCAACCACTCGCTAAAATCAGGGCAGTCAGCGGATTCTCCATGTGGTCTCACATATTTGATTCCATGGCGTTCTCTCCATCTTTGAACCCACGACTCATTCAAAGCGCCTCCCTCAATCCCTAGTCTCAAGGCAATTCTTTATGCTGCTTGAAGAATGATCGAATTATTCAGCTCCTTATTATTGACACGCATGTTGACGAACCAAGTTAGAAGGGAGAAATTGATCATCAAATTTACTCGAAAATATGATATTCGAAATCTACACCCCTTAAAACCCCATGTCAACCGTTGAAAGCAAGTTTCTAGCATATTTTGAGATTCTAGACATGTTTAAACATGTTTAAACACGTATGTTTAAACATGTTTAAACGTGTTTAAACATGTTTAAACATGTTTAAACACGTTTAAACACGTTTAAACATGTTTAACATACGTGTTTAAACATGTTTAAACATACGTGTTTAAACATGTTTAAACACGTTTAAACATGTCTAGATATGAGAAATTATTCGTTTGTTTACAATATTTATATAAAGGAAAAGAAATCCCAAAATAGGTTATATTGAGTAACTCCAGGCGCCCGCAGGGCGACTCTGTGGACACACAGTGTCCACAAGCCGCGGAGCGCAAACAAGCGAAGCGCGCTTGTATAATTTAAAATAGCTAACCTGATGTGGCTTGGAATGATGCGCTTTCTCTTCAGTTGCTTGACCACTAGACCACAAGAATCCAGCAGCTCTGTCACCAAATACTCCATAACGGCAGTCAGAAAGATGTTCCCACCCAATGCCAGTCTATATCTCTCTGTGAAATTCTTCAGTTTGCGCTTGATCCTGCGCACCGGGAATTCTAGACCGGACCTCTTGGAGAGAGAATTTCTTTTCTTACGTGAAGGAAGATGATGCAGTGGAGTAGTCATTCTTAACTAACACTAGGATTAAAATTGTAATAACATAATTATTTTATATCTATGTATGGAATATTTCATTCTTACTCCTAATCTAAACATTTAGATTATAGGCAACTATTGTCAACAAAAGTAAACAATGATTATTCAATAGATTCAAAAGTATGAAAGTATGATATCCAAGTTTTAATAATGCTAATCCCCTATTATAATAAAAATTACGATCATAATGTTAATTTCCCCTCATAAAAATAACAAGGGATCTCCTATACTAGGAGCTGCACTAAAAATAGAAACAGTTACAAGGCAGCAAATATTGCAGTTGGTTCAGCTAAATACAGTTAAATAGGTATTAGAATTGGGATTACCAAAATGATGGAATAGAGTGTGTGTGTGAATAGTTAGTTATAAAGGCCGTAAAACTGAACAACAAAGATAAACATTTCCAACCACAATCAATAATTCTGAGAAACATAGCTCATTAACTATAATAATGTGAAGAAATGGAATGAATATTAACTATTAGTATCTAAGTATGCCAATAAAATTAGCGGCTTTACAACTTCTCACATTAACTCCAATTAGTCCCATAACATCCAGTAGAGAAGATTCATGTCAGTGCATTCCATCAGTAGTACACCGTTGTTAAGCAAGATATACATATATTTTACGGTCGTCAGGAGATCGGGCGAGGTAGTCCCTCTCTATCAAACTCTCTATTCGCTTTTTGATAACGACTGGACTGGGAGAGAAACGAGCCTTTAGCTGAGAAATGCATTCTGTGATTAGTTGAGCGTGATTGAGTTTCTTGCGTGCCTTCATCGTACGCACAAGTGCAGCCTCAATTTCATGCTTCCGGTCATCGTCGACTTTCTGTCTGGTTTCCTTTCTTTCCGGTTCCGAGTCTCCCTTCACCGCCACTGCTTGAACCTTCACCCTGAACAGCTTGGACTGGAAGTAGTCGTTAACGGAGAATTCGTCTGACCCGCAGACCTCGCGTGACTTGGGCTCCTTCAGCAGGATGCGCTGGGAGGTCTTCCCGCAGGCCAGCGACTGTAGAGCCCGATGGAGGTCTTTGAGGGGGATGTTCGTCTTCTGCTGGATCTGCTCACAGGACAGGATTGAAGAAGTGTTGAAGAGGTAAAGGACACACATTTGATGCGTCGACACCTGTCAAGCAGATATAATAAACCCATTCATAACAGCCTGGTATCTTACTGATATACCTGAAGCACGTGTTTCTTCTCGAAGAAGCCCTCGGCACCTTCCTTTCTAGGCGCGTAAAATGTGGCATTGATATCAGCGAATCCCAGATTGGACTGAAGTGCCAATCTCCTACCCGTGTGGTTGTTAAGGTAGTAATGAGAGAATGTGTCATAGGAATGTTTCGCTGACGGGGGAATTGTACAGGAGCCGGGCAGGTTCTGCGAAGGCCAATAACCGGTTGTTAGCACCCGGACTGTCAGATCCACCTCCATGGCCTCGCGGGCAATATCTGGCCTCTGTAGCCAATCTTTGAACTTCTCCATGGTTGTGTTGGAGAGAGTGATGTCCTTGAACATTCCTTCCAGCTTGGCAGTGAACTGAGCTCCGCACTCATTCTTGAATTTACTGATCAGACTCTTCTCTGCGTCATCCGATGTGCTCTTGTTCAGAAGCAGCCGTTTAGCGAGGTGCTGTTTGTAATAGCGCTCGAAAACGTCTTTCTCCTAAAAAATAGAAATATAATGAAGCATATCTGTATTCCATTTGTAAATCAACAAAACAGTAAATTGTAAATACAATCGACAAATTTGTACGTTTTATCCGGAAATTCACACACCAGGTTCTCTACATGTTTTTCCAATGTAGGGGATTAAAATTGCTCTCCTTAATTAACTAGAAAATCGATGTGTATCTGAGTTCATAGTAACGAGAGTACGGTGTGTCACGTATACATACAAACCTGTAGGAATCTGAAGATGATGATAATCTGGTCCAGCTCCTGCTCCAGCTCCTGCTCCGACATGAGCTTGGCGCTGTTCTTGAGACAGTCGTCTATGTAGAGGGAGAGGTACTCGGGGGACCTGTCGCTCAGGTTCACGAAGTACTCGAAGTCCGAGTGAATGGCGTGCTTAAACAGGGGGTCCGAGTAGAAGGAGTCCCGGAGGAAGGTGTCACACTGCCCTTTCAGGTCCAAGAGGTTACGGATGTATTCGAGAGGGTTCCGAGTGATCTCCGGATTCGTGACCAGAGCTTTGCCGACCTCACGGAGGTACCGACTCATTACGGTCTTGATAGTCTGCAGTCCGTCCGACACCCGCCTGAACAGCTTGTACATGCACTCCAGGTCTTTCAGGCGCTCATTCTGCAGCATGTGCACCACCCCGGAGTTCTCCATCTCCACCACAGTGTGCATGTGTTTGGAGATGAGCTCCTTCTCCACGACCGCCACGATGTGCACCTCTGTGGAACTGTCCAGGTAGTGCTCTGCCCGCTTCTTCTCTTCATTCAGCCGCGACTCTACCTGCAGAATCGTAATGCAAGTATTATAGTCAGTCCTAACGAGCTGTGTCAATGAGTCAGAATCAATGGATACGAATTTGAGACAAAGTAATATCCTCGTAATAGGTCCAACACTGTTATAACAAATTAGTAGGGCTATGCTTGGAACATTGAAACAAGTGCAGACTGTCCAACCATCCCGATTTGAGTTTCAAATTTGGGACTCCTAGTACCTATTTTTGTTTAAAAAATCGCTGAATTTAGGAAATACCGGATAGATGAGAGAACGCTTGAATGGTGGTAGCCTTTCTAACCAGACCCTGCTGATAAGTTCCAAAGGTTTGGGAGTGGAAATCCTGATTTAAGATGGTCTCTACTCTCAGGTTGGACAGCCTGCTAGTAAGCTAATTAAACAAACCCCGTAGAGGAGAAAAGTGATATTTTAGTAATATTCTACTGATAGCAACGTTAAAACAGGCGAGCAAGTTTTCACATATTTTGAAAACATCTGATCTTTAGAACTTATTCGAGGTGTAATTATTTAATGAGTTTGAAAACAGCATACCTTGTTGATGTAGACGGAAGCGCTGTTCTCAGCAAGGAACTTCTGACTCTCCAGTCTGTAGAACTCAGCTGACTCCTCCAAGAAAGGCTTCTCGAAGTTGTGATGGTACACCGTCCTGCTGTTAATCCCCAACACCATCAGCATCTGACACATGTTCTTAATCAAGGTGCGCTCTATCACCTCCCCGTACCGCTCATCCCGCACCATCTGCAGGAGGAGAGTGGTCAGGTGCTCCTTTATCTGAGGGTGGTGGATCACGAAATCCCTAAATATGAAATTCCTCTCTCATTTATGAAAAGCTGAAAAGTAGTGATAAATCGGTAATTCTTATAGCGTCCAGTGTCTAGTTTAGATTGGATTGTTTGTTTGTTTGGTTTCGCCATATTTGAAAACATACCTAGATTATTTCTAATTGGGATTTTCAGGGGAAATGTCCCTGTTGGTGGTAGTTCTCGAGGGTAGAAAAAAATGTCGAGGATTGGATCTTATTTTTGGACGAATGTCAAGGATTGTTTTATCTCGTATTATTGTTAGAGGTGCTGAGTGTCATAAAAATACCTGAAATGTTCTTCTACAAGTAAATTGCTCAAAAGTATGTCTTCGCAGATATTGTTAGAAATAACTCAAATACAATGATCACCTGAACAGGATAAGGCCCTGGTCGTACACGTTGGTGAGGTTGTTCTGCTTGACGTACACTCTGTCCATATACATCAAAATATCGCGAATCATTATCATACTGAACTGGTGGTCCTCCCATGCGATGTTGACCGCTTGCAGGAAGTTGTTATGCAGGGCAGAGATAATGTCCTGTCTCACCTTGTTGATTAGGTGGTTATTCACAACCTCTTTCATTCCGTTATACAATCGCTGACCTTGTTTGTGTAGGACGAGTGTATAAGCATTTCTGTACAGTTCCTCAAAACTGAGTCCGCTGTTGTTTTTCTTCTGAATCTCCAGAATCGCATTCTCCAGCACTTTCCAGATGTTATCCATGTACCCGTCATCTAAGTTCATTGGGAACGCTTTGATCCTAATTCGACCAGTGCTGTCCTTCGCTCTAGGCAGCTTATTACCGTCACGAGAAGTCATTGGAGTTGCTAGTGCACACAAGAAATTAGTTAAGAACTGGTAAGTAATTCTAATTTTATAATGAAGAGTCCTTGGCTTGGATTTAGCCTCCTGGAAGAAGACCAACACTCACACTGTGCAGAGCGGAATTGTTCAAATCGAATATAAGAGACAAGCTATGGCATTGTCAGCTTAGTTCAGTCTATGAATCGAACTATCAACCACTTATCTCTAGTCTGGTTAATATTCTGCACAATTAATTCTTAATTCATAATTCTCTGAGAGAACACACTGAGATGGATCCACGAAATACTTGTAAGTTGTACATAGTCTTAGTAATTGAGAGTATAAACTGCCTTTTAAACAGAATAATAATGAGTGGCTTAGTAATCAATGACTCTCGGCACAGTCAGCAAACTCTTTCTTTCTCACTCATCGTTTCAGGCTAATTTACCAGTGACATGAATACATAGGTGTACGCTGTAATTATATGAGAGACTGGGAGTTCCTATTAGAGACAAATTCTTATTCGAAATAATTTGTTAAAAACGATTGTGCTTCTGCATTTCAGGGATAATGCACAGCACAATTCTGAATGGGGTAAGTTCTACCGCATGAGGTCGGAATGATTTGAGATTAGATGGGATTTAGAAAACAAGCTGTCAAGTGTTTCAGATTTTTGCTTACCAATGAAGTACTGAGTGTGGTGTTGGTTAAGTGTGGTATTAGAGAAAGGTGGATTCAGCTTGCTTGCCTTGACAAGCCTCAAGGAGCAGAATTGTGTTGTGTCATTATCCCTAAACTGCAGTATAACTCCGTAGATTAGGCAAGCATTACCAATTGCAATTGTTGAAATTTATAAGAGATGTTGCAGTGAGTATGGATTCAAATATTAATGATCTAATGAGCACCGTATTCAGAAAAGAACAGAGAAAATTTCCATAAATTCCTACATTAATTTGATTTCTCTTCTGCTGCTTGGCAGGATAGATTGTAGTGACAAGACAAACCAATTGTTCTAACCAAGATAGTAAGTTAAGTTGTTCGAATAATCAACAAACACATTTCAATGAAAATACAAAAGTAAATATATGAGACTACTCTTTTCCAGAAGAAAAAAGTTAAAATATTTATGTAAAATACCAATTAACCAAACGAATATTAAAATACAGCGAACTTGTGACAAGAAATTTAAAACAATTACCTAAATTCCTAATAATGAACTATAAAGCTCTCTTCTTGAGTAACAAAGACATAATCTTCTCATAAACCACAAACATGAATGCGCTAGTGAGTACAGTCTGCAGCAGCTTGGCCTCCAGCCCCCTGTACAGTGCCAGGGGTCCCCTGGTCCTAACCAAATCCAGTAGACATTCGAACAGATTGGTGTTCCTAGGATTTGCCCTGAGTCTCGCCTGACCCACTTGGATAGGAAATGTAACAACTGTAGCAACCAGCTTGGCGAATGCACTCAAGAGGAACACTAGCAGGGAGGAGCTCTCAGCTCGATGCAGCCTACGCTTGGCTGCTTCGTATATCATCAGCTGAATGGCGGGGTTCGATACGAGGATGATGGAAGGAATGATACTGGACCAGAGTTTTAGTAGTCCTTCCTCTCGCGCGACCTTTATCAACCCGTCTATCAGTCCTGAGTACTTCTGCTGTCGTGCCTGAATCTCTCCCTTGGATGTCCTAATGCGTGCATCCTGTAACTTAATCCTCGTGGTTACAAGCCACAGGGGAGTGGTCGTGACCACATTGACAATCCCAGCTAAGCTCGCGAGCAGGAGGTCCAGTGGCGCCGAGTGAGCTAGGCCTCTCTTCCTAACCAGCAGCTTGAGTCCGTGGAAAGTGTAGAAGTAGATGAAGTTAGAGCAGTATAAGCTGACTAGCATCGGGCGGATCCCCTTGTAGAAACAACTCCATCCTTCCTCACTTAAAACCTCAGCAGCCAAGGAGAGAACATGGACAAAATCCCGCCTGTCGTCCACCTGTAGCCTGATACGCAGTACTTCGAGAGGGTAGAACAGAGTCATGGCCACCACACTCCCGGTAGCACCGGAGAACGCATGCACGAGATTATCTCGCGAGAAAAGGATTGGCTTGTGAGAGAGCAGCTTTACCTCGGACATTTCTACACTTTTGATGGTGAAAGAAGGGATTATGGATGGGACTACTAACTACTGTATTTTAAATAAACCAAATGCTAAATAAAACTAGGGAAAATCTTCAATGCATACATAGTTGTGCCATTACACAATAGACTCAGCAGCAGCAATACCAGCATCAGTAATGCGCTGAGTTTACAGAACGCCAGCAGCTTGTCATCTCAGGAATTTCCCGACGCAGGGGCTGAGGTCCCCAACAGGGGGCCAAACCAGTCCAGTCCTTCCACAAGTGCAATCTTTTGAGCGCCAGATTAGAAGTTAGGGGAGGGGGGCAAAGTTAAATGAGGGTAGAGGCGAGCGTATCGAGGGACCAATGGGAGGATCTGGGAAGCTTGCCCCTGTGATGAAGTACACTCGGTGCGGCGCGTGGCATACACTAGACACAACTAAAGCGAGACAATGTTTTCTTTCCAGCTCTTCCAATTTGGTATTCGATATATTAATTTTTAAAGTGTATATGTTTATGATACGCATCGTCCGTTATATATGTTTTCTGTTCATCTTATTTGAAAGCCTAAGCAACAGAAAGTATGGCTAAAAACAGTGTCGAAAAGAACAATTTCGGATGTAGCCAGAAATGTCAACTCTCACGGAGAAGCTATCCAATCTAACCGAAAAAGAGGCTTTTAAGTCCGACTTGGACTTTTCCTTTTTTGGAAGGGCTTGGACTTGAATTTACTCCTAAAGATTACAACCATTAATTTTTGTATAATAATATGATATCCCTGCAGTGCCTGCACACTGCAGACTAATAATTCAGAGACAAAATACAACGAAATCCTGTGAATTTTGAAACATTTTGGGGTATGCCTAATTTCCGGGACGGGACAGGACCATGGTTGCATCTGGCCACCCCAGGTTAGCCCTCCCTGAAAAATGTTGACCTCTTTAACCCCTCCCCTGAGACCTGGGGCTGTATCCAACCCTGCAGTAGCCCCCCCTCCTCTTAAGTAACTCTTAAGTAACTGCTACTGCAGGGTTGGATAAAGCCCTAGACTCAGGGGGAGAGGTTAAAAGAGGTCTCAAGTATTTTCAGGGGGAGGTGCTAATCCCCCCTGAGGGGTAGCTAGATGCAACCCTGAGCCCTGCCCCCATCCCGGAAATTAGGCATGCCCATATTTTGTTTGTTTTTGTTCACAATAGGCTTAGCGGACATACCTAATTTACGGAATGGAACGGAACCATTCCGGGAAATCTGAGCGCCTAATTTACGGAATTTGACGGAACGGTTCCGGAATTTAAAATGCCTATTTTACGGAATATTCCATTTCGGATATTATAAATGCCTAATTTACGGATGTTCCGTAAATTGGGTATGTCCAGGCTTAGCTATGTAGAGTCAACACATTTTGGAAGTATGAAAGAGGCTAGGTTTTAACGGTGTTTATCATGTGCAATCAGAGGCATAGCCTATTGAATTTTGGAGTGCGGCAAAGTTCCAGCAGAAAATTATTGGTTTGAGGCCTTGACACACAGAGGCGTAGCAACGGTGTCGCACCCTTGCTACGCCTCTGTGTGTCAGTGCTTGATCTGTGTAGTGTCACCCAGGATTTGTATATAATGAGTGTTTTGACTTCGATCGGAACCACCGGGGGTACCCGGGTACCCCCATGACACACTGCCCTATAAACTTATGTTATACTATATTATTATTATTAAGGCTAACTATTTTTGTCATTTTCAGAAATCACTAGGATATAATCCAATTCCAATTTTTTAGATACGGACGAGAGCAATTGTGTTTAACAGACAGACGTACGTATCAAATACTGATTGCCTTTTCATCATATGATGTTATCATTACTCGGCATGTAGTACCAGTGAGGTAGAGAGACATCGTATTGTGCACAGTCCATTCAACCTGTCCACTTGCATAATCCTTAGTGAATGAGACTAAATTTTGCTTCTACTATATCGATTTCTCATAATGTTGAAGGAGAAGTATGTTATAAAAGCATTACAACATGCTAAAGAGTAAAGACAAACGAACAGTAGATCTATATCTTTTAGTCAAGAATATTCTATTTTGATTACCTTTGATATTACCGCTAACATAACGTTACATAATTACAGGTTTGTTTTATCCTTCGGTATTTTTCATTGATTATTAATTTATAAATATTTTAGGCCACTGTTTGAACTTGTAAACTTGTTTCAGTTCCCACTCCCGTTCTATTTCCTGGACCACAACATAATGTCATGTTTGAATTATTCCTTCACATTTGCATGGTATTTTAACTTTTGGCAATTTATAGCTAGTGACACTCGAAACAAAATTTACGTTGCTTGAGTCTACCCATCTCGTGGCCTTGAATTCAAACATATTTCGGAGCTGGAACGAGTTTTTTATCAATTAATAATGACCTGACAAGAATGAATTGATGGGTATATGATTATCCTGCACGTCTTCAGTAAAATAACATTAATGAATAGGATGAATACCTAACTTTCTCGTGCGTTTGCTGAGTACAATTACAAGTAGATTTTTGTGGTAGTCTTTTGGCATAATTCAATGCAGTCATACCAGAATGCTACGAACTGTGCAATTGATTCATGCATGAGTGCTTGTATTCTTCATCGATGATTTAGACTTGATTATTTATATAAAGATTTTATATTTATCAGAACATTATTCTTTAAAGAATGTCTGATTTGGAGATTAATATCGTTGAAGATGCTCTCTCTCCCCTTCCAAGCCCCACTAACCTCCAAAGTCCTTTTCACCTCAGTCCTGAGCACGGAAGATGTCTGAAGCAAACGAGGAGCTTCACTTTGTGTAGTGATCTCATCGACTATTTTGATAATAAGTTCGTACATCGAGCACATGACATATTAGAGGAATTACGAGCGGAGCGATCCAAAGCCAGCGTTGCCTCTCGAGTCAACTCTCTTTGCGTACAAATGAATTCCCTCAATGAAATCCTCACGAGTTTGCAGCAAGATCTGATTAAGCAGCTGCTGAAGAATGTGGACTTCGAACTCAGGGTCAGTATGATGAACATTCTAAAAAAATAATTTAGTAACCTCTGTAATCGAATATACATATGAAGTACAAATTTCTGAAGAATGAACTAGACCACTATCGACTAAATTATCCTATTCCTAAAATCTAAGATAAGCTACGTAGCTGCTTTGCCATCATGTTTTTAGAATACAACTTGAGGATTTCTTTGAATTCTCTAACCAGCTTTCCATCCAGAACTTTAATTAAGCTCGAACTTGTCCAGCTTCACTTAGCTCTAGTCTGTTTTTACTGGGTTTAGATATCGTAACCAATACTATGTAAAATATGGTAGTGACCATTTTATTGTATTTCAGATATTTTAATAATATTTAATCTATCTTAATGGAACCACTCGATAAATATTCCAAAAATATTTATCAATTTTTTAGCCATTAATTGAATATTTTTATCACACGTAATTCCAGCTGTTTAACTCCTCATTCGATTTGTACGAAGTTGTATGAAAGTGTGAAAGTGTGGTGAATTTATTACTCCACTAATGCATCTGTGGAGAACTATTTCATGGTTAGATGACAATGATGACTTGAGCTGCTTCATTTAATGCCTTACAAGACACTTTGTTCATTCATCTCAGATTTATTAATTTAATTTATAACCAAATTATTGATACATTCATTCATTCGATTTATTTTCGCATAGATTTTTAACGACAGAATTCATAAGGCCAATACACAGGATGAAGTGAATAGGTACTGCATCGACATTATCCAGCAGTTAGTATTCCTTCTGGAGAGCATAATGCAGGCTGAGCAGAAGGACTTCTTAGAATCCAACGACCTCATCGATATTCCGGCCATTGCCAACCTAGAGTCTCACGTGTTCGATGAAGAATGGCGCAAGTACCTCAAACCGCGGAGCTTCTCCGCATTCCATCTATCCCCGCAGAGATCTTGCTCCCTGAGCATGGCGCGGTAAGTGCTGCATTGTATGTGAGCTACTTAGGACAATAGATTATTGTTCGATGGATAACATCGATCATGTGTCATAATCCCATTTGTAAGACTTTAATGCGAATCTAATATTCGGCCTTCTGAGCTCATAATAGAAGTATAGAGTTCAACTTCCAATATATAAATGCATTAATGAGGCTACGTAGCTATATTTCCATGATTTATCCTCAGGATTTCCCTCCAATATTTCCTTATACTATACTTAATCTAAATAAACAGAATTAGTATTGCATTTTTCTCTGTGATTTCAGGTTGAATCCGGAACAATACTGTTCTAAACTGCTAAAATGACCTAAGCATAGAGTAATTATTTGATTGAATTTATTTCATTAAAATTCATTATCAGCTCGACTTATATTGTTCTTACTATATGTGATTTACATCGAGCTAACTCGTGGTAAGTCAATATCATCCTGAACAGCATCATTACCTACCTCATTTCTTTTGAACTTTTTGTGAATTGAACACTTTTTTCTATCATATACGTATGTAGAATTTCATTCCAATGAAATCACTAACCATACTATTTTTCAGAGAACTTATGACTCTATCAGTCAATACGTATCCATAAAAAATCATTATTTTATTGTCCGTTCTTCTCATTACACCCAGTGATATGCATATAATGTTATTTTGGCTCCAAATAAGTTTATTTTATTACTCAAGTGCTAACATCTACTACTTCATCTAAATTAGCTAAAATGGCAAGATATATCATGTGAGTATCAGTCAATTTAACCTATCTATGAATATTAAACTTTCCCTATGTATTAATTTCAAACAGATAATATTGTTGTGTATCATGATTATTTCTAAAAATATCCTATTCAAATATCGCAATTTACATGAATTACATGATCATACACATCATTGTCATACTAGGGATAGACATCTTAGCATCTATCTTGTCCTTTATACACAAATATACATAGTATATATACACTATAGATATATAGTTGTATTATAAATGCAGCTAGAACCTTCCATCTCCTTCATTCCATGCTTAAATTAGATTATTCTAATTATATAGTGCCAATTAATCACCTTTTATGAGCTATGAAATGAATAAATGCTGAATTTGTGCAGTTTGATTCAGATTTATTGCATTTGTCCTTTACTTTGAATTGCAATATTTTCCTTAGAAAGAGCATCGATTTAAGAAGGTCAATGCTAGCAGAGAACTTTACGATTAATGGCGCAGAGCTGCGCGCACCTGGGAAACCCAACAAAAGCATCCACGCGTCAGCACACAGGGACAGCGATGGGTACGGATCGTCCACTTCCTCCTCCTCCCGTCCCGCTAGCCAGGACATAGAGGAGTACATCTCAGTGGAGGAGCTGAACAACGCCGACCACATGAGGATATTCAGCACTTCTACCGCCTCGCTTGACTCCGGTTTTCAGAATGACCAGCAGTTCCCTTTCCTTCCGCAGCTTGAGCTGCAGGAGTGGAGAAGTACTCCTTATGCCAGAAGCACGTTCTCCCTCAACTCAGCGAGCACGGAGAGTGACGAAGACGGAAGCAATGAGTTGAATAGTTTGCCTCCTGCAATTAATCCAACTGAATCAGTTACTCTGGGGAAAATGAACGCTTTTAAGAGGGGGACACTTAAAAGGGACCGCAGAGGATCCAGTATGGAAATGGGGATCGGTAAGTGTATTGATTAGTATGTCATTATGCAATATTACTGTATGATATGATAATTTTCCATTTTTAGCTCTCGAGTACATAAAGTTCCGAGTAAGCACAGCTAAGAAGCACCAAGTCGTCAGTAGACAAACAGGTAATTTTTATTATTATAATTTTGTCATATATTTACTACGATTCTGTTAGGCGAATGTTTGTGGTGAATTTATCTTACATAATACGGATTACCAATTTAGCTATGGAGAAATTATTTTCACTTTGTTGATTCTAAAGTTAGCAATGGGTGCTGATTCCTAGAATCATGAGCGCGCAATCATTACTTGATTACAGACATAATTAGCAACTAGAGGTGTTTCTAGAATGTAGTTAGTATCATTTACGTGTGCTACTATCACCCAATACAATTGATATGATATATGAAAGGAAGTACATTCCTAACATTTCTTTCTGTTTCTGGGTATCGTTTTAAGAAAGTAATATCTCAGATTTCACATCTCCTCCCCCATTTTACTAATATCAGAAGCATTTTGTAGTAGAAACTCATTAAAACGAACACCAAGGGGCTGTCGAAATTTGTTCGTATTATCCGGTGTGATTACTTGCATTTCCCTCCGTAGGGGATAACCGTTCTTATTAACGAGGTTCCACTGTATCTGTATTTTTTTATTAACTGTACGTTTCCTTTTTAGATATTGACGTTAACAAATGCGTGACGTTCGTAATCCAAGTAGAATCTAATATGGAGGTTAGCTATTGTTTGTTTTATCGTTTGCATTGACCTTTGATGGACGCGAATTATTGTATTCTATGATAAGTGTTCATGTTCACGATTCTTTTTAGGATATTGTGCCTCATAACTTCGCTATTATTCGAACATTCGAAGAGTTTCAGTCCTTTTACTTGGATGTGCTGAATAAACATGGAAAAATTGGTACGAAAAGAATCCTTACTTATATATTAGCAATTTGATAATTTCTCGATTTGATGAAGAAATAACCTTTTGTTTCTGTAGATAATTATCCGAAGCAGCTTAAAAGTTCGATTAAAACAAAAAACTTTGAAAGAAAGGTATGGTTTATATCAGTAACTTCCTTGCTTCTTTATTGAAACTCGTAGAGTTTCTCAAAGATGCGTCAGATATATTCCCTCTATACCTAGATTCTAGTCTCTGCTTTATCTCAATACTATCTCATAGTGACAACCAATCAAAATTAATTCAAATTCGCGCAATATTATGCTCTTTATTGAACTTGCCACCTAATTATTATCTATTAAACGAACAAAACAGCTGACAGCAACCTATTGCGACTTTTTCTTGTACTAATTTTCTTTTATTTCGATCCATTTGTTTGGATTCGGCTAGACTGGCTTTGTAAAACAGAGGTATTGAATTTAGCACAATTTATCTTACATTTTCACAACAGATCGACGATATTCTCAATGCATTAGGGAGGAATTCTCAGACACGAAATGCCGATTACCTTATTAAATTCATCAAGATGGACAACGGGCTAGGTTTGTTCATGTGACTTTTCAATTTTACTTAACTCGTCTTGGCATTTTACAGTCATCTCTCTCGATCACAAATTTGATATAGTAATTCAGGCCGTAGCGACCAGCAGGTTTGTGGTCCTAACCATACCGGTGCCACGAAAATCAACATCCCAAATCCTTTGTTTTGTCGGGAATGGCATTAATTATATTTCCTTTGATTTCAAATTCCTATCTAAATTATTCTCATATCTAACCAGAAAGTAGTTAATTTTCTGCAAAAACGTTATCATTTTGCTGGGAGAAATACCAAGGTATAGACTAGCACATTCTATTCAGTATATCGTGGTGGATGCTATTTGAATTTATTAATTCAACATTATATTGCAAATATTTCTTCTCTCTAGTTCTCGCTACTGATGGAATTGATAAAGTGAGTTTACACTAGAAGTCGATGATATTGTTATGAATTTAAAACGAATCTTTTTACCACTCGACAGTGAAAGCATTCCTAAGTTCACCCCAAAATTATGCTTCAGATATTCCTTTATTAATTACATTGCGCAAGAATGTTCTCATAATGCGATCCACTCATTGATAATTTTAATTTTTTGATTGATTAAGTGCTCTGTGTTGTGTAATTGCTCTGTTATGATCCTTTAATTTATTTATGTATCATAATGAATAATACAGAGTATTACTCTTACTTCTCAGGAGCTTCAAGTTGAGAAGACCTTCTTTACACCTTCTAAAAACGATACTCCCGGGACTACTCCGCTGAGAGAAGTTTCTTGCAGACCTACCAGTAAGTTCAGGGCCGTGCGAGGCTATTTGTATCTGCCCAGGTCAAACCTAATTAGAGAGCATCAGTGCTCCCCATGAGTCAGAGTTAAATTCTTCTCAGGTTTGACCTGGTCAGTTTGCATTGCTGGCAAAGCCCTGAAGTTAAATAATGGGTTAAGATAATAAAAACCTTTAGTTGATAGTTAATATTGTACGTCATTTTAAAGTTTTATAAATTAAAATTAGTTGACTCTTTTGCTGTTAGAATTTTTTACTTTTTCATACTTAATCATTAATTGGTCTAGTCTAAATTTAGATGCGTAAATTATATTACTAATGAATATTTCGAATAGCTTGTAGACAGGCTTCCTACGCAGTTCGCATTGTTGTAGTCAGCGTTCCTTGTGCAACTGATCGGATCAGTTCCAATCTGTATGTTCATATCCTACCCCATTCATTTCTGATATTGATAAATCTGCCATTCGCTGTTTCAGTAAATGATTCAACTAATTTCAGTCAAATATTATCTCTCCAAGGAAAATACTATTGAATGATTATCAGTTTTATCCAGCTTAGTATGTCACTTGTTGATCTTGACTCTAATTCTCGGTTTTCGGAATGAGAAATCTAGCTTTAATCACAGTCGCAAGTCTTCAAGTGGCATTGCATTTCTTGTCTTCGATATTTGATTTACTTCCAAGGACATTCCGTTGTCTCGAATAGCAGTGTCGAGCACCTCGTATTTTCAAAGTCTTATTATCCATGATGAATTATCTCAGAATGTCCTTTTACAAAGCAATTTTCTTCTGGCTCTGATTTCTTATTGTGTATCAAGTAAGGTGCAAAGTTCTCCCCAATTGGTTCATATGAACTAGTAATTGTCAGTTTGGTCTCCATTTAGGGTCAGGTAGAATATATTATTATGGTTCTCTCTTTATATTTTTTGTTGTTTGTCACTTCCTTTAAATTTTTGCATCGACATTGCAATTTACTATTGAATCAAGTTCATTTCGGTTTCTTGACAGCAACTTCAATACACATTTGCTAAAGCTGCTATGCCAGTCTACATGTGAGGACTGGTACCAAGTCTCCTCTGACATCATGGTTAATCTTCCCATATTCCTGTGATCATCTCTGCTACGCATAGGCCATAGGCCTTGCCTCGATCAATTGTCAAACTATTAACTATGATACCAATATAGCCATTATGCAAACATTTCTCTTGAGAGAATAGCTAACTAATAAGTTTAGCTTGTGACATTTGGCGTAGATTAATAAATCACGCTTCATGCTTCATGCATCCAATGATACTTCAGTTTGATTGTACAGTTTCTTTACTCACTTTCTCATGTTAGATTCCCATCAACCATCTGTTAGAAAGGAATTGGATAAGAATGGTACACTGAAGAGAGAACCTCCAGCTCCAACCTCCCCCCCTCCTGCTGATACTAAAACAATTAATCGAGTCAAACAGGGTACGTTTATGAATGCATTCAGAATGTTAAAAGGAAACATTGATCTCAAATGAATCGATTAGTGCGGAGAGCCTGTTTTTACATTCCCAATTTCTATTTACGGCGAATTATAGTTTTGCTCTATTAGGTGGACGTGAAGTGTTGATAACTACGACAGAGAGGAACCATGAATTCATAGATGCAGCCACATTGGAAATCCTCGTTGAAAACCTCACGACATTGGACCAGTCTAGGGACAACTCAAGAGTACCAGGTAATCTATATGAGCCAATTGGTGGATGTTTTGCATTCTGATGCAATGAATGAACGACCAAAGTTGTTTACTCTATCCTGTCCTTAGATCCTAACTTCATACAGCAGTTCATTCTTGGACATAGACATTTCTTGAAGAATGAAGAGTTTTTATCTATTCTGCTTAAAAAGTAAGTTACATTGAAGCTGCAGACCCAGCAAGTTTAGATAATGAAATCAGTGCGAGATGAATGTCGTTATCCTATCCTGAATCTAGATAGTCTGCTATCAGCTTATTTCCTCTCCAATAGATTCAAAGATATAAACGAAAATAATAGCATGAAAGATCAACCCAAAACTTGGCAGATGTTAGCCAAGATTAGAATTCTTAATGTGATTATTCAATGGATAGAAACATTCTTCCCGGATTTTTATACCTCTCCTGAGATGGTGAGTTGAAGCAAAAGATCAATGCGTACATACCCTCACATGTTATTATGATTAACTCTGATGTTTAAATGTAGATGGTAGAGCTGGAAAAATTTATTGAAAATTTGAAAGAAATGAATGAGGCTAAGAGTTCGATCCAGAGGATGCAGAAAATAATACATGAACAAGTAAGCAATAAATTCTGAATTGAGCTATTCCTGTCAGCATTATAATGATATTTATATGTTCCTTTCTTTCTTAGCATAGCTACTTTGATTCAAAGATAGGAAGCAACGATAGGCGACTATCTAAGAATCCCTCCGTATTACTTGGCACTACTCTACTCAGCAATCACAAGTTCAAAGCTGAGTTTATTGCACAACAGGTAACTTCCTTATTTCTTTTTCATTTGTACTATTTAATGACATTTAATTTGTACTATTTAATGACATTTAATTTGTAATACAGTCGAAACCGTTTTTTTCTTACTATTTCTTTACAAGTTCAAACAGTAAGAAAAAAACGATGGAAATTAATATAGATTTGGAATTTTTTACATAATTAAGATTCTGAAATAGTAAGAAAAAACCGATAAGTAAGGATAAACCGGAGTGAGAAAAAAATGGTTTCGACTGTCTCGTAATCTTCAATAATTTCTATTATTCTTGGCCTTTTGTTAAGATTGAGGGTTAATACATACGTAGCTTCCATGAAAAATTCCATTGTGAATGAGCAAGACCTGAATTATTTCCTTTATGACTTGTATGTATGTGAACGCATGAATACGAAGTAGTACATGCAACTTTCTTTTATCTTTTATGTAGCTATCACTGATTCAAATGGATTTATTCAAGAAAGTAGGATTCTACGAAATCTGCATTAAAATATTGGAGGGCAACAATTCTAAGAAGAGTGAGTTTAATTCCCTATGCTTAGAATGGCTATTATCATAGGATGAAGTGATTCAATGTACATGTATCTGTTTAGATGGAATTTGCACACCCAATTTGGATGCATTCATCACCAGATCCAATCAGGTAGTCAAAAGTTTTACTTGGAGATCTTTTCAAATAGTCAAAACATTATTTTATTTTTTATGATTATTCGATATATTTCAGGAGTCAACTTGGGTTATGAGTGAGATTCTTTTCGCTGAAACAACGAAAGTTCGGATAGAAGTTACAGAAATGGCGATTTCTGTCGCCAAGGTAATTTTAAAATGTTCTCCTTTAACATTTATCTCGCAGATAGAATAATTTATTAGCTAATGGTTCCCTAGCACTGCTATCGCCTGAAGAACTACAACACTCTGATGGCCATTCTTGCGAGTTTGCAAAACAGACTGGTGAATAGAACGAAAGTTATCAATGTATGTTCCATCTTCTGCTGTTTGATTTAATCTCTCGGATTGTTATACCGCTCCTTTGGTTGTAGGACATAAATGAAAAGTCTAAAACTACTTTCGAAAAATTGAAGCGTGTCATGGATTTTAGCGGAAATTTCAAAAATTATCGACAAGAAACGAGAAAATTACTTTCAGAAGATAACAAGCCTTGTGTCCCATTCTTTGGTGAGTTTGAATCAACCCTAAATACGTATATACTTGTAGAACTATATGATGTGTATCATTCCCATAGCCCTGTACATGAAGGATTTCACTCACATGAACGAGAACAAGAAGTATGTAGGAGACGGGCTCATCAACTTCTCTAAGATTAGGAGTATGCACAAATGCGTAAGTTGCACACAACACATTATTTCAGTTATCCTATTCACCACATTGTAGGAAGTCTTTATCGAGTCTATTCCATGTGTAGTTGATTGAACTGAAGAAATTGCAAAGGTTCCCTTATGTTGACTTAAAAGAAGACTCAGACCTGAATATGCGGGTTCTCAACCTCTACACGCTATCAGATGAGAAGTGAGTATACACGTATTCAATTCATATCTACCTCAGTCGCACTGTGCAGACTGTCGCTTAGATAGATTGCCTCCATGTGTAGGGTACTTGAATGGTTTGTGCTCATGCATGTTGTACTACAGCACGTATATCGGAACACCCACCACATAGTCTATGTAAACTAGTTAAATTGACCCTCAAAATTTTACCACTGAAAGTAGCTTCTTAGTTCGCCCTGTAATCCGCAATTCCGCATTAGAATTCTATTTTTTCTGTTTACAGATTAAAATCATTATTTATTTTCTAACATCTATTTTAGATTGGAAGATATTAGCCACAAATTCACCAAGAAAATTAGCTAAACAAAGATGAAACTTCATACAACTCAAGCTTTTATTCAATTCGCCCCACATATTTCTACACCTGCTACTTTATATGAACATCTGGCTGTTTAATATATATATAATTTATAGGATGTTGTTTTTGTTTGCCTGAGATGTTTATTTTTATCTTTTTACGTATTAAAGTTTCAAATTCAATGCATTTATCTCAAATTATACTTCCAGTATATTGTACGTTAAAATTTAACAATTAAGTCCTGAAAGTCGGACCAAGGCTAAACGAAATATTGTCAGAGAAACTTGAATAATTAACGCAGGAAATGAAGCTGGGAAATTAACGTCTATAAATCCAGGTGGCTAGTTGCAATCTTTGCCCTTGACAATCCAGTTTGTTATTTATAATTCGTGAAATGTCCAATTTTGTTAAGACTAAAAATTCTATGGGAAATACTTATTTATATTATGTCCAGTCTTATACAGTTTTAAGAAAGTCTTTTCTTTAAGGAAAGTAGTAAATGTTTTTGGTTTTCGTCAAAAATCCTCTGATCGCCATACCTCTAAACAAATTTAATGTTGCACTAGTTCTGAAATAGACATCGATCATCTAACTTCCCAAAATTAGATCTAGTTTAAAGCTTTTAAAAAGACTCGTTTAATTAATGAAAGCACTCAGTCAGCTAAGTTTATTTGTTCTGGTATAATGTGCTTCCCATTCATGCGTAAGGAGGTATTCCTAAGTACAAATACGGTTTTATTGCATCATACAGCGTGAGTGTAGTACACAAAGGAGATGAGGACATATTCACGTCGTTTTTAACAAGTTGAATGATTACTCTCATCTAATTTTTAAAGGCTGATCCTAAATACTTTACATCACTGGAATTCAATACTCCTTTGAAACTCCATTTCATATTTGTGATGCAAGAACACGTGCTCACAATTCCACTTTTACGATTACTTAATAATTAGGGAACATGCTGAGAGTAAAGTACCCTGCTGCAGCTGATCCCCGTGAACTCAAGACCGCAGAGGTATCCATCCCGGATACTAGCCGCTCCCATTCAGACGTATCAAGCTTGCCCATTAGCCAGGTTAGGAGGTTGGTGGAGGAGCAAGTGCACGTGAGTCTGACTTCGCTGGAGCTTATCTATGCGGGTAGGAAACTGAATAAACCAGACAAACTGCTCTCTGACTATGGAGTCAAGCCTAACACGATCCCCACCATGCACCTCCTGCCCATCCCTAAAGCACGGGCTGTTAGCGATGGCCACACGAAAAAATCGCAAACAGAGGATCAGCTCCTCAAGTTCGCCGCTGACTTCCCCCTCCTGCGCCAAGCCCTCCAGGACAAGCTGTTCCTCTCACAGCTGAAGGAGTTCGCTTCCACCATGTCCGTGCAGTACTTCGACATAATGTCCGCTCTCCTGCCCCCCGACACGCCACAGTTCAACTCCGCTCAGTTCCTGGAGCGCCTCCAGCAGCCAGAGACGCTGCCTGACTACCTCAAGGACCTCCCAGACCTGGCCGGCTTCCTCAACGACCTCTTGAAGCAGGACGCTGATGGAAGGTTTTCCCTGGAGTTGGAGAATCTTGGAGGCATTCCAGAAGCGCTTAACCTAGCAGAGGGAGAGGACGGACAGATGGACATAGACCCAGTACCTCAGAACCCAGGGCTCATCATCCCGCCTCTTCCTATCCTCTCCGCGCCCCCTGGGGGACCCACCGCCTCGGCTCCTCTCATCTCGGCGGAAATGCTGTCTCAGGCCTTCGCTCAGACAATGCAAGGACAGCCGCCAGTACCTGCCCCGCGAAACATAGCCACTCTATCTCCAGCCATGACCCAGCATCTCCAAACTCTCAAAGACATGGGATTCACCGACGAGCAGAAGTGTATCCGTGCACTACAGAGCTCGAATGGGGACTTAGAAGCAGCTATCAACCTTATGGTCTCGTCCGACATGTTCTAACTTCTGAGTCCAAGGAAAGAATATATAGATGTGATGTCATTCTAAATTTTGATGTATTGACATTTTTGGTCTTGTTCTAATTGACACTTGTAGATCTGAAGATATGTTATAATTCTTCTTAAACATTCAAAGTATTTTTATTAGAAATAATGACTCTGCAGTAACGTAATTGTGGTTTTCCTCAATTCCGTGACAAAAATGTGTCCATTCAATCATTTATCTCTTCTCGAGTAACTAATTAATTCAAATATGTAAATCTAATTCCACCAGAGCAATTGGAGTATGCCATTAGATTCAGTTTCAAACTAGGGATAATCTTCAATTAATGAAAATGCAGTTGATCATCTCATTTTGTTAGAAGAGAGATTTACTAAAATTTTTAATAAAAGTCTATTTCTATCAAATTTTAATCGCTTTCATTGTGATATTTTGATATTTAGTAACGCCCCTTTATTTGCAATTCTATTCTCTAATATACCCGCGTGATAATTCCTAATGGTAGTTATTTTAGCTCATTATTGTCTCTAAGCACAGCTATGTCCAATCTCATCAGGACAAGAAGCGTCATATCCGCGAGGAAGTTTCTCTTCTTCAATCCTTCAACGCGACCTTTCACGAACGGTATGTTCTTGTGCACTATACATTATTGCTTTATTTGTACGAACGTAATATTGCTACATATGTTTGCTTTTAGTTTGTCGGACAATTCATGTTTTGCCTTTCACATTTTCTTCAGAACTTAATGCAATGATTGTTCCATTGAATGTCCACTTTTGACACACTGTTACAAAATAAACCCACGGACCTTTCTTTTAAATTAAAAGCGTCCAACTTTATTTCTCGAGGCCATCTAATTGAACACAGTCAATGAACTATTGACTAAGAATTAATGTAATTACAATGATGATACATAATATATATCTGAAGGTTCTGAACTGGCACATCGAATTGCTTTGTCTTCTTATTTGTATTAAATTGTGACAAATGTTTGGATTGTCATGTCAGGTCTATTTTCCTTTGAATCAAATTGTGTTAGGATAATGTCTCACTATTTTGGTGTAATATCCTCTCAGTTATAATCTGGTAGGGAAAAAGCATTCATTAAAGAAGTATTAACGATCCTACAACACAAATCCATAATTAAGAATTTACGAATTGCAACGAATGTGTTTTAGTTCAGCTGCCACAGGGAGATACCCTTATGGCATGGACGGCGTTCTACGAATGTCTGTACGTATGTACATATGCACGTATGCGCGCTGCTGTAGTAGTAACTTTCTCATCAATCTATTCGTTTAAATATTGGGGGTTTAATATTTATTTTACAAATGTTTACTATCCCACGCTGAAGCATCCTAATAGTTCTCTACACCTTTTGACTTTTAGTTATATCTTTTGATTTGATTGGTTATTAGCTTCAAAAACAAGGGTTCTCAAACTTTTTACAAACTCTGTACCCCTTGAGGCGGAAAACAAACGTCTATGTATCCCATTCAGGGTAGATTCTGTATACAAAAATCATGATATCATTTATCAAACTATATCTGATAAATAACTATATTTTTACAAGCGCGCGTTCGCACTTGCGTAGCGCGGCTAGAGAACATTTAGTGTGCACAGAGTCGTCCTGCGGGCTCCTGGGAATGTCAACAAATTCAGAAGTCCCTACGGTTGCCAAATATTGATTACTTTCACTAATCATAATGCTAATTTCCCATCATGATCGAATTACGACCATAATAGTAATTCCTCAACTTGATCAAATTGTGATCATAATGTTAATTACGCACCATGATTAAATTCTATAGATGCATATTTTAACAATTTTTATACAATTTTAAGTTTTAATTGAGTTCTCAATGTTATTAAGATACTTGTAGTAGTGTATTTCGCTATGCAGAATCCGATTTTTGATCTGAAAGGTAAATATTACCGTGCGACTTGTCGCATGCTCGCATCTTTGGCATTAACTTATATTTTATGGTAGAAATGGGATCTCAACTGTTACTATAGGTATCCAAATACTTATGTAGATTTCAAATGTATTCTTGGGCGCTCTAATACGAGTATTTTCCGAAGTATTAAGTTAATTAATTACATTTTGCAGCCCTTCGAGTCGATGTAGTTGCGCTATCGTCTGTCGACCGGCAATGTTTTATTTAAAAATCGTTATTAATGCTGTCACTGTTGAATTTAATTTTAATTTATACTCTAATACGTTTAATTTCCTAACATTCATTTGCTACTAGTTTCCTCCGATACAGTTTAAACCTGAACCGTCCTCTGCTCGCTACTTTTCTTTTCCTCGCCAGTGACTGTCTCGTGTGTTTTCTAAGTTTAATATTCGCGAATTTAACTGGGTCTGTAGTGGCTAACTGAGAACGTAGACTCTTTCGCTTCACTCGAATCTCTCCAGCTCTCGTCTGCAGACTCAACATGTGATGATTGAATACTTCGGTCCCTACCTTCTCCTTGATAAGATCCAAACACTCCTGTGCAAGCACCTTCAGCTCTTCTTGTTTCTGCGTCATCACTTGCACCCTCCTGCCCCTCTCACTCCTCCGACTCACCTCGTAGAAGAGGGGCTTTAAGAACTTGGCCAGACTACTGCCTAGCACTGCTCTGTCCATGCTGACAGTGATGGCTGCTATCAGCTGGTAGGTGCTCCTGCGTTTTGTCACATGCTGTGGGTGGAGAACTGCTTCTAAGGTTGCTTTCTTCACCATCTGGCGTACCAGGAACTTGAGCGTACTCAGCTCCCCTCTTTCCAGCAGCAGACTGAACAGGGAGGTAAGGTTCTTCACAACTTGTACCGGTTCCTCTGCCTCTAACTCCGAACTATTGATCCTATCCACAAAGACTTGAGCACATGTCACCAAATGTTCTTCACCTCTGAATAGAGATATGCTGTTTGAGTGTTTGCGGTGTTTTGTTTGTGAGAAGAGAGTTCCAAACAGTTTTGCGGTCATTACTCTGATGTCCTTTTCCTCTGCATTGACCAGTGGGATACAACACTCAATGAGATCTGAAAGGAATTCGCTGTTCTTTTGACAGAGAGCAGTTATTCCGTGCATTCTCATCATCTTCAATAAGCACTCCACACTAACTAGCTGGATTCTGTTCGAGAATGCGTCTTTATTCCTTTCTTTATGTTTCACAATCTCAACTAACCTCTTCAGAATCACACCCATCTTCTTGTTGATGATACCGACCCCACTCTCTATCTGTACGAACAATGACGTCACACCCATGTAGATGAACTGGCAGTCTGCTCCCGCTAGCCACCCCCACCCCATCTGGTAGATGTTGTCCATGCGGCTAGAGTCCACTTTTGAAAAGAGAGATTTGAGAGCCAGCTGGAACAGACGCTTGCTCTCCTTCGACTCCTCGTTCGCCAGAGCTAGAGCTATCGGGAGGTAGAAGTATTCCGCCAGGTCGTTGAGGATTTCGCGGGGGAACTTCCTCAGGATGAGAGTGACTAGCCGAGCAGCAGACTGTCTGCCGGACTCCTCCTCGTACTCCAGATTGGTGAGGACGTAGTCCAGACACCGCTTCAGCTTCTTCTGACTGATGGGCCGCTCTGTGAGGAAGAGGAGTAGGGAACTGCGTGCATGTCTCCTCGCCCCCTCGCCCTCCTCCTGGACGCAGAGCTTAGCCACCTCCAGCATCACTTGGTGGAGAGCCTTGCTGGCCACTTTGCAATTGATGATGGCCTTGAGGAGAGGGAAGACAGTGGCGTGTCTGGATGTGTGGTGTATGTCCTCTTCTACCGACACCAGGAGCACCTGCACCTCCTCCTTGGAGAAGGTCACGCTCCTCTGTTGGTTGAGGAGATTGGTCATCACCTTGAAGCAGGTGCTGACCATGTCACTGCTAGCCGAGTCCACGTCCCGCTGTGTCCCCCCGTACCGCTTGAGGTGTGAGAACAGGTGCTCCTTCAAGGCCTGCGTGTGCTGCTTGAGGCTAGGCAGAGGCAGGTGTGACACCTGTCCCAGTATGCGCACGGAGAGGGTTGAGATTCGGAGGTGCGGCGTGGGGAGCAGATGGGACAGAGTCTCAATGAATGGATCTAGCATCTCCTGGACTGATTGCTGGCGGATGTCCACCTTCCTGTCCGCTCGCAGCGCAGAGCTGAGTAGGCCCAGGCAGAACTCAGTCAGTACCTGGATGTTAGCAGCTGTCTGCACCTGTGGCTTCACTCCCCCTCTCTCCACCTTGGTCTGTATCAGGTAGCAGTCCCGCCTAACCTCCCCCAGGTACCTATTAGCCTGTGAGAGGGTGCCATTCTCGCTGACAGCTGTCTGTGAGTGAGACAGACTGGCAGTCAGCTGTTGATGCACGAATACGAGCAACTTCTGTGAGGTCATGGCTCTGTTCCTCAGCAGCCCTTGAGAAATTCTTTTCATCACTTCCCTCACCTTCTCGACCTGCGCACTGCTAGCGCTGTGCAACTTGTCCACGACCGGCTCCAGTAGACTGCACACGACTCCCGGACTTATGAACGAACTGAGCAGTTCCACTATCTCCAGGGCTTTAGGGTGCTTCACTTCGAGTGTCTTAATCGCGATTTCTCTCACCTCTCGCTCCTCGGAAGGCCTCCCGAACAGGTCGTTCAGAATCACTTGACACAGGACAGGAATGCAGGTGTCCAGGTCCCCGGGTCTCAGCTTCTTCTTCGCCCCCTCCAGCACGGAGTGAATGCTGTAGGCCAGGACGTGCACCTGGTAGCCCCGACTCAGTTGCTGCTGCATCTCCGAGAACATCCCCCTCAACCCTCCCGCCCCCGCACTCAGCGCCACCTCCCGCAGCACCCTTCGCACCTCCTGGCGCAGCTCCCACTCGCGGGAGTGCAGGGCGCGCACCAGCTTCAGGAGGACGCCCGGGTAGTGGACCTCCCACAGGCGGGGCGGGAGCTTCGCGAGCAGCTGGACCAGGACGGACGCGATCGGGGCGCGGATCTCGCAGCCGCTCACTGCTGCGTGGCTTAGCTTGTGTCCTCCGGACTTACTTCCGGTCCCCGCGTTAAGGAGCTCCTCCAGCTGGGGTAGGATCTGATTAGACATTATGTCCTCTATGGTTTGACTTGATTTGGTAACTGCGGAATCTAACACCTGTTCATTCTCACTCTCACTGTCTCCTTCCTTCTCCGCACCACTCACCTCTCGAATGCAAGCTTCGAAATGGAAGTTCTGTATGATGGCTATGATAACGCGGATCACGACACTCTCGTCCAGTTTACAGGAGTCCGCGGACACCATTCTGAGGTGTGAGGTGAGGAGGTGCGAGTACTGGCCCCACTTCATCTGTCCCGCAGCCCGCCCCATGAACTGGATGGCGTTGGAGAGGAGGTTGTGCTCTCTGTCGTGCTGAGAGCAGTGCAGGAAGTGGGATACGATCGGGATGAGGTATTGTCGTAGTGTTAGTGGGGAGAAGGTGTTACTTTCCGTGAGTTTTGTGAGTTTCGCAACTGCAGCTGTCCTTCTGTGTAACTGTATATGCACTATATTCTCAAACACATCCACTTCCCTGTCCTTGCTAACAAGGGGTAACAGTTCGGAGAACTTCTCTTTGTGAGGGAATCGCTTCGTGACACAGGCTAGCAGTCCCACTGACTCTGACCTGGTGGCCTCTTTGTTCGATTTGATCCCTCTCTTAACAGCTGATAAGACACACCGACTAATCACACCTCTGTAGATGTCCAGGTAGTCCCAGTCTATCAGACTCTGTAGGAACTGCACTGACAGGTCTCGTAGAGACAGCTCATCGCAAGAGAACAAGAAGTGGACACAGTTGTGTGCCAAAATCCGTAGAGACTCCTCTTCAAACTTGCCCTCTCTCAGCCCCTGACTCGCCTCCGAGAATCCCTCACCCCTCAACGCATAGTCAAGCCCCTCCACTTCATCTTCCCTCCACGCGTTCAGCTTGCTGCTGATGCTAACTGCGAGCTGGACATAAGACAGCCTCAGAGCTATCTCGTTAAAAACCGCGAGCAGCTCCTTCCTCTCTTCCCTCCCGGTCAGCTGTGAGAAGAGAGCCCCTAGCTTACTCGACACCTTTTCAGGGGACTGCACCAGGGGCACGAGGCTCTTGACTGAAGTGAGGATGTCGCAGATTATCTGGTTGTGGCGGGATCCTCGGGAAGTGAGGAAGAAGAGAAGATTCTCAGTCAGCACGTCGGCGTCTGCCCTCCCTACCCACTTGGAAGCGAGGGAGAGGATCTCCATCTCTCTGCTGTGCACACTCACTGCTCTCCGCTCCTTCCTGGCAGCTGTCAACACCTGGTTTATATACCTGAGCACCTGCTCAATGTGTGGCGCAATCATCTCTTCAGTATGTGAGTCTTGTAGCAGCTGTGACACTATCTCCATTATGCTATCAGCCGCTCGCTTGTTCACACCTTTCTCATTGAGGGTGTTGATGACGTAACCGATCACTGTGACCTGATCTGGCTCCAGGTCTCTCTGAAAGAACTGTGCATAGTCTGTCTCGCAGCTCCAAGCATGCACTAGATCCAGCAGGGGTCCTCCCTGTGCCAGCTGAGAGGTGGAGCGAGAGAGCGCAGGGCTGACGAGAGAGGAGAATAGCTCCTCCTCTCGTGAGACCATGACGTCACTAGGAAATGTTAAAGATACGTCTATGATGCGGGATATTGCCAGGGAGCGGATGGACTTGAGAAGAGGGATGGTCCAGTGCTGGATTACTCCGCGATTCTTCAGAAGTGAGCCGCACTGAGTGCAAGTGTTGAAGAGTAAGGTGATAATATCCGCGAGGTAGGCGTCTGGTATTTGCGTGGAGAGAGAAAAGAATAAATGCTTGAGGAATGTAAAAAATGACATCTGCTTTTTCAACGGCACCACTAACACTCGCTTCTCGCTCGTGTCCATGGTCCACTGTCGGTGTAGAAGAGGCTGCATTGGAGATAGGGAGAGTGCTAGGAACTGGGACACCTCTTCTTCACTGCAGGAGGCTAGGAACTGTAGGATGGCAGTCTGCGCGGGGGAAGCTCTCTCAGAGCTGCCTTGGCGTAGCAGCACACCGTACAGCAGGCGACAGAGAATGGGAATGACGTCGGCTCTGTGCTCCTCTTCCAACACACACACCTCACTCGTCTCAGAGCTGAAGAGAGTGAGAGAGGAGGACAGCTGTCTTTCTGTCGCTACAGCTGTCAGCTGGTCGAGGTAGGTGAGTAAGTGAGGCAGCTGGAAGGCGACCAGACAGGAGAGAGCGGAGGTTTGGATCTCAGAGAGGGGGTGTGATAAAAGCCGCAGGTAGAGAGCTCTCAGAGTGTCGGGTTGGTAGAGACTCTTGGTGTGTTTGAAGTGTGAGAACAGCTCCAGCATTGACAACGTGATCTGCTTCCGCTTGGAGATCTTTGGCTCGCTACTGGACCTCTCTTCTTTCTCGCTGACTCCGCCTCTCTCTCCGATTTCTTGCAGGGTGTCCTGCGGGATGAACCATCGCTCCAGGAACTGGGTGAGGATGGGAACGAGGATGCGAGACTTGGACTCACAGTGAGTAGGAATTTGCAAGAGAGTTTTCCAGAGCTGTAGGCTGTAGTTGCCCTTGTCTATTCTCGCTCCTTGACGCCTCTCCTTCTCCTCATTCTCTCTCCCCATGAACCATTTGTTGATGTCGTTAGGAGTGATGGAGAGATCCACAGGTGGACCGACTTCATCATCCTCCATACTGTGTGCACTCTTCTCCAGTTCAATGGAGAATACCTATGTACGAGGATCTGAGTTAGTTTGTACGCGGTTAGTAAGTTAGTTACCAAATTAGCAGTTAGTTACCTTCCAGAACACAGAGTTGGTTCCTCCCACGGTGTAGCTGGTCACCAGGGGTCTGACTTGATCCCAAATGGGACTGAAGTTGAGGTAGAACTGACTCACGAGAATCCTGAAACAGATCTCCAGCTCTACATCCCCTCTCTCATTCCCAGAGGTGTGAACGAGCCTCCTCAGTTGTCCCAGTCTCTCCTTGTACCGGATCGCGTCCACCCCTGCTCCCTCCGCCGCGGAGCAGACGGAGAGTGTCGCGGTGTGGGGAGAGATGGCGGACAGGATGGACAAGGTGTGAGTTCTGATGTGCGAGTAGGGGGAGGATAGGGTGGGCAGGACAAGGGCCAGTATCTGCTCACTCACGTCCCGTGACAGAGCAGCATGTCTCGCATACGTGTCCGTAGCCTGCAGCAGAGAAGGGGAGTTGGGGAACTGAGAGAGGAGAGATGTCAGCTGGTAAGGAGGGAACGTGGCGGTCAGGTCTCGACACCTGACGAGTGTCTGCACGCAGTCTCGCAGTGTGGTGAGCAGCGCTTCTTCTCGTGACGTCATCAGCTGGTACAGCTGGGAGAGGCTGGCTTCTATCAGCAGGAGGGCGGGTTCGGGCGGGGAAATGACGCGCTGTGCGTAGAGACAGAGACAGGAGAGGCTGGCTGCTCTCTCGCGCGAGAAAGGTAGCCGTGACCTCTCTAGCAGCATGGGGAGGAGACTGGCTCCGAATGGATCAGACGAGTCCAGTTTGATCCTCTTCTCTCCGCTCCCTCCCTCCTCCACCACCCCACCCAGCACCAGACTCCAGCTGTACAGAGCTCTATCTACGATTGTCGCAGGGGAACTTGGTTCCGTCAGAATTCTCTCACTTATTTCAATCCAGGAAGTCAGGACGTTGCTAGAGAACGAAGCTACATTCAGTGATAGCAACCCTTCCACCATGCTACAGCCCGCCTCAACGCTCCACTCCTCGCGGCTATTCACACTCCTCAGGACCTCTCCCACTCTACACCACAATCCTGACACCTCCACCAGCTCCACCCTCTCATTCGTCTTCACCAGCCTCACCAACACCTCCGAACAGCGCTTCCAGGATTCTCTCTTATCACTCACACTGCCACACAGCCCCAGCAAGCCACTGACACACCTGTCAAAGCTATCCGGACTGAGTCTGCACCTATCCGGGCCTACCCAGCAGCCACTCACCTCCACCAGCCCTCCCAAGCTAGCGTCACCCAGCTCCGCACTCTCACTCAGTTTGTCTAGGAGTATATTTATACATTCTTGGGCCGTTCCCACGTTGCTATGCAGGACCATGAGTTCGCACGTCTTCTTGAGAGAGTGCAGGAATGCTGTCGCCAGTTCTGAGGTGTGAAGTGCTCCTGTGTCCAGCAGGTGGAGCAGGGCTCTGAGCAAGGAGGAGGCGCACGAGTGGAAGTGAGGTTGCGGTCCCTTCATCACTTCGAATAGAACAGACCCAATTCCGTCAGCCGTATCTTCTGAGAGAATCTAACAGGTTTCACAAGTTCATCCAGTAATCCGAACAAATATTTTGTCCGATTTTGTATCGTATGGAAACAAGAATAAGAGAAGCCCCAGCAGTTAGCTAATAATAGTGTAGTACGTACTTATTCCTAAGCATGGCATGGAATACCTTGAGCAAGTGGTTGAGTGTCTGCTCTTGGTTGTTCGCCAGACTTTTTCTGAGGAGGAAGGAGAGGCTCTCTGCTGCGAACCTCTGGACATAATCCCTCCTGGAAGCAGAGAGTAGTGAGGCGTAGCAGGTGCAGATCAGCTGATTCTCTGCCAGGAGGTGTCTCCAGAGGATCTTGAGGAGGTGAGAGAGACAGGAGAATACCTGCTCCAGCACGGCGGGGTTTGTAGAGGCTAGTCGGGCTGTGAGAGCTGAGAAGAGGCGAGAGAAGTGAGGCGAGAACTCTTGCTGCAGGTCTCTAGCCAGCTGTACCGACAGGTCCAGTAGAGGCTCTAGGCTGATCTCAGCTGCTTCTGAGATCGCGGTTATCGTCACCTCCAGCAGGAACTCCCTGTGATGCAGCAGCAGAGGGAGTGTCTGTATCCGGTCCTTTATTTGAGACAGATAGGCGGAGAAGTCTGCCGTGAGGTTCAGGTCCTTCCACTTCAGCACGCCTTCGAAGAAGAAGGTGTCTCTCTCACTCGGCACCTGCTGGGACAGGTCGCTCCTGGGCAGCAGGTCTATCCGGATCCTCTTTATTCGATCTGTGAAAGATTCGAATTTCACCCTCCTATCCTTCTTGCGCTTGTTCGCACTCGTGTACTCTTCTTCTTCGCAAGTATCCATGGTTCCGAACACAGATTTCAATTGGTTCAGACAAGGGACGTGATTGTATACTAAATTGTTATGATACGTACAAGTACGATTTGTTTGGAGATCAAAATCTACTCTATTTGATCTCATTCATACAAACTTCTATCTACGTAGTTGTCAGCATCTTGTCAAAAGAACTGAAATATCATGCGACTTGTCTTATATCTATGTAACAGTATTTAGAACGTGAGATCCGTTTAATTACCATAAAATCCAATTATAAAGAGTAAGCTATGGTACAATATCAAATAGTCTTAGCGAATAGAATCGCACACACGTCCACTCGATTCATTGTGCGGTCCTCACGAGGGGTCGCACCGCACGGGCAACTGGCTGTCCCCGTCCCCATCCGAGTCGTCTGAGTCGTGATCACTGTCGTCGTCCACGTCCCCTTCATCCCCTGATCCCCTCCTCCGCATCTGTCTCCTCAAGATCTGGTTCAGTCGAGTCAGGTAGTAGACACGTAGATGGTTGTCATCTTCCCCGAATTGATCCTCCCGATCTTTCTCTCGCTCTTCCATGTTGGAACTCACAATCTCATCCAGGGTGCTCAGGTCTGTCGGGAGAGGGGAGCAGGGCATGAACACTTTAACGTCGCTATCGAGCCCTGAGGTGGCTAGGATCGGGGCGGACGGGTGCGGCTCCAGACAGTTCACCACCCCCATCTGATCCCCTTTCATGCACTGGACGATCTTCTCGGAATTCTTGTCCCAAATGAAGACGTTACCGCAGTCACTTCCGCTCACCACGTACTCGCTACGAGGTCCGTAGAAGTTCACTCCCTTCACCGTCTGGTTGTTCCTGTGTCCTTTAAACCGCTTGACGTAGTTGCTTCCGGACGAATGCGTGGCATCGAACAGGTAGATGTCATCGTCATTGTAGCTGCACAGTAGCTCTTTCCCGTCATGCGAGTACACCAGGCAGGTTATGTTAGCAGAGTGGTTCCCGTTTTCGTTGACTAGATTATCCGGACAGAATTGTTTAATCATTTTAGGTTCTGACTCGTCACTGGCATTCCTCCTGTCAAATATATACGCATACTTATCTCTGCCGCCGACCGCGAACTCGCATGTTTTGACAGGATTCATGAATACGGAGTAGAGTGGGACTTTTCTGTCACGATCTTCGCTGTCTCTCTTCACGTGCAACAGCCGAGTGGGCGAGGAGGTCCTGAGGTCGATATCGCACACCAATCCGTCCTCTCCACAGCTGAGGAGATTGTTGGGGAGGGAGGGATCCACTGCCAGTTTGTGTGCGGAGTCTTTGTGATAAGCGATTCGTCGCGAGCTGGCTAGCTCCCCGCTGGGTTGGATCATGTGAGCTCTGACCTGTCCGTCCCTCGCCGCCGACACCAGTAAAGAGTTGTTACTCTCCGGCATAAATCGGGACTGGAACACGTTGGAGGTGTGTTTGCTGTCGAATGAGGCGAGTGGGCGTTGTTCCATCCATTTCCAGACTACGATCTTTAGGTCATCACTTCCAGAAGCGAGGAGAGAACCGCAGGGGGAGAAATTAATCGCATTGACGCATCCAGTATGCACAGAATCCAGTTTATATTGCAATCTGAGTCTACGGACCATGTGGTAAGCAGATGCTGCATCGTTGCAGAGTGAATTTGGATTCGAACTGTAAGTTCCAAATGTGCGCGCATTCACAGAACGCAGTGGGTACCATTTAATGTGAGGAGCATTGCCTAGGCAGGTGGGAGACCTGTCGACTGCATCCTCGAATTGATCTGAACTGGTATCCGAGTCTGGTTCTTTCTCCGGCGAATCGTCGACGTTTTTCTCTTCTTTGCTTTTGGCGCAAGCCATTAACGAGCTACGGGAAAATGGACCATAATCATGTCAATGCAAATTACGTACATCCATGACGAATTACGGCCCAGATATTGATCAACTCCTGGCAATTAAAATTCAACACCAGATGCTACAGTAAAACATGACCCGATGACCTGATGATTATGTCCAATCTTCTTTTCAGTGTGTACCAATAATGATGCATCATAATTCACTCCCAACACGTTACACCCTTAATTCACTTAAAAAGCTAATTAAATGTGTCACAAGGTACCAGCTTTAAATTATAGACTTGTTAATGACATACAAATCATTGTACTAATGGCGAGATCGAGTATCTCATATGTGAAGAGACACGAAGTAAACACAATTTATGTTATGACATGTATACGCTGGGCACTTTTTTTTAACACCTACTTGTGCTTTTAATGCATTGACACACTTCAAACTTCACAAATAATATATTAATATTAATTAATTACGTAAACAAGTTTAATCAACTGATTAATCTCATTATTTCAAGATTCGTTAAGCCATCTTGGAAAATTATCTAGACAAATTTAAGCATTTTTCAAAATGGACAATATGGTTGGTGCTGCTAAATTTTATTTTTACCTCGCAGTGTATATTTAAATTAGGAACTGTGAAAGGGCCCTCGGTCAAGGCTCCCATCCAGATATTCGGACTTGAAGGCCGCTATGCACACGCACTCTACTCGGCGGCTGTGAAGAGTAAGAAGGAAGCTCTAGTAGAAGAAAACCTGAAAAGCTTCTCCTCTCTCCTCAAACAGAACTCCCAATTGCAGGAGTTCGTGAATGACCCCACACTCCAGAGGAAGGAAAAACAGGAGAAACTCAATGATATCCTGGTCAAGCAAAATTTTGACAAATTGACTGTGAACTTTTTTGAGCTTCTAACTGACAATAACCGGTTGCCTCGATTCGGTGGCATTACTGGCGCCTATTCGCAGATAATGGGCGCTTCAAGGGGTGAAGTGGCGTGTACAGTAACATGTGTCGAGAAACTCGATCCAGCGAGTTCGAAAGCATTGGAGACAGCATTGAAAGGTTTCCTAGCGCCAAACGAAGTGATCAAGCTAGACATCAAAGTAGACCCTTCCATACTGGGCGGATTGATAGTGGAGTTGAAGGAGAAGTACATTGACATGTCAACCGCGACCAAGATACGGAAACTGACCAACGTGCTCAAGCAAGCGATCTGATTCCGTATCACTGTATTCCTTGTAAGATGTAGCACAACGAACAGTACGTGCTATTAGGTTAGGTATAGTAATCTCAGTGGCCGATAGATTATTAAAATAATTAAAATGTAACTGAGCATGGAATTGGGGGTCAGGTGTTCGTGCGTAATGGCAGTTTATTATTGCCGTAATAAAGTATTGTCTTCAAATTCTCCAATTCTCTTAATAATGACATAATTTGTGAAGACATTAAGAAATCCACAGATGTTTTATGAGAAATCAAAATATTTTAAATAAAGTATTAATTTCAACTTTAACTGTAAAATAATAGACTATTTATCATCCCGACGTTTCAATTTATCTTCTTCATGAAAAAATCACAATTTTCATGCTTAAACATGTGTGAATGTGATACAAGAGGGAATAATTAAAATAAATAAAGTAGAAATTATTACGCGCATAGGCTGAGCCCCCAAGCCAGCCATAACAATCAATGATTAAACACCGCAACTGAATAGTTTTTCTAGAAAAAAAGATAAAGTTTATATTATCTAAAATTAGAAAATTGTTCTTTTTTAATTTGAATTGGAAGATAATAAAATTATTAGAGGTTACCAACAATTTGTTTGTCTTGTAATCGGTTATGGTTCATCAACGCAATTATTAAACAATTAGATAGAGTCAGTTATGGCCTCAACAGAAGAGATACCGGATCAACCTTCTAATTCAGCGAATTCAGGAGACGATGATTTAGTTGAGAATGAACAAGGAAAGAGAGCAGAAATATCTCCTGATATAAATGGTGCTAACGGAGAGAAGATATATGACAAAGAAATCACAGTGAAAGAGGATAAAAATGGGGAAGAACATTCCTTCAAACCGATCCATTTGAAACTCTCCATCCAGGGAGTTTCTGGAGCTACTGACGTAACAGTGTATAGTCAGGACCTAATCGAGGGTCTGAGGCAAGTCCTGATGGAGAATCCTCAGACCTGTTTCAGGACGTGCATCGGCTTCTGGCACCACGGCTCACGGCTAGATGAGATTCAGGACTTCGGCTCGATCGAAGGACTAAAAGACGGAGACACAATTCGAGTGAGCGACGATCCTTACTCCCTGAGAGAGGCCCTCATCCACGTGAGGCGGCTAGAAGAGCTGTTGGGGAGTGGAATGGAGTCAGTGGGTCAGGAGCAAGTCTCCCCCTCATACCTAGCTCACATGCTCCCCCCAGATCTTGAGGAGATCGCCTCCCAATCTCTGCAGGGAAAGAAACAAGCAGTGGTCGAAGAGAAAGCAGTCGAGCCAGACTACATCAGTCCAGACCCCTCCAGGTCTTCCACCCCTCTCTCCCCTCTCCTCCCCCCACCTGCTGTCCCCCTGCCCGCCTGCCTCCAGTCTCTCCACTACTCAGGTTGGACCCCGCCCCCAGGGCCCCAGCGCCTCAAGGGAGACCTCCTCTACCTGGACATCTCCACGCTAGAAGGTACCTCCTACTGTATTACCGCATCTCCTCAAGGCTTCTACCTTAACTCCAGTGATAAGGATCATTTTGACCCCTCCCCTAGCCCAGACCTGGGGACACGCTCCCACTCCCTGGCCGGCCTCCTCTCACAGGTGAGTCCCACTTTCAAGAAGAACATAGCTCTCCACCGCAAAGAGCTCCAGAGACGCCATGCATTCGAGTTTGTCCCCACCCCCTTTCAAGTCCACCCCTGGCTGGCCCACCCATCCAGACACACGTACAACCTGGTGCGCGCGCACGACTCGCTGCAGGGTCGACTGGGCCATGAGGAGCACACGATGGGGCAGCTACGCGACTGGAATGCAGAGCTCGCCGGCAGCAGGGACCTCCCCCACGATACCATCTACCACAGGATGGTGCGGGAGCGGGCGGTCTACAAGGTGTATGCCGACTTCATAGAGGCAGCGACACAGGGTGCGCAGGCAGTGATTGATGGGAACATCCCTCCTCTCAACCCGACCGACGATGAGAGGAGCTTCCTGTTCATCTGGAACAACGTCTTCTTCTCCTATCCGTACGACGGTAGGGACCTGTACAAACCGGTTGGAGGCGATAGGGCTGCATACGTTACGGCGGCGAAGGATCTGCAGGGCATTGCGGCCGTGGAGGAGCTGGACATAGACGGACTGCACACGCTGGCTACGGCTCTGGTAGACTACAGGGGACATAGAGTCGTGGCTCAGTCGATTGTGCCGGGGATACTCCAGAGGGAGCAGGAGAACATTCTAGAATACGGAACACTTGATGGAAAGAAGCTCTCAAGGAGTGAGAAGTTTGCGAATCTCCTGAAGGCAGTGGGACAAGAGCTGAACATGAAAGTTACGAATGTACTCGACCACGAAGATAAAGTGGTCGAGATGCCATCTTCAGTGGAATGCAAGGGAATCGTGGGAACGGACGGAAGGAACTATCTGATAGACTTGCACCGCATCACTCCTCCCGACCTGAACTTCGAGCAGTTTTCAGAACAGGAGTCAGTGGGAGAGAAGGGAGAAGAACTCGGACACAAGATGGCACTGCACAGGAGGGAAACGGTAGAGAGTTTCATTCAGTACAAGTACGGCCAGTTTATTCAGAAGTTCAGCAGGCTGACTTTAGAGGATCAAGAAAAGGAAAAAGCTGAGAAAGGAGAAAAAGGGGAGAATGAAGGTACAGAGTTGGAGAGTAAGACCATCTCTAAGGCCTCTCTAGAACAGATCCTAGAAAAAGATGTTTCTGAAATTGAAAAGAACCCAGTGCTCCTGTTGTCCACCAAGGATGATCCATTCGGCGAGGAAATAGGCGGGAAAGAAGGAGCGAGTAAGAACGCACTCGAATCAACCTTAGAATCTGGTAAAACTGAAGACATCATTTCCCTCGTTAACCCTAGCAGCCTGGAAGGAGATGTGGAATGCATGGATCAGCTGGATGTAGGAATGATACTCCCTGAAGCTAATGGGCCTGTGAAACTTCGTTTATCAGAAAAGAAGCTAGAATTGAAGTTGGATGAGAATAGAGAAGACAGTGAGCCTAACGGAGCAGAAGAGAGCAAAGAACAGAAGAAGGACTCCACTACGGTTAGTAAACTGGATCAATTGAGAGTGATGGAGCTGCTGAAGATGTCACTGGAAGGGCTGGGCTCTGTGAGTGAAACAGACTTCGACATCCGTTTCAACATGGATCTCACTTCACACCTCTCCAGGTCAGCTGAGGAAAAGGAGGAGTTGGAGCAAGATAGAAAACTGTGCCAAGAATTGTCTGAGTTCATCACTCAGTTTTCGATTCCGAGGTTTTTCATTGACTGCCTTCAGCTCCAAGCGATGCCAGTGGACTCGCTCTCCCTCACCCGAATCCTGCACTCCCGCGGCATAAACATGCGGTACCTAGGTAGCATCTGCCAGCTGGTCTCCAAACGAGAGGACTTGTCACATGTCACTACCATCTGTGTCTCTGAAATGATAACCCGCGTGACCAAGCGCCAGCTGAGGAGGGAACTGGGGGAGGCCCAACTCTCCGAGGTTCCAGGGGTAGTTACGAACGCTCTCAACTCTCTATTCGGTTACGTAGACCACCCTGCGAGTGACGATGCCACGGGCAGTAAGAAGAAGAAAGGAAAGAAGCGGAATCAGAGGAGCAAGCAGGAGCACGGAGCCTTCACCACTCCCTCCCTTTGGACCGGAGTGCAGACAGAGGTGGAGTCCTACTTCGGGTATAAACTGGACTATCCCAACTTTCACTCGGCCTCAGAAACGGTCCCGTTCTCAAAGCTCTCCGTCCTACGGACGCTCTGTATCAAGCTGGGACTCCAGCTCCTGGCCAGGGACTACCAGCTGGATGGTAAGGGGCTACCTTTCACCGATAATGACGTCATCAACATCCACCCCGTCGTGAAACACATCCCCCCTACCCTACGTCTGCCCCAAGAGATCCACAAACTAGCCTCCAGTAGATTCGGACTGGGACTAGTGAAGGACTGCATTGAGTTGTGCCTGGAGGCTCTGAACCACTATCAGAACATAGCCGGGCCTAACAACGTGGAGACGGTGGGGTGTTACAAAGACCTCGCTAACCTCTACCTCGTCACCAAGGACGTGCTCAACTCCCTTAGTTTCCAACAGAAGGGAACCTTCATTCTCGAGAGAAACCTCGGCATGGATGACCCCAGGACCCTGACAGGGTTGATTGGGCTAGCCACTTCTTGCTGTAACGTGGGGATGCCTCACCTCGCACTGAAGGTGCTGTTCAGAGCTAGGTACCTCCTGCTGGTGATATTCGGAGAGAAACACCCTCAGATGGCCACCATTGACCTCAACATAGGATACACGTTCCACTCAGTAGGTGAGAACAAACGCGCGGTGAAGTACCTAGAGAACGTGATTCGTCTCCAAGATGTGTTCTACGGGCCTCAGCACGTTCAGACAGGAATGACACGGCACCTCCTCTCCAAGGCATACAGCATGTCAGGGGAGTACAGACAGGCCATCCAGCAGGAGAAACTAGCCTACAACACGTTCAAGGAGAAGTATGGAGACGAGAGCGAGAAAACCAAAGTGATATCAGCCGCACTGAGCGAGTTAACGCAGAAAGCAGTCGTGTTTGAGAAGATGCAGCAAGGCACGAGAAAAGAGAGCGGGGAGTTGGGAGGAGACGCGGGGAACAAGAGTTAGAAATTAGGTTAACAAAATGGTAGGCGTCACTTATGGATAGTTTAGAGCTTCGAATAGATTTGTACTATTTTATACTTAACATAGTTTGATTTCTACAACCCTAGAACGTATCTAGTACATCCCATTAAATCCGATTTATTATTTTCTGGTCGGGGAACTTGTTCTAAGATAATCGCCCGTTTACAGTATGCAGTATCCATGCGTCGCCAAATTAAGATTTGGGTACTGGCATTTCGACCATACTTCAGTTAATAGTAAATTTTCAGGTTTTATGGTGAATTCAAACTAGGATTAACACATTAGTTTTTGATTTATGTATGACTCCATACTTAATTCGCAATGTACTTTATGCAGATTAGAGTAACTCATCTCGAGAATAATTGTGGTATCCTAGAGCACAGGAATCCGACCTGTTGTTTCGAACATTTGACCACAACTAATTTGGGGGAGAACTCATGATTGGTAAAAACGTGTCTCCTAAAGAAACAAACCAGTTTCGCACATGCGTGTTAGATGACAAATTTCTGATTTTATAAAAACTAATTTTAGGAGGAAAGTCGTTTCTGCTGCTAAGGTACAAGAGTGCTGAAAAGTTTTGCGAATAATTTTGCCCCTAACTATGGTTAGTTTTCAACAAAAAGTATATTTTCAAAATTTTAACATCAGTTTGACATCTTTTGTTACAAGGGAAATTCAGGTTATGCAGAGCCTGGAACAGAAATTATTAGCACTAAATGTGTGATTTGGCTGAGTGACTAGTATATAGTTAGAAAAATTGAAATAATAAACCCGATTGGGACGTGAGTTCAGAGAGGAGGTTGATACTACGTTTACGGTTAATGTCCCATTCTCACAAAGGTTCAATTATTCTGGAATTCAAGCGATAAAAAGTTGATTGTCTACCCTATTACTATATTGAAATTAATGTAATTATATCTGCTCTAGAATTAATAGAAGTATTACTTTCTTCGCCGAACTTTCAGCCACCTTTGTACTCCCTTAGACATAGGCGGACAGTAGTTATCACTTAATCACATCAATTAGCTGATATTGCTCCCCCTATGGTATAATATTAGTACGATATGAGCATGTTAATTTTGTCTATTGTGCAAGTAATACGTACATCATAAGTTAGAAATAATTGTCAATTTACCATCATAAGTACAATGCAAAATGGAAATGTAATAATGAAGTCATGAATTTAGATAAGGGCAGGTGTAAACAAAGTATTTGCAAGCATAAATGTAGTTGAATTATCGTTTTGTTCGTCTACCAAAATGTTTGAGAAAATTGTCCTTCCAAGAAAACCCTTTACCTACAGTTACTCGATAACACAGGTGTGTGCGTAGAAACGATATTAAGATTTGGAATGAGTAAAGCCTCAATTTAAGAGCAAAGTACATCAAAATTGAAATAAAAGCGTAAGAAAAAATATAACCAAGCCTTCTGCTAATTATATACAAATAGTGCCGTATCAATGCTTCAGAGGGATGACCAGACAAGCTAGGCCAGGGTCTTGAGGGGAGGTTCTTGAATCTTCTAGAAGGTGATGCTCTACGTTTACGATCTGTCTCTCGAGGTTGGTGACGGCGACCTGGTTGGTGAGTGAGAGGAGGTTGTGTGCTTGCATCTGGCTCAGGTTGTGCTCCCTCTGCCGAGGGTCCTTCCCATTCGCGTAGCCCTTGCTCATTACGTTCTGAATCAGGTCTGCGCTGAGGAATTTCGAGCAATCGGGGGATGTGAGGACCACAGACAGAGACGTAGCCCCGTCCTTATCAAAATCTTTCAGAGAGGTAGAGGTAATCTCTGGAATGGGAGTGATGAAAGGTTTGAAAGGGATGCAACCAGGCGCTTTCTGCCCATAGTAACCAATACCACGCGATGGAATGTCTAAACCGAAAAGTCGGGATTTGTTACCAACCCCTGTGATAATCGGCACCTTATCAATATCCTCTTCTTTCACCTGCTTAAACGCCCAGCCGCCCATGTGCTTGTCTCTGTACAGAACCTTGCGTCCTTTATGCTCTTCTCGGAGTGTATGTTCAAATTGCAACCGTGTGTACTCCGGAGTCAGCAATTGAGGTTGCAGGTAAGCAATGGATTGGATGCGTTGTCGGTCGTAGTCAGGTGTCGAGTCAGCTGTTATCTGTGTGCAAGGGTTCTTGTCAGAGTAAAGGTAAGCTCGACACTTCCCTGCATTAGCGATGTAGAGAAATTCGTTAATCACAACGCACAGAATCACAGAACACCCGCCGGTTAGTCCGAACGAATGCCAGTTGTTACCAATGTACGTGTCAAGTTCGTAGAAACTCTGTTCCAACGCTCCCATTATAACCTCCTCCAACAGAATACGCTCTGTTTGACAGCAAGCGAAAGGCTCATGCGTCAGTTCGACCCATTCTTTCCCCGTCCTAAAGGAGCGAGAGAGTTCAGATTTAACATCTGAGAATTTTTCACTGATCTTCTCCATCATGAGACGGTCCACATAGTGCGATATAACGTTGTCGTTATGGCCACAAAACAACCCGAACAACTCGTACTTGAGGTCATCCTCAAACCGAGGCATCGATACCTGTACTGGAGGCGAGCTAGAAGTTTCGATGTCATCTTCAGAATATTCAGTCTGGCCAGTTGGATTGGTCAATTCCTCTCCCTTCATTAGCTCCGACTTTGCAATAGCTGAGTTCGGACATTGCGATTTGTTAGTGTGTGCGAACGCAAACCCAGAATTCCTCGGAATTTTTAAAGTTGAATTATCGAACCATTTTCCTTTCGCGTCAGGGCAGATAGGGTTGGAATTGTGATAGGAAGAAGGCATTTGTTTGGGAAAGAAGTGCGGCCATTGAGAGAGGTTCTTCGGGGTTTTGGATACAGGTCCGTTTGGAGAAGGCTGCTTGTTTAGAAGGGAGGTGAGACCACCCATTAAACACTTATTTATGGCGCTACTCTTTGTCATTACAAATTGTATTATGTCAAAGTTTATAATAAATGCCAATTACTCGGATAGCTAGCACATTCGAATTGTTCCTAAAATTGGACAAACTTTGCAATGACTTAGTCATTATGCCATCAAGTTGTGAGATCATGTAGATCTTGATAATTGTTTTTAAGAAATTAGAATTCACATTACGTCGCGTCGACACATGTATATTATTCCAATAAATGCTCTCAAAGAGTAATTGATTTGAAATGCTTGCCAATTAAGCTAGAATGATTGTTTTGCTCTATTTTATGTGGTCTGTAGATGCCAATTTGTATGACATTATTGAATCAAGATAAATTCACGAAAATAGACTATCATTGTCAATACACAACACCGAGACTAGTGAGCGTAGGTGGAGTGATCTCATGATATATAATAGCTTATGTGACGCTCAGAAAACTTAAGCTTTTCATATTGCTCTACCCACTTTTGGCCCTACCCACTCACTTTGTAGAGCAATTTATTCTATGGAGGAATGTAACTCTAATGGAGTAGAATGGTAATTCACATTCCGTCTTGGCGAACGTTTCAACTAACTGCACGAGTTCAAGTTTAAATTGTTTGAGACTTTGGAGATTCTCAGGTGTCTATTCACATACTACTCTAGGCTGTTTGAAATTATTTAAGTGAATTATATCTTAAAATTCGGTCGAAAGGACCAATTTATCCATACTGAATAAGGCGCGAAACTATTTTCACTAAAAACTCTAACAATCTAATTAGAAAATATAATCGGAAATTAGCTAGTAAGTGTTTTTTTCTGCTTCCGGGGTTTACACTTAGAAGGTGTGGGAGAGTCTATGTCTTTCGGTTGTAGGTTCTCTTCTTCGAGAATCGATTGGTGCGATTTCTTCTTTTTCAAACCTTTCTTCGGAGTTGTAATTTCCATCTCTTCGCTTCCATTCAGTATCTCAACCCCATCTTCTTGCTCTGTTGCTTGCTGCTTATTTTTCTTTTTCTTCTTCTTCTTCTGCTTCAGACTCTTGATGCTATCATTGTACTCTGCAACTGCTTCTCTCATGACTTCTTCATTCGTCTTAGTAGCAACGCCTGTCTCATAGAACGCCAGTCTCTCCTCTACCTGTTGGCACATCTTCTCACCAAATAATTTCGTTGAATGTTCAGCAAAGCAATCGATGCGACTAGCAAGAGAGCATTTGTTGGCGAGGAAGCGAGATATCCTGCCCTAAGGGAAAAAATACTGTTCACATAGCATTATTAGATGAAAGTTTGTGGATCAAATTTCAATGATTCAACAAACAAATGTATGTTAAATGGAGAAGTAAATAGCTAAGAGCTATAATCATATTTAAATAGAGTTGAAGTAGGAGTGAAGGTATGTCATTTGTTAAATGAGATTTCCAAATTAACCAAACAATTTAAATTGAATACCTCAATCGTGAATATCTTCAAAAGTATCCAGTCATATATCTGTACGCCACTCAACTTGCAATATAATCAATTAATTTTAATTGTGTATTACTAATCTCGGAATCTGAAGTGATTATGTGGAAATAAACTAGTTGTAATGTCAGTTACAAGATAAGATGAAATATTTTACAAGGAAATTCTCGAAAAAAAATACAATTGAATCATCTCACACCAATTGAAATAAGTAGCATACGTCCATGTGCTATGCTATCTCGAGTATGCTAGAATGAATTAGGAATAAATTGGCAAATTCACAAGTAAACTGGAATTCACACAACCACGCATATAGTTCAAAATATGAATATTTAAACTTGGGGGTTAAATCCTTAATCATTTTTTTCTAAATTTTTTACACCAGATACGATGCATGTAATATTTGAGTGGTTATTTTTTTCAGATTTGGTTAGAATTAAATACCTTGTGTTGCTTAGGCGCTTTGCCAATGAACGAAGAATTGAAGATAAGTCCATACTTGGGAGTGTTTCCTCGCGTTTTCAGGGCTCTAAACAGAGCTTTCTCTGCGCCAAGTATCTGCACAGTACTGGCTGGGTACTTGGCCAGATTGGTGAGTGAGCCCGCGTGAGAAATGAGTCTTGCCCCAACCACCTCCCCGACAAGCGCGGCCAGATTTGGCGCGATCTGATTCATCTTGGCCTGGAGGTACTGGTGCAACTGCTCTCTGTACTCGGCCAGGGAGACCACGCGGGCTGCGAATATCTCAATGTTGAGGAGATCTATCTCTGAGATGTCCATGCCTATGGATGCTTTGGAAGCGGCTAGAATGGCCTGGGCCTTTTCTTCGTCAGAGAGAATAGCAATCAACCCTTCCAACTTCTCTTCACTCAATTCATTGCGAGAGCGCATGAAGCAGGCAATCCTCGCATAGAGGTAGTTGTCAGGGACGATCTTGTAGAGTTCTGGGAAGTGGTAGGAGTACCACTCCCTGATGCGCATCGAGAACGTGTTGATGTCTTTGTCCAGTTGATCCAGTAGCGAGATGGACTGGATGACCATGTTATCAACACGATTCACATTGAATTTAACCTAAATGATAATAAGTATGGTTGAGATATCGCATATGTAATGGACATTTTCTGACCGATATTTTTTTGCTGATAAGCAATATTCGTTTCTGATAATTTTACCAAAGCAATATTTAATCCCACTAAAATATTTGATGATAATGGTGCTGAAATGTTTTAAGATTAAATATTTTTATATCGCCTCTGTTCACAAAGCATTTCAGGTACACAGACTCACTTACTATGAATTGGTAAATTAAATCAGGAAATTGCGGGTAGAATGTTTCATCGAGGAGAACATAAGCAGTATTGAAACGATTAACATTAAATATTCAAGTGGCAGTCTACTTCTGGTATCAGTTGTTAATGAGTCTGGTTGATCCTTGCTTGGTTCGGTTCATTCTATCGTAATATTAAAGTTTCAATTTGGCCAAGTAATTAGAGCAATTAGGATGTGAAATTGTGAATTAAGTATCGAAAGAAGCTCAAATTTCTGGCGGGACGATAATGGTATGTGATGCTTTGATTTCAACAATTCAATTAATATTCTAGACAAGTTTGAGAGAGCAAAGAAATGGGAAATAGTTTTGATGAAGACAGTTTAGAAGACTACTTTTATGTCTCTAAAACTGTTTTCATCAAAGAACACTTTTTGAGTAGAGTAATTCTTAATTTGGTATTATCTTGAGCCAGGGTATATCTACATGTATTTCCCTATCTAAATACTTATGAAATAATAACAACAAAATTTATGACTCGACCCTCTAACAAGCTCGGATCAAAGCTTGATGACTGACCTTAGCCCGTGAGTAGCTGTGTCCTAGCCCGAGCTGAGCTTGGTCCTGAGCAGACTTACTCAGCCCCTCCACCAGCTGGTGGAAGTGTAACCTGATACCTCTTATAAGATCTGGAATGGCGCCCATAGTGGAACATCCGAACCCCAGGCTCTCTTGAATGGTTGCTCCTAGCTTACTATCTGCCACTCCGAGTGTCAGATCAGCTTCTTTCGAGAGGTTCAACTCTAAAAATGTCCTCAGGTCATCGTGGATAATGCCTTCTGAAATACAATTCATGTTCTCGAGTGCATTTGCACCAGATTTGAAGGGAGAGAAGCCCTCTAACTTGACGATTTGTAAGAAGGATGAGAAATGGAGGATTGCCTCTTGCACCTCTTGCTGGTGAGCTCCGATCTCCTCAGATTGTGTGGAGAGAAAGAGCGCATAACCAGATGCGTGTTCAAATAGAACGTACAGCATAGAGCTATTGGAGCTAGTGTATTACATAGGATAATGATTTATTGTACTCGAATTCATTCTGATAAATATGAAATGTTAGACATGATTAACGAATTTCCTTCTTGGATTCTTGATTCAGGTTTCAGTTTAAACCCCTGAGGCCTGGATCCCGGAAATTGTGAGTAAAAGTCAATCCAGCCAATCAGTACGTCATATTTTATGATATGTTAAGCGCAAAGGTAGTTGAAATCAATTAGAGTGATACCAGAAACCATTATAAGCTGATAAGAGTCAGCTCATTATGATGAAATGATCATTCTGCAAATATGAACCGTTGTCTTAGCAGTGAGCTAAGCAAGTTTCAGAGTTACAGGATCTACATATTTAATAAGCAGCTCGAAATAAGCAAGCTGTTTGAATTAAAATAGAAATAGAAATATATGTTGGAAGTTATGTAATACCGTATCTACTACAAGAATCAACAGTTTAATTATATGAATAACTCAGAGGGCAGTTAGAGTTAGGTACGCCACTGGTTTACTTTGTCACATCAATGGCCTGCATAGTGCATATTAAACATACTGAGGGAGTGGATCTTGGAAGGGGATATGGAGGAAATATATAGCCATAAGTATATTGTATGTGGTTGCTAGTGCTTACGAATCTCCGTGATCACTGAGTACTATAAACTGTTCATATTCTCAAATTAATATTCTCAAATTAGGAAGGAATTCTGAAAATCTGTAAATAAACTAACTATAAAACTAGCTAACAAACCAAATAGATCATTATTGGTAATTTATTTCCGTAAACACTTTACTTGTGTAGTGTGTGGGCATTCAATTTTTTTCAGAAAAGCAAGGTATAAATTTCAGGTCAAGGATAAACAATTAATATTACAGACACACTCTTTCCCAGTAATTAGTATCTCAGTTAGTCATCACAACTCCGATAAGAGTTAATAGGTCGCGTCTTGTTGACCTTCCTCCCTACTCATGGCAAGCAGGTGGAGTGAGAAAATATTATTAGCAAGTGATAATATAACTGAACTCAGGCACTAATTGAGTAATAATTTTATTTATGAAATTGATGCATACATTAATGTATCTTGAACTCCCTACTAATAAATTATAAATAACAAAAGATAAGAACAGACAAATTTTGATTGAAAGCAAGATGCAATATGAATTTAAGTGCTCTGTGCCCAACCTAGACAAATCATATATAGTGTAGTGTGAAAATCTTATCATTTACTATATGGGGGTATAGCATAATACACTAATTGTCTCTTGATGCAAGTTGATAATTGAACAATAACTAAAGATTTATGTTAAAATGCTCTTCATCATTAAATGTGAGCACGTCATTTAGCAAAAGGCAGAAGATAATCATCAATTCAAAAAGCTCCACAGAGAGTAATATGATATTAACTAACTCATTAAACTTTCCATATTTAAAAATAATTGAATGTTGTGGATTTCTTTGTGAGCAATATAATTTGACTAAAAGCAGTTTATCAGCTTTTAGTGCGAACATGATTTTAGTTAAACCACTAAACACATCAGCCGAAATATTACAATATCAAGAAATGGGGATTCTGGGTCTAGCTCTAAAATTTTAGACTCCGGTTAATGGGAGGGGTTCACAGCCTTTGGAATAATTGCAATAGAGGTCCAAATAGTTTTAAAACCCACTGATGTAGGGAATAGTTTGGGGTGCGAAGAGTTATAACTTGAACTCAAAAGACCAAATGAAATATGCATAAAATCAGTTGACTCGTTGCATGATTAACATATTTGCTACATAATATTGATGAGTTTGGAACATACTACTTCCAAAAATAGTTTCCGTGAAGTATATAAAGGTTTCTAGTTTAATTTTCATATTTTTAATGAAATCTCGCGCGGACCATGAGGAGATTATGACGTAACACCTAGCATATCAATAAATTCGTTATTTGTTTTTAGTCTGTAGGAAATCCCGAAAAATTTAGGTGACCCCAAAAACATATCTAGCCCCTTCAAACATCGTTAGCTGGTACAAACATGACATCCGTACTTCCATTCATCGGCGCGATACTGCAAAATATAAAGACCAATTCTTGGCAAATTATAACCTATTTATGATTTAAATCTGCACTTATTCATTTCGCTTTTAATTTTTAATTTTCATCCCATGTTTTTTGTATTCTAAGGTATATACGACATCTCAACAGCTAACATAAGGCACTTCATTATGTATAATCAGATTTTTAATCTGATTAGACATACTAAAGTGCCAAGTAAAATATTAAAATAATAGTTTTTAGGTCCGTTGCAACCTCTAATGTATGATCCTATCAAATCCAACTTCATCGTAAACCTCTGTGATTTAGATAGAATACCGAATATAAAATGTATGATGACGCTTGATTTAACAGTGGTAATACAGGCAACTCGTTATTTTTTAACGAGAGTTGATTTTAGTATTTTTAAATGAAGAAAATATGATCTGAAAGTATGCATTACCTGAATGATATTGGTAAACACCTTAAATAATTAGAAATGTTTATGGCAAATTAAGTACCGCGAAAATATGTCGAGTATGCATTGGGGAATTTAAAATATCCAGCTAGCTTCTTAATTACAAAATATACATACGTAAGTTTTTTACAGAGTAATAAAACGTATTATTCGTTTAACAATATTGGAATACGGAAGAAACATAAAATAGTCAGTTAGGAGGTTTGTGTGCTAGATCTGTGGATGGAGAAACTGCTCCACCTACAAGTTGACAAAGGGGTCGATGTATACTCATGATGGAACCACTTTTTGGATCTAATTAGATACCCATAATGGATATAGTTACATGCCCAAATTTTGTAGGATTTGTATTACTTAGGAAACAAACACGTATTAAATTTCTCTTACAAGCAATAAATTAATTAATGTAACAACTCAAAAACATTTTGTTAACCAATCCAAATATTAACCGTTTTGGGGTTACTATAAATCTCTTGAAACTTGAAACTTGATTATTTATTTAATTTTTCGGTGCATTTTAACAAATTTAATATTTAATTTTAAAACAAATTATAGGAATAAAAGTTGGTAATTCAGTCTACGACCACATACTCTCCATATTCATCATCTTCACCATCAGCAGGCGAAGCGTACATCTTTTGGATGAGATTATCCCTACTGCTCCTTAAGAAGACAACTTCCCTCTTCAACCCATAATATTCTTCCCAGAGGAGCGCGCGCTGCTCTATCAGCTTGTCATATTCGCTGGCTTTGCGCATGCGGCTATCCTTGCGATATTTTTTCATTTTTATTTTGCGCCTTTGCTTTTTTATTTCCTGCTGCTCGCGTTTGGAAATATTTCTTTGCTTTAATTTTTTATTGAGGTCTTTTATATCAAGACCCATGATGTCTGCCTCAGTCAATATTTCCCTCAGTTGTATTTCTGCCATGTTATTCCTTTAGAGTTGATTGCTTTTTCTTCTGATTTGATGTTCTTTTTAAATTATGGAAATCTTGCTTAATTTATATACTTTTTTCGTCTATATACTACGTGTAGCTCTATGTTGAAAATTGATATCTTCAGAAATCCACCATAAAACACTATACATGATCTGTGTCTGGTACTAATTAATAATACTTTTTGAGAAAAGAAAAAAATTCTTAAAAAAAGAAGTACAAATTTTTTCTTCAAATCCTAGAATCGTAAATTTATAAGTATAGGAAAATATAATGCAATAATAAAATAAAATATTTTAAAAAATGCAGCTCCTAGTATAGGAGATGCCTTATATCGTGATCGGCGTGTAACGTACGTACGTACGTCTGCTCGCTCGTGGAAATTATATTGGACCAAATTGCACCAAATTTGGAATATAAATTCCTTATGTGGTGGAGATTTGGCCCAGGCACAAATTCTGCAAAATCTTCACACTTTTTCACAAGGTGTTAAAATGTTTAGCCAATCAGAATCAGGGATTAAACATTACAGTTGGCTTTTATTTTATTGACTAATAAGGATTAGACCAAACTCAATGCATATAAATGAATCATCATGATTCCCTAAAATTGAAATCTCTTGACATGGAGAAAATATTTTAAAACACAATTAAGGATGTATATTATGCCCTACGAGTCATTTAATGGAGCTGCGCTAGCAGTCTGTCGACTGACATTTTTGAGATAATATTCGTAAATAAAGTAAATATAGATTTTGAAAAATTATAATTATAACAGTATCAGAAATTGAGAACACTACAACCTTCATCGAATTATAATTAGTTCAGCTGTTTGATCGTCTAATGGATAGGATTTGTTAAACATTTACTAATTTTAGTAAAAACTATTAAAACTTTCAGCACGAATCTATTCAAAAGATCTATCTTATATAATAATATGTATGACCTGTTTACATTTGTAATATTTGTAACTGTAATTTTACTTTTTAATGAATCTATAATGAGCGTTAATTTTCAGTATTCAAGTAAAAATTGGATCGATCAAGTTTATTCTAATTCATATCATATTTATCAGTAAATTTCGAATTTAATTGTAACGTAAAAAAATAATTCTCAGACAAGGTTATGTGGTGCACGAATGGAAAATTAGGAAGAGAGGAAAGGTGTTTTGAATGATTGAAAACAAATAAAACTAATATTATGTACCCTGTTTTTTACACCGTCTTGCCGTCCCTAGTAAATTGGACTTGACTACCTGGGTATATGGTAAATTATAAACATTACAGTTGCACGGACAGATTGATACAGAACGCCGCTCTGCCATAAACTATTGCCCTTAAGAACTGTCAAAAAAGTATTGATGATATAGACTGAATCATAGATGGATCCGGTCTGGCAGTCGATATCTGATCTACATTTTGTATGCTGTGATCAAGGGCGTGAAGAGGAAGCAGTTGTCACCTCCCAGTCTAGATTATTTATTTACTGAAGACGAATTAGCCAAGACTATCGAAATTTTGTAGCTGGATGCGCTTTTGGCTATGATGCTATATTATTTGTATGATTATCTACAGTTGTGCGGTTAACCGGTCCGGCCGGGTCATGAAAATGATTTCATCTCTGGTCTGAAGGGTTAGCACATTTGAATCAACGAATGTATGATCACACATTATAACTTACATATAATTTATAACTAGTAAAATATAATATAGCTGCCCTTGGAAAACTTATAGAAATATTTTGAAATGTTCTGAATAGCGGGCAAAATAATTGAAAGGAGGGCAGGAGCTTCTTGAAAGTGTTTAGTATGCTAACACAAATAAATTAATACTGTACACCCTCCCTGCTAACCCGAGATCTAAAAACATAATCTTATTCACTTCTACGTTTTGAATCGACGTGTATAATCTTCAATCTTTCAATTAGATAGAGAAACCTCGTTAATAGCGAAACGATAATCTCTTTCATATTCTAACATTACAAGGTCGCATTATTTCACTATAGAAGGAACAAGTTCACTAATCCGAAGATTTTTTCGGTCATTGGTACAGAGTTGTTCGGGTAATGAAGGGTGTCTGAATTACAATACATATTTGTATTAGTCAAGAAATACAAAACTGGTTGCCACATTAATTATATGTATAATGTCATATTAACAATCTAATTTGGGACTTTGACATTGGAATTTGTATAAAACACAAAATCATTTAAAACTAAAAGTTGAATGGAATTCCGTAAAAATTCATCAGTATAACAAATAAATTTATCAATCATACTTCCTTCCACACGCTGGTTTATTCTCATTGGAATTTGCCTCAGGTGTGCTGGGCGCTATAACAGTATTTATTTAAATCTTTTAAATTCTTCAAAATCTGCTATGTGATACTAATTTATGGCGGAAGTTACGGATAATCTTGATTACATATTAATTTATCAACGAAAGATAATTTTGTGCAGCACAGCAATTTGGTTTTTACAATTTCTCTAATTTATTTCACCTTTTTCCATTTCTAGTAAAGTTCATTTATGAATGGATAATTCATTGTTCAACCCGATCGCTGTTTTCTATTCCTATTCTTTTACTATTGACCTCAAATCTCAGAACTTTTAATTAATTATTCATAAAGTCTTTCTAAGAGTAGAGCAAATTTTGAACCCTAGACATCATAAAAGTCCAATTTTGTTAGAACAGATATCGAGAATCATGAAATAACATGAATATCACACAGTGTTCTAGAGGAATTTAGTATTAATATCACATTCCATGTGAATGGAATGTGATATTAATACTAAATTACTCATTTAAATTCATTAAACAGATCAGAGTGCGAATCTAGTCAGATGATTAGCTTGCAAAAGTGAATATTTAGCCCAATAGCTGACTCTTGCTTAGTACAAGAAAGCATCTGAACATGAATATTCACAACTGATAACATCTGGATTAGTTAGAATAATAGTGTTAAGAAAAGCTAGGAGACACGTGGGAACTTAAATAATGTCCAGAAATCAACTTTTAAATTAAAAGACTCATTTTCCTTTAATCGAGGATAATTAGCAGATCGATAGATTCTTATAGAATATACAAATACATTAATTATGTTTGAATAGCCGCGCTTAGGTAATCACAATAATTATAGTAGAAACAATCAGTGAATAAACAACAAATACTGCAGAGGACTATAAGGAATAACAAGAAATTGTAATATATTCGGTTATTATCTGATCGAACTAACAGTAACTAGTGAATCTCCATTTATGGCTTATTAAGCAGTAATCACCTCAATTAGTGCTACATATACTAGGAATATTGATGTTTAACATTTCACAATTTCGTTGAGGAATTTAAAATGATAATTTATTCATATAATATTAAGATTTGGGCTCAATGAACATATAAATTTAATTTCGTCCAAATAAATGAATTCTGTATTTCGGTAAGACAAAGAAACAAATGTTTTCCTGTTTCAAGGTAAAGTACTCACTTGATTACTTGATTTAATAGTAGTACCCGAGTACAATGTTTTCTTCAGGATTTTTGAAAAGCGCGTTAATTTTGCAATTTTTGTGCGATTTATTCGGCAAATTGCACTATTTTACAACAAAAGCACGTTATTTGACGAGCTAAGCGTTAGATATCGCGCTTAACGAGCTCTGCGAGAAACACTGCTCTAATATCTGATAAAGTATGATCACAATACGTATACTATAAGGATTTAATTTCTGGCCATTTTGTTACAAATGGGTTGGGAGTGTGTCTGTTTATTTTGGAAGCGATGACACATAAATTTACTTTCGCGACTATGCTCTATAAAGTAATCAACTTATTAAAAACGCGAATACTTACATGTTCTTCATGGAAAATCCGTTACGGAAAATTCCGAACGGATTTCTCAGGAAGAACATAATATGTAACCCAATTGTGTCAGTTTGTGTTTATTCATGTTTATAAGTAAGCAATATAAAGTATTTCGAAGTTGACTTAATCAGATAAAACAAATAATTCTGGGAAAGGCTGCCCACGATCTTTTCTGATCTTTACCAGATATTCAAAAATTTCTCAACTCAAATTATACTATTACATTCAATCTGTCAAAACAATGATACAAGTGATACATCGGAAGACCCCTAGCTCGTAAAATAGTAAGAAATAATGTAGAAAATTGTTGCAAACTATTTCCATTAAATTTATTCCATATTTCTTATATTACTTTTCTAAACCGAAATATACATTCTAATATATCTTGTTTCGAATATAAAATATAGTGATTTTGTAATTTATCTTTGTAGATGATATTATATAACTAATTCAATCTGAAATTTGATTAATGTCCATTCGTAGAAAACCTCAACAAGACTAATTCGGATAATTATTAACCTAAATTCTAATTAAGAATAGTTTTGGTAACTTTTGGTACAGGAATTATTCAGAAGTGATAAAAATCGGACACTGACTCCCATAGAGATTATTCATCATTCTTTGAGAAAAGCAGATTTTGTAGAGTTGAAAGTTTAAGTCATTATGGTTAGAATAACCAAACCATGCGTATAGTTTTATTCTATCAAGAAATAAACAGATTCAATACGTGAAGTGAAATTGGAACTAGATAAATATTGAAGTTCATGAAAAAAGTATACTCGACTATTATGGAGAATTTCCATCTAAGACAATACGTAAATGCGAAACAATGATATACGTAATTCAATTGGCTTGCTACAGATACACATGAAGATTGGTAAGTCACGCCAGCGAATTCCATGATGATACAGATGGACTGTGAGATCAGTAAGGTGAGACATATTAAAAACTTAACAGTTGAGGTTTCATTTACAGTAGGATACTAAAATGAAAAAGTATTCACATGCACACCTTAGACAAAATAAACAACTCTGATATCTGGTAAAGGATAGTTGTGTTAAGTTGTCTAATGATCATAGCCCGAATTATTAATAGAATATAACAGATTGATCAAAATATTCAAAAGTAATTTTCAGGATATAGGATAGTATATATAAATAAATTTTAACACCTTCTTTAGAGAGGGAATTAATTGAGTTAAGCCTACATTTAATTATATACGCCATGTTTTCCTCCAAGATGATTTGGGTTTTCTGTACAAAATATCTGTGAAACACTCTATCTGTGAAACACTCAAAAACCTGTTCGGGTGATGTTGGAATTATTTCAAACTCACTTAAAAAAACTAGAATGTTAATTTTGAGTAAAAACTACATATTAACGGTAGTGAGAGGATAAAGAAGTAAATTATTGGAAAACACTGATACCTTGAAGATATTAGAAATTACTGTAATTGTCCACAGTCTTCAATAACTACTGGCCTTCCAACTTTACCGCTCTGACTACCAACTTGTTCCATCGATCTGAGAACATCCAATCCTACAAGAAGTTGACTCATAATGGGGCACTAGGAGCATGTTACAGAAATTAACAAAGTACTCATTATACAAAAACTGTATAACTTCTGGAAGTGTAAATACAGTTTGAAAATCCTTGCTATATCTCAAATCTTTACTTTGTGGAATTATTGAAATAATGTTTTAGCATCTGCTTCATTGGACTTCTCTTATTATCGAAATACAGTCGAATCCGCTTAATCGGTCAGAGGTCATTTACATCGATCAGAGGTCATTTTGGCCCGATTAAGCGGAGAACCCTATTAATTAACCGAAAATATTTTGTATTAGCTTCTATATGTGAGAGCTATTCCGGTCCTGCCAAAAGTGGGCCGATTAAGCGGTTGACCCCATTAAACAGTGACCCTATTAAGCGGAGTCGACTGTATTACACAATGATTCGTTTAATAGTCAAAATAATATCCAAATGTTAAATTACATATCATGATGATCACAAACGATATGGAATACACATACCAGCCTTTCTGTTGTTTACATGATGGGATTAACATGATTAGAAGAGATGGATTACCAAACAAAGTAGGCAGGTGTGTATAACAGAAACAAGATAGTCGAGATTATGACTGGACAAGACCGTGACTAGATTGTCTGATAATCAGTCTACAAAGCTGCAATTAAAGGTTTACAAACACAATTACGAGTGCTGAATTTATATTTTAATGGAATTATTTGTTGAAAAGATATCATGTTGGTTTACTCCTAGATCCTAACAATGAGTATCAGATGTCCAAACAAAAAATATGAATTGAATTCGCTCCTAAGTTATTGTGTCTAAGACGAGCTCAATACACCCTACAAGAAATTGGATACATGATCCGACACTCGCTGGGAAATGAAAAAACTATTGGATCACCAAATTGTCGGATTATAGAGCGCAATTTGCACTGTCCAACGGTAATAGTTGTCGGATTATGGAGAAAAACAAAAACTTGGATTATTTGTATATTAAATGATAATGACTACAATCCTACCTTCTTTAACAATTCCAAATACCACATGCTTCCCATCCAACCACTCCGCATTTTCGAGAGTAATGAAGAATTGAGAACCGTTAGAATTTGGTCCCGAGTTAGCCATAGACAGAACCCCCGCATGGGAGTGTTTTAATTCAAAATTCTCGTCAGCAAATTTTGCACCGTAAATTGACTTTCCCCCAGTCCCGTTTCCTTTCTCATAGTCCCCTCCCTGGCACATGAACTGGGGGATGATCCGATGGAACTGAGACCCCTTGTACCCGAACCCTTTCTCTCCAGTGCAGAGCGCCCGGAAGTTCTCACTCGTCCTGGGAGCGATGTCTGCTCGGAGGCGGACGACAATCCTGCCGACTGACTTCTGACCTATCTTGATATCGAGATATAACTGAGGCAACTCTTGATCGTTGCTCGTATTCGGAGCTTCTGCAGTTGTATCCATTATTTCAGACTCAATGCCAGTCTATAAGATACGTTCTAAAGGTTAACATTTCAAACATTGATTAGAATTATCGTAAAATGCCATACCATCTACATACATACCAACCGTCCCGTTTTTAGCGGGACGTCACGCTTTTTTCACTCTTCCTTTGAGCTAATTTTGAGTGTCCCGTTTTTATATCAAATTTTTCCATTATGTCCCGCTTTTGGGATACATATAATACTTTTCTACTGCGTCCCGCCATGTCCCGCGGAATTTAACGCCGCTTCCCGCATTTATCATGACTCAGGTTGGCAGGTATTCATCTATATCTGATACCTACCGTTTCCACTCCTTTTCCGGCATGCTTTTTCAGCCAACTGTCTTCAGTCCAAACTGCGCGCATCGAGCCCTCCTTCAATTTCATAGGTTTAGCAGAATTTACATGTAACGTGCGCCCGAATAGTTCTGCTTCGTCCATGTTGTCAATAGCCGCGAGGGCATCTTCAGCAGACTCAAACTCGACGAATGCAAACCCTCTGTGCTTCTGAGTAGCATAGTCCATCGGGATGTTTATATCTGTAATGTCTCCGAAAGGAATAAATGCAGCGTGGAGCACTTTCTCATCTACATCTTCACTCAACCCTCCCACATAGAGGATGCGCTTGTTTGTCATTATTCCCGATTATTTTGAGAAATAATCTAAATTAATCTAAATTAAAACATGTAGGAGTAAACACATAAGATTGTGATTGGTAGAACAACAATTGTAAATTTGTACTGAGAGTGAATCAATTGTAGATCTGTGATCTAACAAGTCTACTGTATGCGAGAATAATATCGATTGACAAAGGTCGAAGCCGAGTTCATCTACTTGTCTGTTGCACTAGCTAGCCTACGCTAACATGGTTGCTACACTTACACCCCCATTCTTACATATCATTCACTATTCTAACTTTAGTTTTGATTCCGAATTGACCTTTAAGACCAATTTAAGCATATTATAGGACTCCTTGTGCATCAACAAATTCGGGACAAACAAACAAACAAATCATTGAGGTGTTTAAAGGTTGTGATGAATGCCTGAAATGTCATTGTTGAATTAATTCAACGGTTGAAGAGAAACACTAGTAACCTGTTATGCTATCAAACAAGACATTGCGGCGGGTACGGTATGCCATTAAGTGGCTGCATTAGGGCGAGTGGGGTAAATGGCGAGATTAGCAATATCCCTCTAAACTGTAGATGTAGTCAAAATTTAACTATCATTATGATAGTTAGTTGCTATAGACATGTAAAATGACCGTACTATTGCAATATTCAAGAAATAACATATTTTTATTAATGGATTTTTTTGATGTGTAAATGTGCAAATTAATAAGAACATATCACTTCTACTTCTGTATTCTAAAGAAATAACATTCTCAATTCAAAGTATCGGTTTTCCGAGAAAATGCTTGGCAAAATCATAGTAAATTAATTTGGCACTTCACCTTCATTCTATCACCTACATTCGTACCAGAAGATTCAGAGTTTAGCAATCGTGTATCTAGTTGATCAGTACGTAATTAATCATTCATGAGTCCTGTAATTGTTTATTGCAATCGCTACTTGATATAGATAAACTGCTGTACTTCTGGCTCGGAAAATTCTGCTAAGTCCTTAGGAATCTTCGACTCGGCGACAGGAGAGTATATCTTAACCTGGCGCAGGTGGGTATCTCTCCCGTTCTGATGGTTATTAGTTATTTGTATTAGAATGATAAAAGCACGGATATAGTGATGTCGAACATCGTACAGTTCGATGAAGCGCCATCCCTTAGGCTCATGGAGTTCCAGTTCAACTTCCTGCTTTAAGTGTTGGAATGAATAGCCCGAGAGGATGGAGATTTTGCTAGGGGTGTAGCTCTCATCCTGAATGTAGTCCATGTAGATCCCAATCTTTCGAATATTCGTTTTCTTAGGAAACTCCACTGCTACCCAATGAGGCTGGACTCCGTCTGATTGCCAATAAGTTTCAAGTGAATCATCCCTCAGGTTTCTGACTCCGTATCCTGATTTGCAGGAAGACACACTCCACACGCCAAGCGTACCGATCTCACGAGTTTGAATGACGGATTCTTTTTTCACATAGTCGAAACCCAGGTCTAATCCAACTTCATTGTAAATCTGCAGCTGGTCCATTTCTTGAGGGTAATTCTTATATTAATTAAAGTAAATGTTAACTACAAATAATTGTTATTGGTGTATTCCATAGTTACATACAAAGGGTGGCAGTTGTTAAGAGGAGAGGTAGCATTTGAGTTTGCATTACTGTGTAATATTATTAACTTGAATTCGGGATTAGTGAAGTTAATTAAAATTTAGCCTCTGTAATCCTTTCATACCACTCAATTAACCATATCACACATCAGCAGGTCCAGATAATCAAGATTTCGTTTATTCTTGAAATTTCTGAAAATGAATCACTTATAAATTTTGTCCTTTTAATTCCTTTCATAGAAATACAAAGTACCTGATATTCCTTGTCGTAAGGATGGTTGTGTGTATTCCTAACAACAGATGCAAGGTGTTAAAATATGTACATATATCGACCATAAATATTTTTGTGATTATTGGACGATGACGAAAAATAATAAAAATCCATGCCAACTTAATTAGGAAAATATGCAATTGAATTATCATGAAAAAATCATGGAATTAGACGCAAATTTGAAATTAGATTTGTGTGAAGTCTAAATAAATATTTAATAAGGGGAGCATATAGATTGCAACACACATTTGGTAAAATTTCAGAAAATCTGTACAACGAAACACTCGGACTTATTATTTGGTAAATTGTCTCGAGTAATTAATGGTCAATACAGATTGTATAATAAAGCAAGGTAATGATTTGGAATTAAAATTTGTCTAGAATAATTCAATTATTTTTACAAAACTAGACTGGTGTCTCTACCCTTCGAGCATCTAAAAATACAATTCATTATTATCGTACTGGACCTTAAGGTCAAGCGTCAAGAGGAATTAGCTGTCTAATTAATTATCAGTCTGAATAAAGGAAGGCGGCTGTAGCAACACCCTGCAGAAACCCGAGTACTTTCTCCATCGTCTAGATAACCCTTATAGCAGCAATTCACTCACTTAGGAACGATGATGGAGATGTTACGACTCCGAACCAGAAGTGTAGATACGGTAAAGTGATGAAATTAAATTATGGCGCATCTCGCGTCTGAATGTCCTGGATATTATTCACAACTTAAATGATTCAATATTTCCAATAAAATGCGCTTATAATTCATCCTAAATGATCAAATATACTCATTATGTTCCTATTTTAGTTATAATTCAGTAATTTTTGGTCCACTCGTGGATATGAATGCATAATGGACACACGGAGTTCAGAGCCTGCTGTTTAACGACAAGACTAACAGCAAAAACAAACAAACTTATGAAACACTTATGTAGTTGTTAAAACAGTTTTCTTTCGCTTAAGCCAAAAACCCAGGTGCAATTGTCCAACTCTTTGTTTTTTGAACGTAAATTCTACCTAATCCTCCACAATATACCCAATATTAGGATTATAATTGTGATGTAATCTTCTCGAAATTTCGTTACTCCCCCCCGGTCTTTTTTTAAGGTACAAGCACGCTTCGCCCACGTCCATGATTTAAGATTACACTAATGATCGATCATTTGGTCGCATGAAAATTATTTAAATTATTGCGATTACACTCACTATTGGTAATAAGCTGCATGAAGAAGACAGGTTCTACGGTGCAAGAAGAAATGAGTCGGGTGTTGGAGATAGGGAGAAATTATGAAAAAATATCTCTATTATTATCAACAAATAGTTAGACTCTACAATGATTTATTTATACCTTCTAATCTGAAAACATTTAAAGATGTTCAAAACTTTGAGTGTCAAATACCGTAAAGAGCTAGTTCACATTTTGGCTGACCCCACTAGTAGTGCTACTGCTCGGGCATATTTTCCTTGGTGGATGGGTTGAATCGTTGCTTACTCTTTCCACTCTGCACCATAGTACGCGAGTGAGAATGGACCATTGTCTCGTTAAACGGTATTAACAAAATAAGAATGCTTTAAATCACTGCCCAACCCCCCCCCCCCAAATAAATGATTAAGCGCACGTCGCGTTGAGAATTGAAGTTGGAACAACTTAAGGATTCAATGTTCTACTGGTATCGCATTATAATATCAATAAATCATCATCGTTCTTAATCAAAATTTCAAATTCCATTTGTACATTCTGGTATATTTAAGAAAAAGTATCAGTATTTTCTCCCAAATATATTGATGGTCCCGACATTTAATTGAAATGATTACAAGGTAGCGTATTGAATTCACATTTTACACAAGGTACATAGAACATTAGAATTATTCGATTGAATATGTCATACATTATACTGGAATTGAATAATAGAATAAAAATTCTAGGATTTAATAACAATAATACACAGAATATATATGCTAACTGTTTACCAAAATATAATTCTTAGGGTTGAAAGAAGACGGAGTAGACAGATGAGAGGAATGTGAAAACTCGACTTCTTCCGTCTAGAAGCTGGGGAAGCTATACATGTGTGGAAAAGTTGTGCTTAATGCATAGCTGTGTCAGTTTACAGGGCAGTCTGTCATCGAACGAACTGTAATGCTGTATCAACTCATCTACTGATATAAAGCGAGGCCCATCGTCTATACCGTAGAGAGGGTTGCTTACCGCCCCATGATTCTGAATTTGGAAATTTCTTAGCTGTCCATGCGATACCATTGTTAGGACGTAGCTGCCCTTATACGTAGTGCTCTCTCGGATCAGATAGATGCCGTCCACACTCCCGACGGAGAAGATACGATGAGCTGCTTCATCTCTGCTGATTTGCCCGTGGAACCAGGACTTGTCTTGAAATACGTGTGCTGCAGCCGTTTGAGGTTTAGGCGGGGAAACAATTGGTTGTATCGGTACTATGGGTCTTAGACCTGGAATTTGGTGTTGAATTGGCTGTACCAGTGCTGTGCGCGTTTGGTGAGGAACTGGCTGTACCGGCATTGAAGGAATTTGGTGAGGAACTGGTTGTACCGGCATTGAAGGAATTTGGTGAGGAACTGGTTGTACCGGCATTGAAGGAATTTGGTGAGGAACTGGCTGTACCGGCATTGAAGGAATTTGGTGAGGAACTGGTTGTACCGGCATTGAAGGAATTTGGTGAGGAACTGGTTGTACCGGCATTGAAGGGATTTGGTGAGGAACTGGCTGTACCGGCATTGAAGGGATTTGGTGAGGAACTGGTTGTACCGGCATTGAAGGAATTTGGTGAGGAACTGGCTGTACCGGTATCGAGGTCTGTAGTGTAGGGTTTTGATGGGGAGCAGGTTTCTTTCTCTTCTCAGGAACAAAAGGTGTCGGAATATGAACTATTTGCTGAGGGTGTGGCGGTGATACGTTAGCTTGCTGTGGCATTGGAGGTTGAACAGAGTTGGGTGCATACCTGGAGTCCTGTTCTGATCTCGGAATGAACAGAGGCTTTTTAGAGGGTTTAGGCGCGACAGGTCTCGGTTGGAAGGCGGGAGGTTGCAGGATAGGAGCAGCGGGTTCGGGGGGTCGGATGTTGAGATTCGGCTCCGTCTGTTGCTGACTGAGGGTGTGCTGTGGCGAGCGGATGGGGAGTTGCGAGGTTGGAGGAGGGAGGTGCAGGGCACCGGGGTGTTGAGAGGGAATGAAGGGCTTCGGATCCTCGGTGGGACTTATGATGGAGAGTCTGTGTGGACTGAGAGTGTATGGAGTTGGCACAGAGGGGGAATGGTCCCGCGTTCCCGAAAGGGATTGGGTGAGGGGTGTTTTAACCTCCATGACAGCTGAGGCGGGGGCAGAACTCCTTCTGTTGAGCTGGGAGTTGGGGGTGGGGGTCTGGTGAGGGGGACTGCCGCTATCTTGCAGAGGTTCGTCCCTCTCCATCTGAGCCAGCTTGAAGTCCTTGTTCTGCATGGACACAAAGTTCTCCTTCAGTTGGGGACCGCCGTGCTTGACGAGTCGGATTCCTGAGAGCCAGGAGTACATGAGTCTCTTGTTTGGCGCACAGAAGCACTTGAGATCCCCCAGGCCAACATTCAAATGGCGCCCTTGCGGCTTGAGAACGAAGCAGTAGTTTTTAGGCGCGGAGTAGAGCTTCCTGTAGTTGTCAGCAACGTAGATATCATGGTCATTGATGGAGCAGAATGACACGAGGTGCTTGGACTGCTTGGACTTGCCACGGTTGGAGTAGTATATCCCGGAGCCCCGGAGTAGGACGAACAGTCTCTTCCAGGGCTTCTTCCCGTCCTTAATGACCAGCAATCCCTCCAACTCAGGGATACGGCCCTGCTCGGAAAAGTATTCGTTGATGAGCATCTTTCTCGCTCGGTCCGTCCGAGCGTCTTTGGTACTCTTGGCCTGCTCGCTGGACAGACAGAGCTCTGCGGGGAAGTACTCGTACGGCCGATGGAACAGATCGTACTTGTATTCGTCGTTCTTGAATATGAACATGTTCTTTGTATCCCGAGGCCAGGCCTGGTAGGCGTCAATCACAATCTCGTGGTCCTCTAGCATCCGGTGCAGAGAGAACTCGGGAAGAAACTCGACCAGTCCCCAGTTGGGCGAGTCCGAGGTGTGATTCTTCATGATGAGGGTCTGTGCCACATACCACGCCTGCATGTCATCGTCCACCACCACAGTCTTTGCGCTCATGTCCTCGTTAAACGCCTTTATCACGATCTTCTGCTTGCTGGCCACCTTCATCTTCTCAAGAGCGATTTTGATCTTCTCCTCCTTCAGCATCTGATCCTTCTCTGCCAAACTGAGGTTAGCGTCCATGTCCAAATCCTTGCTTAGCTCCTCTAGCCGGGACTTCACTTGGTCCGGTTGCAGGTGCTGCGGGGTGGCGAGGAGTCGTGTGGGGTCCGTGTTGTCGGAGGTGGGTTTGCTGAGGGTTTTGGAGCGGGTCATAAAGGCAGGAAGAGAGCTCTTCGGATCTAGCAGCAATGGGTCTTGCCTCGATTCATTCACTTCTGGAAATTCCATTGAGATGGACTTTCTGGGGGATAAGACGGTTTGTGAACGAGGGTGCAAGTTCGAATCTGAGAAATCTTCAGAGGGGTAACTCTTAGCGGTGGAGAGAGAGGGAGGGATGTAGTTGAGAATGGGAGCTTCTTTTTCAACCTTCCCCTTATTCTTTTCAATCTTCTCCAGTTCTGCCACCGGGTTGAAGGAGTAGAGGTCCTCCAACAGGTCGTCAAGGTCGATGTCCTCTCCTCCCACCTGCGTACTCTCCTGCAGCGTGTCCGTCGTGTACACGGAGCTGCGCACGGCCGGTGAGGTGGGGTTTGGACTCTTCATACGCGTGATTTGATTCGCGAGGGGAGGTGGGTCATCAGCTGATTCACCATCTGTGTACTCGCTCAGCTCACCGAGGAGAGTGCCCAAATTCCAGATCGCAGCGTTCAGGTCCTCTCCTTCCTCTGGCTGGCTGACAGGCTGCTGCGAGGGCGGCGGTGCCTCTTCATGGCTGGTCTGAGTCCCCCAGTCCCCTTGCACGTCAGAGGAGAACTTGGCCGCGTTGTGGAGGATCTTCTTACGGTGGCCTGGGAGCGTGACTCCGATGGCATCCAGGTCATCATGGTTCAAATCCCAGAGACTGTCCATGTCATCATAGCCGTTCTGCAGGAAGTTGTTCAGGTACTGAGGCAGTCCTATGCTCTCCAGCCAATGCTGCACTTCGTCTGTCATCTCACTACCTCGCTACTCCGATAGCAGACTTTCTAATGTCCACGCCAAAATAGTAAATAATAATGACATTACGAATTAATTATGTAAAGAGTGGAGAGAATACTTAGCAATTATAAAAATATTTAGATGACTCAAGCAATTGTATTTCACTATAGGTAAAAATTGAACCTTCAAATTTCCACCTCAGCATTTTTACTCAATATGTTGACTAATCAGTCTAATTGACTGGGGAGTACAAGGTGTTCTAATTAACGTTCCTCTGCATATTAGCAGTCAAAATAGAGCTGTTGAATGAACTTTATTTCCGTTTCAAATAAAAGTTTACTGAAACAAGATTGGACTTCATGATAAAGAAATATTAGTACTGCGGCCATATAAATTAATTATGTATTTTGCAGAATAGAAATCAGTTTCAAGTATATTTGCATTAGCAGCAAGATGTGAAGATGGTATCAAAGTAAGGAAACCAACGGAACCAATTAATGCATAATGGCTCATCTAAATCAGATTGAATTCAGAAATGAGAATAGAAAGTGTCCATTTGAATTCGGAAATTGTCTATTACGCTAAAAATGCAAAATAAATGATTATACATTCGAGTAGCAATGTCGATCTAAAAGTGCTTAGCAACCGTAATTTCCTTTGTATAGTACATCTCCACTGCAATAATTTGAGGTCTAAATAATTATAACTGGTGGGAAGAGGCGTTAGGTCTGGAATGTAGGTAGATGCGAGTTAACTATGGTAGTTAGCGAGAATTCCGCTTAATAATTTATAGTGCAATGAACTCAGAAGTAGAGTGTAACTAATTAGTCGTATATTGTGCAATCATTACACTTAATTGCATTAATTGATTTGTGAGCAGTTAACACCCAGGCTGCGAGATGTCGCAATCTCAAGCTGTGACCAAAATAACACCAAATTCAAAACAAGTTATTAATCTTGGCGATGATAGATGGTTTTAAATCGAATTAATGTTCATAATTCAACATTTTTCCAAATAAAGCTAAATAAACAATATTCCGTGGCTGTAATTACCCTCACAAAGGCCTTGGAAGATTAAATAGCACTCACACACATATCATATTGATTATCCATCAGAATTCAACGAGGCGCTCAACGACTAAACTATCCAACATAGAACCAAAGTTTAGATTATTAAAATCTGCTCCCATATGTTCGCTGTCAAACTTTTAATGATATTCAGAGATATGTAGATACAAATCAATAAAGTACACATATTCATATCAGAGAAGTTTAATTAAATTTTCAATTACTTCTTTCCAGAGTAAAAATTTTAAAGTGATTAAATAAATCATAAAAAGCTTGTGCTATTGGCAGACAAGAAATAAGGATAGAAGCATCTAATGAGAACATATTCCAAGTATAGAATGAGATCATTCAATCATCACAATAGACATGTCCTACGTAGAAAAAAGTTTTGACTGTGACAACTGTGGACTAATACAAATTTCAGCTTTTGCCATCTATGGCCTTCTAATTAATTATGAACAAACAAATTTTTTTAGTTTTTACAGCCTAGAGATCAAATATTGTCTGAATTAATAAATTTGAATATTATTCTGAAGTGTTATCAGACTTTATGAGTGTTATTTATTTCACAGAAAATCTCTTCGTAAATTTTAGTAAATTCGTAATGAAATTTTTGCTTAAAAAGAATTGGTACCTGCAGATTGTAATCGTCTATCATTTTGTTGATTTCCCTAAAACGTTTTTCAAAAATTTTGCAAACATCCTTCTGTTTTGTTTCCTCTCCCAAATGCTTCTTTAAGCTCAGAAGGAATTCTCCTCTAACTCTCTCGTATGTCTCCCGAATTTCTTTCTCCATGGAAATCCAGTCCAGCGTATACCCAGAGTTGATTAGGAAGTTGTTAAGGTACTTGGTATGCGTGTCGACGTAAGGGTTCGCAGTTGAGAAGTTTAACGGTTGCCCAGCTCCTTTCAAGTTATCGAATTCTCCTCGCTTAATCGCCTGTGCGATCAGATCGTCAGCTAGCTGGACTAAGGTCTGAGTTGTTCTGTGTCGTTTTTGGATATCAATTCGTTTCTTTCCTTCTCTGTCATGGAATCCGACCGCAGTCTCTTCATCATTTACTAAAGATTTATTGGCACGATGCTCTAGAACGGAGTCAAGGGCATCCGAGAATCTCTTTTTCTGGGCAGATTTCTGTCTCTGACTTACAGAACCAGGGCCTACACCATCTAACTCTAGGAATTGCCTGTGTTGCGGTGCAGTGTGCTGAATGTCAAACATCAGATCTGGATTCAAATCCTCTTCCTTAGCAGCATGCCACTCCTTCATGCGCTGTTTATACTTAACGATGGTTGAAAATGATTTACGCAACTCAGAAAACTGTTTGGAATCTGCTCGAGAGCTCCTTGAATCGGGATGGTAGATCTTGGCTAGACTGATATAAGCATTTCTAGCTTCTTCCAAGCTGCAATCTTCATCTAACTCCAGCTGTTCCAAGCACCTCTTGTATTCATTCCTAGCACTTCCAGTATTTCCTGACAAGATCCACTCGCTACTCAAGCATCGACCTGTTCTAATCTCACTTGAATGGATTGTTAAACTGACGTAAAGACGAGATCTGATAAAAGGAACGTATCTAGTATGCAAGAACCAGGGATACCATACTAGCCACCGCATTAACCAGCTAATCCAAAGTTCAAAAACATCTTAATTAGGTACATACAGTCAGGGTCGCTTATTATGAACCCGCTTAATATGAACATTCGTTTATTATGAGCTAACCTCCTGGTCCCAATTTCATTTTTAGATAGGATTTGTATTGAATCAAGTTCGCTTAATATGAAGTATCTCTATTATGAACAGATTTTTTGGTCCCCTGGTGGTTCACAATAAGCGACCCTGACTGTATGTTACTTACGATTGTTATTCATTTTCTGAAAAGCTTATCCATTGTTAATCTAATGAATAGCGATCGTACTTGGTTTATGCACGGTCCTGTGCGTACCAGGAAATTCAAGGATCACAAAACGGGCATTTATCACACAACCAAAGTAGAACACACAGGAGTAGAGTTTTGATTTTTTACAAAGAGTGGGGGAGGACGATATTCGGCCCTCAGTCATTGGTGAACTGTTAAAGCTCAGTGAATGACTTTGATTCAAAATTTACCAAATCAACTAGTGAGATAAAGGCACTAAACGTCCATGAATCCCATTCTTAACCATTGAGAGAACCTACGATACTTCTATTTTAGAGATATGAAAAATTTATTTCCACTCATACACTAATTCTATGCCTATGAGCACAGATATAAAGAGTTTAGTGATAAAACTGAACAAATACATAAATTGCTAACCATTAGTCCTACTCAATCACAAATACATCACATATCTATCATTCATTAAAACAGAACAATAATTATCCGCAAATCGGAAATACCTAGTACTTAAATTTTGAACTCACGTTCTTCTCTTATCGAAAGAATCATGTTTCTTTTTTATTAAAATTCTTTAAAAAGTTGCGAGCAATGAACCTCTCCACTCCGTCATACTTGACCTGGACGTAGTAGAAGAGAGGAATGAGGAGGTAGTAGGCTAGTGCGTAGCGAGGCCAGACAAACCAGTGGAAGTAGGTGATGATGAAAGGAGAAGTCCAGAAGAGAGCGACCAGTACTTTCTTCAGCAAGCTCTTTTCCGGCAGGTGTCTAGCCTCTGTCCCGAATGAGAAGTCCCCTTCATAGAACCGCTTCAGTCTCTCCTCCTTCTCCCTCCACACCTCTCTCAACCAACCCTCTCTCCCCTCCTCACTCGAAGGAATGTCTGACAGTTTGTACTGCTTCAAGTGGAAGTGAATCTCTTTAGGAATGTAACCCTAGTAATTCGCGTTAATATGGTAGGTATTTTAGTATTAAATGAGAACACATAAAATCCCACACAAACCTTGAAGAATACCCACTGATTGATAGGAATGTTTCCTTTGTATCCTAGTGTTACGTCTATGACTGTGTCGAGATACACGTCCTCGGATGTAGGCGCGCTTGTGCAGGGGTAGAGCTTCTCTAGGAAGTAGAGGAAGCCAGTGCTGCGAGGGTGGAGTGTGTATTCGTATCCTGGAAGGCCATTTGCCTCGGCAAATTTTTTAGATTTGGGCTAAAGTAATAAATGTATTAATCAGTTTGAGGCTTAGCTCTACTATCAACAAGCACGCTTTGCGCACTTACGTATCGAACACTGTGTTTCCCCTGCAAAGTGCTAATATGGTTTACAATCACTAAACCATGGATGCATAAGTAAATATAAAGAGTTTCATCGATGTGTCGAGCTTGTGATTCTTACCTCAGTGAGAGGGTGGAGGTTGGTGCCTTCTGGGAAGATGAGGAGGTGATACGGCTCTCCAGAGTGCTTGTAGTAGGAGAGCATATCATCCACGTAACCCTTGTCTTTATCCCACGACCGCTTCAGGAAGATAAAAGCACACTGCTGCATCCCCCAGCCTAGCATGACAACGAGATAGTAGCAGGGATATGTAACAATTATAATCAAAATAGCTGCAAACTAAAAGTAAAATTGATTTATTTCCTAAATAAATAATGTCGCAGAACCCATTCAGTCCCAAATACTCGTAGATAGAATCAATTGAATAACCAAACCCACCAAAGCCTGGAACCATTCTGAGCTCATTCTTGAGGACAATCTTGGTATACATGTGGGACCCTAGCTTGTCCACTAGACACCAGTAGTACATCCAGTCCAGCATGGTTCTGTGATTCATAATCAGAAAGCTCCTCCTCGGAAAGTTCTGAGCATCGCCTGTTATTATAACTTTCGAACCGAGAAGAGCTAGAATTCAATACAGTATAGTCAACATCCTACACAGTTAAACACTAGAATTAAAACACTGAAGAGATTTGTCAGGTCCCCCCAGGCCATCATCAGCTCATAGCTTTCAGCTATAACTCACATAGTATATTCTTTGTAGCAGCAAGCGAGCATAGAGGAATAGAGAATGATAGAATAGGATAATGAGCGGAGAACAGAGATAATATCACTCACAGTAGAGAACTCGAGCCACAGTCCAATGAACAGCTCACAGAGCCTCCGATGCAGAGGCTGGTAGATGTATAGCAGTGGAATCCAGATCATCTGGAAGTAGAATGAGGAGAGAGAGGTGATGAAGAATAGGATGAAGGAGAGAGTCACCTTTACACCACTGAGGAACGCACCCACAGGGCCTTTCCTCTCCACGATGACAACCTCACAGTGACGTAGTGGCATTGTAAACTAATGTAACTGACACAATTGATCGAAATAATACTAAAGATAAACGATTATTTACAATTGTAAAAATAATTATATCAAGTGCATCGAATTAATTTAATTTGTTTTCGTGTTCTTTTTAAGAAATTTCGCAGCAATGAACCTCTCCACTCCGTCATACTTGACCTGGACGTAGTAGAAGAGAGGGATGAGGAGGTAGTAGGCTAGTGCGTAGCGAGGCCAGACAAACCAGTGGAAGTAGGTGATGATGAAAGGAGAAGTCCAGAAGAGAGCGACCAGTACTTTCTTCAGCAAGCTCTTTTCCGGTAGGTGTCTAGCCTCTGTCCCGAATGAGAAGTCCCCTTCATAGAACCGCTTCAGTCGCTCCTCCTTCTCCCTCCACACCTCTCTCAACCAACCCTCTCTCCCCTCCTCACTCGAAGGAATGTCTGACAGTTTGTACTGCTTCAAGTGGAAGTGAATCTCTTTAGGAAAGTATCCCTACAACATTCAGATTGAACAGACCCTGCGGGGTTCAAGTTATATAAATCCTACTACAAACCGCGAGGAGTTTCAATTCGTCCACCATGAAGTGTCCCTTGTACCCGATAGTGATGTCTATGACAGCATCGAGAGCAGACTCATCCGGATCTGAAGAGTTCCTCTCAAGCTTGTCGAGCATAGAGATGAACCCGGTGCTGCGGGGGTGCAGGGAGTAGGCGTACTCAGGGAGGTTGCAAGACTTCGCGTATTTATTCGAGTGACCCTGAAGAGGTGTTAATCAACAGAAACTGACCTTGTTGTTAAATTGATAAAATTGAATACACAGAAGTCAGAACTAATACAATATAAATATCAAATTATAATCTTACCACAGTATTCGCAGTTAGATTAGTTCCTTCCGGGAATATCAGGATATGGTACTGGATGTTTGAGAGTTTGTAGTAAGAGAGAATCTGATCTAGGTAGGCTCTGTCCTTATCCCAGTCTCTCTTCAAGAATACGTACATGCACATCTGCATTGCCCATCCTAAAACAGAATGCGTGCTTTAATTATCAGAAATAAATTAGGAATTATCTTCTCAATTACAATCAGCAGACAAAATAAAATTTCAATACAATTTCAAATGTACAAATCCTAAATTAGTGAATGAGAAATTATCCATAAATGCATACAAAGCAATCTCACAGCTCACCAAATCCAAGTTGCAACTTCAGTCCTTCCTTGAGGACGATCTTAGTGTTTCTGTTAGAGGCGAGAAAGTCCGCTAAATACCAGTAGAACAGGAAGTCCCACCTAGTTCTATGGTTCATTATAACCAAACTTCTAGGAGGAAAGCGCCTGAAATCTCCTGTCAAGATATGCCTGCAACCAAACGTAGCTAAAATATACATAAATAAATCCACTATATATTATGCTGTGGCAGATCCTAACTCAACTAATATGACTCGACTTACACAACAAAATCTGTGAGAGGAACCATTGGAGAAATAGAATACAGAAGAATTAAGCATGGAAAAATCTAGAATTTTTGAGATTTGAAAGATTTGAAAAATAGACTCACACAAACCAATTCGTACCACGATGCTAAGTATAAATCAGAGAAGAATCGCTGGATTGGTTGGCAGAAGAGTGCGAAGGGCAACCATATGAACAAGTAGTACACTGCCCCCATGATGCAGCAGAGGTAGAGACCTGGTAGGAAGATAATCCCTTTGATGTAGCCCAATACTGTCTCAGAAAGATTTCTTTCCTCCACAATATCTATCTCACAATGACGCTTTGCCATTAAGCGAACTACTAGACAGTCTAATTGAATTCTGAGAATGGGGAGAATTAGACTTAATCAAACCACGGCCGTAAATCCTGATTCAGGGGTTGAGGGATCCCTCTACTTTTTGATGTGTCGTCGGATGTTGCATATAATCTTACATATAAATTACATTCCATCTCCCCCACACACACATTTTCCAATTGATTCACGCATATATAGAATTATTAAACGACTATTTCAACTTATTAACATATTACGCTCATGCATACAATATAATGAATGGTATTGGTTATAGCATAATATTGTTTGCACGAGCTAATGATAATACAGTAGAAGCAGTTTATTAATCGTGCATAATTGTTACGAATGTGACAAATCGTTTACATCACTTTTTTAGGCGAAATTATTGCTGAATTCTGCGGAATCGGGGAGTTGGATAATGGGCAAAATCCATCCCTTAGTGTCGCAATTAATAAAGCACCTTAAGTTATTGTGAATAGTAATCGTCATGATGAATTGAATAATATGACTTAGAATGTTTTGAGATATAATTATCTAAGTGAAGCAGAACTGAAGATGAGTAGAGCAATTAAGTTATAAATTATCTTGCTTCTGTGCTATAGAATCATCATGCAAACATTAAATCGGATAGTTTGTCTCGCAGATTTACAAAGGCATGCAATCAAAACTCTTCCCAAAATGGTTTGGGACTATTACCGATCAGGAGCGAATGCTGAGATCACTCTGGCTGAGAATGAGTTAGCTTTCCAACGCTATCATATCCTGCCCCGTGTGCTGAGGAGTGTGGGGACAGTTTCTCTAGCCACCTCCATCCAGGGACATGCCATCTCCATGCCGATCTGTGTTGCTCCCACTGCCATGCATTGCATGGCTCATCCTGATGGAGAGAAAGCCACTGCGAGGGCAGCCATGACACTTGACACCTGTATGTGTCTCAGTACCCTTAGCACCACCTCACTGGAGGACGTAGCACGGGTTGATCCTGCTAATAAAGGTATCAGATGGTTCCAGCTGTACATATACACAGACAGAGATGCTACATTGCAACTCGTTCGACGAGCAGAACAAAACAATTATAGAGCATTGGCTGTTACGGTAGATGCTCCCCCACTCGGAATGAGGTACTCGGATGAGAGAAACAAGTTCTCTCTTCCTCCTCACTTGACACTAGCAAATTTCGATTCTAAAGATTTAGAGAAGGCAAAGGTGAAAGGGAAGTTAGGCTCTGGTTTGAGTGAGTATTTTTCTAGTTTACTCGACGATTCTCTAAGTTGGGATTCGATTGAGTGGCTGAAGTCTATCACTTCACTACCGATCATCGTGAAAGGAATCCAGACAGCAGAAGACGCCGTGCTGGCTGTAGAGCACGGAGTGGATGGGATTTGGGTGTCGAACCACGGAGCTCGTCAGCTGGACACAGTGCCTGCTACCATTGACATCCTGTACGAGGTGGTACAGGCAGTGGACCCCAAGCACACTGAGATCTACATGGACGGAGGAGTCCACTACGGAACGGACGTGTTGAAAGCGCTAGCTCTCGGAGCTCGAGCTGTGTTCGTGGGACGTCCTGCTCTGTGGGGCCTAGCCTATGATGGAGAGAAGGGAGTGGTGCTGATGCTAGAACTGCTCAGGAAGGAGTTGGAGATGGCTATGAAGTTGTCCGGATGTAAAGATGTGTTGATTTCCAATGATGTTATTTTACGATCCAGTTCTCATTGAAACATTTGCATGTGTATTTTCAATATATAGTATGCATCAGAATACGCCACTTAATCGGAGCGCCGTAGATTATATTGCCCAATATGTTTAATGGTTGAATCTGATTTTCACAAATAGATGGCTATGTTAATAGTTAATGTATTTACACACACGTATATGCATAATCTTAGGTTTGCAATTGATCAACTAAGATTCATTCCAATAATAAAATTGCAATGATAAATCTGTGGCCTGTGGTCCTATGCGAATAAAAAGTGTACGTATCTATGTTGATCAGTAGAAATAGATAGAACATATTGTAAAATACTCGTAGAATATAATTCAATAGAATAGAATAATCACAGCTTTGAAGTCACAATTTGTTTCCGAGAAATAATTTTCTTAGGAATATGCAGAACATTTTTACATCCAGACAATGCCATGGCTAACTCCAACTCCTTCCTGAGCAGTTCTAGCATCAACACCACTCCCTTCTCTCCATCATAGGCTAGGCCCCACAGAGCAGGACGTCCCACGAACACAGCTCGAGCTCCGAGAGCTAGCGCTTTCAACACGTCCGTTCCGTAGCGGACTCCTCCGTCCATGTAGATCTCAGTGTGCTTGGGGTCCACTGCCTGTACCACCTCGTACAGGATGTCAATGGTAGCAGGCACTGTGTCCAGCTGACGAGCTCCGTGGTTCGACACCCAAATCCCATCCACTCCGTGCTCTACAGCCAGCACGGCGTCTTCTGCTGTCTGGATTCCTTTCACGATGATCGGTAGTGAAGTGATAGAATTCAGCCACTCAATTATTTCCCAGCCTAGAGCATGGTCGATTAATTTTTCGAGAGGATCTCCTTTATATCGAGGAGAAGCAGTTTTAGTTTCCTTAAAATCTTCTTCTTTTAAGTTAGCTAATTTTAGGTGAGTTGGAAGGGAAAGACTATTCCTCTCATTTGAATATACTTTACCGAAATATGGGGAATCAACTAATAATACGAGTGCTTTATAACCATTATCTTCTGCACTTTTAATTAGATTATATGTTAATTTTCTGTCGTGCATGATGTACATTAAGAACCATCTTAAACCTTTATTAGCAGGATCAACCCGTGCTACGTCCTCCAGTGAGGTGGTGCTAAGGGTACTGAGACACATACAGGTGCCAAGTTTCATGGCTGCCCTCGCAGTGGCTTTCTCTCCATCAGGATGAGCCATGCAATGCATGGCAGTGGGAGCAACACAGATCGGCATGGAGATGGCATGTCCCTGGATGGAGGTGGATAGAGAAACTGTCCCCACACTCCTCAGCACACGGGGCAGGATATGATAGCGTTGGAAAGCTAACTCATTCTCAGCCAGAGTGATCTCAGCATTCGCTCCTGACCGGTAATAGTCCCAAACCATTTTGGGAAGAGTTTTACTGGCATATTGTTCCAAGTCTTTCAGACAAACTACTCGATACGATGACGACATTAGGATTGCGGCTAGAGCTGCTATTGTTTAATACCAAGTGCTAAACACTAACTGGGAATTAAAAGGTGAATAATATAGTCGTATTCATACAAGCGCACATTTCGTGCTCGCAGAGTTGCCCTATGGGGGCGTCAAAGATGGATTACTTTAAGATGAATTAATTTAACAAATATATTATATACCGTTTGTCCTATCTGATATCTCGATTTCTGAATAAATAAGTCAGATTGCATTTTAGTTATTAGCAAAAAGAAACATAGTGGCATATGTAGTTGAGAAGGGCCGGATTTCAAATTTCATATCGAGGTTGTTTTTCTATCTTAGCATTGTATCTTTCCTGTAGATTTCAGCCCTGTATCATATATAGTTTTCGGATAAGGAATGATTTAAATTAAGAAGATAAATGTCGATAGAAGCAATGAAACGAAGCACACTTGTGATTGATAAGATGTTCTGGCTGGGAAAGAAATCTCCTACAGATGGAATGGAAGTGTCCTCCTTATTTCTTGGGTGATTACACAACAATTTATATTGTGTCCTCATTCAGGAATATGGAAGCACAGTCCTATCCCGCTGTGTGGGGCTCATTTACTATGGCACTCATGTTGCTGATCTCTCGTATCGGAGATTTTCCACCAAAGTTGCATCACAGATGACAGCATGGAAGTTGGAAGCAGTATTGAAGAATGTGGTCAGCTCCAAGCTGCGATGATCTTATCGATCGAGAGGGGCGCTACTGCTCGGGGTTGCTGTTACAAAAAAAACTTGTTTTTTTCTTAATTTATACGGTGTCTGAAAAGTTTAGATCGATTTATCAAGCTATCTAAGTCGCCGAAACAAGACAGCAAATTATCCAAAAATTGATTCTATGTATTTAAAAATTGGTCATACAAAGATGTAAATAAAATATGAAATTGTCAAATAGAAAACATTTCGAATAGAATAGAATAATCACAGCTTTGAAGTCACAATCTGTTTTCGTGAAATAATTTTCTTAGGAATATGCAGAACATTTTTACATCCAGACAATGCCATGGCTAACTCCAACTCCTTCCTGAGCAGTTCTAGCATCAGCACCACTCCCTTCTCTCCATCATAGGCTAGGCCCCACAGAGCAGGACGTCCCACGAACACAGCTCGAGCTCCGAGAGCTAGCGCTTTCAACACGTCCGTTCCGTAGCGGACTCCTCCGTCCATATAGATCTCAGTGTGCTTGGGGTCCACTGCCTGTACCACCTCGTACAGGATGTCAATGGTAGCAGGCACTGTGTCCAGCTGACGAGCTCCGTGGTTCGACACCCAAATCCCATCCACTCCGTGCTCTACAGCCAGCACGGCGTCTTCTGCTGTCTGGATTCCTTTCACGATGATCGGTAGTGAAGTGATAGACTTTAGCCACTCAATTATTTCCCAGCCTAGAGCATGATCGATTGAATTTACGAAAAGAGCTGTTAGATGAGAACCAGCAGATGCAGTATCAGTTCTCATAAAATCTTCTTCTTTAAAGTTAGCCAATTTGAGGTGAGTAGGAAGAGAAAAACAGTTTCTCTCGTCTGCATACCTGTTCCCAAGGAATACTACATCAACTGCTATCACCAATGCTTTATAGCCGTTCTCTTCTGCGCTTTTAATTAAACGCTGTGTTATTTTTCTGTCAGTGAGGACATATAGCTGAAACCACATTAGACCTCTATTTGAAAGATCCACCCGTGCCACATTTTCAAGAGAAGTGGTACTCATTGTACTGAGACACATACAGGTGTAAAGTTTCAAGGCTGCCCTCGCAGTGGCTTTCTCTCCATCAGGATGAGCCATGCAATGCATTCCAGTGGGAGCAACACAGATCGGCATGGAGATGGCATGTCCCTGGATGGAGGTGGCTAGAGAAACTGTCCCTACACTCCTCAGCACACGGGGCAGGATATGATAGCGTTGGAAAGCTAACTCATTCTCAGCCAGAGTGATCTCAGCATCCGCTCCTGACCGGTAATAGTCCCAAACCATTTTAGGAAGAGTTTTACTGGCATATTGTTCCAAGTCTTTGAGGCAAACTACTCGATAGGATGACATGGGGATACCAGCTAGCGATGGTTATTAATCTAGTATCAGACGTATGCATACTGGAATTGATTGACGAACTGGCAGTCGCAGAAAGGTGATTTTTGGACTATTTTGTTTGTTACTGGCTAGAACAGTGGCGGGCAACCTTAATCCTTAAGTGGACCCCAAAATCAAGTTCTTGCTACGGTCACATCGCTATGGCCGTAGCAAGAACTGACATATTTTGGTTTATGTATGCAGAAATGACCACAAAACAATATACGAATTGTATATAAATGTCAAAAGCTATCTTCATAATAAACAAAAGCGCTTTGCGCACTTGAGTAGCGCGGCTGGCGAACACTTTGTGTTCGCAGAGTCGCCTTGTGGGCGCCTGGGAATGTAATCAAATTCAGAATCTCCTATGGGTGCAAAATATTAATACTTTCACTAATATTTTTCAAATTTGTTTAACCATAGCCTACTCTAATAATGCCTCACAGTAAAATAACCAAGGATGCGGTAATAGCCGAATGGATTAATACACGATTAGCCTAAAATCGTTAACCATGCAGAATAGGCATTAAGAATGTATTACCAGCATATATAAACATGGTATCAAAGTATATATATCCGTTGTCAAAATTTCGATTAGTCATCATATCATTGCGCAACAGGTCATTCTAAGGGCAATTTTAGCGATTTTCGAAGCTGTTATAACCCTATTTCTAAATGGTATTAAGGTGTGATTTTTGTGTTGAACCAAGATTAGTACGAGTTGATTTGAAAAATTTAGAATTTTTCAATGGAATGTTGTTACATTCCCGCGTTGCTATGGTAAAGCATTTTGATCAGTTTGAGCCATATACTGCAAACTGTAAGAACTAGGTCTTCAAATCTGATCGTATTTGATAGGCAATTGGCTACTTCCTATTAGGTAATAATACAATTTAAACTTCTAAATTAACAGACTACAGAGTTATGCGACAATTTAGTGTTTTGGTCACATCCTTAAAATCAACCCATAACTCAAAACTCGTTGAATTTAGAAATTCAAGTTGTATTATCACCTAATAGGAAATAGTCCATTGCCTATCAAACACAATCAAATTTGAAGCTCTAGTCATTACAGTTTGCACGAAATGGCCCAAACTGACCAAAATGCTTTATCATAGCAACGCGGGAATGTAACAACATTCCATTGAAAAATTCTAAATTTTTCAAATCAACTCGTGCTAATCTTGGTTCAACACAAAAATCACACCTTAATACCATTTAGAAATAGGGTTATAACAGCTTCGAAAATCGCTAAAATTGTCCTTAGAATGACCTGTTGCACAATGATATGATGACTAATCGAAATTTTTCCAACGGATATATGTACTTTGATACCATGTTTATATATGCTGGTAATACATTCTTAATGCCTATTCTGCATGGTTAACGATTTTAGGCTAATCGTGTATTAATCCATTCGGCTACTACTTCATCCCTAGTCCATGATTTTCAGTCTACTGTGAGGCATTATTAGAGTAGGCTATGGTTTAACCAATTTAATTCCAAAAACCATGTGGGTGGGTTTAATGAGTACGAAAAAAATAGACCCCGGAGCGATTATTCAGGGAACTTTTGCAGAGTTGCACGCGGGCCGACTTTTCTTATCGGCCCGCGGGCCGTCCGGGCCGAATATAATAGTTTGCGGGCTCCTCGGGCCGGAAATATTGGCAGGGTTCCCCGCGATGACAACCGAGACGATGTTTTTAATTGTCACGAGGTACCAATTAAGGAATACTTACGTAAATGGAACTTTGTTAGTTTCCACTTATTTGTGTTTGCAGAAACTCACTCCCATAAAAGGATTCCCTTAGTGTCTCTATATAGTTAGTAACTTACAAAGCGGGCCAACAATATTTATGCGGGCTTCTTGCGGGCCGCGTTAACTTAAAATTGCGGGGCGCGGTTACAAATTTCGGCCCGCGTGCAACTCTGAACTTTTGTATGTGGAGTTATTATCTGGGACAGTAGTGGTTAACTGAGATTAAATAAACTTAATTTAGAATCAACTTAGAAGTAACCTTAATTTTAATTAACTTCAAACTAAATGAATATCATTGTTAGATTAGTTTCCAGTGTTCCACCATCCACATTAATGAATCAATTGATTAATACTGATGTGTAGCTACTTCTAATCTTTTCGTAATAAAGTAGAGTAAGATTGATTCACTGTTTGCTAATGTCTGGTGGAATCCACGGTTCTATCTTAGGCCTCGTAGTGCTGTAAGGGATGTAGTCCCTATCTGTTCCGGTCAGATTCTCTTTGTGCTCTTCGTGAAATTTCCGTGGTGCTGGAGGAATGTCTGTAGGAGGATCGTCTGTCATGTAATGGAGCCATCGGTGCCATTCAGGAGGTACTTGTGATGCGTCAAAGTCCTTGCGAGCATAATCGACAAACCTGTGTCTCCCAAATTGGTAGCGGAGATTCTGGTAATATTTGTTACCTGCACTATCTTCTCCAATTAGAGTCCCAACTCTTAAATCTGCCCTTCTGTAAATTATCTTCATTGAGTTCCAAATGCCTCCGGCCTCCTGTATCGTACGCCACCACGAAAACATGTCCCGCCTAATTTTATGTTAGCTTGTGAGCATTGAAATAGTATTATTAATTGTGATACCACATGCTTACTGACCAAGCTCATAAATAGTAGTAGTATACAATTAGATTCAAGTTTATGTCAAATTGAGGGAGATATTCCTTTTTCAAAAGAAAACATATGTTAAGTTCGCAATACACATGTCCACTAGTGCAACAAGTGGCTTACAGTAATGAAGTATGCAAAGTTTAATTGCTACTGGAACTTTGATTGCGAAGATATTTCAACACACAACGATTCAACGAAGTTAACCCAGTCAGTCATAGAGCACTGATTTGCGTAGGCTAGGACTAGTCCAATGTGTTAAAAAGAGCGAACTTTTGTACAAATATGTTCCGAAAACATATGAATAATATATCATATAGTTATGAAATTATCATAAAATCATTAGTCAAAATATAAATAATTAAGTTACAGCTGATGAGTGAAAGGTGGTGAGTAGGCTAGATATCATTCATCTGAAAAGTCTTCTAAGCAAGAATATTCTATCAAAAGAAGAAAGCAATTGTCCTAACACGTTGTGATTATTCAAATCGGCAACTAAACGTCAGGAGTACCGCACGACATTTTGATGATAGAAGAGGAGGTATGCCTCACTCTCCATCACGCTAGTAAGAGAGACCTTTGAGATGACAGCATCATCACAGTGAAACCAATCCTTAAACATTCTGATGTGACAGGTGTAGTGACCAGACTGAACACAGCCTGAGTGGTTAACGACAGCGAAGAGTGAGTAGAGGTTATCAAGACGGTCCGACTTGTTGGACAAGAAAGGAGAAATGTCTAACTCTTCTGGAAACTTGACGTACTGGCTGATCTTCTTGGTGTGAAGGCTATGTTCAAACCGTTTCAGGTGGAAGCAGAGTACGATGGGCAATTTTTTTATTGAGAGCTTTTTCTTTAGTTGACCTTGTTTGCATTTACTGCATTTGGAGTCTGTTCCCAAATCTTCAGCCTTGGTAAACCTCTCGAGGCATTCATCTAGAGTGCTGCTGCCGCCTTCAGAAGACACGAGTTTAGAGTTGGCGGCAACTACTCCAAGGTCTAGAGAGATATCTCGAAATGGATCGATTGTAGTGGACGGAAGCTTACACTTCTCACAAACTAAATCTGATTGGAGCCTCCCAGCGAAAACATTGTCAATGATACACTGGCAATACTGCGGGCTGTTCGCAGTGGGAGTCTTGCCTCCCAGGTGTCTGTGCAGGACGTCTAACGTCGCGATGAAGAACTCATGGGCATCTTGCTGCTCATACCCAGCCATGTGGTGTGCATGCGTCCAGATCAGCTGTAGCAGCTTGCATGGTACGAACGCAGAATTCTTCCCATTGTGGAACTCCTGCACCAGGCTACGCATCTCACATACTACGCAGTGCTCCGAGTCTGCGAATGTCACACACCTGTGCTGCTCTGCCAGGAAGAAATCTCGCAGTACCGGGGTGTGAATCATGGCTTGGAGCACGCTATTCATGAAGCAGGTGTTTCCCATGTTGCAGAGACCGCGCAGTCCGTAGAGGCCAGAAGTCTCAAGCTTGATGTGCTTCTTGTTCGTCAGGAGAAGCTTGATCTCTCTAGCATCTGGCTCCCAGGAGTCAATCCCTTTGCTGCGTTTCCGCTTACTAGGTCGCAATTTAGATTTGGGATCAAGACTTCTATTGACTTTACTATCAAAACTGGTGGAGTATATGTAGTCTTCACACTTACCGCAGTACAGCTCTCCTTGTGTCAACTCAATTGCAAAGTTGTGCTGGCTCTTCTGAAGGTGCTCGACAATGTGGCTAGCATTAGAAACGGTGTGGCATGCTATATACACACAGGATAGACACGCGTGGATATTCGGAGCGTCCTTGTTACAAACTCGGCACACAGACATGAGAGCTACCATACGGCGACCTTCTCGGGTCAGACAAGAGGGGTGTGTCTTCTCAATTAGGCACTCGTATACTATTTTGTAGTTCTGAAGCAAATCCTTGTTCTCACTGTCAAAATGTTGACACATAATACCCAGAGCCTCGTAAATGTCTATCCGAATGCTATGTATGTATAATTGAAAACTAGAGATAATTGACTAATTAGGGAAACATCCTTTTTGTATTTTCAATAAGTTAACATCATCAAAGCAAATAGCTTTCAAAACCAAATAAATGTTTGGGCAGACTATAAAGGGAAATTTCTCTGTAGTCTGATAATTATTTGGGTTTACATTCTGCACTCTACCTAAATCGACAAAATATATTACTATGAATTAAAATTAACCATTGGAATGTGTCTTAGAAGTCTGAAGTCTGCAATCAAATATTATGACTAAACTTGTACAATGGAATATTTGTCAATTGATTTTATGTATTCCTTTAGAAACCCAAATTGATTGGTTTCGATTAGTCATGATTTATGCTAAGGTACAGACGTATTGATTATTGATGTCATAAGTCGAGTTGGAATAAGTTGCACCCCACTAGGTTATACTCAAAACATGCACCATAGAGCATGTTGACATTTTGATACGTTAATCTACCCTGGAACATACACATCTACCTGTAGATTTGGCTCATTACTTGAATTCATAATTTTTTTTCCAAATTTGTTCAATCATAAAATTCGTAGTGCATCGAGTGACGGCGTAGATAAGCCATTAGAATTTTTAGATGGACCTGACACAACCCTAATGGTGTGTTAATGTGATTGTAAGATATGCATACCTTCTAATAGTAAAGATTGGTCGTTCAAATATTGGCTAATGTGCAATAGAAGTAAACGACATGTGTGAGTATTTTAAAATGGAAAGTATTCAACGTTTTTCAGGCCGAATTCGTGGGCTATTTCGACCCCTTCAATTGTGGAACTCAGTTGAACCCTTTTAAATTTGCATTTCCACTTATTCTGCGCAAATATTCAAAATTTAGTGAAAAATAAAAAAATAAATTGTCTGCAGGGTCCGGTTAATTAGTGTGATGTGGAGCTGAGTCGATCCAGCCATCCCCTGCTCCCACACACCCATTGGTGGCGTATATAAGTTCTTACCCGATACTGGTTGCCAAAGGCTCCAGATCCGGGGACCAGGGGAGAGAGGGCTTGAGCAACTCTTTTCCTAGAAGTTTGAACTTGTCCATAGAGCTAATGCAAAATATATGCGTGGCATCCTAAACTCGGATAATTTTATCAAATGTAAAGTATACGGACATTACTGAAAAAATAATCTCTAAAGAATAGTTCAAATTTAACTGAGTAATTTGAATAAATGGGACGAGTATTAAAATCGTTTAAAATTTTAGTAAATCGTTCCTGCAGATATCCCAAAGTCTAAAATTAGCTTCGTCGATAGGATCGGCTGGGATAACTTTCCCCTCCTCACCGATTGAAGTGAAATAATACTCTCCATCGAAAGTGGAGAGAGGAACTTCTTCACATACCATGGCCCACTTCTTGAACAGGTTGTCTAATCTAAAAGAATTCGATATCGCTCTGTTTTGGTAAGTCGTCCAAAAGTGCAGTTTGGGATTCTGTTCTATGTAATATTCCACAGTGCAAATCAAATCTTCGAATAAATTTTTATCGTAGAAACAGTCTGAAGCAATAATATAGTCAATTTTCGGAAGGTTACACGACTCCTCTGTGAAATCAGCCCATTGAATAGGAATAATTTTAACTTTAGATTCAACTTCATTTTCTGTAATATTCCTCTTAGCCAGGTGCATCCACTTCTCATTCTCAATATCATCACTCAGGAACACGTTACTTCCCAGCATAGCGGCAGCTATAGAGGGAAGACCTGGCCCCCCTCCCAGCTCTAAGATCGTCTTGCCGCAGATATCTGCACGACGAGACATCAGATATCGTACAAGAATGGGCGCTGAAGGCCACACATGTTGGGAGAAACCACCTTCCAAATCCTCCCAGAGATCTATCTGAAGGAATGGATCAACTTTCTTATCCTTCGCAGGCGACAAAGGAAAAAAGTAACTCTTTTCCATCTAATGACTGCAATATTAATTTTAAGCGGAAATCCGAATGTTATCATTGTAATGGTACAGTCGAAACTATTGCGGACTTTCATTATTTATCGTTTTTTCTTATTATTTCAGAAATAATTATGGTGTAAAAAATTCAAAATCTATGTTAAATTCCATTGGCTTTTCTTACTGTTTGAACTTGTAAAGAAATTGTAAGAAAAAACATGGCTTTGATTGTATTTCAATTCGGCCACTAAGATATTATAGTTCAATTGATTCTAAAAAAATGAATGAATCGCTGAACTTAGTAATACAGTTTTCATTCATTTTCATTGAATAAATATATGCCACATAATTATATATTAATTGTTCCAGGATAGCTATTATTAGAAATAAAATAGTGCGTTGGATGATATGCGTGCTAGAGGTATTTGTATAGTATCATGCATGGAATTTAAGTAATATATTTACTATTACATGTTACATCATATAATAATATTTATTAAATTAGAAACATAATGATAGCGCAATTAAAATAATCTTACACAATAAAACGCAGTCTGTTACTTTTTCTTCCCAAACATAGTGAATGAGATAAAGGTATTCCATCCTATTGAGACAGTATTTACGAATATGACGCGTAAGCTCAGAGGAATGACGGAAAATGTGATGAATTGAACCCATGGCCAAAACTTGTAATTCGTTTTCAGGACGGTTAAATACTCTTCGTTAAAAACTTCTTTAAATTCTTCTTTGGTGCGCGGACTTTTGAGAAAATTTACAATTGAGAAAATTATAAAGGGCGCGAACATGATCTGATCACATGCGATTTTAAGTACAATCCCACGGACACCAGGCACCTTTATCTTACGATCCAGGAGGGTATACCATGCATTCAACACAGGCCCTACCCAGACGAACCCCAAGGCACCCATCTTCAACGTCTCACCGATGCTATGCTGTTCCCTTTTTCTCTCCACAACTTGCTGGCGAACCACATCACCAATCGCTAGCAGAAAGAATCCTGTGACTGCGGATGTTGCAGTCGGGCGCTTTTTATAGCATCGACCGTAGAAAGATAACTTTTCTGACGTACTGGCTGAGGTAACCCTACCTCCTGAGGAGAACTGCCTGGAAATAAACCTCATTGAGTTTGAAAATAGTTCTGTACTATTGATTGATGTAAGAAGAAATTGCAGATTACTAATGATCACAATTGCATCAGCATGATCTAGGCATGGATGTACCAACAGTGAGAACAACCTATGCCAGATTGTGCAAATCTCAGTTAGATGCAATAGAGAGCGAATAACTCATTAGTAGATCATTGTTCAAAATCAAATGAAACCTAAGAATGATTTATGCTCTCAAATAAGTTCTAGTATGGCTGATTTCAGTTAAACGTACATAACGTATATACTTAAACATTCATAGCAAACTAACATTTGTAGCTAATATAGATACTTATCATCATTATCCCATACAAGACCTAATAATATCCCTAACATCGTACATACTTATTCATTATTGTATTACATATGTAAGACTGAGCTAATAAAGGTATATATTTAATATAAAGTAAGTATACTAAATGGTTCAAACCATTTTTGGTTAAATTTTGGTTAAAATAAATCATTCCAGTATAACCACGCAAGATTTGTTTCTATACATAATTAGAAATATCACTGACTTGTCTTTTTAAGGTATTAGATCATACTAATCCTGGAATGATTAATTAAAGGGGAAATAAGTGACTAGGTAATGCTACTTGATATCTGTAAGTATACTAAACTAAGCTGAATGCCGCATGACAGACAGGGAAAGTTTTAAGTTTAAAATGATTTCAACACCTGCTAATCAAATCTAAATAACTTTGCTTAGAACTAGTATGTGATGTGGGAATATTTGAATGTATTCGCCGCAGCCTGAAATTGATAGTGTGAATCTCCTTAAAAGGATGCCTATTTCAATCTGATAATTGAGCAGATTAGTCAGTCTAATCCATTTCCTGTTGAAATTGCATCCGGAATTCGTTTGTGGGATATAAATACATTTAAATTAGAAACAAAACAATTGATATATATAATGATAGTGAATCCAAAGAATTGTGGAAATCATGAGGTGAAATTGATAGATAAATCTCAGATCTCAAAACTAATAATTATTATATTTCACAAAACTGAGTAAGTTAATAGCTTTTCAATATAACCTTATGTAAGTTATCGACATAAGAATCAAACATTTCCTGTGTGATTAACTTATTAATCGCAGCAACATCGAATCGTTATACGTGTATATACATATATTGTATTATTTAATCATGATTCTCCTATTATTGACAATTGAGTACAAATTAGTATGGATGCCAACAACAATAAATGAAGTTAACAGACAATAAATAAACCGATTCATCTAGTAACAAACTAATTATGTGCTAAGTACTTGTGCTAACTAATCCAGTTGGCAGATTGATTCAGTGTGAATGGGAGTACCATTTGTACAACTTAATCACCGAGCAGATTATTCAGAGATTTTTCTTCACTCTGCTGCTCATCAGCTTCATTTTGGATAGAGAATCAAGGGTCTGAATAGGCTCCGATTCATTGTCCCCTTCTCCTTCAAACAGAGTTTTGGACTCGAAATAGATAGGTCTATATTCAGGGAGTCCATCACCAGAAACGTCCTAAGTTGTAGTAATACAGAAATTAAATCATACATCGAAGAGTTTCTACCAACCAAACCCTATTAGGATTCAGGAATTCTGTAGAAATGCATAACAATGAATAAGGCCATTAAATTAAATTATTTTTTTATCACATATACCCGTCCCAATTTTAACTGCCGTCCTGACAATGAATCATTTATATTATAATCAATCTTGCTCATGAATCTGCCTACACTAGCTAGTAAATTATCTAGAGAGCATATCAATATTAATGTTTTGGTAGTTCAAAGCTTTTGTTTCTACTGATTTTGTTCTTTCATACAATATTTAGTTGATCTACACTGCAATTTAAACAAATAATAAATAGAAATAAAACGCCGCTTCCTGTCCCCAATTCCTAGAAAAAATGGATGATAAACAAGTAATTATTAAGCATGTCCTAATATAGCGTTAGCAGATTTTAAGATAGCTGACTAATATAATTTTGGTGTCAGTCTCTAACAACTTTTTTTCTTGAGAAAAAAACCAATATGACGTTAGCCAATTTGAGGCTAGAACTTGTACCTTCTACTTAGATGTAACAAGTAATGTATTTTGACTATTCTGTAAAATAAATAAGAACTACGTAATATGATTAATTTCAAACAAATTTGGTCAAAAATATTTATAATTAAATGACGCATGTAATAGGTGATAAAACATGTCACTCTTCTTGTGCTGAGACGTAGCTGCCGAAATGGTACGGATAGTCCAACAAATTATAATTCATGAAAATAACACAACCGGTATATAATTAATATGTAAATATTCTATTTTAATAACCCTACTTGGACTTGGGGTACAAAGTATAAATAGAAAATTCCCACTTTCATTTTCACTTTCAATTAACTTTCACTTTCACTTCAACATTCTGAGTCCAAAAAAAAAAGATAAAATTAGTACCAAAGTTTCCAAACAGAAGACATGAATATTTTTCTATTTATAACTGTCTATAAGAGAACAAAAGTCCGCATTTATAGCACTATTAGTGTAAGTTCAGGTATAGGTAAATGCAATACATTGAATAGTACCTGCAAAAGAAACTGAAAGAAGCGAATGTGTACTAGATAATACACTGACTCAAATATCTCTAAGGGTATAAATAGAATAGAGGAAGTTAAAATTTCAAGGTAAATTAAGAAATCTATTTAATAAATGACATATTTAAATCCGATTGAAAGAGTCAGCGGTCTAGAGGATAACAATCTCTGTGCGGATTGCAACGCGGGAAGTCCAACGTATTATAACTTGAAATATGGAGTGTTGATATGTGTAGATTGCGGTTCGATCCATGAAGATCTACTTAGGGAAGAGGTAGTTTGGCCTCTAGAGTGCCTTTCAAGTCCAAATGAAGTAAATACGATGCTAGAGTTTGGAGGTAACAAAGAAGTGAATAACCGACTAGAGAAGTTTCTACCTTCTTCTTACAAGAAGCGTTTCGCACAATTACATCCTTTCATCAAAGAGCAATACATCAAGAAAAAATACATCAACAAAGGCTTCGAACTGGAAGAGAATGGGGCAGGGATGAATGAAGCAAGAAAGGTAGGAATACTGTCAAAAAAATCAGCAGAAGCAGATAGTGAGTGGAAACTCCAGTACGTAATATTAGATCGAGAGAGAAATGTGTTAGAGTGTTTCAAGAAGGGAGGTTCCTTTGAGCCGGAGGAGAGTATCCCTCTTGACTCAGCAGAAGTGTTCATCGAGAAGGTAGAGGGACACGAGGGGTGGAAGCAGTGCATCAAAGTGTCCTGGGGGAGACATAACAGGTTTGGGAAGAAAAAGAGCGCCGCGGAATTATTGAAAGAGGACAGCCGCAGCGTGATGAGGGGCAGTGTGATAAAGAGCAAGGGTAGGGACATAAAACACATCTTCCTGGCCACTGGATGGGACGGTGAACTGTTCGAGTGGTACAGCTCTATCCTCACAATACAGGGCGCCATCCCGCGTTCAAAAGAAACAGTGCACATCCCAATCCCTCACCCAGTTCGGTTGGCTAAGTGCAGATCAACACCTGCACTCAATATCATCGACTCTAAATTTCCGCTCCTACCTACCACCGTGGGAATTAGTGCGGAGCCTATTTTCCTCAAGACAGGCAAGCTGTGGAAGACAGGCCCCGACAAGTTGGACAGCTGGAGAGAGCGCTGGTTCACGCTACACAACAACCATGTCATCTACTCGCGTAGCAAACTCTCAACTCAAGCCAGTGGAGAGTTCATTATCGGAGCTACCCAGGAGGGGTACCGAGTAGAGAAAGGGTACACGAAGCACTCACGTACGCCTCCTTCCGAATATGCATTCACTATCACAACTCCAGGGAGAGTATTCACTCTGTGCACTGAGACTTCTCAAGCGAGAGAAGAGTGGATAGAAAAGATCAACAAAGTGATACAACATAACAACTCTACTATCATGCTAAAGGCGAGAGATTTCAACCCTGAGACACTGCGAGTTGGTGAGGGATTGATAAGAAAAGCTAACTCAGCCAGTAACGTTACTGCTTAAATTAGTGTATTATTTTTAAAAACTTATATATTTATTTTTGTATCATTGCTGGAAATAAGAAGTTTTACAGTTAAATTAAGAGAAGTTCATAATAAGGCACTTGTTATTAAAATTAGGGGTGTACCGGATATCCGGTTCTAATCCGGTATCCGGCTATATCCGGCCATTTACCGGATATCCGGCCGGAACCGGATATGAACCACTATCCGGCCGGATAGTGGTTCCAATTGTGATTGTGTATGAATTAAACATTAACTACAAAAAGGATAGAAACAGAAGCAATTTATTCAATTAACTACAATTTAATTCTAAAGCTATCATCAATCCATAAATCTAATCTAATCTATAACCTATTCTAAACTACTATATTAAAACTCTAAATGCTAGCTAATAGTTGTAATTCAATAAGGAAAGATTCTTTTGTATGAATATTAATCTCTCACCATTTTCTGGTAGTAGCCTGCTTGTTTTTTAGGTCTTGATGTGATATAATGGTATCATTTATCAAATAAATATTTAGCCGGATATCCGGCCGGATAACCAGATAATTGAGTACCGGATATCCGGATCCGGCCGGAGTAGAAAATCTCTAATCCGGTACACCTCTAATTAAAATGTAAGCGGAACTATCACTGGTTTTGGCAGGGGCCAAACTAAACTCACATATTTATAGAGAGGAATAAACAATTCGAGCAAACTCATTGTTTTTCATACAGGGTGACAAATAAATGCAGCCAATGTTTTTTTACTGAAACTAACGGTATCCAACAACGTAAACTATACCTTAAGAGACACCCATTCTATTCATCATTAATTAGCTAATATTAAAAAAATCGAACTTCAACGATTTAGAATGACTTTAAGTCAACCTCCTACCTCACTTAAAAATTCTCTTAGAATTCGTATGCATTCTAAGAATTTTTCTTAGAATTCAAGGATTTTCTAAGAATTTGGCAAATTCTAAGAAAAATTCTAAGAATTTGACTTTAGAACTTTAGTGAATACCACTTAAAATAATTCTAAGAATAATTCTTAGTTTTAAGAAAAATTCTAAGAATCCACTAAATTCTAAGAATTCACTAAATTCTAAGAAAAATTCTAAGAATTTCAGTTTAGAACTTTAGTGAATACCACTTAAAATAATTCTAAGAATAATTCTTAGATTTAAGAAACATTCTAAGAATTCGCTAAATTCTAAGAAAAATTCTAAGAATTCGCTAGATTCTAAGAAAAATTCTAAGAATTTCAGTTTAGAACTTTAGTGAATGAGGCCCCAGATCTAGATTATCCCTTCCTAAGTGCTTTCGTGTAGAGATGACTCAAATGGATAATATTTGCTTGCATAATCATTATTCAATTTGAATTATTTTGTGATTCACCTAGTTTCGCCTTCGCGGAGAAATTGAAAAACTTTCAACCACTAATTATAAATCCTGAGATCGGGCACTGCCCCTGATTTGAAAAGAATACAAATATAATATTAATAGAAAAAGTCAAAAATAGAAGTTCAAGATTTATTCAAAAACTATTTACTAACCTTGTCCGTACTTTCCAAATCCTGCTGCACTCCATACACAATCCACTTCCATATCATTCCTTGTGAATGGGAGAGCGGGTCCCCCAGCTGGTACAAGAGGGCCGCCAGCCTAACTGCTATCATGACCGTAGCTGCTAGAGTGAGGAGTGCGAGGGGGTCTAGCTCAAGGGTTCCTACTTGAGACAGGCCTATCAAGATGCCCAGTAGCAGACTGATCCTGGTAGCAGCTACGAACTTGATCAGCTCATGCTCACTAGCTAGAGGCGAATTGGTTATGAGACGTGAAAATGTGATTCCCCAGCTAGTACCAGACCCTCGAATCGTCCCGATCAGTGCCATCACTGTCCACGAATTAGGGTAGAGCTTCGCAGCCTGTAGCACTCCGAGATGGACGTTTACCGCTCGCTTCACCTCATGAATTACTTCTAGCAGAATCCGTACGGGGAGGAGGTTGAGGAGGGTGTAGACAGCGTCGATTGGGGAGAAGAAGACCAGGTACCAGACGAGGAAGGATATAAATAGGTCCGCGGGGTTAGTACACACTTCTACCGGAGGGATTCCGAGGAGCGAATTACTTAGAATTGAGCCGAATTGAGAAACGATGAAATGAGTTGCGCAGGAAGCAATGGGGTAATTGAGAGCGAAATTGCGTCCATTCACTTCACTCTGTCTCAGTTTATACGCAACTAATATTGAATGTACAATGCTGTAAATACGTTTATCGACACCTACTTCCATCCATTCCCCAGCTGTGTGCAGCGAGTTCATTGCAGTCGTGAACGTGCTGAATGAATCAGATGTCATTTCTTGTTTAATTCCAGGAATATGCTATAGAGCTAGGAAACCAGATCTTAGCAAAGGGAGCTATCATAAGAGAAAGTAAAAGTATTTGTATGTAGGACGAAGAACTAATTGGTATTTGCAGAAAGCATACGCAAACATAATTCTCAAAAAACCAAAGGTCGGTTTCGTATAACCAATTCCCTAATGACTAATTAGTTGTGTGGATGTGCATATGTGTGATGTGAGCTATATTCTTTCATGAATGATGCGTAAAGGAGAAGCCACCAACTCCATTCTTAGAGGAATTCTAAGTGAATTCTTACTATCATAAAATGGCTTATGATAACTATGTAGAGTACTTCGCGTTACCCTCACTGACCCAGTAATCAAACTCAGTGATGTTGGCAAATAAGTGATTTATGAGAAACAAATAAATGATTTGAGAATATTTAGTTAGTGTGAATGTACTTGTAACGCTAATTTAGATTCAATGAGTCTCGTGAGAAATACATTTATCACACATGGCCCTAGCTATAAGATATTAAGGACATACGTACCTAATTTACGGAATGGTATTCCGGGAAATTTGAGTATCTAATTTACGAAACTTGACGGAACCGTTCCGTTAAGTTCCGTAAATTAGGCATGTCCGTGCCGATATTAAACATCTATAAAAGATATTTTGTGGTTCATTATTAGCTGAATTGTTGTTCAGAATAATTCTACATAAATGTTAGTTCGAATAACAAGAAAGCATACTATATAAAAATACAAAATACAAGTTAGAAATGAGATTTGCTCTAACTGGAAAACAACAACCACTCTGACTAGAACATCCTTCATTTATAGAATTATCATGATTTAATTTTAAGATATACATATATCATTGTTCTTTGTAAACCAACTAAACCAGAGTTTATGACACTGAATCTTTTGGTTACTCTTGGACTAGTTAATATTTTCAAAAAGGAAAAACAGGCTAGCTATTATATAGCATCACAATTGGGAATTGTCATCGATGCAAATTCTATAGATATTTGATGGTTCATGGAATGTTGTCTAGTTACGCAATGAGGATAATGATTCATTGAATACCTACATCGATTAGAAAGTACAAATTTGAACTGAAAATCGAAAGTGCCCAATTGACTAGTTTGTACAAAGAAAAGTAAAACAAAACATCAATTATAAGTATGAATAAAAAAATATACAACAAATTTCACACAACTCTTGAATAAAAAAATAGTTAATTTCAAAGTAATGAAAGCTTGGAACACAATATGATATGACCTAAGAGGCTTGAACATCCTTGTCCAATCTACGGTATTTTATCGGAATAAATACAAGGATTGGAACAACACCAAAGAAGGAAGCAGTTTGGCACCAGTTCATCCAAGCTGTTCCAAGTTGAGGAAACAGAGCGAGCATTAGAAACACGAATCCAACCAGATTGTTAGCCAATGTGAGTACAATGGTACTGGTAGCCTCTGCGATTGGATATCCTACCTCGGCACTCAGCTCGTAATATATACTAATGGTACCTCTCAGGAACAGCACTAAAATAATCCCGGTTAGATATATGACCAAATATGTACTGGATCCTACTTGGATTATTTCGCTGCAAAAGAGTGTGAATAACAGTGCAAACACTCCTGCTACAAACATACATATGACGAGAAAGGTTTTCTTCCATCTAGGTAACAAATCTGAAACAAACCCAACTACTATGGTACTAATAGATCCTGCAATTGTAGAATAGAAGCCAAGCCAGCCTACAAACATTTGAGTTACTTGAATCTCCTTCAGCTTGGAAAGGTTCGGATAGAGAAATGAGGACCATGCTGAGTTCACACCAGTCGCTATCCCGTAACACACGAACAGAACCCAGAAAGCAGGATTTCTAATAAGAAGAAACAAAGTGTCTCTGAAGTTCGACCGCTTCTCTTCAGCGGTAACACTGGGAGGGTGTTTAGGTCGGGAGGGGTAGTAGATGAGAATGAGGAGGAAGAGGAGGCCACAAATGCCAGCTTGCACATAGAGCATGTGGAGTATATCCGTCCTAACTTCTGATACCACAGCAGAAGATATGTTGGCAGTGCGATTATTACCTACTGTCTCATTAACTTGACGGACCATGAGAGGCCCTATTATGAATGAAGTTGCAACGCCTAAAGAAAGAGAAGATCCTCCAATGCCAGTAGCTAGCGTTCGTTGATTATAAGGGAACCAGTTCGCAGATATGGTCGTGCTACCACCCATCGCAATAGGACCAGCCAATCCATTCAAGAAATGAGCAATGTGCATTAAGACGGTAGCGACAGGATATGCAGTTGTGAATATTCTCAGTGCCGCACCAGCAAAAGTTAGAGCCATGGCTATTAAAACGCCGTACCTCAATCCGAGCTTTTTTATCACCGCTGGGAAGAGAAGAATTCCTGGAATGAAAGCGATGGAACCCCAGTTAGAGAGGAGAGCAATAGTGGACCCCCCTCTATCCCATTTGTAGACTAGCTCTGCAGAATCAGCTATGGGTGCCCAAGTATTCCATATTACACATTGCATGAAGGTGAAAGCACAGAATAACAGCAAGATGTAGAAACGTACTAAAGATGTGCGCGGTTTCCATTCAGTCTCTGGTTTTGGATTATTATACAACAATTTTATTCTCTCCCCTAAAAAATTGGATTTGGGCGGGCCATTGATCGCATAACAGTTCCGCTGACTATCACTTTCACTCGGATTAAGATCAGAAGCTAGAGAAACATCAGAGGTTGTACCGTAGAATTTTTGGTTTGATATTTCCTTTTCAATATGTGTCATTACAAGTGCAACGTACTATTCATCAGAATTCTACATGCAAACAATTAATAATTGAAATACCAAAGTAAACAAATATTCCGGGTTTCAAACGCGACCTTTGATCCGGATTAAATAAATGTTATGCCAAGTACAAGCTGAACAAACGTTTTGAAAGTTCATTTAAAATAACCTCTGAATTCCAGGATATGTTCCATAAGCAAAAAAAATCAGAACAAAATCATATAGCACGGTACTTGTATTTTAGAGTGTTCAATTCCTGGCAAATATGTTGCTATCACCTTAGCTAGGGTTCCACCTAGGCGATGAGGGACCCAAAGGTGTGTGATCAATACCAATAGATCTGGGTACGCAAAAAACACAAGTTGTTTTAGGCCCATATCATAAAAGCTGGTTGAACCTTGAATCTACCAGCCATAACACTACAGCATAGTATTCCTAGTAATTGGTATCAATTAACATCTTTATTTTTCATAACAATGAATCAAAAATCAAAAATCCAATATAAATATATTAAGATCACAATACTAATTACACTAATGTTTGTAGACCAATATGTAAAAAAACGAATATACAGTACATATCTACAAATGTACGCATGGCGTTAATATATGCCAATGCATTGATTCTGGATAATTTGTGTTAAGTCTTTTTATCTTTGTCCAATCTACGGTAACGAATTGGAGTAAAAAGGAGAAGTGGAACAACTCCAAAGAAAGAAGCGGCTTGACACCAGTTCATCCAAGCAGTGCCAAGTTGTGGAAATTGAGCGAACAGAAGAAAAACAAATCCGAATAAATTATTCGAAAGTGTGAGTATAATAGTGCTGGTAGCTTCTGGGGCGGGGTAGCCTACTTCAGCACTCAGCTCGTAATAGATTGCAACCGTAGCGTTAACAAACAGCGTTAAAAGAATCCCGGTTAGATATATGACCAAATATGTACTGGATCCTACTTGGATTATTTCGCTGCAAAAGAGTGTGAATAACAGTGCAAACACTCCTGCTACAAACATACATATGACGAGAAAGGTTTTCTTCCATCTAGGTAACAAATCTGAAACAAACCCAACTACTATGGTACTAATAGATCCTGCAATTGTAGAATAGAAGCCAAGCCAGCCTACAAACATTTGAGTTACTTGAATCTCCTTCAGCTTGGAAAGGTTCGGATAGAGAAATGAGGACCATGCTGAGTTCACACCAGTCGCTATCCCGTAACACACGAACAGAACCCAGAAAGCAGGATTTCTAATAAGAAGAAACAAAGTGTCTCTGAAGTTCGACCGCTTCTCTTCAGCGGTAACACTGGGAGGGTGTTTAGGTCGGGAGGGGTAGTAGATGAGAATGAGGAGGAAGAGGAGGCCACAAATGCCAGCTTGCACATAGAGCATGTGGAGTATATCCGTCCTAACTTCTGATACCACAGCAGAAGATATGTTGGCAGTGCGATTATTACCTGCTGTCTCATTAACTTGACGGACCATGAGAGGCCCTATTATGAACGAGAAGGCTACACCTAGATAGTTAGCAGAACCTGAAATGCCAGTAGCTAGCGTTCTCTCGTTACATGGAAACCAATTCGCAGAGATGGTAGTACCGGCACCCATTGAAGCAGGTCCTGCAAAACCGTTTAGGAAGTGGCCAATATGCATCAAGACGGTGGCGGCAGGATATGCAGTTGTGAATATTCGCAAGGTAGCTCCAACAAATGTAAAAGCCATTCCAAATAAAACACCATATCTCAATCCTAACTTGCTTATCACTACTGGAAAGAAGAAAGTCGCCGGCACGAAAGCGATAGGACCCCAGTTAGAGAGGAGTGCAATGGTGGAACCACCCTTGGGCCAATTGTACACCAACTCTGCAGAATCAGCGATAGGCCCCCACGTATTCCAGACCATGCCTTGCATGAAAGTGAACCCGGAGAATAGCAACAAGATATAGAAGCGCACGAAAGATTTACGTGGTTTGGCCAGTGGTTGGATTTTTGAGAGGAGCAAACTGTTAGTCTCTACACTAGAATCGGTCTCAGATGATTCATTGATCGTTTTATAGTTCCTTTGGAAATCTCCTGAAATGGAAGAAGGGGATAGAGAATCGTGCACTATTGCTCCGTATTGAGTTTGATTCTCCTCTTTTGACATTATTCTTCCAATCAAAGTGAAATAAGGCTGCAGATATATTAACTAAATAATCGGGAGACTTGGCAATGTTTCAATTGAATAAAGATAACTCAGCTATAAGACGTATGAATGTTTTAACTTTGGATTATACTATTAGCCTATGAAATTGGTGAAACAATTGAAAATTGATATTCTTCTATTATTTCATTACCAGTTAGGTTAAAAAACAATGAATCCAATTTTTCGATAATTCTTTTGGTGCGCTTCCTACACAATTTAGATAGTGATTTATTCGTGTAGGTTCAGCTGTTAATGTAAATGCATGTAGGATTATATATATATAGCTTTGATTTCAATACATACATGCTAAATCCTCCTGATTATGCGGGATTTGTGATACAGAATAAGCTAATAAACTAAATTAATCCAAATGTGCCAAAAATGCCATTTTATCCTGAAAGATAGAGAGATGACCTCGTGGTATGGACGGTGTTCCATATACAGGGTGACCCATAAGTTCTGTTACAAGCTTCATTAGGTATAAAATCTCTTATACTCAAACGATCTTAGTTATTATGGTCCTTAGAGATTGTAATTCGAATATCCTTAATGATTTTAAAAGATTTTTCGATTCTATGACTTAGAAATGTGTTTTGTATGGTGAGTTTTGAGAAAAAAAAATGTGTCCTGGACCGCAGCGAAAATCGTGAATCAGGCCCCACTGCTTTTCAAGTTATCTTTCCAGAGTCTTCAAATTCTAGGAAAAATTAGCTCACACATTTCCCTCGCGAACTCTAAATTTGTAGAGATATAAGATGTTCAGATCAGTGCATTTTGAAGACCATTTGGATCATATTTTTCTGTGATGTGAAAAAAAGTGCCATTTTGGGGAATTTTGCAAAATGTACCTAATTTGAACTGCGACTGAATAACTTTTTCTCGTTTCTGATAACGAATTCAGTGGATTTATGAAATCTTTTTATGGCGAAGAAAGGTACCTGGTGCTAAATCGTCATGGGACATCGATTATGAAGACATTTTTTACAGAAGCAGTGGGGCCTGATTCACGATTTTCGCTGCGGTCCAGGACACATTTTTTTTCTCTCAAAACTCACCATACAAAACACATTTCTAAGTCATAGAATCGAAAAATCTTTTAAAATCATTGAGGATATTCGAATTACAATCTCTAAGGACCATAATAACTAAGATCGTTTGAGTACAAGAAATTTTATACCTAATGAAGCTTGTAACAGAACTTATGGGTCACCCTGTACATACATATATACCATGTATGGAAAATCCATGGAAGATCCGGTAGAAACGAGATCTCGACAGTTATAATATTCGGTATTTCACCATGAAGATTTTAAATTTCAAATCTAGAAAGCTCTAAAATAAATTTTTCAAAATATTTCAAATGATTGAATTTTCGTATCGCATCCTTCTAGGCACTTTCTTGGAACTGCACTATGTCGAACTATATCCAATACAATCTAATACATACAATCTAATACAATTATAATATACATACATAGGTTTAGTAATACGTAGTTCAAACATAGAAGTTGATACCAAAACACAGTTTGGAAACTAAATAATTCAAAACAACTGAATACAGTGTCCATAGTTATGAGAAACTACAACTATTCTGTTTTCTGAATCAATAACAATTCCTGTCGGTCTGAGCAATTCTCCTGGTCCTCTCCCTTCTGTTCTCTTACCGAACTTGTGAATCAGTTCGCCGTTAGGAGAAAGTACGTACACACAACTATCTGAGTAGTCACTCAACAAGATGTTGTTCTGTAAATCGAGACAGAAGTACCGTGGACTAGCTTTTTGACCTTCCAGAAGTAACAACTTTCTGGTGAACTGGTGTGAATAATTGTAGTAACGGATTAGTTGATCATCTGGTTCCAACAGAACGATTTCTTCAGCGGTCAGTTTGATATCTCGGGGGCTCACATCAGAAATATATGAACTAAATTCAAGATTAATATCCAAACACTGAACGCGTCTGTTGTCACATTCACACACGTATATCCGTCCATTCTCTGTTGAGACAGCAACGCCTGTAGGAGAAACAAACTCCAATTCATTTTTTCCTTCCTTGCCGACTGATTGTAAGAGTTTCCCCTCAGCAGTGTACACTTTGAGGGAGTGCCCACTCCGCTGCGTAATATACACTTTTTGCTGCCCAGTGCATATACCATATGGCTTATCCATCTCCTCATTAAACTCGAATAATAATTGATAAGATTGGGTGAAGACTTGAACTCGGTCGTTTCCGCCATCACACACAAATACGTTCTTAGTTTGCGAATCAATACAGATGGATTGAGGATAATAGAAAACTCCAGGCGCTGACCATTTCTTTATGGCGTGTCTGCCTGCTGCCAAGACCAGTTCTCCTTTCTTCTTGTAATCTGGTACAGGGCAAACTCGAATCGAGCCTACCTCCCCAATTCTACCCTCAAAATCCCACTCCAGCACTACAATCCCCATGCTAGCTCTGTCCTCCTTAAATCTCTCTCTTACCTCCCTCACACGGGAATCCGATTGGGCTACACGGCGCTTCGAGGTTTCTCTTTCTTTGCTGGGCATTTCCGTTTCTTTCGACTGAGTTAGCTTTTCCGTCTGATCTGCTCTTTCTTCTCCTTTGTAGATCTCCTCGAGCTGCTGTAACTCTGAGAGAAGGGTCGTTTCTCTCTCCTGCAGCACCTGGTGAGCCCGAGCAAACCTAGTTCGAATCTTCTTCCTCACATTCTCCACCTGAGACAGAAAGGAATCTTCTACCACAGGGACACTAGCCATAACAATCTAAATAAATATACTTCTAATAGGCGAAGTCCGTTACATGAACAGTAAAAGCGACTGCCATTGCCTTAGTGCAAGGGTTTTCTCTTTTTTTATCATACGACCCGGCCCTTACAAATTTAAATGTTCTCACGACCTCCCATAAAATTACAAATGTTCATCAGAGCTCTGACAATATTAATTCATATACTAGACGTATATCTAAGAAAATTAACATACAATTCTAATTCCAATGAATAAATAAGACAAATATTACTAAGAAATGTTATAAAAAATTTTGAAGAGTATAATATACACATTTCAATTTGTTTATAAATTCAGATTAGTTCAACTGAAATTTTGAGAGTAATTTTATCGTGTTTGGAGTATTTCTTCTGTAATAGATCGGCATGTGGAATGAATTCAGGTTGACCTAAACCATCATTCCTCTCAGTACTTGGTTTACTAAAACATTCAGAATACTCCTTTATACTTTCCTCTGTAATCTCACCTTTCATCTCGTAATTATCTTTAGCATCAAGCTGGTTGGTGAGTACCATGGAGTATTTGTACCTGATAGGCCATTTAAGTGTGTCATCCCATTCTCCTTTCATAATGTGAAGAAATACACCGACATAGCATTCTGTTCGATTCCATTGAATTAGTCCTTGAAACTTGTATAATCCCACATAGAACGGATCACTGTATGAGTCTTCCTTTTGGCATATTTTAGCTTTTACTCCATCAATTTTCAATTCGAGATTTCCTTTCAGTACGAAACTCGAAATCGTAGCTAGTGACGATTGTCTCTCTAAATCCTTTCTTTTCAATTCTTCATTCTCTTTTTCCAAATAGAGTATCTTCATTCTAAGCACTTCATTATCGCTATCTTGTCTTGCCACTTTACTGACTGTGAATTTCAGATGCTTATGCACATCTTCTTTCTCATGTTGTTCTAGCATTCTTCTCTGAACCTTAACTTCACACCCGTATTGAGAATAAGGACACTCGGTTTCTTGGAGAGGACACTCTTGACTGAGATGAATAGATTTTTTTTTCCTTTTCACTCGAAATTCTTCACTGCATTTATTCGGACATGGAATAGGGAATTCTATACATACTTCTAGATGTTCAGTCATGAAACAAGCTTTCACACCAATACTACAGTATTCACACTTGACAGTTCTCATGGGACAACATGTCCTGTGTGTTTCTATTCCCCTTCTCTCCACTTCAATCACTTCTCCTCTCTCATCTCTACATCCCAGAGGACAAGCCACAGGAAATAACTCACACTCTTGGAGATGATTTAGTAGCTCGTTCAGTTCATTTGTCCAATCACAGCCTTTGTTCTTCAATGGACAATAAATCTAAATATTTATATACAGTTTTATAAGCTAAATATATTAAATTAAGCAAGAATACAGTCATGAATACCTACATACTCAAAATAACCTGTTTCTCGTTAACTGTTTCACGACTCAATTGAGATGAGCGTTTGTTTACATCTTTTGGTGTACAAACAGAGCATCTGAGATCTTGTTTACCATCTTTCTCAAACAAATATGCATCTCTTAACATTCCTCTGCAGTAGTTACAGAGTAGAAACTTAGCTTCTACTTTTTCTGTTATCTCTTCCACTAACAACTCTGTTCTCCATCCTCCGTAACTACCATCATCTCGTCTCACATACACAAACTTGTTGATTTCTGAGTCAGGTTCTGGTATAGAGGTTTTCTCCGCCATTTTTCGCTCGTAACAATTCAGAGCAGGATTCGCTTGTCACTACAAAGCTGAGCATTAATTATTGGATGGATAATAATATAAAATAGATTATATTAATACAGGGCCGGCGGAACTGGTCCGGCTTTGGCCGGACCAACTTCCACTTTGGCCGGACCAACTTCCGCTTTGGCCGGACCAATAAAAAGTTGCTTCCGCCGGGCCTGTAATATGAATTCTACTTTCATTGCTGAGTTGCATATACTATCATATTTCGTCAAAAGCGTCGGAAGTGAGTATTTTACCTCGGCCGTCTCCGGTTAAGAGGAATATAATTCAAGTTTATATATAGCCTACTGTATATAAGGCCTGTTGCATGAAAAAATGCCCCCCCGTGAAAAAATGCCCCCACCATGGATATTCTAAAGTATGCCAATGCTTATACAAAACATTTTGAATGCTATTTGGCTTCTATTCGTTTATTAAAGCATTGCAAATCAACAAACTAGTCGTGTGAAGTAATAACAATGACTTTCATAAATGTATCGTATATAAATAGTATCAGCAATATTTAGTGTTAAACTCAAGAATATCCATGGTGGGGGCATTTTTTCACTTAGAAGTGACCCTAAACGGCCTCTGAAAATCACCAAATTTGAAACAAATATAACCAATTGCGCAACCATATGGTGACTAATCTAAATTTTAACAACGGATATGGGTACTTTGACATCATATTTATATATCCTGGTAATACATTCCTAATCTCTATTGTGCTTTGTTAATGATTTAAGGCAGCTCATGTATTAGTTCAACCATCTTCTACCACATCCTTAGTCCCAAGTTTATATACAGGGTGTCCCAAAAGTTCTGCAACAAATGTTGCTGATGCATTAATACATAGATAAATAGATCGAATATCCGATACCTATTTTTAATCAAAAAATAGGGAGGATTATCTTAATTATTTTGCATTCCCAATGGCCTGCTTTTCTCAATTTATTTGCAATGCTGGATCATATATATCGTTGTCTAGTAAAGAATATTTTTTATCTCAATAAAAAACTCATATCCATGGTACATTTGACGTCTATACTTAAAATACTCGCGTTCTTATAGAAGATTTCCGTTACATAAATCAAAAGTAATAATGTTATTTTAGTATTATGAATCAATGACAGAATATAGAAGTGATTAATGTAATATTTCATCAGAAAAATAGTGATCTTCAAACTTTACATTTTTGAGATCCAAATTTTGGAGTAATTGGTATGTAATTATTCATAATTTTATAAGAAATGTTTTTTGCGTAATAGGTTGAGCTCATTTCTATGCTAGAAGGGTGTTAGATTTCATTTATGGAGGCTAATTTGGAATACAATCAAGTGATCTTAGTCAAATTAACAAAGTAAAATTAGTTGTTGCAGAACTTTTGGGACACCCTATATATACAAGTGCCCTTCGTTCGCTTGCGCTGCGCGGCTTGCGGATACTGTGTCCGCAGAGTCACCCTGCGGGCGCCTGGAGTTACTCAATCTAACCTATTTTGGGAATTTTTTCCTTTATATAAATATTGTAAATAAAAGTTAACGAATAATTTCTCATATGGATAAATCTACACCCCTGAAAACCCCATGTCAACCGTTGAAAGCAAGTTTCTAGCATATTTTTGAGATTTGTTTACTTTATGTATCTATTGTAAACAAAAGTAAACAAATAATTTATCATATAGATCTGAAAATATGATATTCGAAATCTACACCCCTGAAAACCTACAATAATGTCGTACAATGATTTCTATTGTGAGAGTGAAACCGTACATAGTATTGTATATATGTCGCGTTTTACGACATGTCGTGTTTTACGACATGTCGCGTTTTGCGACATGTCGTGTTTTGCGACATGTCGTGTTTTGCGACATGTCGCGTTTTACGACATGTCGCGTTTTGCGACATGTCGTGTTTTGCGACATGTCGCGTTTTGCGACATGTCGTGTTTTGCGACATGTCGCGTTTTACGACATGTCGTGTTTTGCGACATGTCGTGTTGGCTGTAGATTTCGAATATCATATTTCCGAGTAAATTTGATGATTTGTTTGTTTACTTTTGTTTACAATAGATACAAAGAGTAAACGAATCTCAAAAATATGTTAGAATCTATCTTTCAACGGTTGGCATAGGGTTTTCAGGGGTGTAAATTTAGAATATTATATTTTCGAATACGTATGAGAAATTATTCGTTAACTTTTGTTTACAATATTTATATAAAGTAAACAAAAATAGGTTAGATTCGGCGCGCTTTTCAGGATTAGCTAGCTTAATGCATCGAAGGAATATATATAACGAATTGATTGAAGATACTATGAATAAACATTTTCAAATATTATGTTATCGATTAAGGTTCCGTTCAAATAATGTGAAATATTGAAATTTTTGAAAAAAGTAGTAAAGATATAATTTGAGTTCAAAAAAGGTTCCGATACATGTTTTGTTAGTACTCAAATATGAGAATTGTTTCTAAATGGATGAAATCGCGACATGTTGAAATCCAACGGTTATCATAGAATTTTTATTGGTGTAGAATCTGAATATCGTATTTTCGAATCTATGTGATAAATTATTGTTTACTTTTGTTTACAATAGGTGTATAAAGTAAACAAAATTCACGATAGCTAGATTATTATATTTGAACGACTCAAACAACTTCAGTCGAATAACGTTAACAAAAATCGAGGTATATCTGTTGTGTGCTATAATCAATCATTTAATCATAAAATAACTTTTATCAATCAAAAAATAGATTATACCATAGCATTCTATATACTAAGGCAATGGCACTCACCAAAAAATTAGTACCATGGATTGGTTAAATACTTCAAAACCAATAATTTTGATATTGTAGATACGTATTTCAATTTTCCATCAATTTAGGCATTCACCCCCCTGACAAACTAACTATTATTTCAGAACAATTGAAATGAGATATATTATTTGGTTTTTAATGCACATAGTCGAATTATTTAATACTTAATACATACAAAATATCAAAAGAATAGTTAATCACAATATTGAGACTTGAGGGACAGACTTGACTTAGCTTGAGGGACAGACTTGACTTGACTTGACATGACTTGACTTGACATGACTTGACATGACATGACTTGACTTGACATGACATGACATGACATGACATGACATGACATGACTTGACTTGACATGACATGACATGACATGACATGACATGACATGACTTGACTTGACATGACATGACATGACATGACATGACATGACATGACATGACATGACATGACTTGACTTGACAAATAAACAAAGAATATATTAAATTAGTTCTTGAATTTAGCCAGTTTACTATTCTCTTGTTTCAATACTAGTGCATTATATATAGGTCTTAACTTTATTAGAAGTGTATACAATGTTTTAGTTCCATAGTAGCACATGCCAAATGAATAATATTAGTACGGGAAGAGCCAGAATAAATGTTTTAAATTTATGCTGAGGGTGCAGATACATCGTCGTCATAGGTGTAACTCCAGGGGTGGCAGGGGTAGCGTGCCACCACAGACCTAAATGTTATGTTGACTTGGGGCGACATGCCACATTAGTTTGATATATGTTTACAAATCTCGCCACCCCAGCTAACCATGAAAAAATCAAAATAGTTACGCCTATGATCGTCGTTAAACGACTATTCTTCCCTACCCAATTCACATTGAACATTTCCTAAACATCATTAACGAATTTCAAGAACTCAACAGTTTAGTTCTGGTCTACACTGTTCTTATCCATCATATAAGCTAACAGTCCGGCTGAAGTTGACTAATAGAAAATCTTAAGGGCCAAAATTACATTTCGCCTTTCCAACCTGACAACCAGCAGGCTTGTTAGGTTGGAAAGGCGAAATGTCCCGATGTTAATTTGGAGCACGTTTAGTTAAATTGCACTTGTCCGAATTTTAAAAAAGGTATTTATGCCCACGTTTTTGTAGTAACGAGGATTGCATTTACTAAATTTGGGGAAGGCAACACTTTTTCTTGGTCTTTTAAATTCAGTCAATTGTTTCTACCCAACTTGAGTATGTATATATGCATGATTCTAGAATAATGAACTACATTACTTAAGAAATCACTCACCCGTGATCTTGTTGTTCTGGTAGTATTCACACGTCTTGGAATGGCTCGATACCATTTTCACGACGAGCACCATCTTTAGGAAATTGAAAAACTTAATGAAGTGTTCTACTCCTCTGTCATTGGAAGTCGAGTCAGGCACGAGACAAGACATCTCGTCCAAATGATTTATGCAATTAGTATTGTCAAGTGAGGTATTATAAATGAGTAATAGAAATAATATGCAGCAAAACAATACATTATTGTAATCCACTAGTGTTGTATGTGAAGTAAATATAAATATTGTGGTTACATAATATTTTCAAAATGAATATTTAAACAACCATGAACTCACAATATGAGATAATTATATAGTTGATAATAACAGTTATTTAATTAACGGTTTTAGGATTGAAGTATTTAACCAATCCATGGTACCAATTTTTTGGTGAGTGCCATTGCCTTAGTATATAGAATGCTATGACTATACGTAATAGGTGTATTCAATCATTTATATGAAATAGAATCGTGCAAGATTTAAGGGTTAACCATATTTGCCTGTTCCTAGCAACGGCAAGGAATGTGAAAAGAGTAACCATATCGAATGACCCCGTAACCATATCGAATGACCCCTAGTTTTTATCGGCTAGGTTCAGCGATAGTGAACGACCGAAACCAGAGTATTTTACCGAAACCGAATTTCGGCCGAAATTGAAATTTTCCACCGAATTTCGGTAGAACGATTTCTGGACGTATTACTGATTAATAATCTAGTACACGCCTGATAATTTATATGATAGAAAGTATCATGTTTGTACGATGACACTGCATATGTTAATACAATGCAACATGAGTTCCCCATAGAAATGCAGCATATGTATGGTTATCCAATTAAAGGCTATGTAGATTGTGTGTAGATTATATATTTATCACTCTTAGTAGTTATTCTTTCATTACTCAGAAATTAATCATGATTTCGGTGAAGTCACCGATACCGAAATTCGGCCGAAATCAATTTCGGTTGTTCACTATTCAGCGAGTAGGAATATGTGGAATATATGGCGGTTTTGTGGTATGTGACAGTGGCAGGTGACCCCGGACCTCTCAAGTAGTCCTTTGAAATTGGACATCATGTTCCAAATGAATGACTCAGAAGGGACTGGAGAGAGATCATCTTTTCTATCGCATTCTCTGATCTAAACTAAACTGGCTCCCTTTCGTATTAACTGGGCACTAGTGGCCCCTCCTGAACTGATAGTGTTGTTCTCACATTCGGGCTATCTTTCTATCGATCCATCCTACCCAACTACTACTGCTACTACTCCACGTGCAGACCTGTGGAAGGTGCGAATTGCACTTTCTCGTTAAACCAGAGTTCGCTACACGTGCGCTGTAACGAGACACGTTATACGGACGAAGTACAGGATTCTTCGTCCTATCTTCTCCTCGTAGTGCAACTGGTGAACTCGTCTCTTTCTCTCCCCGCGATTCTCATTAGCGGACCCCTGTCAGATTTAAAGGGACGCAAGGTCATTCTGCTCGCTGCCATTCTCGCCTCGACAGTTTCAGCACTGGTTTACTGTTTCATTGAAATGTTCTCACACTTCCTCCACTTTTCATTTTATTCCCGAGTGCCCTGGATGGAATATTCGGGAATCACACTGTGGTAATCTTGGGCGTAAGTGCAATGGCTGTTGATCTCTCCGACAAAAAATGTCGGACTTTCAGAATGGGAACAGTGGAGGGTTGCTTGTTGATTGGCTATCTAGTATCACAATTTGTAAGCGGGTACATTATCGATGCATTAGGATTTTTTGGAGTTTCGTCTTCCTATTTATAGTCTGGTCTCTAGCATTAGTTAGTGCCCGCTACATTCCTGAATCTTTCCACGGCGGAAATGGAGAATCGAAAACCAACTTTCATAGGGGGCGGGGCGTAGATACCGAATATTCTATTTTCGAAACTATGATAAATTATTTAATTTCTTTACAATATATAGTGCATAAAGTGAACAAATCTCAAAAATATACTGGAAACTAACTTTCAACGGTTGATCTAGGGTTTTTACGGGTGTAGATTCTGCATATCGCCTTTAGAAACTATGATAAATTCATATATTAATAAGTCCAGAGAACATGTTTAGTCACGGCGGGACGCATTAGAAAAGTATTATTATACACTGAAGCCAGGATGAAAAAAAGGACATCATTTCGCTCTCCCAAGGGGAATCAATCGGTAAAGTTAAATTATCACTCATTTAGAGAAAGATGGCGACATTAGTACTGCTCCAAAGTTCAATTACGAGATACTTAATAATGATAATAATTGTAAATTGCATCACATTGTTGCCACACTATTGCAAAGAGTTATGAATCAAATTGACTTTCTCACTAAAAAGACAACCAGAAAGGTTGTGTTAGTGCTAAGGGACTGTGGACTCGGTTTTGCTTGTCGCCTCTTCTTCCGATGTGTAATTTTTAATACCTCTGTTAATAGAGTTGCGAATAAACAAACTCTACTGCCATTGAAGAATTGGAAGCTCGAACCCTGAACTAGTCATCCTGAAGTCATTATGTGTTTCTGTGCTGCGATTATTACACTGGGATGCCAGCGCATCTCAATGTAATGAGTACTGATGAATCCGTTATAAAATATAAGTAAAGTGATGAAATCAATATTCAGAAACACAACAATCAAAAACAGAATATGAATTAGCAAGGCGACAGACACAAAGGTTGTACAAACAAATGCATTCGTTAGAGATTATTACCTACTAAATAAATTTTAACTGTACAAATGAGATATTAAATTTACGCGGGAAAGTGTTGTATTCGTATTCGTAACCCAAATAGAATCATAATCGTGGGAATATTTCAGTCCCAGAGAACTTCCGAATGAAAATGATGATAGAAATTTCGTTCTTTAATTCGATTCAGATTTATTCCGTTCTCTAAGATCTTGTCTATACAACGCCAGTCCTCTCCGCTCAATTTATCCTGGAAATCGACACCATTCATTCCTCCCACCTTCATCCAGTCGGATTTGTACATCCCAACCAGACTGTAGCTCATCACCTCCCAATACCCGACCGTGTCCGTGTACGAGTGTCCACACATCTGATGGATAATGGCCGGTGCGTAGGCGCTGTACCCTAGGAATGTCCTCTTACGAATTTGATCCAGGATGTTCAGAGGCAGTCCGAGAGAGAGGTCTGCTGTGAAGACGATATCAGAGGGGTTCTGGATCTCATCCAGGGCTAAGTTGATTCCTCCATGACGCAGGAATGCCCCCTCCACTTCAATCAACATCCAATGCCTCAGTTTACTCTGCCGCAAGAGAACTTCTGTGTTAATATCGGTGCTCTGGAAATCTACAACTACGATGGAAAATCTCTCATCACCTGTCTCCTCATAAACCCTCTCAAAATTCTCTATCAAGTCCCTGATCCAGTGTGCATTGTCTTTCACACTTACTACGATGTGCACGAAAGGCGGCTCTCTTCTTTTGAATACTTTGTGCTGGCAAAAATTGATTGAGGGAGAACTTACGGAGAAGAAATTCTCACTGATGGCGAACAGTTCGTTACTATTCGATTCTGTATGTACCAACACCTCTATGAGGTACCTAGCAACGGAGTGCCGGTGTTCGTATTTCTCTATGTTGACTAACATGTGAAGTGAGATCTTAGGAATGCTGAGTCTGATCTGTTCCAGAAATGAATCAACAATGAACTTTGCTTCTTTTTCTGGGAGAATGTTGTTTCCGAGACTGGCGTCATCGCTCTTCACCATACCCGACTGATCATAAGGGTACACAGAGGGGAAGGGGACAGTAAACTTGTTGGAATGAACGTTCTTTATCTCATCCGTGAGATGACACCTCGGAATTGAGCTGGAGAATTCGGTGAGGGGGAGTTTAGGGTACTTGAAGAGGACATCTCGAGCTGTGGGCTGGCGGGGCCGTTTCAAGCGGTGGATCGGTAAGGGAGGCGAGGGGTGGTAGCTCTCCGGAACCACTGAATTCTGCTCCATTGTAAATGAGACAAAACACTTGCTAGGAATATCTGAGTATACATCTGCTCCAGGCTTCCTCCACTTCACATCAATCCTAGAATCGTTCAAGGTGTAGACGGTTAGTATTTCGATGTAGTAAGGCTTGTCTTCGGAGAAGTGCATCGTGTCAGATAGATAGGCGGTATAATTGTCTTCTCTTAGGGAGGGACAGTCAGCCGGGTTGACGTGCGCATCACACACGGAAGCAATGAGCCGAGAATGGGAAGGGTTGGGATAGAGAGAGATCCAGAGTTCTAGACTGGAGGAAGATGCTACAGAGAAACTATACACGCCACTCACTGGAGGGATTAAGTACCCGAATATCCTCTGTCCAAAGTTATTTCCTACAAACTGCGTGTTGAGGGTTGATAGTGTCGATTTGGTGTAAGGATTGGAGGGAAATCCAGGGATGCTCTTGAACTTGTTCGTGCCTACGGAGCAGAAGTCATTCCAACGATATAGGTTGAGCTTTCCCCTCACACCCAGTGACAGCACGTCTGACATCGTGAGTGAATCGATAGCATACGAATTTAGCTTTGTGTAGAGAGCTAATGGATTCTCAAAGTTTGAATCGTTGAAGTCAGTGTTTCTGAGGACTCGCAGCACTTTCTTTCTGAGGTCAGAGAGCGTTGCAGCAAAGTCAGCTTGCATCCCTAAGGGTACGTCTTCAAGGGAGTCTTTGTTACTCCTCACGTTGACGGAGTGAGCCCGGGGTGTAGGCCTCTCGAAATAAATTAATCCGATCCAAATACACAGAAAGAAAAAGCCAATGGCAAGAAACCTGCAGATCTTCTTGTTCATTGAGAAATGCAAATAAAGATGGCTATATTTCAAAGTAATTGGATAGTGTAAATACGCTGGTTATAATAGTTATGAAATACTGAAAAGCCTTGAAACAAGTCAGTATTTATTACTGGCTCAAACCTGAGGCTAATGTAACTAATCAAATCGAGTCACCTGACTAATCAAACTGAGTCACTTGACCTGTCCAAGGCTGATTTATAACCGCAACCAAATGAAATGGAATATTCATTCAGTACTTTTCTGATGTAATTAATCGACAAAAAGAAATTACAGTATAAGATGATGAGAATGATATCATTACTGATTATTGGTTTAGCTATGCTGAATCCTAAAAGATGGTCATTATGTCTTGATTTACAAAAGCAATTATAATTCGATTATGTCTCGAAATTCAGTATTGCAATTCCGGGCCGATATATCCCCCCCCGGATCAAATACTAATCCCGTGAACAGACTAAATCCTATAATCCGGACCAATGTGCTAGATAACTGAATTGGTGTGAATCCATCCAATAATTAAAACATGCGATAGCAGGGATTGGCTTAAATATTCTTTTGGAACATAAACGATTTGTGCTCGCCAAATACTAGTACCAAGGCATATAGATCGAAATTTGTTTACTGAACATAAAATTGTTACTTACGTCTATGGAGATAGATATTCAAACATTGGTCACATACAAATTGAGGTACCTAAATTACGTCGAAGATAAGTCAATCTTACCTCTTAACAAAATGCTTCATATATGAATCTACATAATATACAAAATAAGATTACATTGATTGTTCACTCAAATACAACAAAGAATATTCTACGCAGATATAACACATTCATACGCGTTGGAGAGCAAATTCTGGAAGCTATTTATAGCCGAGCTTCGCATCGAGCCACTCGGTGGACAATTCCTCCATTTCTCTCACAACAAAGGTCTTGGTGAACTTCCCCTCGTTAACCACGCCTATCTTAGACCCTGCGTAGAGCATAGCTAGCTCGGGGTGGGATCCCTCAGGGCAGATGTAAATGAACACCAGCGGGTAGGTCACGCGCCCATCACTGTGCTCGTAGCTGTAGCTGTAGGCGATGTAGCGCGGCTCGTTGTCTGGGAGTTCAGGGATCATCTCCTCTATGGTGATGCCTTTGTTCTCATCTGCCACGTCAAAATCATATTCATCTTCGACCACTCGCGTCTTCTCTTTGTTGACCTTCATTATGATGACTGCTCGGTTCTTTTCTTTACGAAACTGGAACTTTTTCAACTTTTCTTTGAGCTCAGGACTAAGTACGCAAAATTTCAGATCACTTTCTGCCATGATTGAAGATAGAAAAGCTAAATTATTGAAGTGAAAGCATTAGTATAACCTAGCACAGAACTTTAATTAAAAGATAAATTGGTCGTCCGTTAAATTAGTGGAGTAGGTACACATATCGCGTTATGTAGAGAGAAATGGGGAACAACATCACACACAAACTCGTTAATCCTAAATACAAACGCATGCGGATTCACTGAAGAGTTCCGCATCAGTATAAAAAGTGAGAAAATACTACATCGACGGATTCTAACTCACTCTTGAACATTTCAAAGGAAATGTGAGCTAGATTCGATGATAAGAATGTTTAACCGTATGGTTTTAATGCTTGTTATGCTGTGTTCTGTAGGTTAACTTCATTATTTGCAACAATACGTATTGAGTTCTCTTAGAATCGCAGGCACTCCCTCGTATCGGGAAGCCGTCCGCTTGGACGGAGGTGCCCCGATACGCGGGGTTCTACTGTATTAACTATAAAATTTGTATTGCTAGAATATTTAGGATATAATTTTGTTATTATTGTTATTTTAAAGAGGTTTCTCAATCTTATTGAAAGGTATGAGATTCTAAACGTCGATTCAAAGCATAGAGACGAATAAGATCATATTTTGGGAATTTGGATTGTAAGAATGAAGATTAGCGAAGGTGTACTGTAATACAAGGTTTTAATCCGGCTTTTTTGCACTTTCATAATTTACCAAAGTATAAAAACTGATGACAATTTCTAATGAATTTAGTGAATTACACGGGGATGCGAAATTTGCTTGAAAGTAGTAGGAACAAGTCCGAAAAATGAAGTAGAAATAATTTCGAAAGGCACCTCGAAATAGGACTAAGTACGAAACCTATGAAGGGGGATTGAGTCCGAAAATATTCCTAAAGTAGGAATAAGAAAATGTGCCGGGATCCGGGATTGATTCCCTTGATATCATTTTATCGCACGTTCATAAGAACAAATCAAAATTTTGCTCTCGCGCTATGCGCACAAGTAAGCAAAGTAATGTGAGAGATTTCGTGCTTCTTGAGATAACATTAACGGGACAAGAGATGACCAAATACAGACAATGGTGCGGGATGGTTAGTGTATTGTAAAACAATATATAACCGGAAATAATACTCTTAGCAGGCAGAGTTTGACAGGGTACGCATGTGACTCCTCCAATTGAAATTTTCTGCCCAAAGGCACAAAGCTTGGAAGCAATATCGACAGTTGAATGGGGCTGAAATGCTTCAACATCAAATAATGAATTACACTTACAAACTATGTAAATCTAAGATGAAACATCACAGGATATAAACCACCAGCTCCTATGAAAATAATTGATATTCATTGTGTAAGGTTGTGTGTAATAAATTAAAGATTGAGCAGTTTCCTAAGAAGAATGCAACCCTCAGAGTACAGCTAGTATATGGGCTTTATCTTGAAGTGGAGTCCGATTATCGAGAACACGAAACATCTCAGGTCCTGTACGAGGTAGTGGAACACCTTGAGTCCCTCTTCATCCTTGCTGTTCCTCACGTCGATCTGAGACCCGATCTTAGAGGTGGCGAACGAGATATGTTGGTTGCCGAGCACAATTTCTAACTCTTGCCTGCCGACTATATCTGGTTTAGGCCAGAACGCATCGTCTTCTTTACAGATCTCGCTCTCCTCTACAAACCTGCACAGCTCGTCCAGCACTTGCTGGCTGACGAACACCTCCTTTCGTATCATGCTGTCCTTCTTGTAGTTAGAGTTGTTAGCGTAGCGAAGCTTCCCGTTAGGTTGAAATTCAAATTCTAGGAATTCATGCCCGAACTTTCCTTTGTGACCGACGTAGTACCGCAAGTAGAATTCTCTATGACGCGACATCGAGTAAACAAATTCTAATGAGAGCTAGACAATCTATCACACATGTTGATTAAACGTAAGTCAATTATACAATATAAATGAACAATCTTATCAGCCTGCGCCATTATGAGCAATTCATTGCCATACTGTATAGTGGTTAAAAAGGGTGTATGTGGCATAAAGTGGCACTGATAGACAGAGCATTAAAGGAGCGCGCTCACTGGAGCGAACTCCTTTTAATAAAGTTTATTCCTACAATTTCCCCTGATATCTAACAATTTTATCAACATTTCCTACTGAAATTCAATTGGGGTAAATTTAAATTAGAAAATGACATTAAAAAAGGAATGTATTAGTATTCAAATCTTTAATTTTTTCTAATATTGTTTGAATTTTGCAATAATAATCCATATTTTCCAAAAAGAATTTTGAAAGGAATTTTAAGGAGCGCATAGAGAAGCGCGCTCCTTTTTTCTAGGAGCGGGAGCCGGAGTGCACTCACTCTTTAAAATTAGGAGCGGAGGCTGGAGCGCTCCAATGATAGGTAAGGAGCGCGGTCCTAATTTTGAGGAGCGATTAATGCTCTGATAGATAATTACCAAAAGTTAGGAATGAATGATTTATTAGAAAAATTAAACTGTGACTAATTCGAACGTGTATTATTCGAATCTGGAATCCGATTAGCTGTATCCCATACCGTTTAGATTCGAATTATTAAAAAAAGGTGCTAATGACGTCATAATTCCATGATGAGTCGACATTTTCGTCTGAGGTCAGAATTTAGTGGAGCCATAGCCAAAAGACTCCCACATACCAAAAATCAGCTTTCTGTGCCTGGCATTGATTGTGATATCTTAGAAAATTTAGTGAGTTGTATGCCTAATCGAATTGAGAAAGTACTAGAATTGAAAGTTTATTATATTGGCGAATGAGATTTAGAGTGAATGTATTTTATGTAGTATATAATTTAAAATGTTCGAGGGGCCAAGACTTTTGAAACACCCTGTATATATGATATATACGTATATATATATAGTAGAACTCGGTTAGTACGTACTCGGGATAAGACGTACTTCGGCTTAGTACGTACTCATTTTTCTGAACCAAAATTCATTTATTATATAGATTCCTATGTAATATCAACTCGGTTAGTACGTACTTACGGATAATACGTACTTTTTTTCGCTTCCCGGAGGGGTACGTCTTATCCGAGTTCTACTGTATATATATATAAACAAACACATTAATCGAGTTTTAATACTTGTAGTAAGGATATTTTGATTGATAACAAACAGGTTTAATTAGAATTCTAATACTAATGTATAAAAGCAATCAAACTAATAAACGCGCGCAAATAGGATTATAATAATAATTTAATAATATGCTTGCAGAACATATTCTGAGACAAGGTAGATAGTTCCAGTTTCAGAAATGGCTACACCTTGTGGATACATAGTGCTTCCTATCGAGTGGATGAGTTCTCCAGAGCTTGACACGATCTTTATTTGGTTTTGAGCATGGTCACTAATGATGAAATTGCCATCTTTATCCAAACAGAAAAAACAAGGATGATAAACTATACATTCTTGCTTGGATTCGTGAGTGACACATGAACTGAGAAGGTCTCCATTCCTTGAAAAGAAATGGACACACTTCTCACTCCAATCCAGCACTGCCACTGATTCTGCTGTCAGCTTAACATCGTGAGGATGGTCTAGCTTTCCTTGTCCAAAGCAAAATAGGAATTGGAGCTGTTTTGAGAAGATGGAGACTCTATTGTTATCCTCTTCCACAATGTAGACATCTCCGTTTGTATCCACAGCTACTCCACATGGCCAATTCAACTTTCCTTCCTTTCCTACTTTGTCAGTGAGTTGGAGAGTTTTTTTGTCGAAACGGAGCAGAGAATGGAGTGAGATATCAGTGACGAGGATGTGATCTTCTGTTAATGTTATACCCCATGGTCCCTTAAGAACATTTTCTCCAAACTTTTTAATAAATTTTGCTTGAAATGAGAACATTTGAACGCGATTGTTGAACATATCAGCGATGTAGATAACCTGATCAACCTCATCTAGTGCTAAACCTCTCGCTCCATAAAACTCTCCATCATCTCTTCCTTCCTTCCCAGCTGTTAGGATGGGTTCTTTCTTTCCGACATGATTTACTCCCTCTGACACTTCTCCAAACTCTTCTATCATCGATACAAATCTGTCGCGAGTAGGAAAATGGAATGAAAGGTTAGGAAGTTTGGTCGGAGTGGCTAGTCCCTGCATTCCTTGCTCGTAAGCCTGACTGGCCTGCTGGTGAATAGGGATGTTGAGATTGGCTTTCAAGCTTAACTGTCTCAGGTGTTGTTGAGCTTTCTCTAATTCCTGAATTGCTTCTTTCCGTGCGGACTCCTTGTTGTGGAAGTCTTCTCGTAGTTGGAGGACTTTTCGTAGGAGAGCTTCCTTCCTCCCGATGAGTTGAGCAATCAGCTGATTGAATGTGAGTTCTATCTGTGCTGCCACACGATCGAAATGTGCAATTGAGTCATAGGCTACATTCTCTGTTGGTAGGTTAGCTGCCATTGTGGGATTAGTTAGTTGATTGAATTGAATAATTTGAAATAGATTAAATTTTAACTACTTTCTCTTATAGTGGATATCTGAATAGCTTAGTGAGCTGTGGTTGCTATGGAAATCACTGATATAGTTAGGAATGTTATTATGGTTGTGTTGTGAGATGTAGAGACTTCTTAGAGACAGGGTGTGTGATGTCAGGATTGTTTCATTAGTAAATCATTTCCAGAAATAAATCTTAGAAATACTGTATTACAATACTTCTGACCTTTTCCATGTTTCCTCTGAGCTAAACTTTCAACATTCATTAGTTATGTGCTAATGACTTCATTTCCTTATCTTATGATCCAACCAATCAATTTCTGCTTAAAATGACTACACCACCTGGCAAAGTATTGGAGCACCCCAAATTTTCCCATCATAATAGTAATAAAATTGGTATTTTGGTTAAAGAGAAGTCATTCAAACTATGTCATTTACTGCATTTCTGATATAAAATTCGTGTTCTACGTATTCGAATTATCCATATGTTATATTTCTAGGGACTTATTGCATCCGAAAGCAATTTTTTATCACCGTGGGGGGTCGTATGCCACCTATTACCATCATGTATAGTGGTTTTTATTTGTGACAATTTTGGCTCAATATACACATGGTGGTGAAAATTAGCTTTCGAAAATAAACTATCTTCAGAAAGCTTATATCCTGGATAATTCGAATGCGTAGAACACGAATTTAATATCAGAAAAGCATTAAATGGCATAATTTGGATGGATTCTCCTCCACAATTATTTTATTATTATTATGATGAGAAAATTCGGGGTGTTCCAATACTTTTGGCCAGACAGTGCATATTTAATTGGTTCCATGATTCTGTTTTCAAAACATCTTTTGTTTGTTTGTCCGAAATGATTGAAGAATTGGCAAGTCGTGGAGGTACGAAAATTGGCATGTAGGTGTCAAATGATGAATCTACGATTAACTGCAGAATGCCCAGCATTTATATGGCTTCAGTGCCATAGAAAATGGCTGGGAGACATCCGCGATATCGGGGACACTATGTCCCCTCTGGGCATTCTACGGTTAAGTTCGAAGATCTAAGCGAAATTTTCACACCTCTGCAAAAAAATGGACAAATTTTCACACCTTTTCTATACAATCTATATGACCTTACACTCACAATATAAAACATTGTAAGACACTACAATTGACGTCATTGTTATTAATACTTCAATACAATAACTTATATAGATCTCTCAATTTTATTATAGTGCATAACAATAAAAAAGGTTTTGTGTATATTTTCGCACCAAATATGCTAGAGACTAGCTTCCAACGGTGAACATGGGGTTTTCAGGGGTGTAGATTTCGAATATCATATTTTTGAATCTATATGATAAATTATTTGTTTATTTTTGTTTACAATAGTTACATAAAGTAAACAAATCCTAAAAATAGGCTAGAGACTATAGGCAAGAGACATCTTCCAACGGTTGACTTTAGGCGTATAATACAGCCCAATACCATAGTTACTATGAGAGCTGTATTTTGATAGAACATGATGAAGTTACCACAGTAATTGCCCGTAACTATTATGTAAATAAATAATACGTTGATTTGTCATGAAAAAAAATTTTTATGCTTAATACACATCATGCAATCAAATAATTTCACGGAAATATTACTCAATACTACTTTCATGTCTAGAAGTATATTTAGAACTGCAGGGTATACTTGTCAATTGCAATTTGAATTAAGTGTTGATGAATGACTACATTAGCTGGAATATCCTTGCTTGATTAACAGTCGAGGTTGTAAAATGTACGTTGAATCTAACAAGTAATCTTTCTCCGTAGTTTAAAATGTGTATAAATACGAATATATCTAAATTGATACAGAAAAAATTGCAATTCCTGAAAAATTACTAACTCAAAATGGTAAGATAAAAATAATACTTTGCATTAATTCGAAAATAAATATTAGATATTTCATATATTGTTAAATTATCTTTAGAGAGAAATCATTTCTATTCACGTCGGTCAAGCAGGATGCCAAATAGGAGAAGCTTGCTGGGAACAGTACGCACTTGAACATGGGATCAACAAAGACGGCACTCTGAATGAAAATGCTGACCAATCTAATCTTGACAATATTGGGACTTTCTTCAAAAATATTAGGGAAGAACAATGGGTTCCACGAGGTGTCTTTGTGGACCTTGAACCCACAGTTATAGGTCAGTTAAGAATACATTGAGTGAATCAGGCTTTACTAATACTGAGTACTAACTGCAGTTCTATCAAAAATGTTGTATCATTAATTGTTCTCCGAATTTGGAAAATTGAGTTCAAATAGATTGTACATTTTAATAATTTTTTTCCACCTACAGATGAAATCCGTAGCGGTCCTTTTCGTAAGATGTATAATCCATCTCAGCTAATCTCTGGGAAAGAAGATGCTGCGAATAACTTCGCGAGGGGATTCTACACGGTAGGAAGAAATTTGATAGCAGAAACGGTGAGCAGGATTAGGAAAGAGGTGGAACAATGTGAGCAGAAAGTACAGGGTTTCTTTATCTTCCACTCGTTCGGAGGAGGGACTGGTTCTGGATTTGCAAGTAATCTAACGCGTGAACTGCACACTCAGGTAATTAATTATACTCTTGTAACTACGTAGATTGCAACAAGTGTTTCATTTTCAATTGTTGTTTTATCTAGTTTGATAGCAAAACATCCAAGTACGAATTCGGAATAATCCCAGCTCCACAGGTGAGCACAGCTGTAGTAGAACCATACAATGCAGTACATACTATGCACTTCAACTCGATCGAATATTCAGATGTTTCTTTCCTCTTTGACAATGAGGCAATCTATGATATCTGCAAGAATAACCTTGAAGTAGAGCGGCCCGCCTACTCTAACCTCAACCGACTAATCTGTCAAAATGTGTCGTCTATCACGTCATCACTGAGGTTTCCAGGTCAGCTCAATGTGGATCTAAACGAGTTCCAAGTGAATCTGGTACCATTCCCCAGGATTCACTTCCCTCTCTCCTCCTATTCTCCGATTGTTTCCAGGAGCAAAGCTTCCAAGAGTCAGTTCTCAGTGAAAGAAATTACTAGCGAATGCTTTGAGCCAAACAACCATATGATCAGATGCAGACCTAACATGCACAAGTATCTTTCTTGCTGTCTCTTGTACAGAGGAGACGTCCTACCTCGTGACGCTACTAAAGCAATCGAGCACATCAAAAACCAGTCTAGTTTCCAGTTTGTGGATTGGATCCCTTGCTCCTTCAAAGTGGGTCTCAACGCCCAAGTTCCTCGTATGCCGAAAGGTGCAGACATGGCCGAGGTTAGTTCCGCACAGATTAATCCTTAGGATATAGAGTAGGACTCAGCTACTACAGGCAGATATTGCATTTATTAATTTGCATCTACTAGGTCGCCTAGCGACGGAACCTCACAATCACACAACTGATTTTAATTAATTGAGTAACCGAGCTCAAAAAGGAATATTTTTGAATAGAAAATTATTTGTGATTAACTCAAATTGTGTTTCGAAATCTGGCATTTAAAATATCTAATTTGTTTTGCGATGAAACACTAACGGCGATAAAACAGCTATTTTTGCAAACACCGATTTTAACATTATTTTTGCAGGTGCCCAGATCGGCTTGCCTCCTCTCAAATAGCACTGCTATCTCAGATACGTGGGAACGGCTCAGCAGTAAGTTTGATGTGATGTTTGCTAAGAGAGCATTCGTGCACTGGTATGTCGGGGAAGGGATGGAAGAAGGTGATTTTATGGATGCAAGGGAATCTCTGGAAGTTCTGACTAAGGATTACAAGGAACTTAGTGGAACTGATAACCCTGCTGAGTACTAAGCTTCTGTTGCCAACACTTGAAAGTCAACTTTATTATATTTTCAAGGAATGTATTTTATTCTTAGACAAACCTAGATTTTGCTTGTACAGGGCTGTTAATTAGTGTAACTGCTGATAAATCATTAAACAATTCCAAAGCTTTGATGCTCTGTCTTCATTATTATCATTTCTTTTTGCTTGCCAATGGAGAATAAATTGACTCGTATTTCAGGAACTTTTATTTGTTCACAAACCATGCTAAATTGTCCCCTCTGTAGATTTGGTCCCCCCTCTTTTGCTATATTGTCGAGTCATCCCTGCTAGCATGATACTCTTTACTTGGCTGTTACGCAATTACTAGTATCGTTTTAACTTGCTATTAATTATGTAAATTTTGGGAAAATAATGTTTGTCTTTCGAGAGAACTATACACATGAGAATAAAATAATGAGCAACTAAGAATTTTGAGAAGAACGAGAAGATAACACATATACAATGCAATTTATCCGTCCAAGCGAAGGCCTAGTAGGATGTGATCTACTCTCTTGAGTTTCGGCGTTCTATACCATCGTATGTATACCAATCATGCAGTTTGGTTCTTAGTGAGAAATGTAAGCCATGATGTATAGTGTACCCCAGTAGTGAGTAATGGAAGATATCTTTATCGTGAGGAACGTAGATCTGATTTTCAATGTTAATTTCACGAATCAGAGAAGTATCAGTAAGATGACCAACCTCAAGAATGATAAGAGTGGAAACTTGAATATATTCCTGTGGGTCATGAATTCTAAATTGGCATTTGAATCGCGACATTTCAAACATTTAAAGCTTGATTGTATTTGGTTATCAATAGTATTTTGACAATTTCCTTCAAATCTTAACACAGATGTCAAGTTAAGTCTCTTCTCCGATTGACAGCAGCAACTCCAGCACTGGAAAATGACTTTGTTGCAATCGGAGCTGAGGGAGAGTTTAGTCAACAGTTGAACCACAGCCCCCTCGTAACCAAGAAAGTCATATCGCAAGTTTACATTTTGAACTCCCAGTTGAGAGCTAGCCATATTCTCAATTCGTCGAATTCACGGTGTTCAATATGAGATAACATAGTAGTTTGAAAACTGGTTGTTGGAGAAACATCAGATAAGCGAAGAGCTTCAGATATTTGATAAGAATGTAAACTTTGAAGAGTTATGAAATTATCAACAGGACAAGTGTTGACTAATTCAATTCCTTCGAATTGACCACCCCAAATTACACATAGATCTTCTAGGTCAGTTGAAGCAGGCGTAGGTAGCATAATACAATCACTTTTGGGCAAAGTGTATGAGGTAAATAGCAACTGTTGAACCACAGGGAGAAGAAAACTGGAAATCTTCGTCTGAGGGTGGTATGGGGCTGAAAAGATTAGCTTACAATCATAGGCATCGTGTAGCGCTTTGGAGATTTTGTTCGTAAATTCTGTCCCATTATCAGATATTATTTGAACTGGTGCCCCTTGCTTACATAAAATGGAGAATAACCCCCTTGCTACTTCTTCCGCATCTTTAGATCTGAGTGGGCGTGTTTCTATCCACTTAGTAAAGTGGTCAATCATCGTCAATATGTATGTATAGCCTTCGGAGTGAATAAGTGGTCCAGTGAGGTCCATTCCGACACGAAACCACACCTTTGTAATAACTGGGAGTGGCTGTGGTGGTATACTGGGAACTTTCAGAGTAGGCTGATTCTTTTGGCCCTGAACACAGTTGTCCACGTATGAACTGATCTGCTTCATCATCCCAGGCCAGAAGTATCGTTCTTCTGCGATATTGTATATTATAATATATTATTGTTGTAACACTGTTTAGGAATCTATTAGGAATCTAGAATGTTCTTAGGTAACTCAACTGTAGCAGTATGTAGGTTCTTATAGAGCTTCCTATCAGGGAGTGAAATAGCATATTTAGTACTATATAGGTATGTTCTAGATGTTAAGTTGTGTGTGTTGGTATTACTACGAATTCATTAATCACTAATAGGTTACGTGCTGAGATTACAGTTATACAATTTTACTACAATTATAATTTTGTATATTATAAGAATCGGTCGACAAGTAAGATAATAAACATTCGTGCACTGAAGATTCCATATTTTGAGGAGTATGCCAAAGATAAAATGTAGCAGGTTCAAATGAGATGTGTTTGTTTATGAATATAGTTGTTTATATGTAAGAGAAAACCAATGTATATTCACAACCAAGTTTCAGCTAAATGGAACTAAATTAAAAGCTATACTTTCTCGCACCCTCCTATCCCCAGGGGGTGCATGCACCCCGGTTGAGAACCACTGTCTTAGAGGTAGGATGTATGATGTCAAGATTGTTTCATTGGCAAATCATTTCCAGAAATAAATCTTAGAAATACTGTATTACAATACTTCTGACCTTTTCTATGTTTCCTCTGAGCTAAACTTTCAACATTCATTAGTTATGTGCTAATGACTTCATTTCCTTATCTTATGATTCAACCAATCGATTTCTGCGTAAAACGACTACCTGGCCAAAAGTATCGGAGCACCCCAAATTTTCCCATCATAATAGTAATAAAATTGGTATTTTGGTCAAGGAGAATTCATTCATAACTATGTCATTTACTGCATTTCTGATATAAAATTCGTGTTCTACGTATTCGAATTACCCATGTTATATTTCTAGGGACTTATTGCATCCGAAAGCAATTTTTTATCACCATGGGGGGTCGTATGCCACCTATTACCATCATGTATAGTGGTTTTTATTTGTGACAATTTTGGCTCAAGATACACATGGTGGTGAAAATTAGCTTTCGAAAATAAACTATCTTCAGAAAGCTTATATCCTGGATAATTCGAATGTGTAGAACACGAATTTAATATCAGAAAAGCATTAAATGGAATAATTTGGATGGATTCTCCTCCACAATTATTTTATTATTATTATGATGAGAAAATTCGGGGTGTTCCAATACTTTTGGCCAGACAGTGCATATTTAATTGGTTCCATGATTCTGTTTTATTTTGTTTGTTTGTTTGTCCGAATTGATTGAAAAATTAGCAAGTCGTGGAGGTACGAAAATTGGCGGTGTCAAATGATGAATCTATGATTAAGTTCGAAGATCTAAGCGAAATTTTCACACCTCTGCAAAAAAATGGAAAACAAATTTCACACCTTTTCTATACAATCCTTACTATTAAAACTCGATTAATATTTATATATATATATATATCTATCTCTGTTACGAATTGATTGAAGAAACTGCCAGGCGCAGAAAGCTGATTTTTGGCATGTGGGAGTCTTTTGGCTATGGCTCCAGTAAGTTCTGAGCTCAGACGAAAATATCGACTCATCATGGAATTATGACGTCATTGTCACATTTTAAAAAGTTAAGCAACACAGTTATTCGGGCATAACTCAGCCATTATAGGAGATAAAAGGCTGAAATTTTAATAGAATCTGTATACTAACATGTCTCACATATGATGCAACTATCATCAAAAAATGATGACTCATCACTTTGTTATGATGTCATCATTACGAATCAAAAAATTTTAAATTCACAAATTTGGTGATTTTTCGAGTGATATCGAATAGCACAGTAGGACAGACATATTTAGAGATGTTATCTCCCTTATAATTAACCAATGTGACTCCAGGCGACCGAAGGGAGCCTCCGGCGGACACAAAGTGTCCGCCAGCCGCACAGCGCAAGCAAGCGCGAAGCGCGCTTGTCTATATGACTTTACACTCACAATAGAAACCATTGTAAGACACTACAATTGACGGCATTGTTATTAATAACTTACAAGCGCGCTTCGCTTGCTAGCGCTGCGCGGCTTGCGGACACTGCGTGTCCGCAGATTTACCCAGTGGGTGCTTGGGAATATACGTCGCTTTCTTGTTTTATACTAAGTACGGTGGATTATCATTTGTCTACGGTTACATTAATGAAATCAGAACTGTAGCATAAATTTTATTTCTTGATAAATATAATTTACTTCGTATTAAGTCAACTAATCCCGAATGTAAGCCGAATTTGAATTCACAAAGTTCACATTACTAAAGATTATTATACTTAAATAATCAATTCCAGTCCATGTCGTTAAAAGTTATTTTATGATCGAATTGATTGATCGTAGCATATAACACACTTTAATTGTTGTTAACAGTCAAATTATAGACTCAAAATAGCAGTATTCAATCATTTATATGAAATAGAATCGTGTGAATGGCATTATAAAAGGCTGATAATAGATTGGTTCACATAAACCAATTAATTTCAATCACAATTAGTTCTTTTGATTGTATGCATAAGTCACTACTATTTTATTCCAATGTATTTGCATTATAAAATAATCGAATTTGATTGGTCAGCACATTTTGTCACCTATCTCGGCGAGGTGTGAACATTTCGCTTAGATCTTCGAACTTAATCCTAGATTCACCATTTGACACCTACATGCCAATTTTCGTATCTCTACGACTTGCCAATTCTTCAATCAATTCGGACAAACAAACAAACAAAAAAATCAAAAAATCCTGGAGTTTTAATATATAAGATATAGATGTCTCAATTTCATGATAGTGCATAACAATAAAAAAGGTTTTGTGTATATTTTCGCACCAAATATGCTAGACTAGCTTCCAACGGTGAACATGGGGTTTTCACGGGTGTAGGTTTCGAATATCATATTTTTGAATCTATATGATAAATTATTTGTTTATTTTTGTTTACAATAGTTACATAAAGTAAACAAATCCTAAAAATAGGCTAGAGACTATCTTCCAACGGTTGACTTTAGGCGTATTATACAGCCCAATACCATAGTTGCTATGGAAGCTGTATTTTGATAGAACATGATGAAGTTACCAGTAATTGCCCGTAACTATTACGTAAATAAATAATACGTTTATTTGTCATGAAAAAAATATAATTTTAAGCTTAGTACACATCATGCAATCAAAATAATTTCATGGTATAACATTACTCAATACTACTTTCAGTCTAGAAGTATATTTAGAACTGCTGAGTACTTTTCCATTGCAATTTGAATGAAGTGTTGATGAATGACTACGTTAGCTGGAATATCCTTGCTTGATTAACAGTGTAGCGGGTTCTGCTGCGTCGAGGTTGTAAAATGTACGTTGAATCTAACAAGTAACCTTTCTCCGTAGTTTGAAATGAGTATAAATATGAATATATCTAAATTGATACATAAAAAATTGCAATTCCTGAAAAATTACTAACTCAAAATGGTAAGATAGAATTAATACTTTGCATTAATTCGAAAATAAATATTAGATATTTCATATATTGTTAAATTATCTTTAGAGAGAAATCATTTCTATTCACGTCGGTCAAGCAGGATGCCAAATAGGAGAAGCTTGCTGGGAACTGTACGCACTTGAACACGGGATCAACAAAGACGGCACTCTGAATGAAAATGCTGACCAATCTAATCTTGACAATATTGGGACTTTCTTCAAAAACATTAGGGAAGAACAATGGGTTCCACGAGGTGTCTTTGTGGACCTTGAACCCACAGTTATAGGTCAGTTAAGAATACATTGAGTGAATCAGGTTTTACTAATACTGAGTACTAACTGCAGTTCTATCAAAAATGTTGTATCATTAATTGTTCTCCGAATTTGGAAAATTGAGTTCAAATAGATTGTACATTTTAATAATATTTTTTTCCTACCTACAGATGAAATCCGTAGCGGTCCTTTTCGTAAGATGTATAATCCATCTCAGCTAATCTCTGGGAAAGAAGATGCTGCGAATAACTTCGCGAGGGGATTCTACACGGCAGGAAGAAATTTGGTAGCAGAAACGATGAGCAGGATTAGGAAAGAGGTGGAACAATGTGAGCAGAAAGTACAGGGTTTCTTTATCTTCCACTCGTTCGGAGGAGGGACTGGTTCTGGATTTGCAAGTAATCTAACGCGTGAACTGCACACTCAGGTAATTAATTATACTCTTGTAACTACGTAGATTGCAACAAGTGTCTCATTTTTAATTGTTGTTTTATCTAGTTTGATAGCAAAACATCCAAGTACGAATTCGGAATAATCCCAGCTCCACAGGTGAGCACAGCTGTAGTAGAACCATACAATGCAGTACATACTATGCACTTCAACTCGATCGAATATTCAGATGTTTCTTTCCTCTTTGACAATGAGGCAATCTATGATATCTGCAAGAATAACCTTGAAGTAGAGCGGCCCGCCTACTCTAACCTTAACCGACTAATCTGTCAAAATGTGTCGTCTATCACGTCATCACTGAGGTTTCCAGGTCAGCTCAATGTGGATCTGAACGAGTTCCAAGTGAATCTGGTACCATTCCCCAGGATTCACTTCCCTCTCTCCTCCTATTCTCCGATTGTTTCCAAGAGCAGAGCTTCCAAGAGTCAGTTCTCAGTGAAAGAAATTACTAGCGAATGCTTTGAGCCAAACAACCATATGATCAGATGCAGACCTAACATGCACAAGTATCTTTCTTGCTGTCTCTTGTACAGAGGAGACGTCCTACCTCGTGACGCTACTAAAGCAATCGAGCACATCAAAAACCAGTCTAGTTTCCAGTTTGTGGATTGGATCCCTTGCTCCTTCAAAGTGGGTCTCAACGCCCAAGTTCCTCGTATGCCGAAAGGTGCAGACATGGCCGAGGTTAGTTCCGCACAGATTAATCCTTAGGATATAGAGTAGGACTCAGCTACTACAGGCAGATATTGCATTTATTAATTTGCATCTACTAGGTCGCCTAGCGACGGAACCTCACAATCACACAACTGATTTTAATTAATTGAGTAACCGAGCTCAAAAAGGAATATTTTTGAATAGAAAATTATTTGTGATTAACTCAAATTGTGTTTCGAAATCTGGCATTTCCCCCGTTTTAAAATATCTAATTTGTTCTGCGACGAAAAACTAACAGTTATTTGCAAACACCGATTTTAACATTATTTTTGCAGGTGCCCAGATCGGCTTGCCTCCTCTCAAATAGCACTGCTATCTCAGATACGTGGGAACGGCTCGGCAGTAAGTTTGATGTGATGTTTGCTAAGAGAGCATTCGTGCACTGGTATGTCGGGGAAGGGATGGAAGAAGGTGAATTTATAGATGCAAGGGAATCTCTGGAAGTTCTGACTAAGGATTACAAGGAACTTAGCGGAACTGATGACCCTGATGAGTACTAACACTTGAAAGTCAACTTTATTATTTTTTGCAAGTAATGTATATTATTCTTAGACAAAGCTAGATTTTGCTTGTACAGGGCTGTTAATTAGTGTAACTGCTGATAAATCATTAAACAATTCCAAAGCTTTAATGATAATAATTTCTAAAAAATAATAGTCGCTTTCTAAAATTCAGTAGAAATATATGTATCAGTGTTTTCTCTGCTTTTCAATTATTTCAATGATCGTGTGGATAAAGTTCGTGTACATTTCATAAGTCCAAAAGAGTAATCCAGAATAACAGCCTGCTTTGATAATCGTAGGAAAAGCGCCTTTAAATAATGCAACCATTCCTTCCTTTCTCAACACAGAACTTAAACAATCAATCATTCCCCGGTATTGATAAGCAACTCCTAGGCTGCTTTCAGTAGCTTTAAATCCTGATACTTGCAGCCGCTTCTTAGCCAAGTCGAGTGGGAGAATACACACTTTTCCACAAATCCCTGCTATGCACCCGAAAATAAATGATGTGTGGACAAACTGCTGGTTTGTATTGAGTGAACGAAGTGAGTGGTAAACTGTAAAAGAAATTGCGCTCGAAGGGAAAACCATTAATAAAGAAGGTCCCAATCCGTTATAGAACCTTTTGACCCCGCCTCCTTTTTTCCAAATCGCTGCGAATGCTTGACTAATATTTCTGTATTGCCTCGGTTCCCCTTGTGCTACCAGCCTGGTGCGAACAGTATCGATTGGGTACACGGCTGCTATAGCTACCATCCCCGCCACACCTCCACTTACAAAGTTAATGCAGGTAGGAGAGAGAGCTGAATTTGCTTTCAAACTCTTTTTTAAGTATTCAAACATAGTAAAACTGATTGTACTGTAAAAAGCAGATAGAATCTGAGCAGGTATGTGTCCTTTCCAAAAGGCCTTTAAGCCTTCCTCCTTTGCAATTGTTTTCACCGCATGAATAATTCCCCGATACTTTGGGAGCTTAGTTGAATCACTTGACATGAGTTGAAAACGGATTTTTAACACATCCAGTGGTTGTATCAAACACCTCGTACTGGTCCCTGAGGTAAAGCCTGCAATTGAGACTTGTAAAGTTGACAACTTGACAGAGGCAGTGGAGAGTTCATTAACATTTGAATTTGTCATTACAACTCTTCGAAATCCAAAATACGAGTTGTTTATACTAAATACAACTTCTGAATATTCTGGAATAAATGAATTATGGTTCTGCAAAAGCGATATTTCATACTAAATTTTCGCGCTTTTAAAATCGCTTAACTTAAAGTCGAAAAAAATTCTGGATGCTGTAATTCCTAGACTTTTTCAATTAAAGAGAGTACGTCGTAGTAGATGAATGGAATTTTTAGCATTAACAGAAATATAATTTATTTAGGTAAGACTGATGAGATTAGAAATCAGCTAGTAACTAATAAGAACAAGGTATTCCATTCTTAATAACTTAGGTCGCTGTTAGTTGGAAACTTATTTCAGCTCCCCCATTCCCCACCAATATTTAGCTACCGCATATATTGCCATTATCGTCTTATTGCAATCAGTATCTCATTGCATTTCAGGTAACTAGTTTATTTTATACTTACGGTTAAATGTCCTTTTGGTATTTGCATCAGTCAGGACAAGGTCTATGCTACATCGTATTAGAAACATTCCCTGATTGTGTATAGTAGCGAAGGCGAGTTAATAATTCGGTTGGGAAGTATGGGGAAGAAAAACTGGAGTTTGTCTCGCCTAGAGGGGTTGCTGTCTCTAATGAAATGGAAATAATAAGAGCAATGCTCAAGTCCAATGTGTTTGAACTTGGATCTTACCTTCAATTCATTTATTACAGATATCCCCTCACTCAGAGATGTGAAGCTTACTTCTGATGAGGTTGTCTGTCGACATCAGATCCTCGTATCCTCTGCTACAACTACTCTCACCAGCTTATTAGGCAGATCATCCCTTGTGGAAGAGGAAACTCTGTCTTTAGGACTCGGCACTTCTGCATTGACGAATCTCACAACATTCTGATGACAGATGACGCAATAAATTGTGTGTCTTCTCCGACAAAGAAGAGTTGATCCACAAATTCGGCCAGAAAGGAGAAGATAGGAAGAATTCATTGAAGTTTCAGAGATCAAGATTATTGTTATTAGTGCCGTGGTAGATCTGAATTAAAATGAAATTTGAATTATAAATGGAGGATACTCTAACATGCATTTTATATTGAAAGCATCCCGCCACTTCACAGTAGATAGAATCTTCGTTTTTTAAATAATTACAGTTCACTAATAATAGCCCCTATGTATAAACTAGCAATTTTCCAGTTAATTAAGTGGTGAGAAAATTGAAATTGTACACTAGACAGGATTTGTCGCGACAGACTAGGAAGTGGGAAGTTCTAAAAGTTTATATTCTTCTAAAAATATGGTTTCGAGATCGCTTTGTAATCCAAAAGGTTCTCAAAATAATTCGGAACCTCAAATGTTCATGAGACTCTGGAACATAGGCGTAGCCAGCCTCTAGTCCAGAGGGGGGGGCAACTGCCCCCCCCCTCCCTACACCCATGCTCTGGAACCTATTAATGAAGATTCGAGACGTCTATGATACAAAAGATGCAAAATAAGCATAATTATATTATATTAAATCTATTGGAGCATACGTCCACGTGATCATTCTTTGTATAAAATAACTTTATTAGCCTATTGTGTACTCGACAGCTTTTCTACAGCACAACACAATTTTCAAAAGTGATTACAGTAGAATTACATTTACTACGTAAGTCTTCATCATTTCTTTTTGCTTGCCAATGGAGAATAAATTGACTCGTATTTCAGGAACTTTTATTTGTTCACAAAACTTATTGCTAAGTAACCATCAATGGATAATGATGATGAGGATGAATGATGTCCAGCAGGCCTATCCTCATCACGATGCTGATATCAAATAATTTGTAAAATTTGTAATCATCGTTTGCTTTGCAGTTGAGTGCATTGTTAATATGCGTATAGTGGTGTTGTTAGTAGCAAAATTTCTTAATATGTGATGCCCTTGGAGGTCTCCCATGCAGTAGCGGCTCCACGGGGGGCCAGGAGGGGCCATGGCCCCCCAAATATAGTGATAAAGTTGCTTTCTACTTTTTGTCTTGATTTTTATGCACCAAAATGAATTGATAATGAGATAAATTAGCAAAATTTTGCTCCATAGATGGTTAGAATAGGTGTAGATTGACATTTCAGCGTCTAAGATTTGAAAATTTTCTGGAGGGCAAGCCTCCCAGACTCCTTATTTGCTCGCTTCGCTCGCTCAGGACCCCCCAATCCAAAATCCTGGCTATACCCCTGCATTATTAAAAGTGGTTTTCTAATTCTAGAATCCAGGATTTTGGAATTAAAGTTGACCCCTAAATTAAAATCTCTAGAGCCGCCACTGCTCCCATATCAGGGCCGTAACCACCGGTCTGGTTTATCCGGTTTCAACCTGACCACATTTTAGTCTCAATCGGGCCATTTCACACCTGGTGACTACGGCCATAGGCGCCGAACCCGGGGGAGCTGGAGGAGGCTCGAGCCCCCCTGGAATCGAAGATAGCCCATAGACGTAATACAAATTTTAGGGCTGAGCCCCCTGGCACTCCAAAACTGCCCATAGATTTCGATAAGTTCGGCGCCCCTGACTACGGCCTTGCGTATCCCTGACCAAATGTGTTCAACTTGTTTATGTTTTGTTCATATTAAAAATATTTTTATTGGAATCAGATTCTATAATGTTTTCCAAATTATGAATTTTTGTACCAACTTATTAGTCTTTTGAACTCATTTGGTTTTGTCCAGTTTTGTCACGGTTTTGTCCGGTTTTGTCCACTCTCCTATCGAAACCCGTGTTTTGGACGGATAAAACCCAACCCTGGTAAATTCACATCTTCAAATTTTCAGTGTTTATTTATGAAGTGAGTTTTGAACCACCTTCGTCTGCCATTTGATTCAAACCTGTGTTATCTCTCACATTTTTAGCTTTAGTGGCCATATTAGCAATTCGTTTGTCCTAGCAAAATGGCGCTTACTCCTGAACTACAACACCTCATCTCTGAAATACACAATTTCATGACAGTGGCCCTAAGCGGCGAGAGTCTCTCTGAGAACACTGAAGACAAGAGAGCAGATATCATCACCAAGCTTAGCCCCTATCTCTCCCAGCATCTCTCTGTCAATAAATCACAGCTCTCTCAGTCGATGAATGCTACGGACCTACTAAGAACTAAAACAGGATCTACGCCATTCCTGCACCCAGAGCCTCCAAAAGCGCCTCCTCCAGGAGAAGTAAAGAAGGTGAATCCCAAAGACTTGAAGAGCTCTGCTCTGTTTGAAGGAATAATAGAGAAGCTGGGAGGTAAGAACCAGGAGAAATGGCAGAAAAGATACTGCATTCTCACACAGACCTATTTATACTTCTTTGAAAACAGCAAGTGTAAGCATCAGAACAATCAGATCTACATTCCCGCCTTTTCCATAACTCCGGTGAAGGAGCGCGGGAATGAGAAGCACAAGGCGTTCAGACTCAGCTCTAAGAGCTCAAAGAGCTACTACTTCCGAGTGCAGGACTCAGAGCTGTACGCGGGCTGGTTTGGTAACATATCTCAGCTCTCAGCTAACAGCGGCTCCGTCGCACGGGCAGAGACAATGATATTCAACTCAGATGAGTTTATAGCCACCGCCAGCTCCTCGGACGAGGGCGAGACAGTAAAAGAGAGAGACGAGGAATCCCCTCCCCCAGTTCCACCTCCTACTACCAGCATCCCCAAGTCCCCGCAATTCCTGCGTAAGACCACCCCGACAGCTCCTCCCCCCACTCATCAACCACCTCCACCCCTCATTGTATCACCTCCACCCCTCGTCATGTCACCTCCACCTCTCATTGTATCACCTCCACCTGTCACCGCACCACATCCGGTCCAACAGCCGATGCCTGATGTGGTCCGAGCGAAGACCGCTCTCACCAACCAGAACAGTGAAGTTATCGGCCCGCCCCCCGCCCCTAAGAGGCACGGCAGCGTCCTGAATCCAGGCCCCGGCGTGTCTGTCCAGCAGATGCGTAAGATAATCAAGAAGAAGGACAGTGTCATCCTGGAGGACGCGGAGGACGGCGATGCGAGTAGGGGGGTGTCGGTGGATACAGAGCGGCTGTACGAGACCACCGACGAAGAGGATTTCCCTTATGATAAGATCTACGCGGCCAAGTGGGACTTCAGAGGCGAAGTGGGAGATGAGCTAACATTCAAGAGAGGAGACCTGATTCTCGTAGCTGACCCCAACGCGTCGAATCCCTGGTGGATAGGAGATCTCCTGCACTCAGACACGCTCTTAGCTAAAGACCAGTCTGGACTGTTCTACAGTGTCTACGTAGAATCTGCCTTTGTTAAGGTATAATCCCTCCCAGCTGTTGCCAGATGTTCATATCTCTACAAATATAATTAATTTTATTCCCGCTTGCATAGAGTAGCTCTGTAAATTGTGTGTAGTATTAGGTCTACGGTGTGTACAGGTGTGTATATCCAATTTATTCTGAAATATATATACACATATGCAAGCTTGGCTGTTATGTGGGCGAATTTTGTCCTGTGTCACACGGTTTCGGAAAATCTCATAATCTCACGACTATCCCTCAAACCTCACAATCTGTCCCAAAATATCACCGTAAATCAAACAAACCTTCCGATTTTAAACTCGTGTATGAGAAGACTATATTTACACGATTGTACCCATGTACTGAATCATGAATATATTGTCTCACGACAGAATCGAGAGATCTAATTAGACAAAATCCAAGGGATTTCATTGTATTTGGTCTCTTATAAATAAAATTACTGATTGTCATATTTAGGAGTAAATTCAAGTCCTTTCCAAAAAGCACACATCGCGGTGGTAGAATAGAACATTGACTTATCTCTGCATCTTATGTTACAGCACTTATGGCAGTCATTGAGGACTCATCCATCACTCCCATCTCCCCTAAAAGGACTGTACATCCTGACTTGGGAATTTCTATCTCCCCCATCCTTCCTACCTCAGACTTGACACGCCACCTGTCGCCCCCCTCTCCTGATAGACTTCCCCCTAACAAATTAGCCCCCATCTCTCCACGATCTCCTCGGGATAGACTGAAACGAAAAGTCAGTAAGATCCGTTTCAAGCGTAAATCCAGTCTAGTCACTGAATCCCCTGTCCCCACCCAGGACGCATTCCCCCTCCCAATCGATGAGGACGAGATACCATCCCTTGCCCCCTCAGTGGAGCGACTTCTCATATCCGATCATCTCCCTGCGCATACACCGGATGCTACTTCTATCGATGACATCAACCAGGGTGACAATCACACCTCAGTTCCTGTCGCTCCAAATGCCAACTTGGACCTAGCAGAATACGCGGGTAAAGTGCTAGCTATCAAGCTCCTCGGTACTGACCCCTTGAAACCGCACATCCACCTCTCACACCCTCTGGTCAAGATCTCTCTCTTCAGCGACAAGACATGTCGACACGTAAAGAAGAGTGAGAAAAGTCGCGCAGTGTCTTCTTTCTACGAAACAGACAATGAGAATGTGGACTACATCCTGCCACAGCTGACTGGCCCTGCGGCTGTTAACACTTGCAACAGATTCACACCTCAGTGGAAGGAAGAGCTCCTCTTCAATGAGGACCTCTCCTACCTCCTCTCCGACCCATCTCTACTCCTCCTGTTCGAACTGCTGGAGTTCAAGGAGAGCTCTCTTCCTAACCTCACTGCCAAGAAAGGCTGGAAGCACATCGCCTGGGCCTTCCTCAAGCTCACAGGTGCAAACACCTGTGTCCACCTAGAGAAGAAGCTGAGACTGCAGCTCTACTGCTACCTCAGTGGCAGTGGCAGAGAGAGGTGTGAAAACAGAGCCTTCTACTCGTGGTATCACGGATGTCGCAAGAAGTATCCCTCCACCCTCCACCTCATCCCCAGAGCTATGCGTATGCAGGTGGCACCAGCTGCACTGCGTTCTCAGGCGCCAAATCAGCCAGAGATAGCAGCTATCAGATCCATCACCTCTCAGCATTCCGATCAAACAATTCCGTCGCTAGGAAAGCAGCACACTCGCTGGAACAGACTGAGTGGACAGAAGTGTGAAGTGCCGGACAGTGCCCTCCTCTTGTGCCCCCTCCCCCGAATGGGGGGGTCTGTTGTCAAGTTCTCGGTTGACGGTACCCTCCTGGCGGTTGCGCTAGTGCAGGGGGAGGAGGCGCAGATAGCTGTGTACTCAGTCCCCGACTGTGAGGAAGTGGCAAGGTTCAAAGGTCACCATGGCCTCATCTACGATTTGTCCTGGTCTTCTACCTGTCCGCTCCTCGCCTCTGCCTCTCAGGACAGCACAACTCGTGTCTGGTCTCTCTCCCACTCCTCCCACTCCCCCCACTCCTGCTACAAGCTCCTCCCACACCCCTCCTACGTCTACTGCGTCTGCTTCCACCCCTCCTCTCAGACCATCCTCTTCACGGCCGGCTATGACCGCGAGATCAGGGTGTGGGGGATTGGGGCCCTGGGGGTCAACTCCTCCCAGATCCTGAGGGAATTCCGCTCGCATGAGGGGTACATCAATTGTCTCACATTGGACTCTTCTGGCGCGCGGATGTTCTCAGGAGACAGCGAGGGCTGTGTCTGTGTGTGGCAGGTGGCGCTGAGTGGCGCTAGCTCCGAAGGGGAGTTGGAGAGGTGGCGGGAGCTGGACAGGATGGAGCTGAGAGAGATCAAGGGGGGCGTGATAAAGAGTCTGAGTGTCAGTGGGCGGAGGCTGCTAGTGCACACGTGTGACGGCGCTGTGAGACTAGTGGACATGAGGAAGCAGGCCGTCCTCAAGCGCTACCCTCCCCCCTCCCCTCACTCAGCTACCCACACCCTCTCCCGCTCCAGTCTCACTCCCTGCCACTCGCACGTGTATCTGGGAGCTGGCAGTGAGCTGTGTGTGTGGGAGGTAGAGTCCGCTACCAGGATTCCATTCTCTCTCGAGCAGCTGTCCCTCCCGCTAGCAGATGTGACTTGTGTGGACTACCACCCATATGATCACATACTGGCCCTGTGTACCTACGGACAGACAGGGTCCCTCCTCGTCTCCAGGTACACACCCCCTCTCACGCCCTCACAGACACACCTCGCAGAGATGACGTCACTAGCCACAGAGAGACCTGTCTCCACGACCTCCCTGGCCGACACAGCGATGCTGTCCCTCAGAGAGAGGGTGAGACAGCGACTGCACTCCTCCCCTGAGTCAGAGAAGGAGGGAGACAGAGGGTCGCTCAACTCAACTTGGGACTCTCTCGGTTCTCTCACCATCCCTCCTCCTGGCCGGGGATTGGCCAGTCCTCTGATGATGGAGTACAACGCGATAGCCGAAGAGGAGCTGGGGGAGACGGTGAGAACTGAAGTGACTGAGTCGTACGAGTCTCAGAGCAAGTCTCTCCTCTCTGAACTGACACTGGGAATGCTGGACACCCCAGCGAGAGCTCACACCTCCACCCCCTTCTACTCCGCTTCTGAGGTGGAGGAGGGGGGAACTACCGAGGTGAGGGGCCGGCGGTCTGCGGCCAGGAGGAGAAGAACTCTGAGTAAACAGAATTCTGTGAATTCACCCCTGCACTCGCACTCTGTCGCTAATGATTGATATATCACCTGCAAACCTGTCACTTACTAACTCAATTTATATGTCTTGCATTTGTTTTTGAGGTTGACTAAAATATCCTGTTTTTTATCAAAAGTATATTCTCTCCAAATAAAACTTTGGCTTTTGATTATAATTTCGCCATTGAGTAAATTCGCAGTAACGACTACTACCTTGCGTAGCTAACTAGCAAAAAGCTTCAACTCCTGCTACGTAGTTCTCAGGAATCCCACAGTAGAGAATGGAACACATCCAGCCGCGCATTATCTACCGCGACTTCACTGAGCGATTCAAGCAGTGGCGTAGCATGTACCATGCCACTTCACAGTCAGACGACAGACATGACGACACAATAGCTCTGGTTATAGGTGGCCAGGGATCGAGAGGGCTGGGACCTGACTCTCCTCCTACCAGTTCCCCCCCTGGGTGGTCAGGTGCTCGGAAGCAGGTGCAGTACAACCTGCAGCGAATCCGAGATAAGATCGAGCACCTCAAAGTCCTCCATGACAAACACCTGCGACAGCCCACGATCACATTTGAGCTGGGGACACCCGAGCAAGAACAGGAGATAGAGATTATCACCGCAGAAATAACAAAGTTGTTCCATCAGAGTTACAAGAGTCTGCAGGTGATCACGAGCTGTACCAAGCAGTCAGGGCAATCCCAGCAAGAGGCCAGGCTCGCGAAGAATGTGATGCATGCGGTGGCATCTGAGATGCAGGAGCTGAGTTCCGATTTCAAGATTAGTCAGTCCGCTTACCTCATGCGGAGGAAGAGGAGGGAGGAGCAGGCGGGACAGCTTCTAGATTCCAATTACTCCAGAGGTAGACCTTATCTCAATAGCATTACTGAACCAGGGATATTGGGCGTAGTACTTGAGTGAGGTGCATGCATTAGTGCGAATTTGGAGAGTTGGCATTAGTTCTACTCGAACCATGATGTTCATAATGAATATGATTTACTTCATATTAAGCCAACTAATCGTGAATGTCAGGCCAATTTAAATCCACGTTCAAAATAATCGAATTTGATTGGTCAGCACAATTTGTCACCTATCTCGCGAGGTGTGAAGATTTCGCTTAGATCTTCAAACTCCCTTGTAGACCCATTATTGATTACCTGTGTGCCAAATTTCACATTTTTAGCACCTCCCAGTTCCTCAATCAAGACTAGCTTGCAACGGTTAACACGAACGGTGCTGCGTTATTATTGAATAGTTATCTAATTTTCGGTTAGATATGTATGTGTGTTTTCTACTCATACTTGCTTATACGTTTGTATGTATAATGTTCTAACTAGGAGGAGCAACCTTCACAGATGATCTCCAGCTGTCCACAGAACCAGAGGTCCAAGATGACATCTACGTGGTGGACAAAGGTTTCACTGGGAAGCAGCTGATGCTGGTTCAGAAGGACACGGTAGAGCTACAGGAGAGAGACAAAGAGATCCAGGTTATCGTGACGTCACTGGAAGAGATCAGTGAGATGTTTAAGGACATGAGCGCCATGGTGCTAGACCAAGGTACGATACTGGACCGGATTGACTACAACATCGAGTCCACTTCGATGAAGGTGACAGAGGCGAGGGTGCAGCTCGTTAAGGCCGAGAAGATTCAGAAACGCTCTCGCTACCTGTACGTTATCATTGTGTTGACATGCGTGTTCGCTCTCATCGTGGTGATATTCATTGTGCTCAAGGTGTTAAATGTCGGTGTGTTTTAGTAAATTGTATTCAGAATGTCTCTTTGTCTCAAAGTTTATCATCCTGATTTGGTATATTATAATTTGAATGTCAATATTTTCTAAATTATCAGAAGCAAATACACCTAAATTCAGTTTAAAATGTTCAAATATTTCTAGCGAGGTTTTATAAAATGCATAGAAATGGCTTTACTAAATTATGTCATACAAGTACAGCAGGACGATTCCTACAATTTTACATCCGAATTGCTTTTATATTAATGCATGTTAAACTTTATTTTACGATTACTTTGAAATATTTTAAACTACTAATGCAATCTGTGACCTGCGCCACTTTTCATATGTTGTGGGTGGGTAACCCAAATTCATAATTTTTCTCTGATTCGGGAAATTATTTCCACTATTTGTTCCTACGATACGAAGTAGACTCCCTTTTCTGTCATAGTCTCCATACCGGATCCTTTTGGTAAGATGATGCCAGAGGAGCGCAATGGCGGTTCCACAATAGCCAAGCGATTGGACAAGAACGGTCCCTCCCCATCTAACGGAGACGTAGACCGGAAGTGGCCAGTGTACCGGATGTCTGAGGTATCGGAGCACAGCTGGAAGCATAAGGAGAAGTGGGTGGTCATCCGGCGAGGAGTGTATGACGTCACCAACTGGCTCTACAAGCATCCTGGTGGTCCTTGGGTCCTGAAGAATTATGCGGGCCAAGACGGGACAACGGCATTCCTTACATTCCATAAGGACCTTTCTGTTGTTGAGAAGTACATGAAGATCTACCAGATAGGCGTGCTGGATGAGGAGGACAGGAGAGCGTTGCAGGAGACAGAGATAGCTCACGATTTCGCAGACCTCACTCAGCAAGCGAGAGACTTAGGTCTGTTTCGTACCAACTTCCTTTTCTACATCCTGGCCTTCCTTCACATCGTGGCGCTAGAGGTGATAGGCTTCTGGATCCTGTCACAGGTCGGGTATCGCAGCTGGCTGGGCTACCTCCTAGCTGCGCTTGTCCTCACCTCCTCCCAGGCGCAGGCGGGATGGCTGCAGCACGACTTCGGACACCTGTCAGTGATGAAGAACAGCTCCAGCAACCACGCCATTCACAAACTGGTGATCGGGTTCATGAAGGGGGCAGCCGCTTCCTGGTGGAACTGGAGACATTTCAGGCATCACTCGAAGCCTAACGTCGTTGTAAAGGATCCAGATATCACATTCCCAGAACTGTTCATATTCGGGAAAAAGTTCCCTGTCGCCTGGGCACAGAAGGTCAAACACCCGGGCATGTACCATTGGCAGCACCTCTACTTCTTCTTCCTCGGACCCCCCATGCTGCTGCCTGTCTACTTCCACTACGAGATCACGCATCACGTGATCAAGTACCGTCAGTGGCTAGACCTCTTCCTCATTTTCCTGTTCTTGGTCAGATTTATCGGTATCGCCTCGTACTCCCTTGGATTCTGGGGAGGAGTGGGGCTCTACATGTTTGTGAGGTTCCTGGAGAGTCATTGGTTCACCTGGGCCACTCAGATGTCCCACATTCCAATGCACGTGTCCTACGACGAGAAACAGGACTGGCCCTCGCTACAGACGCGAGCTTCTACGAATGTGTCTCCCACACCCTTCACCAGCTGGTGGAGTGGACACCTCAACTACCAGATCGAGCACCACCTGTTCCCCACCATGCCCAGACACAACTTCCACCGAGTAATGCCACTTGTCAAAGTTTTCTGTGAGAAGCATGGCCTTCCGTACACTTGCAAGAGCACGTACCGAGCTTTTGCAGATATCGTGTCCAGCATGCGCGAGTCCGGCGAGCTCTGGTACAACACTTACTATGACCTGTGACCTCACTTAGCTTATTGCCGCCTTTAGAGTGGTAACTTACTTTTTATCGTTTTTAGACTTATTTTCCTTCCCTTTACTATGTTTTAGTAGGTTAGATTTATAAGAAACTTTTTATTCTTATCGAATTATTTTTGTATTTCTTATGTTAAATCACTTCCCAATTGTATTGGCAATTTATTCGTCATACATGTATTCCATTTGGGATTCTCTTGGCCAGTTAATCCTTGCAATAATATTTGTACTGTTAACTGCTAATAGTCAAATCAAGTCGAATTCCCGGTTATGGTACTTAGATGACGAGTTGCGACATAACTGTGGTTGGATCATGTAACACAGATCTCATCAGCTACGTCCCGAGGATGCCTTCTCCGGGCGAGACGATAGTGGGAGACAAGTTCGAAGTAGGATTCGGGGGGAAGGGAGCTAACCAGTGCGTGATGGCGTCCAAGCTAGGAGCTAAGGTGGGTATGGTAGCGAAGCTTGGGAAAGATTTGTTCGGAGACCAAACGATTGTCAATTTTAAATCGCATCAAGTTACCACTGAGTTCGTATTCGTTGCTGAAGGCGTCTCCTCCGGTGTGGCCCCGATCACAGTGACACACAAGGGCGAGAATGCGATAGTGATCGTCCCTGGGGCGAATGAGCTCCTGACAGTCGGAGAGGTAGATCAGGCGGCAGAGATTATTAAGAAGTCTAGACTGATGGTGTGCCAGTTGGAAATACCCCCGATGGTGACACTGCATGCGCTTAAGGTCGCGAGGAAGCACAATCTGATCACAGTCCTGAACACAGCGCCTGCTGCTCCAATCTCCGACGAGTTCTACCCACTCGCTGACTACCTCTGCATGAATGAGTCAGAGTGTCAGGCGCTAGCGGGCATATCCCCGGATACCCCGGAGAGGTGTCAGCAGGCTATTGGTCACTTTTTACAGCTGGGAACAGGCTGTGTCATCCTCACACTGGGAGGCGAGGGGGTCGTGTATGCGTGTAGGCAGGATCCAACGCACATCGTTAGAGTGCCCGCACTGAGCGTGGAGGTTGTGGACACGACTGGAGCTGGAGACGCGTTTGTAGGAGCGTTATCCTTCTATCTAGCTTGTAAGGAGGAGCTTCCTCTTGAAGAGAAGGTCAGTCGGGCAGCTCACATAGCCTCGCTCTCTGTCACTAGACACGGGACTCAGAAGAGCTATCTCGACAAGCAAGAGCTTGACTCTGCACTCTTCACTTAGTCTTGTTTGGTATCAATCTATTTTGTTACGATTTTCAATATTATACGATATTTTTATGTTAGGGATGTGTGGTACTTGGTATATATGATGTTCTCAGAGGCATATTCCTATAGTATGTAAATCTCACTATTTTCATTGAGGATTATATCGTATTTTAGTAAGAATTATATCTTTTCAACAACTCACTCCGTTAGTTTCTGCAGAGATGCACTTGCACTGTCTTATAGCCGTCTTCATTTGCACACTCAGTCACCTGAATGCAGTCCACGTGACTAATTCTATCTACTCGAATCTGCCAAGAAGCGACCCTGTGACTAAACTAGATTCACTGGAAATACTCAAGTACTGGAATTACCCGGGAGAAGCTCACAATGTAATAACACGCGATGGCTACAACCTTACCCTCCATCGAATTCCTCACGGCAAGAGCGTTACGGCTACCAAGGGAGTCGTGTTCCTACAGCATGGCCTCCTGTGTTCCAGTGCTGACTTCTTACTCAACCTGCCGACAGAATCACTCGGATTTATGTTAGCAGACAGTGGATACGATGTGTGGATGGGTGAGAAATAGAAATAGAGAGTAATTCAATATATTGTAACCAGTATTAGATATTGCACACCTTTCTAGGTAACGTTCGAGGCAATTTCTACTCAAGGTCGCATGTGACTCTGAAGCCGTCTGATGCAAAGTTCTGGGAGTTCTCCTGGGATGAACACAGCCTCATAGACCTCCCTGCCATGGTCGAGTACGTTCTCAACTTCACAGGGGAGACTCAGCTCAAGTATATAGGCCACTCTCAGGGGACACTCATGGGTTTCGTCGGGTTCTCCTCTCTTCCGGCTCTAGCCTCCAAAATCAAAGTATTCGCCGCTATGGCTCCTGTCCTCTACGTCGGACATGCGAAAGGATTAGTCCGGTTCCTAGCAGATAACTACTTTGATCTGGATTTGATATTGAGACTTTTCGGTATTAATGAATTTCTACCAAGTGGAAAAATTACTCATGCCACTGCTTTGATATTTTGTTCAAAAGAAGAGGCATTAATCTGTGAAGATGTAATGTTCGCGATATGTGGACCAGACCGGAGCGGCTTCAACAAGTCTCGCCTCTCGGTTTACATCTCCCACACCCCGGCCGGGACCTCGCTACAGAACATGCTCCATTGGGCACAGGGCGCACTTAGAGATGACCTGTCATATTTCGACTACGGCAAGAAGAAGAACCTAGAGATCTACCATCAAGCGAGCCCACCTGCACACACCCCCCCGTTCAACCTCCAACTACCCATCGCTCTATACCATGGAGGGAATGACTGGCTGGTACAGCCAGATGACTATGAACGACTCCTAAAGATACCCAAATTGGTACGTCATAAAAAAATTGACACATTTGAGCACCTTGACTTCCTATGGGGTCTCCAGGCAGCCAAAGAGGTATATTCAGATATTATCCAGCTGTTTGACAAGTATTAGTTGTTCGAAGATAATCTTTACTAAGATACATTTTTTTAAAATTGTAAATCTATTCTCTCGAGTTGTATAATTTATGTGAAACTTCGTTTTGATAATATTTTTATACTTAAGGCGGTCAGAAAGTTCTAATCAGTGTTATCATACACTCTTATTGTACCTTATTAGATTGATATTGAAGCTTGAATTTACTTCTTAACACATTCACAAGTGATACCAATTTACAAAATCAAAATCTAGAGAAAACTCTTTGTATACCACTTCCTATATATTGTGTCGCTTGAGCCACCGTGTAAAATTATGGCCACAAACCACCCGACCTTCCCTCAAGAGTAACGACATTACAAGGGCATTACTAAGCGATACGAATGCTCAAATACAAATCAATCTTAGGAAGTTGATGGGAATGATACTCTCTCAGATTCAAATATCTGATAATGGAGCCTACTTTTTAGGGAAGGACGAGTGGTGAACGGGTGATTTGTGGCCATAATTTTACACGGTGGCTCAAGCGACACAATATATAGGACGTGGTATACAAAGAGTTTTCTCTAGATTTTGATTCTGTAAATTGGTATCACTTGTGAATGTGTTAAGAAGTAAATTCAAGCTTCAATATCAATCTAATAAGGTACAATAAGAGTATATGATAGCACTGATTAGAACTTTCTGACCGCCCTAAGTACATGTGTTGATTACTATAATTTATAATGCAGCTTGGCATATCAATGGCAACTAAGTGCATTATTCCTGAAATTGACATCAGCGCGCTCTTCAACGATTCGCTTGAAGCTGAAAAGAAATCGGTTCAGGACCAGATCAAGTATGCATGCGAGTCCATCGGTTTCATGACAATAGTAGGTCACAATGTACCACAAGATGTTATCACTTCCATGTTGGAAGCAGCGAGGGAGTTCATGTACTTACCCACAGATGTGAAATTGTCTGCAGCCTCACAGAAATGGAATCCATCCAGTAAGAACAAGTACCGCGGGTATTGGCCCAGCTCCGTTTTCGGTAAAGAGGGTCTCGATATAACGGACTATAAATACAAGGGCGAGCTCAAAGACACATTCCACCTTTATGAGGAGAATGCATTCCCAAAAGAAGTCAGTGAAAAATGGCTCAAGTCTGTACACGGCTATTATGACCATCTCCATCGGTTAGGAGTCACTCTACTAAAGAACGTTTTCGAGTGTTTTGGTTCTGATACCAAGCGCGCAGAGGAGGCGCTGGAGCGTCCATATTCCCTACTAACACTGCGAATCAACTATTATCCTGAACATAAGGGTGATGATGAGGGGGTTGAGATTTCTCCTGAGGGGTATAAGCTGTCTTGTGAGACACATAAAGACGGATCTCCTTTCACCATCCTCTACCAAGATAGCCTCGGCCCACTCCAAGTTCAAAGCCCACATGATCTTACTTGGCATGATGTCCCATACAACCCAAATGCTTTCGTCGTCAACACTGGTGTTGGCCTACAACGACTTACAAACGATCGTTGGAAAGCGACGAACCATCGAGTACTCTTCAATACACTGGAGAGGATCTCTATCCCTGCTTTCATTGAGTTTCGATGGGATTTCCCATTAGATCCCAAATATCTTTGTCCAGACGAAAAATCCAATTATGATGTCCAATTATACGGCGAGTATATAACCAAATCGAATAAAAACTTCAAAGAGTATCAAAGGCATTAAGGCAATAGCCAGAGTTCTCTTTCCAAATAAAATGAAACTAGTTTACAGATAGAAACAGCACTGTTTGACGTTTTATCAAGATATTTCTAGTTTTCAACTCCTTAACTTTTGAATATCAGCCATAAATTCTTAATATTTTTAGCTATACATACACCAACAATTGGAACTTATATTTTCCCATTCAAATATATATTGCATGTCTAAACAGCTCGTGTTTAATTACAATGGACAATGGATTATGCTAACTCAATTTCGGTGAAGCGCATGCATTAGTTCGAATTTTGATGTTGTCATTAGTTCGAATTTTATGAATTGTCATTAGTTCGAATGGATTTTCAATGTACTGTCATTAGTTCGAATAGATTTTCAATGTACTGTCATTAGTTCGAATAGATTTTCAATGTACTGTCATTAGTTCGAATGGATTTCAATATACGTACTGTCATTAGTTCGAATGGATTTTCAATGTACTGTCATTAGTTCGAATGGATTTTCAATGTACTGTTGTGTCATTACTACATATATGATCTACGTATTATTTGTTGTTAACATCGAAGTTAACAACGTACTTTTGAGATACGAAATTCATCCAATACGATTATTAAAAGTTTTTATTCTACATTTTGACAGTACACTGAAAATCCATTCGAACTACAGGGTGACACATAAGTTCTGTTACAAGTTTCATTAGGTATAAAATTTCTTATACTCAAATGATCTTAGTTATTATGGTCCTTAGAGATTGTAATTCGAATATTTTCAATGATTTTAGAAGATTTTTCGATTCTATGACTTAGAAATGTGTTTTGTATGGTGAATTTTGAGAAAAAAAAATGTGTCCTGGCACGCAGCGAAAATCGCGAATCAGGGCCCACTGCTACTGTAAAAAATGTCTTCATAATCGATGTCCCATGACGATTTAGCACCAGGTACCTTTCATTCGCCATAGAAATATTTCATAAATCCACTGAATTCGTTATCAGAAACTAGAAAAAGTTATTCAGTCGCAGTTCAAATCAGGTACATTTTGATAAATTCCCCAAAATGGCACTTTTTTTCACATCACAAAAGAATCTAATTCGATTGGTCTTCAAAATGCACTGATCTGAACATCTTATATCTCTACAAATTTAGAGTGTTCGAGGAACATGTGTGAGCTAATTTTCCTAGAATTTGAAGACTCTGGGAAGATAACTTGAAAAGCAGTGGACCTTGATTCACGATTTTTGCTGCGTGCAAGGACACTTTTTTTTTCTCAAAACTCACCATACAAAACACATTTCTAAGTCATAGAATCGAAAAATCTTTTAAAATCATTGAAAATATTCGAATTACAATCTCTAAGGACCATAATAACTAAGATCGTTTGAGTATAATAAATTTTATACCTAATGAAGCTTGTAACAGAACTTATGTGTCACCCTGTAATGATAATACATTAAAAATCTATTCGAACTAATGACAGTACATTGAAAATCCATTCGAACTAATGACAGTACATTAAAAATCCATTCGAACTAATGACAGTACACTGAAAATCCATTCGAACTAATGACAACATCAAAATTCGAACTAATGCAGCGTCCCCATTCCGGTTAAGCCATTTTGGGCGGGGAAGCCATAGAAATTCAAAGCCCATGCGAAAAAAAAAAATGTTTATACATCAATGCTCAACTAAATCAGCATATGGTGGTGGCTATCTTAACCACCATTTTACTTTTTCTGGTGGCTAATAGCCACCAAATTCCAAAAACGCGATATAAATATACCAGTGGCTTATCGTTAAATGTTGGTGGCCATCGCCACCAAATCACCAGATTTGTCTAGCACTGTATATGTGTTTTAAAATGTTTTGGTTGGCCAGACAAATAAAAATTTGCATCCGCTGGTGAAATTGATTTTCTGGTAATTAATAGCTGTTTATGATGTATTATTCCCTTAACATTGTTCAGTTTAGAAATGAAATATCAAATATTTTTGCCGCGTATCAATCGAGAACAGTTATTAATTATTTATTACTTAATTATAGCAAAATGAATATCATACAATGTAAAATATGAGTACGTATATACACACAGATATTGCTTAATTAAATCGTGCGTTTGCTTGGGCTAGCTAGGAGAAGGATTACACAATTTTGATTTCACTATTGTCATCTTCACTATCATATTTATTTTGTATTTGCGAAATAATCCAATATTTACGCCTTTTCAGTATCTCCACTTCTACATTCAAGCTGAAGAACTCTTTCTTTAATTGCGCGAGCGTCTCTAGCAAAGAATAATATTCATTTGACTTTCGCGAGCGACTTTCTCGGCGGTATTTTTTCATTTTACTGTTTCGTCGTAGCTTTTTAATGCTCTGCTGCTCAATTTTGGGGATTTTTTCGTCTGTTAACCTTTTATTGAGTTCTTTAATGCTAAGGCCTGTGATATCTTCTTCAGGGATTAATCTTTGGCTAGTTTTGTTGTTAGTTGTCATTCTAAATAGGGTGTCAAGGTTAGTTTGGTCTGAAAATCAATCGTTTATATATTTTTCTGCCTAAGTGCACCTGATGGATAGATATACCTATGTCAAACGAAAGCTGTGGTTTGTAATTAATATTTAATTGGATTAGACCACATCACACAATACCGTTCCACTTTATTGCAAGTCGCAAACTATCACGGACTTACGCTTATGATATGGTTTATTGGCACAAGAAACAAATCGTTAAGAATACTCGTAGTCTTGAATCTAAGCTCTTAATACGTTACAATCAGTTTTGTATTTTATTTTTTAGAACTTAGAATCTTAGACTCATAATATTATAACCTCCACGAATAACAAGATTCGTCTGTAAGCAAATTATTTTAAGGCACTCGCATATTGACTTAAAAATAATTTGCTTACAGAAATTTTTCTTTTGGATATCAAAATGCCTCTTGCTTTAATGGGTAATGCGGAAACGGTTCGACTTTTCGAAAAAGGAAATAGTTCGAATTGTGGATTTAGGAAATAGTTCGACTTTTTATCATTAGGATTAATGGTGGGTTTTTTTTCCAACTACGTGTATTTCCTTTTTTGAAAGTCGAACTATTTCCGGTTTTTGTGCGAACTATTTCACCATACCCTTTAATGCAGCCCCACTGCAGTTAAATTAAAAGCAAAATTATCATACTTGATTACGTATTTATCAAATGGTGTATTCTCCCTGATTCCCTGATGAGATGTGAAGGGATATCAGTTCCTTTCCTTCGCAAGGCTTAAGTCTCAATTCGAGTCCTTGAGATTGGAAATTTTCAGATTAAATCCCAGTCCAATTCTGAATGGTAGTGATATTTAACCGTGAATTTCCAATTTGTTTTTGACGAAAATTATATTTTGTCTTGATACTGGTGAGTTAAGATTGTCATCAAAGCAGAATTACGTATATTGCTATAATTCTTAATAGCTAATAGCGAGCGTTCTTTTGCATTTTTATAAAATCGATTATCTGATTCGAGCTAATCGAATTTGGTGAAGAAATTCCAATATGTTTTAAGATACAATTATACGATAATTGTTTTGACTGCAACATAATCTCCACGTATCTATTCGATAACGATGAATACCTCTTGTGATTAACACACCGACTCGGTTTCTTAACATTCATGAACTTAGTTTTGTTAGTAAAATGGTTGTTTTATTTTGTGATAAATATTTTACACTTTATTCAACCTACACGAATACTTGCTAAATATCTAATCACAATCTCCAGATGCTTAAGTACCTATTATAATGATTTTTAAGTGGTGAAGATGTCTACCTTTTTTCACAAAAATGTGTTTTTCATGGATTATTCCTCGTAGAATGATACCAACATATTACACTTTGTTACTACGCATTTCCTACATTATTACTTGTTGAAAATTCATCCATCTGATGTGGATTTGGCTCACTTGTACCCCTAGAAGCAACAGAAAAAAGGCTACATTTAATGTTGTTAAGTATGAATATACACCAAAGGGACACAAGTATTTGAAGACTTCATTATTTCACATACAAATTGTACTAATATGGGTCTATTCATGAAGAGAAATACTTCTAAACGGTATGGGATCAGCTAATCGGTTACCAGATTCGAATACAAATTCCAATTAGTCACAGTTGAATTTTTCTAATTAAACATTCATTCCTAACTTTTGAAATTATCAATCAGTGATACCTTATGCCACCTATGCCCATTTATACATGATGGCAATGAATTACCCATGATGGCTCAGGCTGATAAGATTATTCATTGAGTTGAGTAATTTATGAGATATGTTCAACTATAACTTATTCGAATGTGTAGATTTCGAATCTGAAATCAGACTCTTAGTATCTCTTAGAATTTATTGCCTTTCTTAAAAAAATCCAATTTAGTAATACAGTATATCTTCGCTAATGCGAACACACACTCTTATAATCTGAACGCCCAAACTATAATCTCATTTGCCCTATGCTTTGAATCGACGTTTATAATTTATATCTTTCAATAAGATTGAGAAAGCTCGTTAAAAAAAAGCAATCATAACAAAGTAATATCCTTTACATTCTAACAATACAAATTTGTTATAGTTAATACCCCATTGAATTAGTGTTATTTCACTAATCGGAACAAATCCACTAATCCGAACGATTTTTTCGATCATTGGTACAGAGCTGTTCGGATTAGCGACTGTATTTATATGGAAAAGAATCAAGTGTCCAAATGCTTTTGTCTGGTTAGTGTATATTTGATGTCAGCAAGACATTGAAAAGGGATAGGTTGATATTCTACCTAACGTACAAATTTCAAAATTAATGAATCGAATCTTATCTAAACGAAGGGATATTAGATATGCATTTGTCTAGTCAACGTACAAATATTCAGACATTTCAATATCAAAATTAGCATTTGGAGATCAATTAATCCAGGTACATTTTCTGGAAGGAATCTGATATAATGATGGTGTCTTTTCAAGATTATGGCATAATTGCATTTGTTATATCTCCAAAGGTGATCCCTCATGTCTCTCTTCGTCACTAATTGGATAAAGAATTAATTAATTAGTCTCAGTAAGATCATATTTCCTCAGGTAATGCTGTTAAGAAATTCAATCACTGGTAAACAACTGTGGATAGTTATTATAAGCAACACCAACTGAACTCCAACACCGTCACAAGTACAAATAGGCAATTTCTACTTTCATATTCTAGCGAGAGTTAGGCAGTAAGGGGCAGGGAAGATGATTAGTCGACACCATCACCTTCAGACTTAGTCATATTTTTTGAGTGAAAATATTAAAACTTCTCAAGTTTTCCGCTTCCTGATTCGAACTGATCCTTTCAAACTGCCATCGTTGTTCCAGCAAATTTTGGTGTTCTTTTGTCTCTCAAGAGCGACTTTCTCAATGGTACTTCTTCATTTTTATGTTTCGTCGTTGCTTTTTTATATTCTGTTGCTCACATTTGGAGATCTGTTTCGGGGGTTTTTCTTTTTATTGAGGGCTTTGATGTCGCGAACTGGCTTCTTGTGTTAGCTTTTGGTAGTTTTGTTGTTAGTTGTCATTTCTAATGAATTGGTGTTGTTGGAGACTCTTTTACAATAATTCGCAAGAGTATCTAATACTTATAGACATTTCCTTTGCCTATAATATAACCATTTCTTTGACATCTACCATCAAAGCCTTTTCCCAAACCTTATTTGATTGAATTAGACTCTGTTATAAGTAGCACCTTCACTCTATTTACGATAATATCTTTCCCCTTGCAATCATATGATGTCTGTTGGCAATAGTTTCCTCTAAGAACTCAGATAGACAGTGAATTATTTTCACTTTCATTTCGACGACTGTTATTTTGTGATTGGTTTTGTTTGATTCATAATAAATTGAGAAATCTCCTTCAAATGTGATTGGCTGGCACAATTCTCCATAAGTTTGTATTCATACAAGAATATACATTATTCGTGTTCCCAACCCAGTCACATTTGAAGGAGGATTTCTGCATTTTGTTAGTTGAATTATTTAAAGAGTTTATTGTTTGCAATATTATGTATTATTGTATTAATAACCTGTCAATACTAACATTGATCTTGACATACTTAAATTATTAAAAGTTCAAAATATGTGATACAGTTTCAGTGGTGAAGATTCTTGTAAGGGGTTTGCTTATACTGTGATCGTCAACATAGGGGGAACTTCATTAAGAAGGTATCGCACATCCCACTGCACAATTTGGGTTGTTTTAGGTTAACACGAATCTCACGTATGGGAATGGACACATCGTACTAATTTAGAATGAGATTCTTTAAACAGCCAACATTTACTCAATTTAATTTTGAATTTACTGTTTCTAAGGGAGGGATTCCCACAATAAACTGTTTAAAATCATTTTAGAAGGGATGTTTTTACAAAAAGTGTCCCCCCCCCCCCTACAAAATCTGTCCTGGGGGACAGATTTTGTAAAATATCCATGGTACTTTACAAAATATGTCCCCCCCCCTAAACATACTATGATTTGGTATCCTCTGTGAAGCCTGTTAATAAACTAAGTCTCTCTTTTTGCTTAAATTAAAACTTAGTTTTGAACTTAGTTTATTGCTTAAAATTAATTAAAACTAAGTTTAAGATTTATTGTGATTGTAATTTTTACTCTATTTTCCTACCATACGAAAATTTATCATTTTAGATGAAATAATTTGCAAATGAATGTAACTATCTGAGTGATTTGATAAATATAAACAAATCAACAATTCACTACACTAACTAGTCAAAAGTATTTGAGCAACAATTGATTTTTTTCATCAATAATACTACATACAGTAGATATTGGATGTAGTTATTTATGTGACGATTCTACCCGTTCGTCTCAGGATGATATGGGTTGAGAGTATTAATTTACAATTATATGATTCGTGGTAATGATTTGTGCAATTTATTCGTAAACTCAGTTCCGTTGTCGCTAATGATCTGAACTGGCGCTCCTTGTCTACAATAGATAGAAAATAGACCTCGAGCCAACTCTGGTGCTTCTTTTGAACGAAGAGGTCTGGTTTCTATCCTTCTCGTAAAATGGTCGATCACCGACAAAATATATTTGAATCCGTTTGATTCGAGGACCAGTCAAACCATACAAACTCTGAACCACACTTTTGTGATGACAGGAAGAGAAGTAGGACTTTTCAGGGATGGTTGATTTCGTATGCTGCGTTCGCAAGCTTTCACGTAGACATCAATATATTTTACCATGCTAGGCCAATTGTAGCGATCCATCCCAATGTTATAGGTATAGCGAGCGTTTTGGTGACCCGAATTATCGTGCATTTCTTTCAGTATTTCCTCTACCTCAGCCGTTTTAATGACAATCAAATTTTGATTTCCACATTGCTTTACTAGTTTTCCTTCGATCGCGCTAGATTTCGAAGCTTTTCTGTCGAGATGTCTCTTTTGATCTTTGGTGGAACCGAGAGGATACTGGTCTGATCTAAGATACGTTAAAATCGACTCATATCCAATAAGATCCATGATTAGATTTTAGCAAATCGTAACGAATTTTGAAAACATATTTGTGTAAACAGCTAAATAAGTACTATTTCCAAATCATAACCACAAGCGCGCTTCGCTTGCTTGCGCTGCGCGGCTGGCGGACACAAAATGTCCGCCGGAGGCTCCCTTCGGTCGCCTGGGGTCACATTAGTTAATTATAAGGGAGATAACATCTCTAAATACGTCTGTCCTAATGTTATAATCTATATCGCACGAAAAATCACAAAATTTACCAATTTGTAAAATTTGGATGAGTAATGATGACGTCATAACAGAGTGATGAGTCATCATATTTGGATGAGAGTTGTGTCAATTTGAGCCTTCTATCTCCTATAATGGCTGGTTATGCTCGAATAACTGTATTGCTTAACTTTTAAAAATGTGACAATGACGTCATAATTCCATGATGAGTCGACATTTTCGTCTGAGCTCAGAACTTACTGGAGCCATAGCCAAAAGACTCCCACATGCCAAAAATCAGCTTTCTGGGCCTGACAGTTTCTTCAATCAATTCGTTACAGATATATATATACGTATATACACACATCACACATATAGATTAATCGAGTTTTAATAGTAAGGACAAGCGCGCATCGCTTGCTTGCGCTGCGCGGCTGGCGGACACTTCGTGTCCGCCGGAGGCTCCCTTCGGTCGCCTGGAGGTGACATTGGTTAAATATAAGGGAGATGTAATCTCTAAATATGTCCATCTTAGTTTTAAAATCGATATCACTCGAAAAAACACCAAATTTGTCAATTTTTAAAATTTTGGTGAGTAATGATGACGTCATAGCAAAGTGATGAGTCATCATTTTTTTGATAATAGTTGCATCATATGTGAGACGTGTTAGTATACAGATTCTATTAAAATTTCAGCCTTCTATCTCCTATAATGGCTGAGTTATGCCCAAATAACTGTGTTGCTTAACTTTTAAAAATGTGACAATGACGTCATAATTCCATGATGAGTCAACATTTTGCTCTGAGCTCAGAACTTACTGGAGCCATAGCCAAAAGACTCCCACATGCCAAAAATTAGCTTTCTGTGCCCGGCAGTTTCTTCAATCAATTCGTTACAGGTATATATATATATCTTATATATTAAAATGCTAGGATTTTTTTTTTTTGTGTTTGTCCGAATTGATTGAAGAATTGGGAAGTCATAGAGGCGTGAAAATTGGCATGTAGGTGTCAAATGATATGCCTACGATTAAGTTCTAAGATCTAAGCGAAATTTTCACATCTCTGCAAAAAAAATGGAAAACAATTTTTCGCACCTTTTCTATACAAAATAAATGACTACACTATATCACAATAGAGATCATTGTCAAGTACGACACTACAATGAATAGATTGTCATTGTTATTAATACTTCAAAGCCACAACTTATGTTTGATATCTTAAATGTATTATAGTGTATGGCAATAAAAAGATTATCTGCATATTTTCTCACCTTTATATACATATTTTCACACCATTTGATGAATTTTGAAAATAATGCTAGAGACTAGCTTCCAACGGGTGACATGGGGTTTTCAGGGGTGTAGATTTCGAATATCATATTTTCAGATCTATATGATAAATTATTTGTTTACTTTTGTTTACAATAGATACATAAAGTAAACAAATTACAAAAATGGGTTAGAGACTTGCTTTCAACGGTTGACATGGGGTTTTCAGGGGTGTTGATTTCGAATATCACATTTTCGAGTAAATTTGAAGATCAATTTGTTTACCTTTGTTTACAATAGATACATAAAGTAAACAAATTACAAAAATGGGTTAGAGAGTAGCTTCCAACGGTTGACATGGGGTTTTTAGTACTCTAGATTTCGAATATTATATTTTCGGATCCATATGAGAAATTATTCGTTGACCTTTGTTTACAATATTTATATAAAGGAAAAAAATCCCAAAATATGTTAGACAGAGTAACTCCAGGCGCCCGTAGGGCGACTCTGCGGGCACGCAGTGTCCGCAAGCCGCGCAGCGCAAGCAAGCGAAGCGTGCTTGTATATATACAAACATTAATCGAGTTTTAATAGTAAGGATGTACAAAGTATTCATACATATTTTCATGCGTATCTTACTACCGCGTTGGATGGATAATATGCATTGCCATTTTAGTGATTTAATTAAACAATGAAGCAAATAAGTGCTAGAATTTTACAGGTTTCACATAGGATGACAAATCATAGTATATTTAGGGGGGGACAGATTTTGTATAAACATCGTTCTTTAATTTCCGGTGATCCCTGTAAATTATTTATTCGTTTATATTTCCCGTCATCAAAAATTACGATCATAATGTTATTTTCACGTCATCAAAAATTACGACCATAATCATATGTCCCAAGTTGGAGTCTTAGTCAATCTTAGTCACTAGGTACCATAGCCACCAAGTTATTGATTCTAGGAGCCTGGTCTGCCCTGTCCCAGGTTGGTATTAGCATTTTCCTATTAGGCAGAATTATATACAACACGACTGGAAAAAGAATGAAGGTGAATAAAATGAATAATAACTGGCAAGTACCCGCGGGGGTCCAAAGAGTCATATCGTGATGAGCTATAGAAAGTTTATTTCAGTTTTATTCATGCAATTAATTAATAAGGCATTATTCCAATTTCACAATTCGGTTACCTAAGTGTTGGTATTCATTAACTTTAGCAATAATCTTTTCAGACGATATCTGGACATGGCTTCATATCAATCAGTCTACAGAATTTCTAAGAATATTTACCACTTTTCAAACCTGTTCATTCACATACCTTTGATTTGCCTTAAAATTATACGATTCCAGGTTGAGATTCCTTAGCCGTATTGGCCGAAATAAAATTGGATTTGCCGGGTTGTAAAGGGCAGATATTTCAGAAATGTTTATCCGCTGAAGTGATTGGAAGCTCCTTCATTGTTAGTGCAGCTCCTAGTATAGGAGATGCCTTAAGTCATGATCGGCGTGCGACGTCCGTCCGCCTGCTCGCTCCTGGAAATTCTATTGGACTCAAATTCCACCAAATTTGGACCATATATTCCTTATATGGTGGAGATTTGAACCTGGGCCCAAATTTTGAAATTTTTTCATACCTTTTCACAAAAGGTGTCAAAATGTATTAGTCAATCAGAATCCAATATTTAATTAACATTACAGCTGGCTTTGATTTATTGATTAATAAGGATTATACATACAGTATACCTAACTCAATGATTACATATACAAGTTGGAAACACTCTCTAGCCTAATTTAAGACATATAAAAATGTATGTTGCTTGAAGTGTAATTACGCATAATTGTAAATATATGTGGTTTAATGCATGAATTAATCCACAATCAACTCTTCATCTTCATCACCGTTATCCTTGTTGCTCTGTGTTTTTCCATTAAGATAAGATTTAATACTTCTCAGCTGTGTCACTTCCTGATTTAGCTTGAAAAGCTCTTTCCATAATTGCGCTCGTTGTTCCAGCAAATTTTGGTATATTTTTGTCTTTCGAGAACGACTCTCTTTACGGTACTTCTTCATTTTTATGTTTCGTCGTTGCTTTTTTATATTATGTTGCTCGTATTTGGAGATCTGTTTTTGTTTTAACTTTTTATTGAGGTCTTTTATGTTGAGGATCGAAATATCTTCTTGGGTTAGATTTTGGTTAGCTTTAACGTTGGTTGTCATTTCGAATTAAATGTTAGGTTCCTACAAATTGAAATTTGTTCTCTTTATATATTTTCGTCACAACTGTAATGACTATTCTTATAATGAAAGTGTGGTTGGTATTTAACATAAGATCCATAGACAATAGACTCCATCAGCACCTTCATGTTTTATGTTTAATCAAGCAATCTCGTTAAAAATTATTTTCTTTTTTATATTAATTTTTATATGAATTGAATATTGTCCACATATAAGAAGTTTAAAAGTAATTTTATTTTGAGAGTCCAATTACGTATTTTTCTTTAAATTTGTCAGAAATGAATAAAAAAGGCTTGAGTAACGAAATTCAACTCGCAGCCTTTTGATATATGAATAAATAAAATGGTTTCGAGGGATGCCTTATGAAGTAGATGGTGTACTGAAACCGCCAGTTCCAACTTTCGAATTCAGACAAACCGAAAATTGGATGTATTCCTTTGATGGATGAATATACCTCATTTATTCATCATTATTTTCGCGGTCTTTATAGGAATATTTTCGTATTTCACATGTATTTAAGCCCAAATTAATAATTGTTCAATAATAATACGTATATGATATTTCACCTAGTACAGAATCCAAGATCGACTTCATATTCAAATCAAAATACAGTACCTTGCTCAATAAAATTTAATACGCGTAATTGTTGAGGTTTGTGGCATTTCAGCATAATATTATGTAAGTTTTATCTCAAAGCTTTCTAAGATAATTATTGTCTGTTTGGAGCATATGGACATAATTATGTGTGGTGGAGGTGTATCCCTAGACATTACTCAGCGACTCGAGAATCTGGAATAACGAGAATTTAAAGTGCTCAAATTACACAAGACATGAATACACTTTTAAAAGTGCAACTAGGTGTATAATTCGAGTAGACCTCGTCACTGATCAAAAGTTTGTTCCAGTGGTATCCACTATCCAGGGAACTATCTGCTCGCCAAAGATATACAGTAGAGTTCGCTTATTAGCAAGTCGGGTTTTGCACGAAAAAACTTGCTTATAGGCGAACTTGCTAATAAGGGAACATAATTAATACATTTTGGTCCATTGGGACCTTAAAAAAACTTGCTAATAAACGAATCTTGCTAATAAGGCAATTGCTAATAAGCGAACTCTACTGTATTCCCAATATTGATCTGGAAATTTCATTTTCTAAATAAATTATGTTATAGGCTGGGAGTATATACTGTGTTAAAAATAAAGCAAAACTATTAATAAAAGTTAAGGAAAGTACACAGTACACAAAATTGGAAATAAAGGAATAATAAACGTTTTTCAATGCTAGAGATGATAATACAAACTTCTACTGCTAACGAAGCTTCTGATTGTAATCAAGCAAATGCTCCTATCTAATGTACAAGTATAAGCGTAATAGCCAACTTGCCAATATCAAAGAAGGATGTTATACTGATTTCCACAACTGGTTCTTAATGGTAGTTCAAGTTACGAGTACTACTGTATATATTATATTGGATATAGTCATAGTGCCGGGGACAGGGAATTTTTGGCCAAATTATCACTATATCCAATATATTTTGTATATATATTCATTGCAGAGCATGCATGCCTACTGCTACTACGAATATTATATCCAAAAACTTCCTGAGTGCAAAAAGTGAATCTCTAATGTAGATCTCTAAAGCGTAATAGCCCACTTGCCAATATCAAAGAAGGATATTATACTGATTTCCACAACTGGTTCTTAATAATCATTTTTCTAAAATAAACAGTTTCCATCCTCAAAAGCGGTTCTGTTTTTGCTGGGATATCATCATCACGACTGTCAATTCATGTTCTATACTAGGTCGTAGGAATAAAAAAATTTAATCTTTTCATATCTTTTTTTGATTTTAGAAATTCTTAGGGTGATATTTTTGAAAGTACTTCGAGTGATCTTATCATATATGTATAATATCCTTGATCATATCCATTTTACATAACACCTTGCTGGAATTATGTCATTGTCCACGTTTAGGTAATCTTCAAAGGATATCTAATTAGATGCAGTGTTTCTATTTTATTTAAATGATTTTGCTGTGGATTGAGGTGGAACTGTGTGATATGTTTTCAGACATGCCAACCCTCACGGAAAATCCCTGAGTCTCATGAATTTTCTTTGAGAGTTGGTATGCTGTAAGTATGAGATTTGGAATCTACCTCAAAAAACATAGATGAGCTGTTGAAACCTAATCTCTAAAATCCACAATAATATTATTTATTAATTAATAGGAGAATTAAGAGTGTCATCAATCTATAGCTAGCCATAGCCGCTTATTATGAACCATCAGGGAGCCAAAAAAAACTTCACAATAGAGACACTCCTTAAATTAAACTCGACTCAATACAAATCCTATCTAAATACTATTTTGAGACCAGATGGGTTCGTTCACATTAATTAGCGGGTTCATAATTGCTGACTATATCAAATTTGAATTGAGAAGTGTACTATGTCTAAATCTAAACATTCCTAAGGATGTACACGCAGCACTGTCTGAGGCGTTTCCAAAGTCTAGACTTTTGAACTTGATATGAGATTGTTCTGTGCCCAGTAAGAATTCCTACTCAGTGCAGCAAAGAATGTTTTTGAGATATCCGCATTTAGCGCTCGCAAAGTAGGAATTACACATGGATAATTCAGAATGTAAGATTATTCCAATTTTGTTGGGCTCCAACTCCAAGTAGGAATTCTACTTGGTACGCAGAGATACAAGATCCGAGTAGAGGAATTCTGATTTTCTGCAATTATGCCCTCTCATTCCATTGTAGAATATTATTGCTGTGAATAAATCGTAGGAAAAGAATTTGAATTATGTAAAGGTAGTCTTCTATTGTAAATGTTTATCTTTGTGGGGTTCGGAAAAGAATGTACTTATTCCCTCCTTCATTAATGGATACTGATCTTTTGTATTGATATTTTAATCTGTATACATTTTACCTCTAATAGTCTATCAACGTATGGACCACCAGAGAATGCAACAATTCTATCCTCACACATCTAATATCCAATCTACCCCGTCCTACTCCCCTCACTCCTCCCTCCCCATCCTTCCAAACACTCACCCACACCACCGTCTGAGTCCAAACATTCCAACGAAACCCTCGATCCCTCCCTCCCTTCTCAGAGCTGCCCCCACCCCTCCTACCGCTACAGCCGCACCTGCTACGTCTTCAACGCGCTCCGGGCGCGGGAATAAAGGGAATGGGAAGGAACCAAACGCACCTGACAAACCCCTCACACCTTATATGCGATACGCGCGGAAGCATTGGGATGGCGTCAAGTGTGGCAACCACGAGGCTAAGCTGGCGGATATCAGCCGGATACTGGGAGGGATGTGGCGAGAACTTGACAAGAAGTCGAAACAGGTGTGGGTAGAGAAAAAAATAATTAAATAAAATACCTAAAATATAGTGTCTGTTCGTGATTATTATTCGGATTCTTTCCAGAGTTACATTGATGAGTACGAGGAGGCGAAGAAAATATATTTGACAAACTTGAAAGCTTACAGAGAGACACCAGAGTACCTAGAGCATCAGAGGATCAAGCAAGCAGAGGCTGAGCGGAACAAAGAGGCGGCAAAGAAAGTTAAGACTGCTCGTGCTGGTGAGATGAAGATAGACCCTAGGGGGAGTGGACTGCAGGTGTTGGAGGAGCCTGATGACGAGCCAGATGAGTCCGCTATCAATAAACAGCTCGCATACCTCCGGTAACATTAAGTTACTATGCAAACAACTCCACTATTTCACCACCAGTATATCTATCTATCCTGATTAGGTTCAACAAAAACCATCGTCTGATGGCGCTCGTTTTCAACGAGAACTATGTCCTCGTCCACAGTAACCTGCCGCACGCCACGATGGAGAACCTGTCACAAGCTCAGAAGAAGTGTTCCGAGCTGGAGTCACACATGAAGAAGTTAGAAGTGGATATTGAGGAGCTGGAGAGGGAGAATGGGTGCAAGAAAGCCAAGTTAGAGAGAGAAAACGAAGATTTCCAGCTACGTCTGAGAGAGATAGACAATGGAATGCTACCTCGTGGCAAACAGGAGCCTATCCAGATCAACTTGAAGACACTACACTCAGAGAGTAAGAACCACACCTATTTTGAGCTATAGGTTTTGCTCTCAGTGTGAGTACTATGCTATTTGTCTGTTTCACAACTGATTGATCAATCATAATTTCAACCCAGAATTGTTCATATCCGATAAATCTTCCTTAGATTGACTCAAATTTCAGTATGGCCATAGTTACCAGGTGTGAAGTGGGCTGGTTTATTCTAAAAAGTGGTCAGGTCGAAACCAGTCCGATCGTACAAAATGGTCCCTTTTGAGGCTAAATTGGTCAAAAGTGGTCAGGTTGAAACCGGACCAATGGCTACGGCCCTGATAGATACGTAGCATCAGTAGTGGGTGTCCGCATACCTAGGACACCCTGATCCTGATGACGCCGGATTTGGGTATGGTATATTAAAAAATATAACAATTCATTATTAATTATGCTTAAATTAATTTGTAATCACTTCGCCGATCTATGCGTCAGGGTTGGACGGAGTCACGGGGTGGTTTCTACTAATGCACTCCTGACTCGGTCCTAGCCTGTATGTTAGTGCATTATGTATCATGTATCAGCACATTAGCACTGCCTCTTCTATGGATTCGACTGGAGAGAGCACGATACCACCAAAGAATGATGAAGAGAGAGTGGATCCGGAAGAGGGCATTGATGCCATCGTTCCGGAGGAAAGGGAGTTTCTAACACAGAACAGAGGCGCCCCTCTGACTCAGAAGAACACTGCTCAGAAATACCTTTTCAAAATTCTACTATTCATCTCTCCTTACATCGTCGGGGTACTTTTCAGTATTTTCCTAGCTTTATTCAGCTGTTACGTTCTCTATGCCCCAGCTATCTCGGTCCTCAACGCGCTCCCACCGAATGCCACCATTAAGTTCGATCTTGAGCTTATCAAATACAATCGTTCCATGTATTGCGGCGATGGCGAAGTTGTCTTTGGAAAAAAATTGCCGAATTATTACAACTATCTCTTTAATAATATCGCACAGACAACTCCGAGCTGTGATATTGAATTTCATCTTTGTGATGCCACATCCTTTGATACTAGTTATCTCTCAAACATAACAATAGAGGAGTGTCTCTATTACTTAAATGGAGTTGACGGTGGTTTTTTGAATTTTACAAAAATAAGTCCTTTTCCTCAGTATTATACTGAGACTGAATTCCTTGGATTTCCTTTTAACAGATCTGAAATGGCACAAAACAATAATTATCCTCCATGTACATTTCAACCCCCGAACGATCAGACAACACCTGGCATTAATGCCTCTACGTCTGGGCTATATCTCTTCGAGCCCGGCAAAAGTGTGTCAATTCCCATACACCATTTGAACCATTCTAATTGTATTAATTCATCCAGCGGTAAAAAAATACCTCATAACCATAGTCTGTTCATAAAAACTACTAACAATCCTTCGAACCAATTCTGTTTCATGTATATTCAATGCCAGGATCTGAAAAAAACAGACAAGATTGTTGCTTGTTTCTTCGGCTCTCTGATCTATACTTTCATTTGTCTGATTGCTTGCGACATCGCCAAGTTTTTGTATTCCTTTTTCTTCAAAAAGAAAACCGAATAATATTAAGAATTATTTTATATTTAATTTGTATTTTGAACTACCCCTAAATTTTCCTAATGAGAACACATTGTAGAGAGAGATTGAGACTAGTGAATATATTCTGTGTTTTTCTTCTTTAAGTTTTTGATGTAAATATATTTTTTCTAAATATGTTTCAATGATTCAAGCGGATGAATTAATTTCAGACTTACTAATTAGCCCTCCAGGGGTCCCTGGATTATCCATGGAAATGACTCATGATCCAGGGATCCAGGGATTTAAAGAAAAAAGGGATTTTGAACATTTAACTAGTCTATGCTAATTTCCATTAATGCAATATATTTTATGGAATTTATTGAGTAATTTTATGTTTCTCATTATTTAGCAAGTCTTCAGGAATCCTGGAAAATTTCCTGGACTCATGAAATTGGAACGCGTATGATAACATTATATACGATATATTCGGCCTTTATTTAAAATCCAGGAAATTCCCTGGATCGCGAATTTCGAAATTTAACCTGTCTATTGATTCATGCTAATTTAGTCATTAAAATTAAAAATATAATAACATCCAGGGATTTCACTCCCAAAATCCAGGAAAATTTTCAAGAGGGGTTGGTAAGTATGTACATAATTTCCAATTCGATTCGTGCATTATAATTGTTGAGGTCATTCCAGATCTATCATTATCGCCTCGACTCCCTTTGTTATTTTTAATTAATTAATTGACTATAAGTGTGAAGATGACATCTACGTAATATATCTGATGATATCACAGCCCTGATTATTAGTATTTAAATATTGAGACCAATTCAATTAGTACATGCTTATATTTCAAAATATTTTCAGAAGACTATTCACGACAATGGCAAAAGCAAGTAGTGAGAGCACCGAGTCAATCCAACAGCTCACTTTCCTGAAGAAGTGTATGCAAACTAACCCCACTGCTTTCTCAGTAGCTGGCAGTCCCCTTCTTAAATCTCGCGTACAGCTCCACATCCACTTGGACGGAGCCATCAGAGTTGATACGCTGTTTGATGTGATGGAGAGGAGAGGAGTTGCGAGGGGAGTGGGAGGGATCCAGCAACTCCGAGAGAAAGTCGTGCCTGTCTCCGGCGTGTCTCTGATTGAGTACTTGAAACCCTTCGATTTGGTTCTCGAGATTGTGGGCGGGGATGAAGAGGCGCTGAAGAGGATCGGGTACGAGTTCGTGGAGGATCAGGCGAGAGAGGGCGTGCTGTATGCAGAAGTCCGCTACTCCCCACACTTCCTTAGGGGCGAGAAGCTCACTGCTCATCAGGTCGCCGAGGCAGTGACATCTGGGATAGAGGCAGGCTGTAAGGCGTATCCTGATGTGACGGTGAAGAGTATTCTCTGCACCATCAAGGTGCATCCCGAGTGGACGCAGGATTGTGTGGATATCGCCGCAGCCTTTAAAGCCCGCGGGGTTGTGGCGATTGATATTGCAGGGGATGAACTGTCAGGGAACTTTGAAGACCATCAAGCCGCATTTTTAAGAGCGAAGGAATTAGGAATTCACCGAACAGTTCACGCAGGGGAGTCCGGACCTTCCAGCCACGTCTCACAAGTCCTGGATTTGCTTCACGCGGAGAGGATAGGGCATGGGTACGCTAGCGTGAACGACGAAGCCCTTCTCCAGCGAATAGTGAAGGAGAAGGTGCATCTAGAGATGTGTCCGATTAGCAGCCTTCTCACAGGATCTGCTCAAATCAAGGGCAGCGCGATCCGCACACTAGCATTAGCTGGTGCCAGCTTCAGTATCAACACGGACGATCCACTAATGAATGACGCTTGCCTTTCTCATGACTACGAGTTTTCCTCTCTGTGTTTAGGACTGCCGCACCAGCTGCTAACTCAGTCGAACTTCATGGCTCTGAATGCAGCATTCATCCCTGAGGAAGAAAAGAGCGAGCTTAGGGAGCGTCTGGAAGCAGCTTACACTCACTTGTCATAATCCGAGTCCCTAAAGCATATTTATCATTTTATCGAAGTAGCAATTTCCCAATTTAGTTGCCATTTTAGATGAGCAAAATTTAGCATTTTACATCTCTTCCAATTACTTATATCATATTTCATTCTCCAAATTAGTCAATGTTATATACAAGGGCTGTCCCAAAGTCCCTTACCGATTTGATATAACTAATACAAATAAACATATTATATAAATTCGTCGTCGAAACGTTCAATATATTTCCCCTTCAACTTTCTGCACCGATCCCATCTCTCTGGCAATTTGTCTATGCCTGTGGCGAAGAAATCTGGGGGGTACCTCTGACTCAGTGATTTTCGTGCTTTTTTCATGCTTTTTCGTGTTTTTTTCATTCTTTTTTCATGTTTGCCTTGTTCCTATTTCGACTCCACCGTCTTCATAACAGTGCATCACCATCACCCACCTTATCAAAGTTAAAAATTCCTGTCGTAATCTAAGATCTTCGAATGCCATCCTCCTCGAATATCCATTCAATCCTCAAAAACTCTTGTTCACCAGCCTGCCTCCCTCCGGAATGCTCAATCCATTACTATTTTCAAATGCCTCGTGAAAACTCATTTTTTTCGATTAGCCCATGAAAATCTTTAATAACACCAACGTGAATTTATACCTACATACCTATACACGCATACATATATATTTACATATAGTACATACACGCGCGCTTCGCTTGCTCCACCCTAAATACATTCTTGCAGGCATGTGTATTTTGTCTTAGCCAACCATCTACAAAATAGATGGCAGAAGAAGACAACAACAGCCCTGTAGTAATAGACAGTGGATCTAACACAGTTAAGGCATGCTTTGCTGGAGATGACGCTCCTCGTGTAGTTTTTCCATGCGTACTAGGAAATCCTCGCCACCATGGGATGATGGTTGGAATGGATCAATTCACTCCTTATGTGGGTGATTATGCCTTGAGAATGCGAGGAATTTTATCCCTGAAGTATCCGGTTAGAAACGGCATTGTGGCAGATTGGGATAATATTGAGAGAGTATGGAGCCACGCATTCTACAGAGAACTGTGTGTGCAGCCTGAAGAGCACCCTGTGCTGCTGACTGAGACTCCAGACAACCCTAAAGAAAACCGCGAGAAGATGACACAGATCATGTTTGAGACATTCAACGTTCCATCCCTGTACATTTCAAACAGTGCCGTCCTCTCTCTCTACTCGGCTGGTCGCAGTACGGGACTGGTAATCGAATCAGGACTCCAGTGCTCACGCGTAGTCCCAGTCTACAAGTGCCACTCCCTCACTTCCTGTGCCCTGACACTCGACATAGGGGGACAAGACTTAGTTTGGTATATTATGAAACTTCTCTCAGAGAGTGGATTTTCACTCTGTGGTGGATCTGATACAGAAATTCTGAACGACATTAAAGAGAAACTGGGATATGTTGCTTTGGATCCAGAAAAGGAAATGTTGTCAAGAGATTCTAGTAGATTCTATGAATTACCAGATGGACAGAAAATGTCAATCAGTGATCAGCGTTTCAGATGCGTGGAGCCGCTATTCCAGCCCAATTTGATAGGAAACGAGTCGGTAGGAATTCACAAGCTAGCCCACAATTGCATAATGAAATGTGACGTGGATGTTCGGAGATACTTGTCTGGCAATATCTTGCTGTCAGGAGGCAACACAGCATTCCCTGGAATGGCAGAGAGAATCCAGAAAGAAGTGACTCTCCTATCGCCCACTCTCTGCCGCATCAACGTGACAGCTCCCCCTGAGAGGCAGTACGGCGTTTGCATGGGAGGATCAATGCTGACGTCAATGACCACATTCAATGAGATGTCTCTTTCAAAGGACTGCTATGATGAGTGGGGACCAATGATCATACACAGGAAATGTTTCTAGAACTTATATGGCTGTATCTACGACAGGATAGCTGTTACAGTGAGTGACAAGATGGATGTGAAACGGAGTTAATGCAATGTTTTCTAATTCAGAATTCGGAAATCTACATGGAATACCCCAAAGTTTACGAAATTGCCGCCAATTTGTTCTTTGCTGTGGAAGAGTATGGTTTTATGTATTATTGAGTTTGTCGACATTTGGAAACTTCTAGCGGTAGAGTTATATTTTTCGAAATATTTATAGTTTGTCTATGATGGTTTTCTTGATTTAGTGAGTGTTAAAAGTAATTTTGTTTAATTATTCTGTACTGTTCTATCAGAATGTTAGTCTTATTCGAGACTGCAGCAGGCTATGCCATCTTCAAGCTCTTGGATGAGAAGAAACTGCAACGATCAACGAATCTCTTCTCAGAGTTTGAAACTCCTGAAGCAGCTACTCAGTTCGTGAAATTACAACATTTTGATAAATTCTCCGACGTGAACGAAGCTCTGGTAGCAGCCACTGCTGTTGTAGAAGGAAAACTGACAAAGCGACTGAAAAAACTCATTTTACAAGTCTCACAAGGGATGCACGAGAGTCTAGCCGTATCTGACTCAAAGCTCGGATCTGCTATCAAAGAGAAGATTGGATTGGAGTGCATCCATGGTACGAAAATACAGTCACTCATGCGCGGCATTCGCGAGCAAGCAGACACCCTCCTGGCCGGACTGGATAAGAAGGAAATGGATTCGATGGCCCTGAGTCTCGCTCACGGCATGTCTCGATTCAAACTCAAGTTTAATCCTGACAAGGTCGATACCATGATCATCCAGGCAGTCAATCTGCTGGACGACCTGGACAAGGAGCTGAACAACTATATCATGCGGTGCAGGGAGTGGTGAGTTCGAGTGGTACTTATCTATAGGTGTGCATGTTCCCGAGGAAATAGAGTGGCAACTACATTCTTGCCAACTGTCCCGTTTTTGGCGGGACGTCCCGCTTTTTTCACTCTTCTATTGAGCTAATTTTCACGAATGCCCTGCTTTTACATGAAATTTTCCCATTATGTCCCGATTTTTTTTGATTCTGTGTATGTAGTACTTTTTTGCGTCCCGCTTCTATCATGGCGCAGGTTGGCATGTATGTATCTAGTCTAGTTGATCTTTGCAATTGTGGAGCTCTAAGAATATATTTGTGTAGGTATGGCTGGCACTTTCCTGAACTCGGCAAGATAGTATCAGACCACACAGCCTACGTACGCACCATTCTAGCGGTCGGGATGCGAGTTGATGCTCACAAGGCAGAGCTGGACGAGATACTACCTGTATCAGTTAAACAAGAAGTGGTGGAGGGCAGTGAGGTGTCAATGGGGACAGAGATCGCGCCTGAAGATCTCCTGAACATCCAACACTTGTGCAAGCAGGTACTAGAGCTGAGCAATTACCGGGAGCAGCTGTCAGAATATCTGAAGAATCGAATGGCCACGATCGCCCCCAACTTAACCGTGCTTGTCGGGGAGCTGGTAGGCGCCAGGCTAATCTCCCACGCCGGCTCCCTCATGAATCTGGCCAAGTACCCCTCCTCCACCGTGCAGATCCTGGGAGCTGAGAAGGCGCTGTTTCGAGCTCTCAAAGGAAAGAAGAACACGCCCAAGTATGGACTGCTCTACCACGCGTCTCTGGTTGGGCAGAGTGGGGCTAAGTTTAGAGGTGAGGCCGTTAGGATTAATAATTGGATCCAAAAGTGATATACAGGAAACATCCGCTCCGAGATGCGACACCATTGGGGGTAGGCGCTTGTGCCGGATCTCGGAGGTTCACAATGCATTATTTACATAGGATGAATGTCATGGGAGGATGGGTTCATTTCATATCTGGGAGGTGCCATATTTATTGGTTTACCTGTGTGTCTAAAATATGTATTGAATTCTAGGTAAGATATCTCGCTCTCTGGCGGCTAAAGCTTCTATCAGCGCTCGAGTAGATGCGTTGGGAGAGGACGTGGATAACTCAGTCGGGCTGTTGAGCAAACAGAAAGTTGAGGCTCGTCTCATGGAGTGTGAGAAGCAGCAGCTTAGACAGGTGAGCGGCACTGGTAAGGGAACCAGGGATACAAAGAAATTCCAGTTTAAGCAGGAGGGCAAGAAGTATAATCCCGGAGCGGACTTCATGTTTGGGGAGGAGTCCAAGATGGAAGTGACAGAAGAGAAGGAATCCAAACCCGGAAAGAAACGGAGACTGGAGACAATGGAGGTAGCAGGTGACCCTCAGGGAGGAGACGGGGAGAAGAAAAAGCGAAAGAAGAAGAAGAAGGAAGACTCTGAAGCGAAAGAGGATTAGTAGAGCCTTTCATAGGATAATATTTTTAGTTTATTAGTTTAAATTTCGATCTTTGTGATAGCGGCAATATTTTCTTATTAAATTTCCTATTAATAATAACCGCAGTATTTCATGTACAATTTACGCTACATGAACATTCCAGTTAGCCATGGTCGAGGTCACTCAGAACAATTTCCAGCAGACTCTACCGCAGATACAGGAAATGATTAAAAAATGCTCTTTCTTCGCGATAGACTCCGAATTCACAGGTCTCGAGGCTTCCAGCGCCACCGAGAAGACACTTTTCGACTCTCCAGAGGAACGCTACCTCAAACTGAAGCACAATGCTGAAGCGTTCTCGATCACTCAGTTCGGGCTGGCTTGTTTTACACCTGAGCAGCAAGACATTCAGAGCAACAAGTATTCCGCGGAGGTTTTCAACTTCTACCTCCTCCCACGGCCTATAGGAAGCTACGATCCGAGGTTCCAACTTCAGGTGTCCAGCATCCAGTTCCTTTGCAAGAACTCGTTCGATTTTAACAAATACCTGTACGAAGGGATCCCCTATCTGAATGAAACCCTCGAAAACCAACTTCGAAAAGAAATGCAACTCAGTTTTAAACCAGATAAGTGCTCCGATGAGGACGCAATGAATCACTCCAGTGCCCGGTGAGTTAGTCGGGATGCTATGTGAATCCCTACTCAGCAGTGATCTTATCCTCAATGTAGAATAATGGCCATCATCAAGGAATGGCGCGACAAGAATATAATCCTGCACCAGCAGAGCCGGCTGGATTTGAAGATGGCGCCAGGATTCTCTCTTGACAATATCATCCAACAGATTCACACCGACTTCTCGGACTTACACGCCTGTGTTAATTCCGAAGGTCGTCTGATCGTTAAACTGGGTACGCACAATTCCATCCAAGAAATGAACTGGGAGGACTCCTTACAGAGCTTTGTTGGATTCTCTCAGGTCTTCAAAATGCTAGTGAAATCACGGAAGTCACTTATTGGGCACAACTTAACGATGGACTTGATGTTAATGTACCATCACTTTTATGAACCACTGCCCCCTACCCTGGATGAATTTAAGCGTAACCTCCTCGCACTGTTCCCTTCAATCATCGACACGAAACAGCTGTGTGTTATGATACGTAAAGAGTTCAACATGACGAACGCCACCACTCTGAGTGAGGTATACGGACAGCTGAGCAGCTCCCAATGGTCCCTCTTCTCACTCTGCGCGCCTGACGTCACAATGTCTAATTCTAACGTTAAGAAGGTGACGTCATTCCATCAGGCGGGGAATGATGCCTATTCAGCTGGGTTTGTGTTCCTGAGGATCGGTCATTTCTTATTTATGAATGGTAAGTCATCAATTCATTTACAAGCGATTCTTCTGCTGTACAAATATCATGTCAAATTAAAATATAGTAAAATCACGATGACGTAAATTTCTACCATTTTGATTATAACTCATTTAATAGATGTATTAGCCTACTCAATGCAAGCGGGTGAAGCTGCTTGTTATTATTCGCATTAACTCGTAAAATATTGCAAAATTTCTGAGCTTTCATTGTACATAGTAGTAGGTTGTAGTGAAATTTATTATTTTGGACTTCTAGTTATCTTATTTTTCAAAATGAACAACATTCGAGAGATAGATAAGAGGCGCCAGAGGTAGTCTCCGACACGATTATATCCATGCGAAGCTTGATTATAAAATCGCCACTTACTCTAGCTATACTAAGTTATCTCATCGTAATTTGTGGCTATCGTTGTTATCAAAGGAATGTCATTATTTGGAAGATTATCAATGGATTCTTGTTTTAATTATTTCCAGTTTACCTTACTAACTTCCATCTAATTACTTGGATGTTAAACATGAATTCCAATGTCATCTCTCATCTCTAACTTTAATTTAACTGTCCAGGTTTCTTGAATTTTGCGTGGATGGTTGTACTTGGTTTGAATTTCTTATTTGACTTGTTGCAAAGAATACGTTTGGCCATCAATTTTATATTTCCCAACATCTCCTTTGGATGTCAATAGATTCGTTTAATCAATACGTTTCTATTTTATTATACAGCTTCATTTTATCTGCAATCAGTAGTGATGTGCTAGTATTACACAAATACTTTTTAATTTATTATCGACATGCCATGGTATCAGAAAAGAATGTCACAGAGTGAGATCATTGCTAAACTATAGAATTCAATTGTCCTTTGTGTTTAATTTACCATGTATGGAGAAGATCCCAGACAGCTAGCTATCTGCTATCAGAATTTATTCAGATTCACACTAATACCTTCAGAGGCACCTCACTCAATGTGTAGTATTTCGGTGTTATTATTGGAACAGGTTGATCTTATCTTTCAGATAGAATTCAACTGGATATGATATCGTGTCTTGTAGCATTCAACAACACATTCAATACTACAG